>CM022300.1:560195929-560795929 GCA_011799875.1 Thinopyrum elongatum
TTCCGGGCTTGCTCGGTCGGTCTGAATGTGCGGGAGAAGGTGGGTGCTCGTGCGATCAAATCGAATTAAATGAAGGGTCAACAACATGGAATATACTATTAATTTATTAGCATCATCGATGATTTCATTGTAGAGAATGAAGCTCTCAAGGCTCGGTTAAAGAATTAGTTTGTTGCGTACCAATGCGCCTCTTGTAACTTGGCTACCGCAAGCAGTAGTTTTCTTTGTGCGCAGCTCTTAGCTCGGCCACCTCACGCAGTAGTTCCTCTGCTGCTGCCATATTGCACTCTCTGTAACCCCCTGGGGACGGGGCGAAAGAGGAAACGTAGTGGCTGAGTTAAATTGCCTGGATTACAATGGTTAATAGTATCATCTTTCCTAAGCTAGGCTTTAGTTCATTCAAACATACCATACTCCCTATCTCAAAACATAAAGCACACTGTAACCAATGCTAGTACTTCATTCCAATTTAATAAGTTCAAGCCTATGCTAAGGTCAAAATTACTTACATAGATTCCATAGTTGAAATATAACCTCAAATATACACATATGAAAAATGTATTTTATAATGAACCTAATTTGCATTGTAGGTTGATATTTTAAAATATATGTCAACCTAGAAAATACATTGGGGCAGATGATTAATTACCTATGTCGGCAAAAAAAATAAAATTGGTTTAATGATCCGACCGAACTTCAGTTTCTTTGGTAAGCGGATCGATTAGGAAAGAATGTGTGTGGCACTTGTCATTTAGCCAAACTTGGACTTTGGAACCAGCTAACTTCTTAACCTCCGTTTCTGCAGACAATGAGGAAGGTGATTAATTGTCCTATGTCGGCAAAAAAAACATAACCACTGTTCGAACGACAACCTTGCCGTCCATCTCGTGGGCTGGATTCGGGAGAGGTGGAGCTTCGACACCGAATCTGAATAAAAAACGAAGGATCCATATACTAATGCTGGTAGCGCCAAACGATGATTTAATTAGAGAGCTGAAGCTGGTCTCTACTTGTAGCTCGGTTAAAGATATCAGTACCAGATGCTTATCTCTGAACTTGGCCACGTCATGTATAGTTCGCTCCCTGCTGCTGCCATATTTGTTCCTCTATCCTGGGACAGGCAAAAGGGATGTAGCGGCGAGGTTAATTGCAACTTGCAAGATTTCATGTTAATATCCACAGGGGCAATATTCGTGCCACGTCTAATACAGAATAGAGACCCGAGGCTTCCGCTCATCCTGAGACGAACCCTTGTGAGTCCGCACTGTCGAAAATACTCCGCAGCTTCGGTAACGTAAACGCTGGTCCGCTAACTGCAAAGCATGGAGTAGTACATGCATTGTGATCGTAAATACGTATTCTAGTCAACTGTGACCAGCAAACCTCGCATTCGCGAGCCCACAAGTACTTTCATCATATCAACTTTCAATCAAACCAATTTCCTTTCTCGAAGGCAGCCGCCGCTTAAAGTATCATTAAAATTGTTGATTGGATCGAAGATCTTTGCTCAATCTCGAAGTTGGAGGGATTGATTTGTATTCATTAATTGGCTGGCGTTGTCATGCAACGTGGAAAAATTAGTAGACCCAACTTTGAACATTCGTTTAAATTCCCTGGGTGAATCCAAAAACTCAACTCGAGCAATTTTATCGAAGATGATCAAGCTCATGGTCAACTATACATACTCATGCTGCACAATATGTTGAATCTCGTTTGTTGTACAAGCTTACTATGGACCAACAGTACTACTTCTTCTTCTTTGAATATTGGATCGAAGAAGACCGCACAACGCGTAACATAGATCATAAACACTCAGAAAAGAGAAAACAGATGAACACTCGAAAAAGAGTTCTGATTATAATCGAGAGGACTTACGGCGGGGACCTGCGGCAGTAATCGGCATTGAGCAGGACGAAGAACGAGGATAGGAATCAGAAGCCCACGATGGCCCCCTTGCCTCCTGCCTCTCCTCGCAAGCTTCTATGCCGCTCTCGTTCCTCTGGCCGTTTTTCACATCTCGCAGCCGGGCTGCTCTTGTACGGCTTGAGCACTCAGCTCTAATGATGGTGGTCACTGACCTTCCTCCGTGACCTCGGAGCATACTAGTATATATGTGTCGTGGTATTTATGACATTGTAGGTCAACCCGAAGCTTTAGTACAATTGAAGCGTTATGGTGATCCTCTCTTCTGGACGCGCTTTAATGCGCGAGCCTTAGTTTAATAAATCCAAAGGTTTTCATACTTCGGAGTGTGTCTTAAGTCTTCGGGTTGACATCCACCTCGACTGGTCATTAGATCCCATGCACTGTAACATAAGGCAACCATGCGCCAAGCGAGCATACTGCTACTCGCCGCCAAGATGCGACTAGTCTTTCCACTCCTAACTCTCGTGTGAAAAGTACGATAAAATACCTCTGTATAGAGTCGTAAGTACTCCTTATACCAAATTGTCACTGTAAGTTGGAATCGTAAGGGCAAACTCCCGACCGATCACCAAAACCGTCCGTATATGTTTAGACAGAAGGTTTGTACGAGCTTCTAGCCGTTCATGTCCCGTATTGTCCGGAAGGCACCCTCTTTTTTCTAACGACCCTCGGTAATTTTAGTTTGACTAATATTTTTATTATTTATTGCGTCACGTATCATGAGTTTTGCTTGAGCTTCGTGTTTACATTAGTCGTTTTGCTCTTTTTTTAGTTTGTCACATTACTCTATTGGACACACCTATTTAGAGAGCCCATACATTTTTATCATGAATTTGTTAGAATTGTCTCTATTGCTTTCACTTAAAAAAAGTTAAGCTAGGCATTTGTTCAGTACTTCACTTAAATCCTTTTAAGCACGACGGGCGGTATTATGTTTTAAAGAAATACCTGCACTCTCATGCTTCACTTATATTATTTTGAGAGTTTGATTAAATTTGAAGAAATAACTGTACTCTCATGCTTCACTTAGTTATTTTTGAGAGTTATTACATTTTTGAAGAAATATTTGCACTCTCATGATTCACTTATTCTTTTTTTGAGAGTTGGTAATTTGCCAAGATATTTCATTTGGTCCCAAAGTGAATGAAATATCCAAAAGGGATATAATAAAAACTCCCATGTAAAAGATCATTGTAATGATAGTTTGATTCCTTGCAATCGTTTTGTGATAATGGAGATGTACTATATGATTCATAGTGGTGAGTAGTATGGTTTATTAAGAATATTGGTGGTTAGTTTTGTATCTCCTCCTATGCACGTAAAGTCAATACTATGCAAACGAAGTTATATTCTGCTTGTGGTGCATTATTTAGTGTTAGTTATGTTTAGTGCGGCGTTATGAAAAAAAAAAAAAAAACCGTTTTTATGTTTGTGGTTGGTCGCTTCTCAATCTATTTGTTGCCTTCAGTTGTACTAAGTGTAATGCTGCTTGTGCATCCCAATTCCTTTAAAACCAAAATTTGTCCAATTAGTTCATCATCCTACCTAATGCGGTCTTCCCATGCCGTTCTATTAAATTTCATGTGCCAACCCTAATCATTAAACTCTTCATTTTGTTGTGCCCCATAAGCCGCTCATTGTTGGCTGCAGGAGGTGACCAATGTTTTCCGGCTAGGCGGGTTATTCTCATGATAGAGTTTATTCATTTGTTCACCATTGGGGGCACGAGAGTGTGGGCGGTAATAGGGATGGCCCATCCCAAAATGAAAAAAAATTAATTGATTATATAATAATTTTCTTGGAAAGTGTTTGTTATGGAAGGCACCCTTGGAAACTTCTAAAACCATGGCTTGTAAAATAAAGGTGGAAAAGCAATAAATTTTATTTTTGTTTGGGTAACCGCCTACAATGTGTTCAGCATGGAAGATATTTGGGAACTTTTCGGTCCGTTCGTTTGACGGAAGTAAAAACATGCCTCTCAAAATAATTTTATCTCTCAATTTAATCTTTGAGCTCTGACCCTCTGCAATCTCTGCTTCCCCTGTGAAGGGGCCTATCTATTCCTTTTACTAATTTTATGTTTTATTTTGGGAGTCTCATCTTCTCTTACAAAGCGCAAAGTATGGAACCCTAATTGTCATACTTGTGCATTGGATGTAGCTAATATTTTGACAGACTCTGTTTTTTGTTTGCATAATTTGCTTGTTTTCGCATTTCCTTAGTTTAATTTGAGTGTATAAATTTTGTGGAATGAATAGAGTAACATAGGCATTATTGAGAACAATTTTGGATCTTGTCTTGACATACCAAAGTGATGGAATTTTTATTATCATACAACCTATCCTCACGAGTTCCGTATGTTTTGTGTGATTGAAGTTTTCAGTTTTAGGTGGAATATCGATATGATGAGATAAGGAACACAAAATCTCCAAAGCGTGGGGATGCAAAGGATCCTAGATAATATTCTAAGAAGTCTCAACCTCTAAGCTTGGGGATGCCCTGGTAGGCATCCCACCTTTTCTTCATCAACAACTATCCGGTTAGTCTCGATTGAGCCTAGTTTTCCCTTCTTCTTTTCTTCGCGGAGATTGCTATTCTTTGGATTGTCTTAATTGTGTTTGTTTGCTCTTTGAATACATATTTAGATCTGAAATTTTGAAATGAGAGAGAGAGAGAGAGGCCTAAGATACTAACTTAATATTTAACTCCATTTAAAAAAAATCTTTACTTATATCTTTTAGAGTAGTTCTCATTTTACTCTTGTGCTTCAACTTATATCCTAAGAGTAAATTTGTTGAATGAATTGAATATCATAAAGTTGAAATTATATGTGGGGGCTTCATATACTTGTCACTGCCTACTAGTAGTTTCAACATTGGGTTTATAAAGTACTAGTTTCACATTGGGTTATAAAAGTCGAGAATCTATTGAAGTTTGACAATCCAATATTAGTCATACAAGCAATTCATGCAAGATTAGTACAAGGAAGAAAATTTCACATATAAATATATTATCTTGGACTCTTTTATGATTGTGACTACCCATTAATTCTTTCAAACTTGAGCAAATTAGTTTGGGCAAGGAAGACAAACGGTAATGAGTTATTGTTTGTATATTTGCATCGAGTTATATGTTATGGATCCTCCAACATGTGGTGTTGCATAGGAATCTTTTTGCTAGCCAAAGCTTCGTACTAAGTAGGATACTACGCTACTTTCTGGCATCAAAAACCCTTAAACCCAGTTTTTTCTTGCATGAGAGTCCCTCTAATCTACCTATGGATTGAATAGATCCTTCAGTAACTTGTCATCGATGCAAAAAGCAATAAAAATTGCTCTCAAAAATATGTATGTCTTTATGGGAAGGGAAAATAATCTTTGTATGACTTGTGATGGTGAAGAAATAGAAGTGACAGACTGGATAATAAAAGGTTGCTATACAAGGTGCAATATAAAGTGACATCCTTTCCATTAAGAGCTTGCCCATCTCAAAATAAAACGCATGACAACTCTGCTTCCCTCTACTACGAAGGCCTATCTTCTACTTTCCCGTATTTACTTTTATAAAGAGTCACTAAGTACTCATTCTCATTTCACCTCAATTATTCTCTAGTTTGCAAGCAATCATGTGGTGGAAAAGATCCAGACACATATATCCATCAAATATAGTTGATCATAAATTATTATTGTTGACATTATCTTTATGATAAGAATTGGGAGCAAACATTTAAGCCCCTCTCTATCTTTCTCTGTGTTCGATGGATGCTATTTTGTTCTAAAAATATGCTTGACTACTAGCAATCATAGCAGACTGATAATTGAGTATGTGGAGCTCTTACTTATACTGTGTGAAATACTTTGAATGCAATTGTTTTGGTGACTAAAACATAGGTTTTTAAGTTTCACAAGAGAATGCATCATTTGAACCATAACAGTGAATAGAGCTACTTTATCAACATGATTTTTAATGAGAAGAGTTGCCTGTTTAATAATGCTAGGAAAACGATTGAAATTATCATTGATCAAACTTATGCAAAGCAAAAAAAAAAACCAAACAAAACAACCACACTACAACACGAACAAAAAGAAAAAGAAAAAACACACAACCCCCCTCTCCCACCCTCCACTCCCACCCCCAAACGAAAAACCACTATGCTAGCATTCATCTTCATAAAATTATTTCTTTATCATTTACCTACTCGAAGACGAGCACATTAAGTTGGGGATCTGATACATCTCCAATTGTTTTTAAAAAAAAATCTATATTTATTAAGTATTTTGCCATGTCTATTATAATTTTGTTGGTTTTGATGCACTTTTATATTATTTTTATGGACTAACGATTAATCTAGTGCCCAGTGCCAGCTCTGGTTTTTTTGCATTTTTTTTGTTTCGCGAAATAACCATCCCAACAAAGTCCAAACGCGATAAAAATTTACCAATATTTTTATGGATATATGTATTTTGGGAGGAAGAATCAACGCAAGGCGGTGCTCGAGGGCCTTGACGTGGCTTGAGACTTGCGTTGGTTTTCCCCAAAGAGGAAAGGGATGATGCGCACAACACGGTAAGTATTTCCCCTCATTGTGAAACCCAAGGTTCAATCCGTAGGAGAACCACGTCACCCTAATGTAAACGGGTAAAAACCTGCCACAAAGAACAATACTTGGCAACCTGACGCGTAAGAGGGGTTGTCAACCCTCCTCGGTAAAAATATTGATTACATGGTATTAGTTGATAAATAGAATCTGAATAAAACACGAAATAAAATAATAACTAAAAATGCAGTCCTGTATTTTGGTGTTTTTGGATAAATAGATCTGAAAACAAATATGATAAAATAATCGATCTAAGCCCAATATATAAAAGATATAACCCGGGTGCTGTAGATTTCACTCTTGGCTTCTCTCGAGAAAAAGGCATACGGTGGGTAACAAATTACTGTTGGGCAATTGATAGAAGAACATAAGTTGAGATATTCAGGCAATGTCAGAATAAGGCATCCGTCCAAGATAGTAGAACCGGAAACGATTCTGCATCTACTACTATACTCCACACATCGACCGCTATCCAGCATCATATATGTATTAGTCATGGAGAAACGGAGTAATGCAATAAGAACGATGACATGATGTAGCCAAGATCGATTCATGTCGGAATAGACTCCTATCTTTTATCTTAAATGCAACTATACATACGTGCCCCGAACCCCCCCCCCCCTTCTGTGCACTGGGTGAGGACACCGCAAAGATCGAACCCTCACAAAGCACCCTCTTCCCATTGCAAGAAATGATCTAGTTGGCCTAACTAAACGAAGATTCGAAGAAAAAATACGAGGCTATAATAATCATGCATATAAGAGATCAAAAGAAACTCAAAATATTCAATTATATTATACATATCTGATCATAAACTCGAACCTTCATCATCGCCACAAACACAACCGCAAAAAGTCCATTACTCAAATAGATCTCCAATAGAACGTGTATTGAAGAATCAAAAAGAGAGAAGAACCATCTAGCTACGCCTATGAACCCGTAGGTCTATGGTGAACTACTCACAGCATCATCGGAGAGCACCGAATGAGGAGATGAGCCCCTCCGTGATGGTGTTCCCCCCCTCCGCAAGTGCCGAATATGGCTCTAGATTGGATCCTCGTGGATCCTGGAACTTGCGGGCGGCTGGAATGGTGTTTCAAATCGACTCCCTAGGGTTTCTTTGGAATATTTGGCTATTTATAGAGCTGAGTGGCGGTGGAGAGGACCCTCCGTCGGTCCCCACAACCCCTAGCGTGCCCTGGTGGCTTGTGGGTCCCACTGGACTCCCCCCTGGTGCTTCCTTGGTCTCCCATTTGTCTTCTGGTCCAAAAAAAATCTCCAAAAAGTTTTCGCTGTGTTTGGAACTTCCGTTTGATAGGGTATTCTGCGAAGCAAAAACAGCAACTCGCACTAGGCACATGTCAATAGGTTAGTCCCAAAAATGATATAAAGTTGCTATGAAATGATTGTAAACATCCAAGAATTATAATATAAACATCATGGAACAATATTAAATTATAGATACGTTTGGAGACGTATCAGCATTCCCAAGCTTCTAATTCCCCTGCTCGTCCTCAAGTAGGTAAAGATAAAAAAAAACAAGAAATTTTTGATGTGGAATGCTGCCTAAATGTTCATCAGATATTCTTTTCTTTTGTAGCATGGACATTTGGACTTTTAGATTGTAAAAGCATAGTCCATCTATTTGACTCATTGACAGGAAGACTTCAATACTCAAGCATATCACCTAGAACCATGTCTTCAAAATATCAACCAGAAAAGTTATATCCCCTAGCCATCATGAGCTCAATCATTGATCGCATTCCGAAAACACACTCGAAATATTAGCTACTCCAATGCTCAGTATGATCATAGTGCTCCCTAGTTGGTGCTTTAATAAAGAAAGATGGAGACTAAAAAATTGCATAAAAGTATAGATAAGCCCTTGCAGAGGGAATGGAGAGATTTGTAGAGGGTGCCAAGAAGCTCAAAGCATAAATTGAGAGATTTTTTTTTGAGAGCATTCTTTTGGCCGTCAACGAAATACCGCGTAAGTTCCCATACTTCCATGCAGATTATACACAAAATAGGGCGGTTTCCCAAACATCAAATAACAGTTTTATTCTTTTTTCCACCATTCTTTTCATCACATCCATGGCTATCCTATCCACGGGTGGCCTTTCCATACCCAACACTTTTTCAAGGAATTTTATTTGACAATAAAGTTAAAAATTTCCTTTTCATTTCGGACTGGAAATCCCTTGTTACCCGCCATACTCCTCCGTGCTAATGACACAGTGAATAAGCACTAATTGAGAATAACACCATCTAGCCATGACAAATATTGGCCACCCCTGCACGCTTCATGAGAAGAGGTACGGGTGGGGTGGGCATATAAAAACGGACCAACCGAAACACGCACAACCAAAAAAAACCCGAATTTTACATTTTTTGCAGTTTTTTGTATATTAAAATCGGTTTTTACTTAATGAAAACCAAAATAAAAATCACTCGGTTCGGTTTAAATGTTTGTTAACCCGTTTACCGAAGGAAAACCAAAGTTGCACGACACGCGAAGCTCACGCGTCACACATCGAGGCCGCTACGCCCTGCGAACCACGCGCGTCTTTTCGGTGCCGCGCCATCAGTCCTGTCGTCTACGAGTTGCTTAGTGAGGATAGCCAGCAACTTGATGGCCTAGAAGCTAGAGCCTTTTGCGTCAGGGCATAGGCCTTTTCCGGCTTGCATGCCCAAACCAATACCAATGTTTCTGAGGGCTGGGGACGTTGCAACAACTTTCTTTAGTCCCCAATCGCCAAGCATAAGATCAAGGAGACGAGGACGCCCAGTCCTATATAAGAGGCTGGGAGTGAGTAGTTAATACTCGCGGCCAGCTTTGCAAAGCAACGAAGCAAATGTTCGGTAAAAACTGTAAAACTCTAACCGAACTAACGGTTAACCGAATTTTTTGATTAGTTGTTTTGGGTTGTTATTTTGACATTTCTAACTTTGTAAACCGAATTGTGACAATAAAAAACCGAACATAATAACCGAATTTTTGGAGTTTACGAATGACTCACCCATAGGTAAGGGCACCAAAAAGGAAATTCATTGTGGAAAATTAAGATTTGGACACATACAAATTTACTTAGAACGACATGGGAAACACATATAGGGTAGTTATGGTGGACTCATTATGTGCAAAACTGGTTTAAGGATTTTGGATGCACAGTAGTATTTCTACGTTAGTACAAAGTGGAGGCTAGCAAATAGATTGAGAAGCAAACCACCAAGAAACAAAAATTCACATAAATGAGCAATTAGCAAAACTAACACCGAATAATGCACCAAGTAGGATGTAATTTCATGTGCATAACTATTGACTTTCCGTGCTTGCATAGGGAATAACAACAACCGGTTAACACCAATATTCTCTACTAAAGCATAATTCCTCACAACATGCTCACATATTACTCTCATATATCTCAAAACTATTACTGAGAATAAGTTATATTTTGCCAATATCTTCATGAAAGGATTTTATTTAGCCCCCCTTGAAGATCTATTCAATTTGGGAACTAATTCAATGTTTCATTTGCTTTTGAACAAGCGTCAAACAAATTTTAAGTGAAGAACATGAGCATAAAAATTTTCATCTCTCAAATAATATAAGTGAAGCATGAGAGCAAATTCTTCCTCTAAAATTAAAGCACATCTGCTCAAAAGAAGATAATAAGTGAAGTTACTAGAGCATTCCATAGCTCAAAAAAATTTAAGTGAAGCAACATAGAGCAATTCTAAAACTAATCATAGCATTAATTTTGGCTCGCTCAAATAAGTGGTCCAGCAAGGATGTGGTGAAAAAAAAAGAAAAGCAAAAAGCAAAAGACCCATATAATACGAGAGTCCAAGCAAACCTCAGTGATATGTGATGATAAAAATATGCTACCCAGTAAAACTTACGAGTGGTTGTTAGAAGAAAGAGGGGATCTGTCCGGGCATGCCCCCAAGCTTTAGTTGTTGTTCTCCTTGAATATTAACTTGGTGGTGCATGGGCATCCCCAAGCTTTTAGGCTCTTTCCACCTTATTCCTTCATCCTCCCGAGATCTCACCCAAACTTGAAAAAACTTCAATCACACAAACTTAACAAAACCCTTAGTGAGATCGGTTAGTATAATAAAACCCATATTTTTTTGCTTTAAGTACTGTTGAAAACCATCATATTTTGTTATTGCATTATAACCCTACTGTTTCTAACTTTACATGGTCTTATACCCCCCCGCATACAATCATAGATTCATAAACAAATAAGCACACACAATGTAAACAAAACGAATCTGTCCAAAACCAAAACAGTTCTGTAAAGATGAAAATTTTACTCATCCTTCTGAACTACCAAAAGTTCTGACATTAGGGATAAATAGGCAATTTGTATATAAAATTCTTGTGTAAAAATATGAAGAATTTTGCGTCGCCTTCTTGGTGAATTTAAACAATCTTTACTGGCCGAAATTTTTCTGTTTTTTCACACAAGATCAAATCAACTAACCCAGAATAAGCTATCCTAACGGCTTTACACTTTGCAACAAACACTATTAAAACATAAAACCCACATCATAACAGAGGCATAATTGTGCCAAACACTGAAGAACAAAAGACAGAAAGCAAAAATAAAATTTTATTCATGGGTTGCCTCCCAACAAGCGTACTCGTTTTATCTATGCGCCTGCTAGGCATACATGCATAGATTCGAGCATTTTCATCTTTGGTTTTTGATCCATAGGATGCCCTCATGATTGATTCAGTATGGTGGCTTAATTCTTGTTCTAATGGAAGTGTTCCATACCCTTTCTTAGTGGAAATCAACAATTATATTGCCCTTCTTTCATATCAAATCACAACACCTATAGTTCGTAAAAACGGTCTACAAGTATGAGGACAAGACGGATTGCATCAATATTAAGAACAAGTAAAAATCGTATGGGTACATAGTTCCTATTTGAAAGAATAAGAAACATCATTAATTTCCCAAAGGCTTTTAATAGTAGAATCCGCGAAGTGCAAATAGAAGAAACATTTTTAAATTTGGTAAAGACCAAGCACATCACCATAGAGATTTTCGAATTGTTGTAAACAACTAGCACCCAAACTCACATAAAAGAAGCAATAATAATTTTTTAATCTTGATTTTAATTGTAGTTCCATTCTATCATAATAATTTTTCTAGGAAGTGAAATCCTAATCCTAATTTTTCTCTTAACTTTTCCATCATGGCTCCACATATGTTTAGTAAAGCTTTATTTTGTTCATAGCATGGGGTGAATTTTATCAGGATTGCAACAAAGAAATACATCATATCAAAGAGCAAACTATGATAATTAAACTTGTAACTCCAAAAGAGTGGCAACATCACTGTAAGTTTTGACCTCTCAAACCCACCTTTTAGACAATTTCTCATCAGATTTTCACGCTCCGATCATCTGGGGACGCCTTTAGCTAAAGTTGAACTCTCTCGTCCCTCTTTTCATCAATTTTAATCTTACAAACAAGGAATCAATAGAAGAAACCCAACATTTAAGATATCTTATCATTTTATTGAAAGCAATCGATAAACGCTTTCGTCATGGGTGAGGACACCGCAAGATCGAACCCATCACAAAGGAACCTTCTTCCCATTGCACGAGAAAAATCATCTAGTTGGCCTAACTAAAACCAAAGATTCGAAGAAGAATACGAGGATATAAATATATCATGGCATTAAAGAGATCCAAGAAACTCAAAATAATATTCATGGATATAGAACTGAGTCTAAAACTCAAACTCATCGGATCCCAACAACCATATCGCAAAAAGTCATTACATCAATAGATCTCCCAAGAGAAATTTATTGAGTAATCAAAAAAGAGAGAAGAGAGCCATCTACTACTCTACGGACCCGTAGGTCTATGGTGGAACTACTACGATCATTGGAGGAGCCAACAATAGGATGATGAACCCCTCCGTGATCGTGTTCCCGCCAGCAGAGTGCCGGAATAAGGGCTCTAGATTGGTCTCTTGGTTCTGGAAACTTGTGGCGGCTGATGGGAGGAAGTTGTGGTTTCGTCGACCCCCCTAGGGTTTTTTGGAATGTTTGTGGTTATTTATAGTAGCTGAGAGGGCGGTGGAGAGGACCCTCCGTGGGCCCCACAACCCATAGGGTGCGCCAGGGGCCTCCTGCGACTGCCCTGGTGTTGTGGGCCCCATGGGCTCCCTCTGGTGCTTCCTTCCCAAGTTGTCTTTCTAGTCCCAAAAAAAAACTCCAAAAACAGTTTCGCTGGTGTCGTTGGATCTTTCTGTTCTTTGATAGGGATTTCGGCGAGGGTAAAAAAAGTAAAAAAACGCAAGCTGGCACTAGTCACTATGCTCTAGGTTATCCAAAAAAATGATATAAATTGCATAAAATGATTGCAAACATCCAAGAAGATAATATAACAAACATGGAACAATAAAAACTTATCGATTTTTTTACGTTGGAGAAACGGTATACAAGGCCTCACAAGGCAAGATGGACGTGCGGCCCACCCCCAGGTCGTTGCAGGTACCCGTTGTGGGCACCTAGTATGGTTCGGTGATCTCTTTCTTTCGCCGCAAGAAAGAGAATATCCGGAAGAAAAATCCCCTCAAATTGCCACCCCAATCGGAGTTACGGATCTACGGTGTAACATAAGAAAGGGTTTGCGGCCTAGCAAGAGTCGTTAGAAAGGCAGGAAGAGAAACCGAGAGGGAGGAGAGAGAGAAATACGAGAGATACCAATCTCGTTGGCTCCCTCCCAGGCACCATGAGGGCCAGGACCAGAGGGAGAACCTCTCTCCATCTAGGGGGGGCGGGAAAGGCCCCCCGCCTGGAAGGAGCAGCTAGAGGAGATGCCTCTACTTCCCCTATTCTGGTGCCACGCGGAGTGCCGGGCCCTGGGGAAACTCGCTGCGGTGTCAGTCTGTCATCAAACTCACACTACTAGGAGAAAGTCCTACTAGTAGCGACTTGAATACCTATAGCAGTAAGCGCTGGGGCAGACGCTATGCTAAGTGCTACAGTACAGTTGTTGTACAGTAGGCGCTGGTCAGGGCAGCGCTACTGGTAAGGGGTATGTTTAGCAGTATCGCTGCCCTGACCCAGCGCTACTGCTAACTATCTTGTACGCTCGCAAAAGGCCAGCCTGCTGGCTAATGCCTTCCAGCGCTGGCTTGTAGTTCCCTTGCTTTTACAGATTTATACCCTTATAACCCCCCTCTACGTGTTTTGTGTTATTTGTACAGGCTATATACAGTAGTTTCATCGATTCATAATAAACATGACACTATTTCATCATCGATTTACACATACAGTAGTCTTTTATACATCATCATATTCAAAACAAACATCACATCCTCGAAAATGCGATACACCAAGTCATGGCCATGTCTCGAATAAATCAAATGGCATGGTCATGGCCAACACAACACAAGTTTTTCTTCATCTCTATCTACAACCATGATTAGTGAAGAGAAGATGCGATCAGCCAGATGGATCAACGAGGGACTATGTAGTACTTCTTATGAGGACACACGCGGTTTCGGCTTCCCCCCTCTTGCCGGAGCGTCCACCTCAGTAACTACTTCATTCCGCTTGGCTTGCTATCGAACCCTCTAGGCTAGCACCCGGGTCACTTTTCCACCTGGCCGTGAGAGTTGGTCACGCGGTCGTTACACTCCCTAGAACCCTCCCAATGAAACCGGCACATACAGTCCTTCGCCACCTTTGATCTATGTACCTGCAAATGAGTCAAAGATATAGAGTGAGAAATGAGTAAATATGCACATAATGTCCTCGAAAACAAAGAGGCATAATTAGCAAATTCAAGCAACCTATAGTAACAAACATTAAATAACGAAGTTTCCTCATACCCAAAACTAATTAAACTAGAGCGATCTACGCTAGTTCAAGACCACGTTTAATTTACTCACAAGTGTTCACCGTGCATAATTCCAAGTTTTGCCATAGAGAAGCACAGATGAACATTGTCATCGAACAATCGATCCTCCATTCGGCGGTCAATTCTTCATAGTCAGGGTGAGGAAGGCACCCGAGCTTTCTTGAAAGGCTTTAGGTCCAACGCTGCCAGCGAGTATAGTGCGTCGACATCCATCCCTCGTGATGGGGCGCATCGGTAGAAACCTCCATGTTGCGTTCGGACTGCTTCATGTCACTGGGCATTACCTGTACATGATAAACTCAGCTCGGGATTCGATGATCGGGTGACTTTCCTATGCTTGTGGCACAGTTGACAATCTCGGCATCGTTGTTAGTAGCTGAACATGCGAAGGCGTTGATTATCCCTCTGTACTTGTCAGGGATAGCATGAGGCTAGAATCCATCAGCCTTCTGGTGATGTACGGTTTGATGGATGGGAGCAGAAGTCGGGTCTATGGGCTGAAAGCCAGCCCTTCTTCCTGTTGTTTTTCACCCTTGATATATCCACCAGACAGCTGAAGGGAACATGCACTAATCGAGGAGAAACACTCTTTATGGTGCATGTAACTCCTTTTTCTCTTGATGTTTTCTGATGAGTCCAAGTACTAGCATGGGAGTATTCTGGGTAAAAAATGCATGAGGACGGCGCCCCCCTACTGCCACAAATTAAGTACACCTAAATTAGCCCCATGCTTGCAAAGGAATGATTAAAACTTAATGAAGATATGCGTGGATGACTTTAACGTGGGATGATAAGCAGGAGAAATCCTTCCTTGTCCTTATTAGCGATCATGAACGTCACCGATAAACTTGCTCGCATAGTCCAGTGCTCTTTGCAGACTGCAAGAAGGTCTCGTGCATATAGTACGGGTCCGTGACGCAGATATTTTTATGTTCCTCGATCCTGATGAAGAGTTGAGATACAGCGCACACATGTGGATGAACTGGAATCCAGCTGGTCATGTGGAACATGCAGATGTAGTCAAATCGCAGATGAACTTTCCGGGGCCATCTCCTTGACGTACAACTTCCCACCCGGCCCCCTGGCCGCATAAGCGGGTATCCTGGTTTTTCCAAGATGAGAAGACTTTCTCCTCTGGCCAGCACATCATCATGGAGTCTCCTTAGATCATTGTTCAGTATGTGCTCTAGTGCTTTCACAGGTAGGATCGGGTCGCCGGCGACATGGAAACGCTTCGCACCTTCGACAGGTATTCTGTCTACCAAACCCCGGGGCTTCAGAGGCGGCTGGCTGCTTGAAGTAGCTCTGGCGCCTTAGGGCCTTTCCTCTCGCGGTCTCCTCCTTTGCTTCTTGGCGGGTGGCGGTAGTGAGCCCACCATACATTCCCTAACCACCACCTCCAGTGTCATCGGGCTAATTCGTGGACGGCCTCTGGGTTGTTGCTGGGTAGAGGGCGGCACTAGAATCTCCTCTGAGGATCGCTTGCAAGAGAGACTTTTTGCATTCTGCCTTAGAATGTTCCGCTCTGGCAAATTAGAGGCATCAAGCATCAAGTCATCATCTCCACGCTCATAGCTTGGTCTTCGTCGTCCTGAGCCATCATCCTCCATCATCATAGGCGGTATAAAAATAATACTTGTCTAGGTCATCATCATCCTCCTCCATGTCATCATCAGCATTTGTTTCTTCGACAACGGGGGCGACATCATCTGGCACTAATGGAGGCTCTCCCCTCGCTTCGTCCGCTATCACCCGCCCATGACAGGTCAGGTAATTTGGTAGGTGGGGTGGTGTTTCATACCTTCTTGAAAGCTGTCGTTGGTGTGATACTGGGCGCCTCGACCGAAGAAGGGTCTTCGACCAAGGCAAGAACCAGCTCTTACAATGCGCCAATCCGCTAGGGGTTCTCCTCGTCATCGACTAGTACCCGGAGAGGCAAATCCTCGAAGCCCCTAAGGCACTGGCCACTTAACCTTGAAGAAGCCTCGAGCATCTCGTTGTGGAACATGGGTCCTTCGGCTTCATGATCGTTGCCTTCCCACGGCCACTCTGCCGCTTGATGTCATAGAGTAGGGTGCATGGGGTATCGTCGGCCTACAAAGACATGTCTCGACGTCAAACATCCGAACAATTGAAACGAGACTATAGACATGCTGGTGAAAAGGGTATGACGCGTAATTACTACCGGAGGGCGTCGAGCTCAGCCATGACAGGCCCGCCGAGCATGTCCAGATGACGGAGGTCGGGCTGCTATGAACAGGAGCGGACCTTTTCCGGTTGCTTGAGCAGGTGCTGGTGCTGTGATGTTCACCGAATTGCTCCGATGTAGCTGGGAAGGGGAAAGTCCTCTGGCCCTTTATTTGGATTGCTCTTCGACCATCGATAATTGCCGGAATCAAGCTGGCCACCGCGTCACTCACCGCTGATTGACTACCCCGACACTCTTCTTTGGTCTCAGCTTTGGTCTTATGACCGCAATCACGACCTTCTCGTGATGGTCTGCTAGTGACCAACCGTCTCTTCTTCTTCTTCTCTGGCTCCTCGCGGTAGCACGTCTTCCACGAGGCACCATCTCCGACGCCGGGCACATGTAGGACGCGTGTTGCCTCCGGACCTTTTTCATATTTCAGGCCCGGTTGAGTGGGTTGTCCCTTGGGCCTCGCCGACGACTGTGACGACTCGTCGCTTTCGGCTGCCATTTGGTGCTGCTCTTTCTGCAAAAGGAACGTGGATGGTTTAGTAATGTGACAAAACTTGTAGTCAAATTGATTGGAAGCTAATACTTGATCTGTGGTAATATAAACATTATCAAAAGTCTCATGAACCCCTCGTGTTTGGTTCCGTGTAAAAGATCTTTTTGACGCGGTCCCCACTTGTACCCGGGCCCTGATCCAGTCATGCTCCAGCGGGTCGGTGAACTCTGCCAGGGTCTGTGGATTCCGTGACTTTCACGTTCGGCGTGCCTCATTGGCCCATACTTGCCTCTTCCCCTCGTAACCACGGCTTCCGAGGCGGTGGGGAGACGTGTTCCGGCCTGGAGCCCTTCATTTTCTCCGACCTTGCCTTGACTTCTTCTTTAGCGCAGTCTCCTTGAATTTTTCTAAGTCCTCTTCCTTTATTGACGATTATTAGCATGAATCTTGGACCACGGTTCATTCTTCGCAATCGCTTTTTTCACCCGAACTTTCCAGGCGGACAAGCGTTGGTTGAACGTCACCATCGCCTTGTCATTTATCTTTGTCATGGCATCGTTGTCCCACGGATCTTGCTTTCATCCTGGCCGGGGAACAAGAACCTATTGTGCAACTTCTTTAGGAGCATGTTCTTCATATATGGTATCTTCTTCAACTTCTCGTCGTTGATGTGGCGGTTTCCCTGGGATGCACTAGTTTGATTGCCCCAGCACGAGCGCTCTCCTCCGGCGCCGTAGGCTTCTAATTTCTTGGGGTGCATCTCCGTGACCACAATTTGTCCGATGCTGAGCTTGTTTGGTCTTCGTGACCTCTTCGCTCGGTGCTTAAAACCGGCTACGACAGCATCTTGCCAGTCTCGGGGTGGTGTCGGTGCGGTGCCAGTGCTGGTGCCGGTGTCGGCGTCGGTGTGCGGGTTGGTGGCACTGCCGCCACCATGCACCCCCCATCTCTGGTGTTCATCCAGTAATCGAAAATAATATTTGCTTTCTGCCCTCGATGGGTCTTCTTCGAAGGCGAGCAGAATCCCCGGCTTCGGCATGGCTAGACATGTTCCTATTCAACAATTGTAAATAAAAGATAATATGAAGAGAAGAAAAAGGGGGCTATATTTGGTCGGAATGTTAGTTCATTCCCCTTCCGGCAAATCCGGGCACTCCATATGTCCTAGTTTCTAGCACAAGTCGCCGAAAATCCTGAAAATTTTCGACAAGAACCTTTGCTAAAAAGTGGACATATGGAGCTGTGGCGCCCCCGGCTCAATCGTACACTAATCAAACACGCAAACGTGTACGATCAAGCCCAGGGACTCACGGGAGATTCACAACACAACTCTAAACACAAATAAACGGAGGTCCACAATATTACAGACCAGGGATCCGAAGATCCAGACATAGTCAGTCATACAAATAATATCTGGGTACAGACAAGTTAGACAAGTGTTGCCTTAAGAAGGCCTAGCACAAACAGCGACACTGATCGAAAGGCGTTGGCCTCCTGCCTGGGAGCCTCCGATCCTACTCCTGGTCTCTGGCTCGATCCAGTAGTAAGTACCCTCTGGACCCTCCTGGTAGTAAGCTCCGGTGGTGGCATCTAGCTCCAGGACTCCATCGTCTGGTTTATCATCAAGGTGGGGTATATGGGGAAAAGAGAAATAAAGCAAACCGTGAGTACTCATCTAAGTACTCAGCAAGCAAGGATCTATCTACATTGCAACATTATCAATGGAGAAAAGGCTGTATATGTGGACTGGGCTTGCAGAAATGCCAGAAGAGAGAGAGCCTAGTCCTATCGAAGACTAGCATCTTCAAACATCTTCTCAAGCCATCATCTTGCAGCAGTAAAGAGAGTAGAAGCATTTATTTAGCAAACATGTTGAAGTACAGCTCAAAGATCCTTCCTCGACTCCCAGCGAGAATAATCCCGAAGCTTCAATTAAGTAACAAGTATCCAGTTTAAGTAGTAGATCGGGATACACAAACTAGCGTCCTTTACCGTAGGACCGCTATCGATAGAAGATTCATCCCTGCAGGGGTGCACTACTGTTACCCAACACGCTCGATCAACTCTGGCCGGACACACTTGCTGGGTAATGCCCGTCCTCGGAAGATCAACACAAAGCACGCCCTACCTAGCTCGGCAGAAAGGTCAGCACGCCGACTAACCTATGCACCCAGAGGTCTCGGCGCATCGCCCTGGGCACCCTGCGCGTTGCGAGACTGGCCGGGGTGCAGCGACACTGAACTCGTCAGTGAAGTATCCAGCCCAATCCCACAATCAGCCCGCACGGTGAATCGTGACGTCAGACGAGCTTTTCGGAGAACGTACTTGTAGAGGGTCCCATAACCATTATCCCACGTGGTGGTAGTGCGTATAGCACGTCGACCCACTCGATCACACACCCAAATCCAATAGGCTCAATTAGTATCAAGCGGAGACAATCAGTCTCTGATGCTCCGCCACAATTTCACACATCGAGTGCCCTTCCGGCACACCCGAAATCATAGATCCCCACGGGTACCCACCAGGGTGGACCCGCCTGTAACAAAGGTCAAGTAGCCGTGTGGTCAAATCATCGTAACGTATGAGGTATCACCTCGAGGTTCACACTGAGGGTTGCACACGACGAGTCGTGTCGGAAGTGGAGAAGGAGGAATCACCCTCGTGACCACGACCGAACAGCTAATCGCAAGTATTCATCAGGAGTGCGTTACGATGTATCACCCTCGGCACTCGATAGTTACTACGCAGAGTCGTACAACTAGGGGGTGTGAATGAGTGAGGTGTCGGTCTCTGGTCGACGATCACATTGATCGAGTCGTGATGATCAAGCAGGGCATCAAGATAAGGTGTGGGGGTCACTCAGGTTCATCACCAACCTATACTAACTTTATCATAGGCAGGTAAGGTAGCAATGAACAGGTTACAACAGCAGGCTATGCATCAGAATAGGAGCATACATTAACCAGTAGCGAAATCTAATGCAGCAGGAGAATAGAATGGGCGATATCTGGAATGCTCAAGGGGGGGGCTTGCCTGGTTGCTCTAGCAATAGGGAAGGTCGTCACGGGATGCTCGTCGGTAGAGTAGTCGTATCCTGGTGCAAGCGTCGTCGGTCTCGGCGTCTATCGAGAGAGAAGGAGGGGAGAGAAACAATAAATTTCACGGCAATAATGCAACAATATGTTTGACATCTAAATGAGATGCCGGGGTGTTCTAACTGCCTAACTAAATGATTTAGTTAATTAAGGATTTATTCGGATTTATTTAATTAACGTTGGGCACTATTCATTTTCGAAATCGTCTAATTGTTCAACGTTCTTATAGTTGCGGGCGTCTGACGGAATACAGAGGGCGTATCCGGGTTCGTATCGTCGTTCTGAGCAGTTTCATGTATAAATATTTTCATCGGAGTTACGGTTTTAATATGATTTTCTAAAGTTTTATTAATTTCTGAAATTTAATTAATTATTTAATTCAACATATCCGAAACAGTGCTGATGATGACATCAGCATGACCTCATGCTGATGTCAGCGTTATTAAGTTAATTACTAATTACTGTTTAATTAACACTAATTAGTTAATTAGATAACCTAATGAGGATTAATTAACTAATTAATTACTAATTAATTAATTATTAATTTTTATTTTGCTTTTATTTTATTTTCTATATTTTTTTCTTTTTTTTTTCTGGCCATGGCCCGTTGGCAGTGGCAGGGGGGTTCGGCCGGGCCATGGCACAGGGGGGTGGGGGCATCGGGAGTGGCCAGCACGGGCGCGGCGCGGGCACGTCGCAGCGCGCGGGCGTCGCGAGTCGGCTGGGCTTCTGCTTCCTTGTATTTTTTGTTTACTTTTCCATCTCCTTCTTTTTCTCTCTTTCCATCTCTTTTTTTTTTTCGTCTCTCCGTTCTAGCTTTCTATTCCCCTCCCTTGTACCTCTCTCTTCATGTTTTTTCTCTTCGTCTCGAGGTCGCCGTGGGCAGGGGAGGGGGAGGCCTGGGGCCTCGACCGAGATTTGCAGGGACGGGCAGCGGGCTTGAGCTCTGGAGGAGGGTCGCGGCGACGGGGTCGAGGAGGGCGTCGGCGTCGAGCGCGAGAGGGCTCGGTGGTGGAGGCCGAACGACGTCGACGGGGAGGGCGGCGTCGGGTGGAGTCCGGCAAGGCGGCGAGGTCCGGCGACGAGGTGGCGTGGCGACGGGGCACGCCGGCGTCGGCGTGGCGAGGGAGGCGGCGACGGGGCGGCGGTGGCGCGTCGAGGGCGCGTCGGGCCTGCGCCCGATCTTGATCGGGTGGGTTGGGGGGGGGGGGGAAGTGAGCGAGAGAGAGGGGGGGGATCTGTCGTGGGGGGTGGGTGGGGATTTAGGGTTTGGGTCTCCAGGGGGATAGGGGAGAGTGGGGTGGGCCGGTGGGCCAGCTGGGCTACGGCCCAGTGGGGCCAGAGGGGGGGGGGGGGTTTCTTTTCCTTTATCCTTTTCTGTTTCTTTTTCCTTTTCTATTCTCCTTTCTCAATCTAGTAAATAGCTAGCCTCAAAATGGTTTTTGTAAAAAGTGTGACCTATTTCATAAATACCAGTGCATTATTCCCTAACACCTAAATTAGTTTGGACAAAATATAATTCCATATTTATTTCAGATTTAATAAATGGTTATTAAATATTATCTTTATCCACTGTTTGAGGTTGTTCGAGTCACTTATCCAATTCCAATGATGTTGGTTTCAATTTTAGAATAGCCTCTGGAATATTTGTTAATTATCGACATTTTAGTTTTCTATTTGGACAACTTTTATATTCCACTTTCATTTAAATTTTGAATTTGACTTAGGATCTGAAATGCATATGATGCTAATGATGATTATGCCACTATTAATCATGCTACATGTCATTATCAAAAGTGATTACTGTAGCTAATGACAGGGGGGTGTCACAACTCTCCTCATCTATTAAGAATTCTCGTCCCGGAATTAAGAGGAAGACTGAAGAAGAGGGGTATTCTTCGCGAAGACGATCCTCGCGTTCCCAAGTGGCCTCATCTTCAGAATGATTTGACCACTGAACCTTGAGGAACTTGATTGACTTTGACGTGTTCGACGCTCAGCTTGATCAAGAATACGGATGGGATATTCTGGATATGACAATCTTCCCGTAATTCAAGCACTTCATGATCCACAGCTCGAATAGGATCCTTGAAGCAGCGACGGAGTTTGGGATACATGAAAGACATCATGTACTTGTAAAGATTTGGCGGCATTTCCAATTGATATGCCACTTCTCCTCGACGGCAGAATACGGAACGGGCCATGTAGCGTGGAGCTAACTTGCCTTGATTCCGAACCGATGATTGCCTTTCAATGGAGTGACGCGGAGGTAAGCTTGCTCGCCAGTGATAGACTATTTCCTGTGCTTTCGGTCTAGTTGCTCTTTCTGACGAGACTGAGCAGCTTTCAAATGTTCACGGACAATGCGGACTTGTTCTTCAGCTTGCCGAATAATGTCCGGTCCGATGAGTGAGCGTTCCCTAGTTTCTACCAATTCAGAGGGGTTCGACCTTACGACCGTTAGAACTTCAACACGGTGCCATCTTCAGACTAGCTTGATAGCTCTTGTTGTAAGAGAATTCGGCATACGGGAGAGATTCCTCCCATTTCTTACCAAAGAGATGACGCAAGCTCGAAGCATATCTTCGAGCACTTGATTAACTCGTTCAACTTGACCCTGTGACTGAGGGTGAAAAGTGGTGCTAAAAGACAGGTGTTTCCCATAGCTTCTTGGAACTATTCCAGAATCTGGAGGGTGAAGAGGCTGCCACGATCAGAACTGATCTCCAACGAACACCATGGAGTGACACAATTCGGGAAACATAGAATTCTGCTAACTGGCTAGCAGTGATTGTCTCTTTAACTGGCAGAAAGTGGGCAACCTTAGAGACGGTCAATGACACAAATATAGCATCATTACCCTTCTGGGATTTGGGAAAACCAATAATGAAAATCCATTGTACCTTGTCCCTTTCCATTCAGGAATTGTAGGGGTTGCAAGTTCCTGCGGCCTTGATGTGAGCTTTAACGCGCGGCAACGTCACACTCAGAAACATAACGAGCAATGTCTCGCTTCATATTAGGCCACCAGTATCTCTGACAAATGTCACGGTACATCTTCGTGCTACCAGGATGAATTGACAGAGGAGTGTCATGAGCTTCCATCATAACGTGTTCTCTCTCCACTTTGAACTTAGGTAACGAAGAGACGGTGTTTTGGAAAAATAGGATCCCATCATTATCAAGATGGAACTCCGAAGGTTTTCTTTTTCAAGGTATCCTCTTATCCTTTCAACTTCAAGTCATACCGTTGCATAGTTTTGATGTTGTGTTCTAAATCTGGTTCGACAACGAGGGTATTGAGATAACCCTGTGGAACAATATGGAGGTTCAATTGACGAAACTCTTCAAAAGAAGAGGTTGTGATTTCTGAACCATATGGTTGCTGCCAATAGCCTTGCGGCGCAAAGCATCGGCCATTACATTTGCCTTGCCAGGGGTGTATGAGATATCATATCATAATCGGCTATTGTCTCGAGCCATCTTGTTGACAAGGTTCAGATCCGGTTGAGTATATAAATACTTCAAACTTTGATGATCCGTATATATCTCACAACGGTTACCGAGAAGGTAATGTCGCCATAGCTTCAGGGCATAAATAACAGCAGAAAGTTCAAGATCATGCACGGATAATTTTCTTCATGAGGACCAATTGTCGGGAGGCATAAGCAATCACCTTGCGTTCTTGCATTAGGACACAGCTAATCCTTGACGGGAGGCATCGCAGTATATCACGAAATCCTTTGGGAATCCGGGGGTGCTAATACTGGGGCAGATGTCAATTTATCTTTTAGGTGTCTGAAAGCTTTCTTGACATTTTTCTGTCACTCAAATTTAACACCTTTGTGAAGCAGATATGTCAATGGTTTTGCAATCTTGGAAAAGTTCTCAACGAATCGACGGCAATAAACTACAAGTCCGAGAAACTTCTGACTTGCTTAATCTTTCTTCGGGGAGTCCAGTCAAGAATAGCCTGAACTCGTTCGGGGTTAACAGCATTCCCTCCTTGGAAATCACATGTCCAAGGTAAGTTACTTCAGGAAGCCAAAATTCGCATTTGGAATACTTGGCATACAACTGGTGTTCTCGGAGCCTTTCTAGAACAAGGCAGAGATGTTCAGCATGTGTTCCTCTTATTCTTAGAATAGACCAGAATATCATCTAGATATACCACGACAATTTGTCGAGGTAATCCATGAATATTAATTCATCAGACGGGAGAATGTACTGGGGCATTCGTTAGGCCAAATGACATGATGGTGTATTCATAGGAGCCATAACGAGTGACGAATGCAGTCTTGGGAATGTCCTCTTCACGGACACGGATCTGGTGATAACCCAACCTCAGGTCGAGTTTAGAGAACACCGACGATCCAGCGAGTTGATCATAAGATCATTGATACGGGGCAGTGGGTATTTATTCTGGATTGTGGCTTGGTTAATGGGCCGGTAATCCTGAACAAATCGGTTAGTTTCCATCCTTCTTCTTAACGAAGAGTGAAGGTGCCCCCAAGCAGAGGAACTGGGGGGCGGATGAACCACCCTAGTGACTTGTCGATTTCTTCCTTAAGCTCAAGAAGGTGATGCGGAGGCATCTTATAAGGTCGCTTGGCAATAGGAACGGTGCCAGGCTTCAAGTCAATGACAAACTCGACAGCTCTAGCCGGGGGTATGCCTGGAAGTTCTCTGGAAAGACGTCTGAAAATCTCGAACGACAGGAACGTTCTCGATCCCTTCCAGAGGTGAGGCGTTCAAAGCATTCTAACATATACTCAGCTTCAGCGTCTCGAGTAATTCGGGCAGTGTAGTTCACTATCCATCGGAGGGGTGAAGAAGTTGATAACTTTAGTGGCACAATTGATCGAAGCAACGTGAGCTTTCAACCAATTCATTCCAGTATAAGGTCTATGGTGGAAGACTTCAGACGATGGGCGAGGCAAGGAATTCCAATCCTTTAATTTCGACGGTAACGTCAGGTGCTATTACGTCAGCATGACAGTGACCTCCGGGAGTTTTAATGACTAACGGAGTATGCATTTTCTCATACGAATGCCATGCATCAATGCAAACTTTCCAAGATAATGAATGTGATGCTCCTGATCAAATAACAAGAAGCAGGTACTGAGTTAACAAGAAGGGTACCCATCACAGTAGCAGGTTGATCCTGGACTTCTTCATGTCAATGTTGTAGGCGTGTCCACGACCATGTGCAGCGACCCCAGTATTATAGTTGCGGGTTTGGTTGTTGCCACGACCATTGCCACGGCCAGCACGAGGAAAGCAACTGATTCTGATTCTGGCGGCAGTCTTTAGCCTGGTGTCCTGGTTTGCGGCACTTGAAACACAAACCATCTTCAGGATGAAAGGGGCATTGTTCGGAATAGCTTGAGCCTTTGACGGCCTCAGTGTGGAGGAGGCGACGTGGTGCACATTGTTCTTTGGCGCAGAGGTATTGGGACGGAACGCGTTGTTGGGAATCCAAACTCTACGCTTCGCGTGCTGACCCGAAGATGAGCCACATCACGATAGCGCTTCTGCAAGTCCTTGTGTTCCATCTGAGCGGTCTCAACAAGAATAGCCGTTCACTAGAGTTGAGAAGTCATTGATGTCTTGAGCAGCTAGTGCAACTTGAGGTCAGGGTGTAGTCCATTACGGAACTTCTCCTGTCTGCGAGCATGTGTGGCGATGTCTTCTTCAGCTAGCGGGAGAGGTCTAGAAAATTCCCGCTGATAAGCTTCAACGGTCTTATTGCCTGGGTGAGGTTCGGAACTGGTCTTCATGCGTTCCATAATTGCTTGAGGGATGTAACGTGTACGGAAAGCAGCCTGGAACTCATACCAGGTAATGACTGTTCCACGGCAGAGTACGCTTGTGTGTGTCCCACCATTGAGCAGCGGGGCCCTTTAAGAAAAAGGCCGCGAAGTTGACATAGTTGGCAGGGGCGACATTAGCTGACTCCATCTCGTGAGTGGATGTCGCGGACCAGTCATCGGCATCCAGGGGCTTGTCAGAGTTGCGGAACTGCGTTGGGTTGAGTCGCGTAAACTCTGTCAAAGTTATTGAAGCTGGGTTCTGGTTCTGGTGGTTCTGAGCGGAAACTGAGCCATGATTCCAACCATGAACTGACGGTTGAGCTCAAACTGTGCATCATAGCCACCATATATTCTGGGCGGTGGTGCGTTCAGGGGCACGACCACGACCACGACCACCTGGTCTAACCATCCTGCTAATATCAACAGGGGGTAGCTTAGTAAAAGCAATTGCGAGCGTTTAGTGTCAAACATGATGTAACTCGACCACAAATTAAGTAGTGTAAACATACATAACATCAGTCAATTAGACATACAGACCCATACATGGTCGTTATAAATCGGGCAGCATAACGGCCACAAATTGAAAAACTAGAGACACTAGGCGGCGCGCAGGCACGCGATAAGGAAGTACACAACGTGACATAGCAAAGGCTACATCAGCGTCGGAGAAAACCACTGAAACGGGGTAACTGCAAGTGCTGACGACGAAATATTCGTCGCGGAAGGATCCTGTGCTCCATGTGCACTCTGATGCAGAACCCGGTCTCAACTGTAAGAAGAGGTCCACGTGCAGCGTGTGACCTCCCACAGCAGGCCAATCAATACCAGCATACATCTGAGTCCTGTGCGGGTAAGGATGTGCTCCGATGTACCCTGCACGAACGCGGCATCAACTGCGTCATAGCATCGTAAGACGTGCTCGAGTGGCAACCAACTCGACGGCAAGAGCCCGAACAGTGCGATCCAGGGCCTGAGTGCACTGAATCAGAACGCGGTGGTCATATCGGCGAGGCTCGACGGGCACAGATAGCTGTGTATGTATCCGGTAGCATCTCCAGCAGGGGCATACGGAATGTATCGGAACTCAGAGTCATCCAATATATCACTGAACTGTCCTCGAAGACGTGCGACGGTAGAGTAGGCGGCATCAATGGACTGCCATCTCAATCGTCATGCCATACCATGGAAAAGGTTAGCTCGATGTCTAGTCATTCTACTGATCATAGATATGAACATCAGCATGGTACTGCTCCTGATTAAACTCGCGGTAATTCTCGTAAACCATGTACTCAGGGTACCAGCGGTAGCCAAGTCTGGTCATGAGAGATGCAGGACAGCTGGAAACCAGGGGCATCACGAGCCCAAGTGCGAAGCACAGCTGTGTCGTAGACGCGGTGGAAACAAACGGTCCATCTGAAACAGAGAAATTCAGATTTGTCAAATGCACAATGAAGTTTAACACAACTCGGAGAGAAAGGTTAAACAACAATGGAAAGGAAAATGATTATCACCTAATCAGATCAAACGACAGGGAAATCGCACAGATATCCAGCTCTCCGGGTAGACGGGATTACGAGATCCTAAGTGTCGCGTTAGTAAATTTATTAACCCGAGTAGAAGAGAGTATCAGAGTCCCAGAGTATAGACGAGGAATAAAAGATCCTAATACCACCAGTTGGCGACGTGGGCCCGTAAGCCACACAGCCAAGTTAGTAAATTAGTTTTCGATGTCTAGACTCAACTTCGGCCAAGGAATTGGAAGGGGCTTCCTACAGGCAGTCGGCTCTGATACCAACTTGTGCGCCCCCCCCGGCTCAATCGACACTAATCATACACGCAAACGGTTACGATCAAGCCCAGGGACTCACGGGAAGATATCACAAACACAACTCTAAACACAAATAAACGGAGGTCCCACATATTACAGACCAGGGATCGAAGATCCGAATACTAAGTCAGTCATACAAATAATATCTGGGTACAGACATAGTTAGACAAGTTTTGCCTTAAGAAGGCTAGCACAAACAGCGACACTAGATCGAAAGGCGTTGGCCTCTGCCTGGGAGCCTCCATCCTACTCCTGGTCATCTGGCTCGATCCAGTAGTAAGTACCCTCTGGACCCTCCTGGTAGTAACTCCGGTGGTGGCACTAGCTCCAGGACTCCATCGTCTGGTGTATCATCAAGGTGGGGTATATGGGGAAAAGAGAATAAAGCAACCGTGAGTACTCATCCGAATACTCAGCAAGCAAGGATCTATACTACATATGCAACATTATCAATGGAAAAAGGCTGTATATGTGGACTGGGCTGCAGAAATGCCAGAATAGAGAGAAAGGCCTAGTCCTATCGAAGCCTAGCATCTTCAAACATCTTCTCAAGCCATCATCTTGCCAGCAGTAGAAGAGAGTAGAATAGCATTTTATTACAAACATGTTGAAGTACAGCTCAAAGATCCTTCCTCGACTCCCAGCGAGAAAGTATCCGAAGCTTCAATTAAGTAACAAGTACCAGTTTAAGTAGTAGATCGGATACACAAACGAGCGTCCTTTACCGTAGGACGCTATCGTAGAAGATTCATCCCTGCAGGGGTGCACTACTGTTACCCACACGCTCGATCAACTCTGGCCGGACACACTTGCTGGGTAATGCCCGTCCTCGGAAGATCAACACAAGCAGCGCCCTACCTAGGCTCGGCAGAGAGGTCAGCACGCCGGACTAACCTATGCACCCAGAGGTCTCGGCCATCGCCCTGGGCACCCTGCGCGTTGCGAGACTGGCCGGGGTGCAGGCGCGACACTGGAACTCGTCAGTGAAGTACCCAGCCCAATCCCGCACATCAGCCCGCACGGTGAATCGTGACGTCAGACGAGCTTTCGGAGAACGTACTTTGTAGAGGGTCCCATAACCATTATCCCACGTGGTGGTAGTGCGTATAGGGCACGTCGACCCACTCAGATCACAACCCAAATCCAATAGGCTCAATTAGTATCACGGAGACAATCAGAGTCTCTGATGCTCCGCACAATGTCACACTCGAGTGCCCTTCCGGCACACCCGAAATCATAGATCCCCAGCGGTACCACCAGGGTGGACCCCCTGTAACAAAGGTCAAGTAGCCGTGTGTCAAATCATCAGGGTGAACGTATGAGGTATCACCCTCGAGGTTCACACTGAGGGTTGCACGACAGAGTCGTGTCGGAAGTGGAAAGGAGGAATCACCCTCGATGACCACGACCGAACAGCTACACTGCAGAGTATTCATCAGAGTGCGTTACGAGGTATCACCCTCGGCACTCGATAGTTACTACGCAGAGTCGTACAACTAGGGGGGGTGTGAAGTGAGGTGTCGGTCTCTGGTCGACGATCACATTGATCGAGTCGTCGATGATCAAGCAGGGGCATCAAGGATAAGGTGTGGGGTCACTGATGGTTTCATCACCAACCTATACTAAACAGTTTATCATAGGCAG
Source organism: Thinopyrum elongatum (assembly GCA_011799875.1). NCBI lineage: Eukaryota > Viridiplantae > Streptophyta > Magnoliopsida > Poales > Poaceae > Thinopyrum > Thinopyrum elongatum. Next base: position 560,225,419 of record CM022300.1, read on the forward strand.
GTAAGGTAGCAATGAACAGGTTACAACAGCAGGCTAGTGCATCAGAATAGGAGCATAATACATCACGACAGATCCCCCCCCCTCTCTCTCGCCTCACTTCCCCCCCCCCAACCGATCCAAGATCGGGCGCAGGCCCACGCGCCACGCCGCCCGTCGCCGCCTCCCCTCGCCAACGCCGACGCCGGCGCTGCCCCGTCGCCACGCCACCTCGTCGCCCGGACCTCGCCGCCTCGCCGGACTCCACCGACGCCGGCCTCCCCGTCGACCGTCGTCTCCGGCCTCCACCCGATCCCCTCCTCGCGCTCGACGCCGACGCCCCGCCGACCCCGTCGCCGACCTTCCTCAACGAGATAGAGAAGGCGGGTTGGGGGCGGGACGGGCAGCCGTTCTGCTCCATTCGGCCCTCATTTTCCCTATTATTACTTACTTTTCACGGGGGCCGGGGGGGGCAGGGGGGGGGGGGGAACAAGCTGAACCGCCCCCCCCCCCCCCCCCACCCCCCCACTCCAATCTGGTTGAGGACCCAGGCCCCCCCTCCCTGCACCCGTGAGCGCGCAAGCGCGCCGCCGCAACCGAGCGGGAATAGAAAGTGATAGATAGCCTCGGAAAGTTAGAAAGCGATAGACCAGAGAGAAAAGAGAAAAAAAAACTAGAGATGAAAAATAGAGAAGCAAACAGAAGATGCGATAAGGCCAAAGCGAGGTACAACGCAAAAATCCGGACAGCGCCGCCAAGAAGCCAGCGACAGAGTTCCGGACCAGAGAGGCACGAATGAGGCAAGAAAAAGAGAGCTGAGAGAAAGTGACCCCACCACCTTATCCTTGATGCCCCTGCTTGATCATCGACGACTCGATCAATGTGATCGTCGACCAGAGACCGACACCTCACTTCACACCCCCCTTAGTTGTACGACTCTGCGTAGTAACTATCGAGTGCCGAGGGTGATACCTCGTAACGCACTCCTGATGAATACTCTGCAGTGTAGCTGTTCGGTCGTGGTCATCGAGGGTGATTCCTCCTTCTCCACTTCCGACACGACTCTGTCGTGCAACCCTCAGTGTGAACCTCGAGGGTGATACCTCATACGTTCACCCTGATGATTTGACCACACGGCTACTTGACCTTTGTTACAGGCGGGTCCACCCTGGTGGGTACCCGCTGGGGATCTATGATTTCGGGTGTGCCGGAAGGGCACTCGAGTGTGACATTGTGGCGGAGCATCAGAGACTCTGATTGTCTCCGCTTGATACTAATTGAGCCTATTGGATTTGGGTGTGTGATCTGAGTGGGTCGACGTGCCCTATACGCACTACCACCACGTGGGATAATGGTTATGGGACCCTCTACAAAGTACGTTTCTCCGAAAGCTCGTCTGACGTCACGATTCACCGTGCGGGCTGATTGTCGGGATTGGGCTGGATACTTCACTGACGAGTTCAGTGTCGCGCCTGCACCCCGGCCAGTCTCGCAACGCGCAGGGTGCCCAGGGCGATGGCCCGAGACCTCTGGGTGCATAGGTTAGTCCGGCGTGCTGACCTCTCTGCCGAGCCTAGGTAGGGCGCTGCTTTGTGTTGATCTTCCGAGGACGGGCATTACCCAGCAAGTGTGTCCGGCCAGAGTTGATCGAGCGTGTTGGGTAACAGTAGTGCACCCCTGCAGGGATGAATCTTCTATCGATAGCCGGTCCTACGGTAAAGGACGCTCAGTTTGTGTATCCCGATCTACTACTTAAACTGGATACTTGTTACTTAATTGAAGCTTCGGGATTACTTTCTTGCTGGGAGTCGAGGAAGGATCTTTGAGCTGTACTTCAACATGTTTGCTAAATAAAATGCTATTCTACTCTCTTCTACTGCTGCAAGATGATGGCTTTGAGAAGATGTTTGAAGATGCTAGTCTTCGATAGGACTAGGCCTTTCTCTCTATTCTGGCATTTCTGCAGCCCAGTCCACATATACAGCCTTTTCTCCATTGATAATGTTGCATATGTAGTATAGATCCTTGCTTGCTGAGTACTTCGGATGAGTACTCACGGTTGCTTTATTTTCTCTTTTCCCCATATACCCCACCTTGATGATACACCAGACGATGGAGTCCAGGAGCCAGACGCCACCACCGGAGCCTACTACCAGGCGGGTCCAGAGGGCACGTACTACTGGATCGAGCCAGCTGACCAGGAGTAGGATCGGAGGCTCCCAGGCAGGAGGCCAACGCCTTTCGATCTAGTGTCGCTGTTTGTGCTAGCCTTCTTAAGGCAAAACTTGTCTAACTATGTCTGTACTCAGATAATATTTGTATGACTGACTTATGTATTCGGATCTTCGGATCCCTGGTTTGTAATAATGTGGACCTCCGTTTAAATTGTGTTAGAGTTGTGTTGTGATATCTTCCCGTGAGTCCCTGTGCTTGATCGTACACGTTTGCGTGTATGATTAGTGTACGATTGAGTCGGGGGCGCAACAAGTTGGTATCAGAGCCGACTGCCTGTAGGAAGCCCCCTTCCAATTCCTTGGCCGAAGTTGAGTCTAGAAACCGAAAAACTAATTTACTAACTTGGCTGTGTGGCTTACGGGCCCACGTCGCCAACTGGGTGGTATTAGGATCTTTTATTCCTCGTCTATACTCTGGGACTCTGATCTCTCTTCTACTCGGGTTAAATAAATTTTACTAACGCCGACACTTAGGATCTCGTAAATCCCGTCTACCCGGAGAGCTGGATATCTGTGCGATTTCCCTGTCGTTGATCTGATTAGTCTGATAATCATTTTCCTTTCCATTGTTTTGTTTAACCTTTCTCTCCGAGTTGTGTTAAACTTCTCATTGTCATTTGACAAATCTGAATTTCCTCTGTTTCAGATGGACCGTTTGTTTCCACCGCGTCCTACGACACAGCTTGTGCTTCGCACTTGGGCTCGTGATGCCCCTGGTTTTCCAGCTGTCCTGATCGCTCTCATGACCAGACTTGGCTACCGCTGGTACCCTGAGTACATGGTTTACGAGAATTACCGCGAGTTTAATCAGGAGCAGTACCATGCTGATGTTCATATCTATGATCAGTAGAATGACTCAGACATCGAGCTACACCTTTTCCATGGTATCGGCATGACGATTGAGATGGCAGTCCATGATGCCGCCTACTCTACCGTCGCACGTCTTCGAGGACAGTTCAGTGATATATTGGATGACTCTGAGTTCCGATACATTCCGTATGCCCCTGCTGGAGATGCTACCGGATACTACACAGCTATCTGTGCCCCGTACGAGCCTCGCCGATATGACCACCGCGTTCTGATTCAGTGCACTCAGGCCCTGGATCGCACTGTTCGGGCTCTTGCCGTCGAGTTGGTTGCCACTCGAGCACGTCTCTACGATGCTATGACGCAGTTGATGCCCGCTGTTCGTGCAGGGATACATCCGGAGCACATCCTTTACCCGCACAGGACTCAGATGTATGCTGGTATTGATTGGCCTGCTGTGGGAGGTCACACGCCTGCACGTGGACCTCTTCTTACAGTTCGAGACCGGGTTCTGCATCAGAGTGCACATGGAGCACAGGATCCTTCCGCGACGAATATTCGTCGTCAGCACTTGCAGTTACCCCGTTTCAGTGGTTTTCTCCGACGCTGATGTAGCCTTTGCTATGTCACGTTGTGTACTTCCTTATCGCGTGCCTGCGCGCCGCCTAGTGTCTCTAGTTTTTCAATTTTGTGCCGTTATGCTGCCCGATTTTAACCGACCATGTATGGGTCTGTATGTCTTAATTGACTGATGTTATGTATCTGTTACACTACTTAATTTGTGGTCGAGTTACATCATGTTTGACACTAAACGCTCGCAATTGCTTTTACTAAGCTACCCCCTGTTGATACTTAGCAGGATGGTTAGACCAGGTGGTCGTGGTCGTGGTCGTGCCCCTGAACGCCCACCACCGCCAGACTATATGGTGGCTATGATGCAACAGTTTGAGCTCAACCGTCAGTTCATGGTTGGAATCATGGCTCAGTTTCCGCATCAGAACAACCAGAACCAGAACCCAGCTTCAATAACTTTGACAGAGTTTACGCGACTCAACCCAACGCAGTTCCGCAACTCTGACAAGCCCCTGGATGCCGATGACTGGCTCCGCGACATCACTCACGAGATGGAGTCAGCTAATGTCGCCCCTGCCAACTATGTCAACTTCGCGGCCTTTTTCTTAAAGGGCCCCGCTGCTCAATGGTGGGACACACACAAGCGTACTCTGCCTGTTGGAACAGTCATTACCTGGTATGAGTTCCAGGCTGCTTTCCGTACACGTTACATCCCTCAAGCAATTATGGAACGCATGAAGACCCAGTTCCGTAACCTCACCCAGGGCAATAAGACCGTTGAAGCTTATCAGCGGGAATTTCTAGACCTCTCCCGCTATGCTGAAGAAGACATCGCCACACATGCTCGCAGACAGGAGAAGTTCCGTAATGGACTACACCCTGACCTCAAGCTTGCACTAGCTGCTCAAGACATCAATGACTTCTCAACTCTAGTGAACAAGGCTATTCTTGTTGAGACCGCTCAGATGGAACACAAGGACTTGCAGAAGCGCTATCGTGATGCTGGCTCATCTTCGGGCTCAGCACCGAAGCGTAGAGTTTGGATTCCCAACAACGCGTTCCGTCCCAATACCTCTGCGCCAAAGAACAATGCTGCACCACGTCTGCCTCCTCCACCACTGAGGCCGTCAAAGGCTCAAGCTATTCCGAACAATGCCCCTCTTCATCCTGAAGATGGTTTGTGTTTCAAGTGCCGCAAACCAGGACACCAGGCTAAAGACTGCCGCCAGAATCAGAATCAGTTAGCCTTTCCTCGTGCTGGCCGTGGCAATGGTCGTGGCAACAACCAAACCCGCAACTATAATACTGGGTCTGCTGCACATGGTCGTGGACACGCCTACAACATTGACATTGAAGAAGTCCAGGATCAACCTGCTACTGTGATGGGTACCCTTCTTGTTAACTCAGTACCTGCTTCTGTTTTATTTGATTCAGGAGCATCACATTCATTCATCTCTGGAAAGTTTGCATTGATGCATGGCATTCGATATGAGAAAATGCATACTCCGTTAGTCATTAAAACTCCCGGAGGTCACTGTCATGCTGACGTAATAGCACCTGACGTTACCGTCGAAATTAAAGGATTGGAATTCCTTGCCTCGCCCATCGTCCTGAAGTCTTCCACCATAGACCTTATACTTGGAATGAATTGGTTGAAAGCTCACGTTGCTTCGATCAATTGTGCCACTAAAGTTATCCAACTTCTTCACCCCTCCGATGAGATAGTGAACTACACTGCCCGAATTACTCGAGACGCTGAAGCTGAGATATATGTTATGAATGCTTTGAACGCCTCACCTCTGGAAGGGATCGAGAACGTTCCTGTCGTTCGAGATTTTCCAGACGTCTTTCCAGAAGAACTTCCAGGCATACCCCCGGCTAGAGCTGTCGAGTTTGTCATTGACTTGAAGCCTGGCACCGTTCCTATTGCCAAGCGACCTTATAAGATGCCTCCGCATCACCTTCTTGAGCTTAAGGAAGAAATCGACAAGTCACTTAAGAGTGGTTTCACCCGCCCCAGTTCCTCTGCTTGGGGAGCACCTTCACTCTTCGTTAAGAAGAAGGATGGAACTAACCGATTGGTTCAGGATTACCGGCCCATTAACCAAGCCACAATCCGGAATAAATACCCACTGCCCCGTATCAATGATCTTTATGATCAACTCGCTGGATCGTCGGTGTTCTCTAAACTCGACCTGAGGTTGGGTTATCACCAGATCCGTGTCCGTGAAGAGGACATTCCCAAGACTGCATTCGTCACTCGTTATGGCTCCTATGAATACACCATCATGTCATTTGGCCTAACGAATGCCCCAGCTACATTCTCCCGTCTGATGAATTATATATTCATGGATTACCTCGACAAATTCGTCGTGGTATATCTAGATGATATTCTGGTCTATTCTAAGAATAAAGAGGAACATGCTGAACATCTCTGCCTTGTTCTAGAAAGGCTCCGAGAACACCAGTTGTATGCCAAGTATTCCAAATGCGAATTTTGGCTTCCTGAAGTAACTTACCTTGGACATGTGATTTCCAAGGATGGAATTGCTGTTAACCCCGAACGAGTTCAGGCTATTCTTGACTGGACTCCCCCGAAGAATGTTAAGCAAGTCAGAAGTTTTCTCGGACTTGCTAGTTATTGCCGTCGATTCGTTGAGAACTTTTCCAAGATTGCAAAACCATTGACATATCTGCTTCACAAAGGTGTTAAATTTGAGTGGACAGAAAAATGTCAAGAAAGCTTTCAGACACTAAAAGATAAATTGACATCTGCCCCAGTATTAGCACCCCCGGATTCCCAAAAGGATTTCGTGATATACTGCGATGCCTCCCGTCAAGGATTAGGCTGTGTCCTAATGCAAGAACGCAAGGTGATTGCTTATGCCTCCCGACAATTGCGTCCTCATGAAGAAAATTATCCCGTGCATGATCTTGAACTTTCTGCGGTTATTTATGCCCTGAAGCTATGGCGACATTACCTTCTCGGTAACCGTTGTGAGATATATACGGATCATCAAAGTTTGAAGTATTTATATACTCAACCGGATCTGAACCTTCGTCAACAAAGATGGCTCGAGACAATAGCCGATTATGATATGAATATCTCATACACCCCTGGCAAGGCAAATGTAATGGCCGATGCTTTGCGCCGCAAGGCTTATTGCAGCAACCATATGGTTCAGAAATCACAACCTCTTCTTTATGAAGAGTTTCGTCAATTGAACCTCCATATTGTTCCACAGGGTTATCTCAATACCCTCGTTGTCGAACCAGATTTAGAACACAACATCAAAACTATGCAACGGTATGACTCTGAAGTTGAAAGGATTAAGCGATACCTTGAAAAAGGAAAACCTTCGGAGTTCCATCTTGATAATGATGGGATCCTATTTTTCCAACACCGTCTCTTCGTACCTAAGTTCAAAGATGAGAGAGAACACGTTATGATGGAAGCTCATGACACTCCTCTGTCAATTCATCCTGGTAGCACGAAGATGTACCGTGACATTTGTCAGAGATACTGGTGGCCTAATATGAAGCGAGACATTGCTCGTTATGTTTCTGAGTGTGACGTTTGCCGCCGCGTTAAAGCTCAACATCAAAGGCCCGCAGGAACTCTGCAACCCCTTACAATTCCTGAATGGAAATGGGACAAGGTCCAAATGGATTTCATTATTGGTTTTCCCAAATCCCAGAAGGGTAATGATGCTATATTTGTCGTCATTGACCGATTCTCTAAGGTTGCCCACTTTCTGCCAGTTAAAGAGACAATCACTGCTAGCCAGTTAGCAGAATTCTATGTTTCCCGAATTGTGTCACTCCATGGTGTTCCGTTGGAGATCAGTTCTGATCGTGGCAGCCTCTTCACCTCCAGATTCTGGAATAGTTTCCAAGAAGCTATGGGAACACACCTGTCTTTTAGCACCACTTTTCACCCTCAGTCACAGGGTCAAGTTGAACGAGTTAATCAAGTGCTCGAAGATATGCTTCGAGCTTGCGTCATCTCCTTTGGTAAGAAATGGGAGGAATCTCTCCCGTATGCCGAATTCTCTTACAACAATAGCTATCAAGCTAGTCTGAAGATGGCACCGTTTGAAGTTCTATACGGTCGTAAGTGTCGAACCCCTCTGAATTGGTCAGAAACTGGGGAACGCTCACTCATCGGACCGGACATTATTCGGCAAGCTGAAGAACAAGTCCGCATTGTCCGTGAACATTTGAAAGCTGCTCAGTCTCGTCAGAAGAGCAACTATGACCGAAAGCACCAGGAAATAGTCTATCAACCTGGCGAGCAAGCTTACCTCCGCGTCACTCCATTGAAAGGCACTCATCGGTTCGGAATCAAAGGCAAGTTAGCTCCACGCTACATTGGCCCGTTCCGTATTCTTGCCCGTCGAGGAGAAGTGGCATATCAATTGGAATTGCCGCCAAATCTTTCACAAGTACATGATGTCTTTCATGTATCCCAACTCCGTCGCTGCTTCAAGGATCCTATTCGAGCTGTGGATCATGAAGTGCTTGAATTACGGGAAGATCTGTCATATCCAGAATATCCCATCCGTATTCTTGATCAAGCTGAGCGTCGAACACGTCAAAAGTCAATCAAGTTCCTCAAGGTTCAGTGGTCAAATCATTCTGAAGATGAGGCCACTTGGGAACGCGAGGATCGTCTTCGCGAAGAATACCCCTCTTTCTTTCAGTCTTCCTCTTAATTCTCGGGACGAGAATTCTTAATAGATGAGGAGAGTTGTGACACCCCCTGTCATTAGCTACAGTAATCACTTTTGATAATGACATGTCAGCATGATTAATAGTGCATAATCATCATTAGCATCATACTGCATTTCAGCTCCTAAGTCAAATTCAAATTTAAATGAAAGTGGAATATGAAAGTTGTCCAACATAGAAACTAAAATGTCAGATAAATAACAAATATTCCAGAGGCTATTATAAAATTGAAACCAACATCATTGGAATTGGATAAGTGACTCGAACAACCTCAAACAGTGGATAAAGATAATATTTAATAACCATTTATTAAATCTGAAATAAATATGGAATTATATTTTGTCCAAACTAATTTTAGGTGTTAAGGAATAATGCACTGGTATTTATGAAATAGGTCACACTTTTTACAAAAACCATTTGGGGCCTAAACATTTAACAGTACAGAAAAGAAAATAAAACAAAGCAAGAAATGATAAAAAAAAGAGAGAAGAAAGACCCCCCTCTCCCTGGGCCGAATGGCCCAGCTAGCCACAGGCCGGCCCAGCTGCGGCCCACCCCCACTCCCCTTATCCACTCACCCCCAACCCTATCCACTCCCACCGACACCCCCTCGCTCACTCCTCCCCCCTCCTCCCGATCCAGAAACTGGATCGGGCCGACGCCGCCGACGTCGCCCGTCGCCGTTGGACGCCACCTCATCCGGCACCGCCTCTCCCTCCCCGCCGACGACCTCGTCCCCGACGTGCCCTCGCTCGGGCCCGAGCCCAGCGCGCTCGCCCCGACGCGCCCGACCGCGCCCCGTCTCCGCCTCGTCTCCGACGCCGTCGCGGACCGCCGTCGCCCTTGGACCTCGCCGCCTCGCCGGACTCCACCGACGCCGGCCTCCTCGTCGACCCGTCGTCTCCGGCCTCCACCCCGAGCCCCTCCTCGCGCTCGACGCCGACGCCCCGCCTCGACCCCGTCGCCGACCCCCCCTCCACGAGCTCGAGCCCGCTGCCCCGTCCCTGCAAATCTCGGTGAGGCCCCAGGCCTCCCCCTCCCCTGCCCCGTGCACGCGCACGCGCGCCGCCCCGCATCCACGCTCACCGCGCGCCCTCGCCGCGCACGCCGCCCGCCCGCACGCCGCACGCCGGCGCCGGCCCCCAGCGCTCCTCCCCGCGGCCGCCTCTCCACCGGCCACGGCCGGCGCGCCCCGCTCCGGCCTCTGGCCCTCGCCACCACCCCCGGCCGGCCACCGCACCCTGGCCTCGGCCAGTGCGTGCGCGCGCACCCGCGCGCCCGCCCGCGCCCGTGTGGCCATTCGGGCCACAGACAGGTGGGGCCTAATGCCCCTGTGCCACTGCCAAACGGGCCCACGGCCCAGAACAAAAAAAAAAGGGAAAAAGAAAAATAATATAGAAAATAAAATAAAAGCAAAATAAAAATAAATAAATAAATAATTAGATAAATTAATTAGTTAATTAATCCTGATTAGGTTAATCTAATTAACTAATTAGTGTTAATTAAACAGTAATTAGTAATTAACTTAATTAACCGCTGACATCAGCATGAGGTCATGCTGATGTCATCATCAGCACTGTTTCGGATAATGTTGAATTAAATAATTAATTAAATTTCAGAAATTAATAAAAACTTTAGAAAATCATATTAAATAAACCGTAACTCCGATGAAAATATTTTATACATGAAACTTGCTCAGAACGACGATACGAACCCGGATACGCCCTCTGTATTCCCGTCAGACGCCCGCAACTATAAGAACGTTGAACAATTAGACCGATTTCGATAAATGAATAGTGCCCAACGTTAATTAAATAAATCCGAATAAATTCCTAAATTAACTAAATCATTTAGTTAGGCAGTAGAACACCCCGGCATATCATTTAGGCATGTCATACATATTGTTTGCATTATTGCCGTGAAATTTATTGTTTCTCTCCCCCTCCTTCTCTCTCGATAGACGCCGAGACCGACGACGCTGCACCAGGATACGACTACTCTACCGACGAGCATCCCGTTGACGACCTTCCCCTATTGCTAGAGCAACCAGGCAAGCCCCCCCCTTGAGCATTCCAGATATCGCCCATTCTATTCTCCTGCTTGCATTAGATTTCGCTACTGTTAATGTATGCTCCTATTCTGATGCATAGCCTGCTGTTGTAACCTGTTCATTGCTACCTTACCTGCCTATGATAAACTGTTTAGTATAGGTTGGTGATGAACCATGAGTGACCCCACCACCTTATCCTTGATGCCCCTGCTTGATCATCGACGACTCGATCAATGTGATCGTCGACCAGAGACCGACACCTCACTTCACACCCCCCTTAGTTGTACGACTCTGCGTAGTAACTATCGAGTGCCGAGGGTGATACCTCGTAACGCACTCCTGATGAATACTCTGCAGTGTAGCTGTTCGGTCGTGGTCATCGAGGGTGATTCCTCCTTCTCCACTTCCGACACGACTCTGTCGTGCAACCCTCAGTGTGAACCTCGAGGGTGATACCTCATACGTTCACCCTGATGATTTGACCACACGGCTACTTGACCTTTGTTACAGGCGGGTCCACCCTGGTGGGTACCCGCTGGGGATCTATGATTTCGGGTGTGCCGGAAGGGCACTCGAGTGTGACATTGTGGCGGAGCATCAGAGACTCTGATTGTCTCCGCTTGATACTAATTGAGCCTATTGGATTTGGGTGTGTGATCTGAGTGGGTCGACGTGCCCTATACGCACTACCACCACGTGGGATAATGGTTATGGGACCCTCTGCAAAGTACGTTTCTCCGAAAGCTTGTCTGACGTCACGATTCACCGTGCGGGCTGATTGTCGGGATTGGGCTGGATACTTCACTGACGAGTTCAGTGTCGCGCCTGCACCCCGGCCAGTCTCGCAACGCGCAGGGTGCCCAGGGCGATGGCCCGAGACCTCTGGGTGCATAGGTTAGTCCGGCGTGCTGACCTCTCTGCCGAGCCTAGGTAGGGCGCTGCTTTGTGTTGATCTTCCGAGGACGGGCATTACCCAGCAAGTGTGTCCGGCCAGAGTTGATCGAGCGTGTTGGGTAACAGTAGTGCACCCCTGCAGGGATGAATCTTCTATCGATAGCCGGTCCTACGGTAAAGGACGCTCAGTTTGTGTATCCCGATCTACTACTTAAACTGGATACTTGTTACTTAATTGAAGCTTCGGGATTACTTTCTCGCTGGGAGTCGAGGAAAGATCTTTGAGCTGTACTTCAACATGTTTGCTAAATAAAATGCTATTCTACTCTCTTCTACTGCTGCAAGATGATGGCTTTGAGAAGATGTTTGAAGATGCTAGTCTTCGATAGGACTAGGCCTTTCTCTCTATTCTGGCATTTCTGCAGCCCAGTCCACATATACAGCCTTTTCTCCATTGATAATGTTGCATATGTAGTATAGATCCTTGCTTGCTGAGTACTTCGGATGAGTACTCACGGTTGCTTTATTTTCTCTTTTCCCCCATATACCCCACCTTGATGATACACCAGACGATGGAGTCCTGGAGCTAGATGCCACCACCGGAGCTTACTACCAGGAGGGTCCAGAGGGTACTTACTACTGGATCGAGCCAGATGACCAGGAGTAGGATCGGAGGCTCCCAGGCAGGAGGCCAACGCCTTTCGATCTAGTGTCGCTGTTTGTGCTAGCCTTCTTAAGGCAAAACTTGTCTAACTATGTCTGTACCCAGATATTATTTGTATGACTGACTTATGTATTCGGATCTTCGGATCCCTGGTCTGTAATATTGTGGACCTCCGTTTATTTGTGTTTAGAGTTGTGTTGTGATATCTTCCCGTGAGTCCCTGGGCTTGATCGTACACGTTTGCGTGTATGATTAGTGTACGATTGAGCCGGGGGCGCCACAGCTCCATATGTCCACTTTTTAGCAAAGGTCTTGTCGAAAATTTTCAGGATTTTCGGCATGACTTGTGCTAGAAACTAGGACATATGGAGTGCCCGGGATTTGCCGGAAGGGGAATGAATCAACATTCCGACCAAATATAGGCCCCTTTTTTCTCTTCATTATATCTTTTATTTACAATTGTTGAATAGGAACATGTCTAGCCATGCCGAAGCCGGGGATTCTGCTCGCCTCGAAGAAGACCCCATCGAGGCAGCAAATCATTATTTCGATTACCTGGATGAACACCAGATGGGGGTGCATGGTGGCGGCAGTGGCACCAACCCCGACACCGACGCCGACACCGGCACCAGCACTGGCACCGGCACCGACACCACCCCCGAGACTGGCAATGATGCTGTCGTAGCCGGTAAAGCACCGAAGCAGAAGAGGTCACGAAGACCAAACAAGCTCAGCATCGGACAAATTGTGGTCACGGAGATGCACCCCAAGAAATTAGAGCCAACGGCGCCGGAGGAAGAGCGCTCGTGCTGGGGCAATCAACTAGGATGCATCCTCAGGGAAACCGCCAACATCAACGACGAGAAGTTGAAGAAGATACCATATATGAAGAACATGCTCCTAAAGAAGTTGCACAATAGGTTCTTGTTCCCCGGCCAGGATGAAAGCAAAGATCCGTGGGACAACGATGCCATGACAAAGATAAATGACAAGGCGATGGTGACGTTCACCAACGACTTGTCCGCCTGGAAAGTTCGGGTGAAAAAAGCGATTGCGAAGAATGAACCGTGGTCCAAGATTCATGCTAATAATCCGTCAATAAAGGAAGAGGACTTAGAAAAATTCAAGGAGACTTGCGCTAAAGAAGAAGTCAAGGCAAGGTCGGAGAAAATGAAGGCGCTCCAGGCCAGGAACACGTCTCCCCACCGCCTCGGAAGCCGTGGTTACGAGGGGAAGAGGCACGTATGGGCCAATGAGGACGCCGAACGTGAAAGTCACGGAATCCCAGACCCCTTGGCAGAGTTCACCGACCCGCTGGAGCATGACTGGATCAGGGCCCGGTACAAGTGGGACCGCGTCAAAAAGATCTTTTACACGGAACCAAACACGAGGGAGTTCATGAGACTTCTGATAATTGTTATATTACCACATTATCATATTAGCTTCCAATCAATTTGACTACAAGTTTTGTCACATTACTAAACCATCCACGTTCCTTTTGCAGAAAGAGCAGCACCAAATGGCAGCCGAAAGCGACGAGTCGTCACAGTCGTCGGCGAGGCCCAAGTGGGACACCCCACTCAACCGGGCCCTGAACATACTGAAAAAGGTCCCGGAGGACAAACCGCCGTCCTACATGTGCACGGCGTCGGAGATGGTGCCTCGTGGAAGACGTGCTACCGCGAGGAGCCAGAGGAAAGAAGGAAGAGACGGTTGGTCACTCAGCAGACCATCGACGAGAAGGTCGTGATTGCGGTCAATAAGACCAAAGCTGAGACCAAAGAAGAGTTGCTCGGGGTAGTCAATGCAGCGGTCAGTGACGCGGTGGCCAGCTTGATTCCGGCAATTATCGATTGGTCGAAGAGCAATCCAAATAAAGGGCCAGAGGACTTTCCCCTTCCCAGCTACATCGGGAGCAATTCGGTGAACATCACAGCACCAGCACCTGCTCAAGCAACCGGAAAAGGTCCCGCTCCTGTTCATAGCAGCCCGACCTCCGTCTCTGGCATGCTCGGCGGGCCTTCGTCTATGGCTGAGCTCGACGCCCTCACGGTAATTACGCGTCATACCCTTTTCACCAGCATGTCTATAGTCTTCCGTTTCAATTGCCTTTCGGATGTTTGACGTCGCAGACATGTCTTCTTCGTAGGCCGACGATACCCCATGCACCCTACTCTATGACATCAAGGGCCAGAAGGTGGCCGTGGGAAAGGCAACGATCATGAAGCCGAAGGACCCCATGTTCCACAACCGAGAGATGCTCGATGGCTTCTTCAAGGTTAACGTGGCCAGTGCCTTAGCGGGCTTCGAGGATTTGCCTCCTCCGGTACTAGTCGATGACGAGGAGACCCCTAAGCGGATTGGCGCATGTAAGAGCTGGTTCTTGCCTTGGTCGAAGACTCTTCTTCGTGTCGAGGCGCCCAGTATCACACCAACGACAGCTTCTCAAGAAGGTATGAACACCACCCCACCTACCAAATTACCTGCACCTGTCATGGCGGGTGATAGCGGACGACGCGAGGGAGAGCCTCCATTAGTGCCAGATGATGTCGCCCCCGTTGTCGAAGAAGCAAATGCTGATGATGACATGGAGGAGGATGATGATGACCTAGACAAGTATTTTAATACCGCCTATGATGATGGAGGATTGATGGCTCAGGACGACGAAGACTCAAGCTATGAGCGTGGAGATGATGACTTGATGCTGCCTAATTTGCCAGAGCCGGAACATCCTAAGGCAGAATGCAAAAAGTCTCTCTTCAAGCGATCCTCAGAGGAGACGCCTCTAGATGCCGCCTCTACCCAGCAACAACCCGAGGGCCGTCCACTGATTAGCCCGATGACACTGGAGGTGGTGGTTAGGGAAGGTATGGTGGGCTCACTACCGCCACCCGCCAAGAAGCAAAGGAGGAGACCGGAGAGGAAAGGCCCTAAAGGCGCCAGAGCTACTTCAAGCAGCCAGCCGCCTCTGAAGCCCCGGGTGGTAGACAGAATACCTGTCGAAGGTGCGAAGCGTTTCCATGTCGCCGGCGACCCGATCCTACCTGTGAAAGCACTAGAGCACATACTGAACAATGATCTAAGGAGACTCCATGATGATGTGCTGGCCAGAGAGAAAAGTCTTCTCATCTTGGAAAAACCAGGATACCCGCTTTATGCGGCTCAGGTGCCGGGTGGGAAGTTGTACGTCAAGAGATGGCCCACGGATAAGTTCATCCTGCGATTTGACTACATCTATGACATGTTCCACATGACCAAGCTGGATTTCCAGTTCATCCACATGTGTGCGCTGTATCTCAACTACTTCATCAGGATCGAGAACATAAAATATATCTGCGTCACGGACCCGTACTATATGCACGAGACCTTCTTGGCAGTCTGCAAAGAGCACCGTGACTATGCGAGCAAGTTTATCGGTGACTTCATGATCGCTAATAAGGACAAGGAAGCGATTCTCCTGCCTTATCATCCCACGTAAGTCATCCACGCATATCCTTTCATAAGTTTTAATCATTCCTTTGCAAGCATGGAGGCTAATTTGAGGTGTACTTAATTTGTGCAGTAGGGGGGCGCCGTCCTCATCATTTTTTACCCAGAATACTCCCATGCTATGTACTTGGACTCATCGAAGAACATCAAGAAAAAGGATTACATGCACATAAAGAGTGTTCTCGATAGTGCCATGTTCACCTTCAGCCTGTCTGGTGGATATATCAAGGTGAAAAAACACAGGAAGAATGGGCTGGCTTTCAGCCATAAGACCGACTTCTGCTCCATCCAGCAACCGTACACCAGTAAGGCTGATGGATTCTACCTCATGCATTACCTGATCAAGTACAGAAGGGATAATCAACGCCTTCGCATGTCAGCTACTACCAACGATGCCGAGATTGTCAACTGGGCCACAAGCATAGGAAAGTCACCGGATCATCGAATCCGAGCTGAGTTTTATCATGTACAGTGTAACTTGCCCAAGTGATCATGAAGCAGGTCCTCGAACCAACAGGGATGTTCTACCATGCGCCAATCACGAGGGATGATGTCCGAGCACTGCTACTCGCTCAGCGTCTGGACCTAAAGCCTTTCAAGAAGCTCGGGTGCTTCCTCCCTGACTATGAAGATTGGACCGCCGACATGGAGGACTGATTGTCGATGACAATGTGTCACTACTGTCTTTCTATGGCAAAACTTTGAATTTATGCACGGTGAAACTATGTGATGTAATTAAACCGTGGTCTTGAACTAGCGTAGATCGCTCTAGTTAATTAGTTTGGGTATGAGGAACTTCGTTATTTATGTTTACTATAGGTTGCTTGTATTTTGCTAATTATGCCTCTTTGTTTTCTTAAGTACATTATGTTGCATATTATCATTTTCATCAACTGACTATGCAGGTACATAGATCAAAGGTGGCGAAGGACTGCTATGTGCCGTGTTCATTGGGAGGGTTCTAGGAGTGTACGACCGCTGACCAGACGCTCAGGACCAGGTGGACAAGTACCCGGGTGCTAGCCATAGAGGGTTCGATAGCAGAGCCGAAGCGGAAAGTAGTTACTTGAGGTGGACGCTCCGGCAAGAGCGGGAGCGAAACCGCCGGTGCCTCAAGAAGTACTACATAGTCGCGCTCTTGCTCATGCTGATCGCTCTTCTCTTCTACATCATGGTTTAGATAGAGATGAAGAAACTTGTGTGTGTGCCATGACCATGCAGTTGTATTTATTCGAGACATGGCATGACTTGTGTATCGCTATTTTCGAGATGTGATGATATTTGTGTTGAATGATGATGATGGTATGACAAGACTACTGTATGTGTATGATATGATGAGAATAGTGTATGTTTATTATGATCTGATGAAACTACTGTATAGAGCCTGTACAAATACATCACAAACACGTAGAGGGGGTATAAATCTGTAAAAGCAGGAATACTAGCAGCAGCGCTGGAAGGCATCTAGCAGCAGCGCTTGCCTTTCTGCAGCGCTACAGATAGTTAGCAGTAGCGCTGGTCAGGGCAGCGCTACTGCTAACCATACTTACCAGTAGCGCTGCCCTGACCAGCGCTACTGCTACAACTTAGCTGTAGCACGTTAGCAGTAGCGCTGGACCCAGCGCTACTGCTATAGGTATTTCAAGCGCTACTAGTAGGCTTTCTCCTAGTAGTGTGATGTTGATGAAGATGATCACCGCAGCGATGTTTCCCCCGGTGGCACTCCGGCGGCACCAAGAGATAGGGGAAGAGAGGCTCCTCCTCTAGCTTGCTCCTCCACGGCCTCCCCCCTAGATGGGAGAGGTTCTCCCTCTGGTCCTTGGCCTCCATGGTGCCTGGAGGGGAGCCCCACCGAGATTGGATCTCTCTCTCTCTCTCTCCCTCTCGGTTTCCTTCTGTTTCTACGACCCTGCTGCTGGCCGCAAACCCTTTCTTATGTCCCGTAGATCCGTAACTCCGATTGGGCTGCAATTTTGAGGGGATTTTTCTCCGGATATTCTCTTTCTTGCGGCGAAAGAAAGAGATCAACCGACCTACTAGGTGCCCACAAGGTACCTAGGCACGACTAGGGGGTGGGCCGCACTCAGGTGCCTTGTGAGGCCTGATACGTCTCCAACGTATCTATAATTTTTTATTGTTCCATGTTGTTATATTATCATTCTTGGATGTTTTGCAATCATTTTATAGCAACTTTATATCATTTTTTTGGGACTAACCTATTGACATAGTGACTAGTGCCAGCTGCTGTTTTTTACTTCTTTTTTACCTCGCAGAATATCCCTATCAAACGGAGTCCAAACGCAGCGAAACTTTTTGGAGTTTTTTTTTGGACTAGAAGACAACTTGGGAGCCAAGGAAGCACCAGAGGGGAGGCCCATGGGGCCCACAAGACACCAGGGCGCGCCAGAGGCCCCTGGCGCACCCTAATGGGTTGTGGGGCCCACGGAGGGCCTCTCCACCGCCTCTCAGCTCTATAAATACCCAAACATTCCAAAAACCCTAGGGGAGTCGACGAAACACAATTCCAGCCGCCACAAGTTCCAGAACCACGAGATCCAATCTAGAGCCTTATTCCGGCACTCTGCCTGAGGGGAACACGATCACGGAGGGGTTCATCATCCTCATTGGTGCTCCTCCAATGATGCGTGAGTAGTTCACCATAGACCTACGGGTCCGTAGGCAGTAGCTAGATGGCTTCTTCTCTCTTTTTTGATTCTCAATACAATGTTCTCTTGGAGATCTATTTGATGTAATGACTTTTTGCGATATGTTTGTTGGGATCCGATGAAGTTTGAGTTTATGATCAGTTCTATATCCATGAATATTATTTGAGTCTTCTTTTGATCTCTTATATGCATGATTATTTATATCCTCGTATTTCTTCTTCGAATCTTTGGTTTAGTTAGGCCAACTAGATTGATTTTTCTTGCAATGGGAAGAGGTTCTTTGTGATGGGTTCGATCTTGCGGTGTCCTCACCCAATGACAGAAGAGCCTTTTCTATCGATTGCTTTCATAAAAATGATGAAGATCTTAAAATGATTGGTGTTTCTTCTATTGATTCCTTGTTTAGTAAGATTAAAATTGATGATAAAGGGACTGAAGAAGAGTCAACTTTAGCTAGAAGGCGTCCCAATGATTCGGAGCGTGAAAATCTTGATGAAAAAATTGATAAAAGTGGGTTTGGAGAGGTCAAAACTTTAACTAGTGATGTGCCCACTCTTTTGGATTACAAAGATTTTAATTATCATAGTTGCTCTTTGAT
This sequence comes from Thinopyrum elongatum, assembly GCA_011799875.1. Taxonomy (NCBI): domain Eukaryota; kingdom Viridiplantae; phylum Streptophyta; class Magnoliopsida; order Poales; family Poaceae; genus Thinopyrum; species Thinopyrum elongatum. The sequence continues at coordinate 560,244,101 of CM022300.1, forward strand.
TGAATGTATTTCTTTGTTGCAATCCATGATAAATTCACCCCATGCCTATGAACAAAATAAAGCTTTTACTAAACATATTGTGGATGCCATGATGAAAGCTTAAGAAGAAAAATTGGAGTTAGAGATTTCAATTCCTAGAAAATTATATGATGAATGGGAACCTACCATTAAAATCAAGATTAAAAATTATTATTGCTTTGCTTTATGTGATTTGGGTGCTAGTGTTTTCACAATTCTGAAATCTCTATGTGATGTGCTTGGTCTTACCAATATTGAAGAATGTTCTCTTAATTTGCACTTCGCGGATTCTACTATTAAAAAGCCTTTGGGAAGAATTAATGATGTTCTTATTCTTTCAAATAGGAACTATGTACCCATAGATTTTATTGTTCTTAATATTGATTGCAATCCGTCTTGTCCCATCATACTTGGTAGACCGTTTTTACGAACTATAGGTGTTGTGATTGATATGAAAGAAGGCAATATTAAATTTTGATTTCCACTAAGAAAGGGTATGGAACACTTCCCTAGAACAAGAATTAAGCCACCATATGAATCAATCATGAGGGCATCCTATGGATCAAAAACCAAAGATGACAATGCTCGAATCTATGCATTATGCCTAGCTAGGCGCATAAAACGATAGCGCTTGTTGGGAGGCAACCCAATGAATAAAATTTATTTTTGCCTTTTTCTTTCTGTTCTTCAGTGTTTGCACAATTATGCCTCTGTTATGATTGTGTATTTTATGTTTTAATTAGTGTTTGTGCCAAGTAAAGCCTTTAGGATAGCTTTGGGTGTAGTTGATTTGATCTTGTTGAAAAACAGAAAAATTTGCGTCCAGTAAAAGAATTGTTTAAATTCACAGAAGCGACGCAAAATTCTTCATTTTTTACACAAGATTTATATACAAATTGCCTATGTTATCCTAATGTTCAGAACTTTTGGAGTTACAGAAGTATGAGTAAAATTTGCATCTTTACAGACTGTTTTGTTTTTGACAGATTCTGTTTTGTTTACATTGTGTGCTTATTTTGATGAATCTATGGATTGTATCGGGGGGTATAAGCCATGGTAAAGTTAGAATACAGTAGGTATAATGCAATAACAAAATATGAATGGGTTTTCAACAGTACTTAAAGCAAATATTGGTTTTATTATACTAACGGATCTCACGAAGGTTTTGTTAAGTTTTGTGTGATTGAAGTTTTCAAGTTTTGGGTGAGATCTCGATGGATGAAGGAATAAGGAGTGAAAAGAGCCTAAGCTTGGGGATGCCCATGGCACCCCAAGTTAATATTCAAGGAGAACCAAGCAACTAAGCTTGGGGATGCCCCGGACAGCATCCCCTCTTTCTTCTAACAACCATCGGTAAGTTTACTTGGAGCTATATTTTTATTCATCACATATCATGAGTTTTGCTTGGAGCGTCTCGTATTATATGAGTCTTTGCTTTTTTTGCTTTTTAGTTTTTCACCATCATCCTTGCTGGACACACTTATTTGAGAGAGCCAAAATTATGCTATGATTTGTTAGAATTGCTCTATGTGCTTCACTTAAATTTTTTGAGCTATGGAATTGCTCTAGTACTTCACTTATATCTTTTTGAGCACGATGTGCTTTAATTTTTGAAGAAATATTCTCTCATGCTTCACTTATATTATTTTGAGAGATGAAAATTTTTATGCTCATGTTCTTCACTTAAATTTGTTTGAGCTTGTCAAAAGCAATTGCAACATATGAAATTAGTCCCAAAGTGATAGATATTCAAGGGGGCTATAATAAAATCTTTCATGAAGATCATTGGACAAAATATACTTGATTCTCAGTAATAGTTTTGAGATATGATGATAGTAATATGTGAGCCATGTTGTTGAGTAATTATGCTTTAGTAAGAATATTGGTGTTAAGGTTTGTGATTCCCTATGCAAGCAGGAAAGTCAATAGTTATGCAATGAAATTACATCCTACTTGTGGTGCATTATTCGGTGTTAGTTATGCTTAATGCTCATTTATGTGAATTTTTGTTTCTTGGTTGGTTGCTTCTCAATCTATTTGCTAGCCTCCACTTGTACTAAGTAGAAATACTACTTGTGCATCCAAAATCCTTAAACCAGTTTTGCCATATGAGTCCACCATAACTACCTATATGTGGTATTTCCATGTCGTTCTAAGTAAATTTGTATGTGCCAACTCTAATTTTCAAAATGAATTTCCTTTTTGTGTGCCCGTACCTAGGGGTGGGCATTCGGTAGAAACCAAAAATTCGGTTTATACTGTTCGGTTTATTGTCAAATTCGGTTTACAAAGTTAGAAATCAAAAATAACAACCCAAAACAACTAATCAAAAATTCGGTTAACCGTTAGTTCGGTTCAGTTTTCAGTTTTTACCGAACATTTGCTTCGTTGCTTGCAAAGCTGTGCGCGAGTATTACCTACTCACTCCCAGCCTCTTATATAACTGGGCGCCTCGTCTCCTTGAGCTTAGCTTGGCGATGTGGGACTAAAAGAAAGTTGTTGCACGCTCCACCAGCCCTCAGAAACATTGGTTATTGGGTTTGGGCATGCAAGCTCGGTAAAAGGCCTATGCCTGACGCAAAAGGCTCTAGCTTCTAGGCCCATCAAGTTGGCTGGCTAGCTCGCACGTGAAGCACTCGTACGCAGCTATGCGGCCGAACACGCGGCGTGGTCGCAGGCTGCGGCTAGCGGCCTCGATGTGACGCGTGAGCTTCGCGTGTCGTGCAACTTTGGTTTTCCTTCGGTAATACGGTTTTACACCGAACCGAGTGATTTTATTTTGGTTTTCATAAGTAAAAACCGAATTTTAATATACAAACTGCAAAAAATGAAAATTCGGTTTTTTTGGTTGCGGTTTCGGTTGGTCGGTTTTTATGCCCACCCCTACCCGTACCTCTCATGAAGCGGCAGGGGGTGGCCAATATTTTTTCATGCTAGATGTGTTATTCTCAAGATGAGTGCTTATTCACTTGTCATTGCACGAGAGTATGGCGGTAACAGGGATTCCCAGTCCCGAAATGAAAAGGAAATTTACTTTATGTTGTCAAATAATAAATTCCTTGAAAAGTGTTGGTATGGAAGGCACCCGTGGATACGGCTAGCCATGGATTGTGAAAGAATGGTGGAAAAAAGAATAAACTTTATTTTATGTTTGGGAACCGCCTATGATGTATCTAGCATGGAAAGTATTGGGAACTACTCGGTCATTTTCGTTGACGGCAAAAGCATGCCTCTCAAAAAAAAATCTCTCAATTTATGCTTTGAGCTTTGGCACCTCTACAAATCTCTCCTTCCCTCTGCGAAGGGCTTATCTATTACTTTTATGCAATTTTTTAGTCTCCATCTTCTCTTATAAAGCACCAACTAGGGAGCACTATGATCATACTTGAGCATTGGATGTAGCTAATATTCGAGTGTGTTTCGTGAATGGATCAATGATTGAGCATGATGGGCTAGGGATAACTTTCTTTAGTGTTGATATTTTGAAAGACATGGTTGCTTGTTGATATGCTTGAGTATTGAAGTCTTCCTGTCAAATAGAGACTATTGCTTTGAACCATCTAAAAGTCCAAATGTCCATGCTACAAAAGAAAAGAATATCTGATGAACATGTTAGGCAGCATTCCACATCAAAAATTCTGTTTTTATCATTTACCTACTTGAGGACGAGCAGGAATTAAGCTTGGGAATGCTGATACGTCTCCAACGTATCTATAATTTTATATTGTTCCATGATGTTATATTATCATTCTTGGATGTTTTACAATCATTTTATAGCAACTTTATATCATTTTTTGGGACTAACCTATTGACATAGTGCCTAGTGCGAGTTGCTGTTTTTTGCTTCGCAGAATATCCCTATCAAACGGAGTCCAAACACAGCGAAACTTTTTGGAGATTTTTTTTGGACCAGAAGACAACTTGGGAGCCAAGGAAGCACCAGAGGGGAGTCCCGTGGGACCCACAAGACACCAGGGCACGCTAGGGGGTTGTGGGGACCACGGAGGTCCTCTCCACCGCCACTCAGCTCTATAAATAGCCAAATATTCCAGAAACCCTAGGGGAGTCGATGAAACACAATTCCAGCCGCCGCAAGTTCCAGATCCACGAGATCCAATCTAGAGCCCTATTCCGGCACTCTGCCGGAGGGGAACACCATCACGGAGGGGCTCATCATCCTCATTGGTGCTCCTCCGATGATGCGTGAGTAGTTCACCATAGACCTACGGGTCCATAGGCAGTAGCTAGATGGCTTCTTCTCTCTTTTTTGATTCTCAATACAATGTTCTCTTGGAGATCTATTTGATGTAATGACTTTTTGCGGTGTGTTTGTTGGGATCTGATGAAGTTCGAGTTTATGATCAGATATGTATACATGAATATTATTTGAGTCTTCTTTTGATCTCTTATATGCATGATTATTTATAGCCTCGTATTTTTTCTTCGAATCTTTCGTTTAGTTAGGCCAACTAGATCAATTTTTCTTGCAATGGGAAGAGGTGCTTTGTGATGGGTTCGATCTTGCGGTGTCCTCACCCAGTGACAGAAGGGGTAGCGAGGCACGTATGTATCGTTGCATTTAAGGATAAAAAGATAGGGTCTATTCCTACATGAATAGATCTTGTCTACATCATGTCATCGTTCTTATTGCATTACTCCGTTTCTCCATGAACTTAATACACTATATGCATGCTGGATAGCGGTCGATGTGTGGAGTAATAGTAGTAGATGCAGAATCGTTTCGGTCTACTAATCTTGGACGTGATGCCTATATTCATGATCATTGCCTTGAATATCGTCATAATTATTTGTTCTTCTATCAATTGCCCAACAGTAATTTGTTTACCCACCGTATGCTATTTTCTCGAGAGAAGCCACTAGTGAAATCTACAGCCCCCGGGTATATCTTTTATCATATTGCTTTCAGATCTATCTTTTATCATATTTGTTTTCAGATCTATTATCCAAAACACCAAAAATACAGGCCTGCATTTTTTCTTTACTTATTTTATTTCGTGTTTTATTCAGATCTATTTATCCAATCTCATACCATTTAATCTATATTTTTACCGAGGAGGGATTGACAACCCCTCTTACGCGTCAGGTTGCAAGTATTTGTTCTTTGTGTGCAGGTACCGTTTACATAGTGTTGCTTGGTTCTCCTACTGGATTGATACCTTGGTTTCACAACTGAGGGAAATACTTACCGTGGTTGTGCTGCATCATCCCTTCCTCTTTGGGGAAATACCAACGCAGTCTCAAGCCACGTCAAGGCCCTCGAGCACCGCCTTGCGTTGATTCTTCCTCCCCAAAATCACATATATTCCATAAAAATATTGGTAAATTTTTATCGCGTTTGGACTTTGTTTGGTATGGTATTTCTGCGAAACAAAAAACATGCAAAAAAACAGGAGCTGGCACTGGGCACTAGATTAATAAGTTAGTCCATAAAAATAATATAAAAGTGCATCAAAACCATACAAAATTATAATAGACATGGCATAAATACTTCATAAAGTATAGATACATTGGAGATGTATCAGCATCCCCAAGCTTAATTGTTGCTCGTCCTCGAGTAGGTAAATGATAAAAGAAATAATTTATGAAGTATGAATGCTAGCATAGTGCATAAGTTTGATCAATGATAATTTCAATCAGTTTTCCTAGCATTATAAACAGCAACTCTTTCTCATAAAACTCATGTTGATAAAGTAGCCATCTATTCACATGTTATGGTTCAAATGATGCATTCTCTTGAAACTTAACAACCTATGTTCTTAGTCACCAAACAATTGCAATTCAACTTATTTTCAACAGTCTAAGTAAGAGCTCCACATACTCAATTATCAGTCTTCTATGATTGCTAGTAGTCAAAGCATATTTTTAGAACAAATAGCATCCATCGAACACAGAGAAAGATAGGGGCTTAAATGTTTGCCTCCCAACTTGCTTATCATAAAGATAATTGTCAACAATAATAATTTATGATCAACTATATTTGAATGGATATATGTGTCTGGATCTTTTCCCACCACATGATGCTTGCAAACTAGAGAATAATTGAGGTTGAAATGAGAATGAGTACTTATTGACTCTTTCATAAAAGTAAATACGGGAAAGTAGAAGATAGGCCCTTCGTAGAGGGAAGCAGAGGTTGTCATGCGCTTTTTATTTTTAGATGTGCAAGCTCTTAATGGAAAGGAATGTCACTTTATATTGCCCCTTGTGATAGCAACCTTTATTATCCAGTCTGTCACTTTTATTTCTTCACCATCACAAGTTCATACAAAGATTATTTTCCCTTCCAATAAAAGATCATACATATTTTGGAGCAATTTTTATTGCTTTTTGCATCGATGACAAGTTACTTGAAGGATCTTATTCAATCCATAGGTAGATATGATGGACTCTCATGGCAAGAAACTGGGTTTAAGGGTTTTTGGATGCAGAAGTAGTATCTCTACTTAGTACGAATCTTTGGCTAGCAAAAGATCCTATGCAAACACCACATGTTGGAGGATCCATAACAATATAACTTCGATGCAAATATAACCAAACATAACTCATTACGTTGTCTTCCTTGTCCAAACTAATTTGCTCAAGTTTGAAAATAATTAATGGGTATTCACAATCATAAAAGATGTCCAAGATAATATATTTATATGTGAAATTTCTCTTCCTTGTACTAATCTTTCATGAATTGCTTGTATGACTAATATTGTGATTGTCAAACTTCAATAGATTTTACTTTATAAACCCAATGTGAAACTACTACTTTATAAACCCAATGTGAAACTACTAGTAGGCATGGGACAAGTATATGAAGCACATATAATTTCAACTTTATGATATTCAATTCATTCAACAATTTACTCTTAGGATATAAGTGAAGCACAAGAGTAAATGAGAAACTACTCTAAAAAGATATAAGTAAAGATTAAATGAGTAGTTAAATAATTAAGTAGTTATCTGAGGACTCTCTCTCTCTCTCTCTCATTTCAAAATTTTCAGATCTAAATATTGTATTCAAAGAGCAAACAAAACAAGATAAGACAATCCAAGAATAGCACATCTCATGCGAAGAAGTGAAAACTTAGGCTCAATCGAGACTAACCGATAGTTGTTGATGAAGAAAGGTGGGATGCCTACCAGGGCATCCCCAAGCTTAGATGCTTGAGACTTCTTAGAATATTATCTTGGATTCCTTTGCATCCCCAAGCTTGAGATTTTGTGTCTCCTTATTCTCCTCATATCGATATCTCACCTAAAACTTGAAAACTTCAATCACACAAAACATAACGGAACTCGTGAGATAGGTTAGTATGATAATAAATAAATCATTCACTTTGGTATGTCAAGACAAGATCCAAAATTGTTCTCACATAATGCCTAATGTACTCTATCATTTCCACAATTTATATCACTCAATATAAACTAAGGAAATGCTAAAACAAGCAAATTATGCAAACAAAACAGAGTCTGTCAAAATATTAGCTACATCCAATGCACAAGTATGACAATAGTGTTCCCTACTTTGCGCTTTGTAAGAGAAGATGAAGACTCAAAATAAAAATAAAAATTAGATAAAAGTAAATAGATAGGCCCTTCACAGAGGGAAGCAGAGATTTGCAGAGGTGTCAGAGCTCAAAGCTTAAATTGAGAGATAAAATTATTTTGAGAGGCATGTTTTTCCTGTCAACGATACGACCGAAAGTTCCCAATATCTTCCATGCTAGACACATTGTAGGCGGTTCCCAAACAAAAATAAAATTTATTTCTTTTCCACCTTTCTTTTCACAAGCCATGGCTAGCAGTTTCCACGGGTGCCTTCCATACCAACACTTTCCAAGAAATTTATTATTATCATCATATTAATTTTTTTTCATTTTGGGACTGGGCATCCCTATTACCTGCCACACTCTCGTGCAATGACAAATGAATAAACTCTCATCATGAGAATAACCCGCCTAGCACGGAAAACATTGGTCACCCCCTGCCGCCACATGAGCGGTATGGGCACACAAAATGAATATTTTGAATGATTAGGGTTGGCACATGCAAATTTACTTAGAACGGCATGGAAATACCGCATATAGGTAGGTATGATGAACTCATTTGGCACAACTTTGGTTAAAGGAATTGGATGCACAAGCAGCATTACTACTTAGTACAACTGAAGGCTAACAAATAGATTGAGAAGCGACCAACCAAAACATAAAAACGGTCATAAACGCGCACTAAACATAACTAACACTAAATAATGCACCACAAGCAGAATATAACTTCGTTGCATAAGTATTGACTTTACGTGCATAGGGAATCACAAAACTTAACACCAATATTCTTAATAAACCATAATTACTCACCAATATGACTCATATATTATCATCTCCATATCACAAAACTATTGCAAGGAATCAAACTTATCATATACAATGATCTTTTCATGGGAGTTTTTATTATATCCCTTTTGGATATTCATCACTTTGGGACCAAATTCATATCTTGTGCAAATTACCAACTCTCAAAAAGATATAAGTGAATCATGAGAGTGCAAATATTTCTTCAAAATTTAATCAACTCTCAAAATAATCTAAGTGAAGCATGAGAGTACAGTTATTTCTTCAAAATTTAATCAACTCTCAAAATAATATAAGTGAAGCATGAGAGTGCATGTATTTCTTTAAAACATAATCACCGCCGTGCTTAAAAGGATTTAAGTGAAGTACTAGAACAAATGCCTAGCTCAACTTTTTTTAAGTGAAGCACATAGAGCAATTCTAACAAATCATGATAAATGTATGGCTCTCTCAAATAGGTGTGTCCAATAAGAATAATTGTGACAAACTAAAAACAAGCAAAACAAAGACTCATGTAATACACGACGCTCCAAGCAAAACTCATGATACGTGACGAATAAAAATATAGTTTCAAATAAAATTACCGAGGGTCGTTAGAAAAAAGAGGGGATGCCTTCCGGGACATGAACGGCTAGAAGTGTCCAAACCTTCTTGTCTAAACATATACGGACGGTTTGGTGATCCGCGTCGGAGTTGCCCTTACTATTACAACTACAGGTGCAATTTGGTATAAGGAGTACTGTACGACTCTATACAGAGGTATTTTATCGTACTTTATCACGAGAGTGTAGGAGTGGAATAGACTAGTCGCATGCTTAGTCGGCGAGTAGCAGTATGCTCGCTTGGCGCATGGTGCCATTATTACAGTGCATGGGATCTAATGACAGTCGAGGTGGATGTCAACCCGAAGACTTAAGACACACTCCGAAGTATGAAAACCTTTGGATTAAACTAAGCTCGCGCATTAAAGCGCGTCCAGAAGCGAGATCACATCACGCTTCACTTGTACTAAATCTTCGGGTTGACCTACAATGTCATTAAATCCCACGCACACATATACTAGTAGCTCCGAGGTCAGTGAGGGAGGATCAGTGACCACCATTCATTAGAGCTGAGTGCTCAAGCCAGTACAAGAGCAGCCCGGCTGCGAGATGAAAAAGGCCAGGAGGAACGAGAGCGGCAAGAAGCTTGCGAGTAGAGCAGGAGCAAGGGCCATCGTGTGGCTTCTGCTTCCTATCCTCGTCTTCGTCCTGCTCAATGCCGATTACATGCCGCAGGTTCCCCGCCGTAAGTCCTCTCGATTATAATCAGAACTCTTTTTCGAGTGTTCATCTGTTTTCTCTTTTCTGAGTGTTCATCTGATCTATGTACGCGTGTGCGTTCTTCTTCGATCCATCTTCCCAAGAAGAAGAGTAGTACTGTTGGTCCATAGTAAGCTGTAACAACGATTCAACATATTTGTTGCAGCATGAGTATGTATAGTTGACCATGAGCTTGATCATCTTCGATAAAATGCTCGAGTTTTTGGATTCACCCAGAATTAAACGACTGTTCAAAGTTGGGTCTACTAATTTTTCCACGTGCATGCACGCCAGCCAATTAATGAATCAAATCAATCCCTCACTTCGAGATTGACAAGATCTCGATCCAGATCAACATTTTAATGATACTTTAAGCGCGCGTGCCTCTCGAGAAATTGGTTTTGATGAAAGTACTCTGTGGCTCTCGATCGAGAGCTTTGCTGGTTCATCAGTTGACTAGTATATACGTATTTACGATCACAATGCATGTATCTACTCCATGCTTTGCAGTTAGCGGGACCAGCGTTACCGAAGCTGCGGAGTATTTTCGACAGTCGACTCACAAGGTTTCGTCTTCAGGTGAGCGGAGCCTCGCTTTCTCTATTCTGTATTAGACGTGGCAAGAATATGCCCTGTGGATTATTAACATGAAATCCTTGCAAGTTGCAATTAACCTCGCCGCTACATCCTCTTTTGCTGTCCCAGGTATAGAGGATACAATATGGCAGCAGCAGGAGCGACTACTACATGACGTGGCCAAGTTCAGAGCTCAGCATGGTACTGATCAATCTTTAACCGAGCTACAGTAGAGAAGCTTCAGCTCTCTAATTAAATCATCGGTTGGCGCTAACAGCATTAGTATATGGATCCTTCGTTTAATTCAGATTCGGTCGTCGAAGCTCCACCTTCTCCCGAATCCAGCCACGAGATGGCCGGCAAGGTTGTCGGTTCGAACAGTGGTAATTTTTTTTTTTGCCGACATAGGCAATTAATCACCTTTTGTCTGCAGAACGGAGGTTAAGTTAATTAGCTGGTTCAAAAGTCAAGTTTGGCTAAATGCACAGTGCACTACACATTCTATACTACTCGCTCCGTACCAAATTAACTGAAGTTCGTGTCTGATCATAAACCAATTTTATTTTTTTGCCGACATAGGTAATTAATCATCTTGCAAATGTATTTTTTCTAGGTTTGACCATATTATTTAAAATATCAACATCTACAATGCCAAATTAGTTTCATTATAAAATACATTTTCATACTGTGTATATTTGATGTTATATTTTCATACTATGGACTCTATAAGTAATTTGACTTAGAATAGAGCTTGAACTTCAATTAAATTGGAATGAAGTACTAGCATTGGTTACAGTGTGCTTTATGTTTTGAGATAGGGAGTATGGTGTTGTAATGAAATAAAGCCTAGCTTTAGGAAAGCTGATACTATTAACCATTGTAATCCAGGCAATTTAACTCCGCCACTACGTCCTCTTTCGCCGTCCCAGGTACAGAGAGTGCAATATGGCAGCAGCAGAAGCAACTACTGCGTGAGGTGGCCGAGCTAAGAGCTGCGCACAAAGAACTACTGCTTGAGGTAGCCAAGTTAAGAGCTGCGCATGGTACGCAACAAAACTCATTCTTTAACCGAGCTTGAGAAGCTTCAGTTCTCTAATGAAATCATCGATTGATGCTAATAATAATAGTATATTCCATGTTGTTGACCCTTCATTTAATTCAGATTTGATCGCACGAGCACCACCTTCTCCCGCATCAACCGACGAGAAGCCCGGAGAGGCCGTCGATGCACCACCTTCTCCCCCATCAAGCGAGGAGACGGTCGGCGAGGCCGTCGATGCACAACCTTCTCCCCCATCAAGCGACGAGACGCCAGGCCAGGCCGTGCATGCACAACCTTCTCCCACATCAAGCGACGAGACGCCCGGCGAGGCCGTCGAAGCACCACCGTCTCCCACATCAAATGAAGAGACGCTAGGCAAGGCCAACGATGCACCACCTTCTCCCGCATCAAACGACGAGACGCCCGGCGGCACCATGGATGCACAACCTTCTCCCCCATCAAGTGACGAGGCACCCCGCGAGGCCGTCGAAGCACCACCTTCTCCCACATCAAGCGACGAGACCCCCGGCGACGTCGTCAATGTGAAGAGAGGTAATTGCTCCTTTTCTCTGCTGAACGGTTGTTAAGTTAGCTTGTTTATGAAAACTCAAGACTGACTAAACTAAATAGCAAATAAACTAATGCTACTCTCTCCATCCAAATACACAAGGCTTAATACATTTTCTAAGGTTGCCTTTGAGGCTTTGACCATGGGTTAGAACAATAGTATATGATGATGCGTATGTTCAAAAAATATATAATTGAACAATAGTATATGATGTGTGGTAACGATATAATTTTTAAATTATACATCTCATATATTATTAATTTTATCAATAATTAAAGACAATCTCAAAAAATATGTTAGGCCTTTTATATTTGAACAGAGGGAGTTACAGACACTGTGTTAGTTGTACAGTACCAATATAAAGTATATACTCTCTCTGGAAGAAAATATAAGTCAGCCACATAGATTTCAGGACTTCAATTTGATTAGTGAAAAATGTGTTATTGACAACAACAAAATATTTGTAAGATTCAATCATCCAATGACCTTTGTAAACATATATATTTTTTGGCATATTGTACATGTTTTCGTAGTTAAATTGTCGACCTAAATTCCCATGCCAAACTTATATTCCACCCCAAAAGAGCACTGTATAGTAAGGTTCTACTCGTAAATAAAATTGTCTAGCGGCAATTGAAAATTTCCCAATGGTGACAAAAGAAAACTTAAGTGAAGTTTCGAACTAGTGTACTGATTACTAACTCTTGTCTGCAAGATATAGATGTGGCAGCACCAAGAAGCAAGTCAACTTGCGATTTCCGCAGTAAACGCATGGACATCTGCGCCATGGAAGGTGACGTCCGTATGCATGGCAAAGCGGCCACAGTGTACGTGGTCTCAGCGTCTGACGACAGCTACCGGCCTGAGAACGGGATGATGACGATCCACCCATACCCGCGGAAGTGGGAGACAGAGACGATGCAAACTATCAGGGAGGTGACCATCCGCTGGAACGACCCTCCAGAACCGGATGCGCCACCGTGCACGGTGACCCATGACGTCCCTGCGTTGGTCTTCTCCACCGGTGGCTACCTCAGCAACTTCTTTCACGCCATGACCGACGGCATCATCCCTCTCTTCAACACTGTGCGGGAGTACAACGGCCGCGTCCAGCTCGTGGTCACGGACTACAACCATGAGTGGGTTGACAAGTTCCGAGACATCCTCGCCACGCTCTCCAACTACCCGGTCATCGACTTCGACGCCGACAACGAGGTACGTTGCTTCCCGTCGGTGCACGTCGGCACCGAGAGCCATAAGGAGCTAGGGATAATCCCTGCATTCTCCCGCAAGGGCTACACCATGACGGACTTCCGGGACTTCCTCCGGTCAGTCTACTCGCTGAAGCGTGAGTGGTCGACCCCTGTAAACCGGGCCTCCGGCGACAGGCCTCGTCTCGCCATGATACTGCGGCGCAACTCGAGGACGTTTGCAAATGAGGCGGAGACCATCGCAGCAGCCACAGAGGTTGGCTTCGAGGTGGTGTCGGCAGGGCCGGAGACCATGAGCGACATGGCCCGGTTCGCGGAGGTGATGAACTCGTGCGACGTGATGGTGGGCGTGCATGGCGCTGGGCTCGCCAACATGGTGTTCCTCCCTCGCAACGCCACGGTGCTGCAGGTCGTCCCGTGGGGCGACCTGAGCTGGGCGTCCTTCAGTGCCTTCGGCGCGCCGACGGCTGACATGGGGCTCCGGTACGTCAAGTACGAGGCCACCGCCGAGGAGACGACGCTCAAGTACGTGTACCCGAGTGACCACGCCGTCTTCACCGACGTCCCCTCCATAAACAGGCAGGGGTACAGTATGACGTGGAGGATCTTCCTCAACGGCCAGAACGTCACCCTCGACATCGACCGCTTCAGAGGGGTGTTGCAGCAAATCTACCAGAGTACTATAATGGCCGATCCAGTCGTCGAAGCACTACCTCCTCCCGACCAGATGCCCAGCGAGGTCGTCGATGCGAACAGAGGTAACTAATTACCTTTTCTCTGCAGAACATGGAGGTTCAGTTAGCTTGTTCGAAAGTCAAAGTCTGACTGAATTGAATATTGTAATCTGTTGCAGATCTCAAAGACGAGGAAAAGGGGTTGCAAGCCATGAACGGGGGAGTAGATAGTTCTTTGATAAAACCAGGTACGTACAAAAGTATACTGCATATTCAAGCACTGGGTATTTTGCCTTTCATATTTGATTGGGGCACTCTGGCTAGGAAGGAGAAAACATATAACTGTTGACGATAATAGAGTTTGGTAGTAAACAAACGAATAATACTAACAGACTTTTCTTTTTCAAATCAGACCAGACTTTGTACTTAGTTATACCGACATATAGAGTATTTAACACAGAGAATTTCACTTTACAAACAATTCAGAGAGTCAACACTCAACTCTAAAATCAGCTAGGATTCAACCTAGATCTCCGAAAACCGGCTAGGATTCAACCCTCCCCTCCCTGACCCTTGTTTTGGCTAGTATAGGCCGGGTTTGACCCTGTTGACCGCCCAATCAGCTGACACGTCAAGGCATATATAGACTAAAATAGGGCAGAAAATATTTTTTCACGATATTTTAAAATTTAAATATGTTTGGCCAAAACGTCTAAAACTTTCCCAGAATGTTCAATGTATTATTCTTGTTTATACCAAGATATTTCAAAAATTCTAGTTAATTTTATTTTTTTGTACAAAATATGAGAAAAAAATGGGCTGAAATTGTAATATCAGGATATTGGTAAACTTGCTAAGAAAAAACATTTGAAACTTTCTAGTAATCATTAATATATTATTATTATTATTGGTTGTACTTTTTTCTGAATTTTGATAGTCAATTTTGAATCAGTTTAAGAGTTTTGGATTGAATCGCAGAAATTTTGAATCAGTTTAAGAGTAGTTCCCGGTTGTAACGGGGACTTATTTCTATCGAAGCGGTTGCGGAATAATCCAACTGCAATTGAAATTTTCCCAATAGTGACAAAGGAAAACCTAAAAAGAAGTTTCTAACTAGTACTGTAAACAAATATAAGATGATTTAGGTCTATTTCTCCTCGAAAATATAACTAATAACCATTGTGTGCATGATGCAGATGTGCCAGCACCAAGAAGCAAGTCAAGTTGCGACTTCCGCAATGAACGCATGGACATCTGCGCCATGGAAGGCGACGTCCGTATGCACGGCAAAGCCGCCACCGTGTACGTGGTCTCAGCGTCCGACGACAGCTATCGGCCAGAGAACGGGGCGTTGATGATCCACCCGTACACACGCAAGTGGGAGCCACAAACCATGCAGACTGTTCGGGAGGTGATCATCCGCTGGAGCGACCCACCGGGACCAGAAGCGCCACAGTGCACGGTGACACATGACGTCCCCGCGGTGGTCTTCTCCTCCGGCGGCTACCTCGCCAACTTCTTCCATGCCATGACCGACGGCATCATCCCTTTGTTCAACACTGCGCGGGAGTACAACGGCCGCGTCCAGCTCGTGGCCACCGACTACGACCCCAAGTGGATTGGTAAGTTCCGCAATATCCTCGGCGCGCTCTCCAACTACCCGGTCATCGACTTCGACGCCGACGATGAGGTGCGTTGCTTCCCGTCGGTGCACGTCGGCACCGAGAGCCATAAGGAGCTTGGGATCATCCCTGCTCTCTCCCGCAAGGGCTACACGATGACGGACTTCCGAGAGTTTCTCCGGTCAGCCTACTCGCTAAAGCGTGAGTGGTCGACCCCTGTAAACCGGGCCTCAGGCGACAGGCCTCGTCTCGTCATGGTGTTGCGGCGCAGGTCAAGGGAGCTCGCGAACGAGGCGGAGGCCATCGCAGCTGCCACGGAGGTCGGCTTTGAGGTGGTCCCTGCGGGGCCGGAGGTCGTGAGCGACATGGCCCAGTTCGCGGAGGTGGTGAACTCGTGCGACGTGATCATGGGAGTGCATGGCGCAGGGCTCACCAACCTGGTGTTCCTCCCGCGCAACGGCACGGTGATGCAGATCGTCCCGTGGGGCGACATGAGGTGGGCGTCCTTTAGTGCCTTCGGCGCTCCGACGGCCGACATGGGGCTCCGGTACGTCGAGTACGAGGCGACCGCGGAGGAGACGACGCTCAAGTACGTATACCCGAGGGACCACGCCGTCTTCACCGACCCCCGCTCCATCCAGAAGCAGGGGTTCGGTGTGGCTTGGGGGACCTTCTTCAACGGCCAGAACGTCACCCTCGACATCAACCGCTTCAGAGGGGTCTTGCAGCAAATCTACCATGATAGTGTGTTGGCCGATCCTTCGCTTGATTCAGCTCCGGTCGTGGAAGCACCACCTTCTCCCGGATCAAGCGACGCCGTCGATGCGAACAGAGGTAATTAATTACGTTTTCTCTGCAGAACGGAGGTTCAGTTAGCTTGTTCAAAAGTCAAGTCTGACTAAATTGAATACTGCATTCTGTTGCAGACCTCGGGACTGAAAAGGGGCTCCAAGCCATGAACGGGGGAGTAGATGGTTCTTTGATAAAATCAGGTACGTACAAAGTATAGTGCATATTCAAGCACTATGTATTCGCATTCGTAATTTTGTTGAGGCAACGAGTTTCGCGATATATACTAGAATCTGGTACCAAACGAACTAATACTAACAGACATTGCGTTGATTGTACAGTACCAACATAGTATAGAGTGTGTTTGTTTAGGGCACATCTAGATGTGCTTTAGTTATTACACATCTAAGTGACTCGATCAAACTAGGAACGAAAAGAAAAAAGAGAACATAAAATATTTGCACGAATCTCTATGTAAAATCAATGACATAAAACTTAGATGTGCAATACTTATATAGATGTTTTTTTTTGCAAAACTGTATATGAAAAGCATCAGGGAGCTTTGAATTTTTGTTAGGGAAAATACATTTTCTACATCTTAAAATATCTGGAAAAAATACACATATAGTATGAAATTTATGTACATATATGTTCATATGTGATGTACACAAAAAAGACAAATATATAGATCACCCGCAAAAAAAATATAGATGAAAATGGGTTAAATCTTTGTTATATTTTGTGCCATAATGTTGTCTTCTTTTTGTAGCCTTCCAATAATCATATATTATTTAATAAATTTTTACACGAACAGAGAACATGTTTATGTAGTTTGTAGAAAAGAATTACATTTTTTTGAAAATTTTATATATTTTGACTTTTTTTCAAAAGACAGACACCCTAGTGCCAGTCCTATAAAACACCCATTCTCGTGTAATAAGGAGCTGCCAATGATGCAATAATCCAACTGCAGTTGAAATTTTCCCAAGAGTGACAAAAGAAAACCTAAAGCGAAGTTTCTGACTAGAACTAATTAAAACTGTTATTCCTCAAAGAAAAAACTAATAACTATTGTGTGCATGATACAGATGTGGCAGCACCAAGAAGCAGGTCAAGTTGCGACTTTCGCAGTGAACGCATGGACACTTGCGCCATGGAAGGCGACGTCCGTATGCACGGCAAAGCCGCCAGTGTGTATGTGGTCTCAGCGTCCGATGACAGTTACCGACCTGAGAGCGGGACGGTGACGATCCACCCGTACACGCGCAAGTGGGAGCCACAGACTATGCAGACTGTTAGGGAGGTGACCATCCGATGGAACGCCCCACCGGGACCGGATCCGCCAGGATGCACGGTGACGCACGACGTCCCCGCGGTGATTTTCTCCTCCGGCGGTTACCTCGCCAACTTCTTCCACGCCATGACCGACGGTATCATCCCTCTTTTCAACACTGCGCGGGAGTACGAAGGCCGCGTTCAACTTGTGGCCACCGACTACGACTCCAAATGGCTTGGCAAGTTCAAGGATATCCTTGCCGCACTCTCCATCTATCCCGTCATCGACTTTGACGCTGACGACGAGGTCCGTTGCTTCCCGTCAGTGCGCGTCGGCACCGAGAGCCATAAAGAACTAGGGATCATCCCAGCTCTGTCCCGCAAGGGCTACACGATGACTGACTTTCGGGACTTCCTCCGGTCAGCCTACTCATTGAAGCGTGAGTGGGCGACCCCCGTAAACATAACCTCCGGCGACAGGCCTCGTCTCGTCATCGTGTCGCGGCGCAGGTCGAGGGAGATTGCCAACGAGGCGGAGGCCATCGCAGCTGCCATGGAGCTTGGCTTTGAGGTGGTCCCTGCGGGGCCAGAGGCCGTGAGCGACATGGCCCGGTTCGCGGAGGTGGTGAACTCATGCGACGTGATATTGGGTGTGCACGGCGCAGGGCTCACCAACCTGGTGTTCCTCCCGCGCAACGGCACAGTGATGCAGATCGTCCCGTGGGGTGACATGAGGTGGGCGTCCTTTAGTGCCTTCGGAGCGCCGACGGCTGACATGGGGCTCCGGTACGTCGAGTACGAGGCCACCGCCGAGGAAACGACGCTCAAGTACATATACCCAAGGAACCACACCGTTTTCACCGACCCCCGCTCCATACAAAGGCAGGGGTTCGGTGTGGCTTGGGAGACTTTCTTCAACGGCCAGAACGTCACCCTCGACATTGGCCGCTTCAGAGGGGTGATGCAGCAAATCTACCAGTCTGTTACCATCACATAGCTGGATTACGGCCGATGTTAAGCGCATCAATGTGATTTTTTGCCTTTTGCTGCTTCGTTTCTGGAGTACTACTCTTCAAGTGAAGCTTATCGATAGTCATATCAATCATATGTAAATTAATTAGCTGAGGGTAAAGCACAAGCTTCATTATGAATGCACGTTTTGGGCCAATTCGCCCGTTATACAACGCCAGCTATCTCGCCAAAGTCCCTTTCTAGCGATGCCGAGGTCGCCGGTACAGCAGGTCTCTATGCCTGAGCAGCCCCCAAGATCTCACTTATTCGCTCTATTTACTCTATTCCTCTAGATTTTACTGCTTTTTTGCTGCAAATCTGAGCAAGAATTAATCTAGTAGCACAACGGATGAATCAAAGCAAAAGGATCATTGATCCTCTTGTCTGTAAAACAAATATCATTTCTACTCCTCCAAATAGTTCAGAACACAGCAGCAATTCCGACAGAGAGTCAGAGACCAAAGACTTATAATTCTTTAGAAAACTTCTAAGCCAAGTCCCAAAATATTGTTTTAGGGTAACTGCAGGCACCGTTCTTAGATTAAAAGCACATTGCAGCAAGCTCCAAATGATCTTAGCCACAAAACAAATAAAAAAAAGTGATCCACGGTTTCATCGTTTCCAAATTAGCCGACAAAAGGACATCCGTCAGTCCACCAGGCGACAGCGACGGTAGCCGCGCACTTGCATCTGCGTCGCGTGCAGTAACGGTCGCTCATGAGGGAAGAAATTCGAAATGAAACTACTACATTTTGTAAAAGAACAAGATGTTGCCCACGAATTTGCGCGGGTCACCATCCTATTTTTGAAAAAAGATGCTTCCTTAAATGTTGACTTGGTTCAGAAAGAAGATTCAGCAGAGTTTACTGTTCGAGATGGAGTACCGTGCTGGTTGATGGAGCAAGATCTTGTGTGTGTGCAGTGGTGTCCATCTTATCCAAATACAGCGAAACATAGAACATCTGAACCTGACAGTTCTGAATCGGTTAAAAACCATTCGCATCACATAGCATCAGCATATACCAAAAGTGTATCTCGATTTTAGACTTTCGGTGTATATATGATAGCATCTACTAGGGATAAATCACTCTCATCTACAAGATTCCGGTCAGGATTACAAGCTCGGTGAGCCAAATGGGGAAACGAGACAGGGAAAAGGGGAAGAGAGCCGCCGCCGCCAGTTCCTGATCCTTCTCTGGATGAACCCTAGCGTAGCCCTCTGGTGCCTTAAGTACTTTTCTGCCGGCCGGTTGTTGCGCCGCCCACCCATTCTGGGCCTGTCACCTAGGTTTGGGCTTTCGATCACAAACGGGCCTGGCCTGCACCTCTCCCTGGGTCTCGCTGCTCTGCACGTCTTGCCATGTAGTAGGAGTGTCGCTGACAATCCCCTCTCCTTGAAAAACGGCTTGTCCCCAAGCCGGCGCATCAGAAAAGCGTTGCCGGAGGCGGCCGGGGTCTTCCCACTTGGCCTTGTCTTCAGTAGATTGCGACCAGTGTGTGAGGCCCTACTGGATCGTCTTGCCCCCAGTGTGCTTGTCGCGTAGGCGGAGGATGCGCAACGGCACCCATGCTGGGGCACGCGGTAAGCGCCGGTGTAGGTCCTCCAAATCTTCCCAGGTGGTGTCGTCGGTCGGTGCCCCGGTCCAGCGGATCTCGCCTTGGCGAGCCATCTTGTTGGCCGCCTTGCGCCAGCGGTATTGGAGTACCTCCAGAGGAACCTGAAATGCCAACACGTTAGAAAGAAGGGCAGCCTCCGGCTGCTCTGGTCGGAGATGTGCTGCCTTGAGTTGCGACACATGGAACACGGGGTGAACCAAGGAGCCTTCCGATAGCTGGAGACGATACGCCACGGCTCCAATCTTGGTCAACACCGTGAAGGGACCAAAGAACTTGAACGCTAGTTTGTGCCACGCCCGTCGAGCCACAATGTCTGCACTTATGGCTGTAGCTTCAAGAACACCTTGTCCCCCGGCTGGAAGGCGCACTCCGACCTTTTCTTTTCCGCATGGTCTTTCATTCGTTGTTGCGCACGGTGCAAATGCTGCTTCACCAAATCGAGCATCAGCTGGCACGCCTCCAACCAAGCCCGGACGTCCAAGTGCTGGCAGTCATCTGTCGTGACCAAGCCCAAGGATCGGGGCTCTCTGCCATATAAGACGGCGAAAGGCGATTTACCTAAGTTGGAGTGGGTGCTTGTGTTGTATCAAAACTCCGCTAGGGACAGCCACTTGTACCACTGTTTCGGGGACGCCTGTGAGTAGCAGCGTAGGAAGGTCTCGAGGCATTGGTTGACCCTTTCGGTCTGCCCATCCGCTTGCGGACGTCGTGCTGTGCTCAGGAACAATTCATTACCCGTGATCTTGAAGAGGTGTTGCCAGAACTTACTTGTGAAAAGAGGATCCCTGTCTGATATGATATATTTTGGCATCTCGTGATGTTTGTACACATGGTCCATGAACTGTTGTGCCACCATCTGAGCAGTGAAAGGGTGCACAAAAGGAAATATGCCCTAGAGGCAATAATAAAGTTGTTATTTTATATTTCCTTATTCATGATAAAGGTTTATTATTTATGCTAGAATTGTATTGATCAAAAACTTAAATACAAGTGTGAATACATAAACAAATACCGTGTCCCTAGTAAGCCTCTATTAGACTAGCTCGTTGATCAAAGATGGTTAAGGTTCCTAACCATAGACATGTGTTGTCACTTGATAACGGGATCACATCATTAGGAGAATGATGTGTTGGACAAGACCCATCCGTTAGCTTAGCATATGATAGTTCAGTTTATTGCTATTGTTTTC
Source organism: Thinopyrum elongatum (assembly GCA_011799875.1). NCBI lineage: Eukaryota > Viridiplantae > Streptophyta > Magnoliopsida > Poales > Poaceae > Thinopyrum > Thinopyrum elongatum. The sequence continues at coordinate 560,265,354 of CM022300.1, forward strand.
TTCATGTCAAATACATATTCCTTCGACTATGAGATCATGCAACTCCCGGATACCGGAGAAATACCTTGTGTGCTATCAAACGTCACAACGTAACTGGGTTATCATAAAGATGCTCTACAGGTATCTCCGAAGGTGTTTGTTGAGTTGGCATGGATCGAGATTAGGATTTGTCACTCCGTGTATCGAAGAGGTATCTCTGGGCCCTCTCGGTAATACACATCATAATAAGCTTGCAAGCAAAGTGACTAAGGAGTTAGTTACGAGATGATGTATTACGGAACGAGTAAAAAGACTTGCCGGTAACGAGATTGAACTAGGTATGAAGATACTGACGATCGAATCTCGAACAAGTAACATACCGACAGACAAAAGGAATTACGTATGTTGTCATAACGGTTCGACCGATAAAGATCTTCATAGAATATGTAGGAACCAATATGGGCATCCAGGTTCCACTATTGGTTATTGACCGGAGAGGTGTCTCGGTCATGTCTACATAGTTCTCAAACCCGTAGGGTCCGCACGCTTAACGTTCGTTAACGATATAGTGTTATATGCGTTATATGATTTGGTGACCGAATGTTGTTCGGAGTCCCGGATGAGATCACGGACATGACAAGGAGCTCCAGAATGGTCCGGAGGTAAAGATTGATATATAGGACGATGATATTCGGACACCGGAAGAATTTCGGAGTGCACCGGGTAGTCATCGGATCGCCGGAAGGGGTTCCAGACACCCCCGGGAGGTCTATGGGCCTAATGGGCCAAGGGGAGAGTGACACCAGCCCACAAGGGGGCTGGCGCGCCCCTCTCCCTGGCCGCCGGCCCTAGGAAAGGAAAGGGGGGAGGGATAGCCCCTCCTGCCTTCCCCTCCTCATGGGAGAAAGGAAGGGGGGCGCCACCCTCCCCTGCCTTTCCCCGCGCGCCTAAAAAGGCAAGGGGGGCGCGGCTAGGGGTAGGAGCCCAAGTGGGATTCAGCCCCACTTGGGGCGCCTCCTGGCTGCCTCCTCCCTCCCCCCCCCAACCTATATATATGTGAGAGGGGGGCGCCACGACAATCTCTTAGCCGTGTGCGGCGCCCCTCTCCGCAGTTTCGTCTCTCGGTCATATTTTCGTAGTGCTTAGGCGAAGCCCTGCGAAGATAGCATCACCACCACCGTCACCACGCCGTCGTGCTGCCGGAACTCATCCACTACTTCGCCACCTTGCTGGATCAAGAAGGCGAGAACGTCACCGAGCTGAACGTGTGCTGAACGCGGAGGTGCCGTACGTTCGGTACTTGATCGGTTGGATCGCGAAGAAGTTCGACTACATCAACCGCATTACTAAACTCTTCCGCTTACGGTCTATGAGGGTACGTAGACACACTCTCCCCTCTCGTTGCTATGCATCTCCATGGATAGATTTTGCGTCTGTGTAGAATTTTTTTTGTTTTTCCATGCAACGTTTCCCAACAGTGGCATCAAGAGCCAGGTCTATGCGTAGATGATATGCACGAGTAGAACACAAAGGAGTTGTGGGCGGTGATGGTCATACTACTTACCACCAACGTCTTATTTTGATTCGGTGGCATTATGGGATGAAGCGGCCCGGACCAACCTTACATGTCTACGTACATGAGACCTGTTCCACCGACTGACATGCAACTTGTTTTGCATAATGGTGGCTGGCGGGTGTCTGTTTCTCCTACTTTAGTTGAATTGAATTTGACTACGACCGGTCCTTGAAGAAGGTTAAAACAACAAACTTGATAATCACCGTTGTGATTTTGCGTAGGTAAGAACGGTTCTTCCTAGTTGCCCGTAGCAGCCACGTAAAATTTGCAACAACAAAGTAGAGGACATCTAACTTGTTTTTGCAGGGTATGTTGTGATGTGATATGGTCAAGACGTGATGTGATATACGTTATTGTATGAGATGATCATGTTTTGTAATATCGACAACCGGCAGGAGCCTTAGGGTTGTCTCTTAATTATTGTATGAAATGCAAGCGCCATGTAATTGCTTTACTTTATCGCTATGCGTTAGCAATAGTTGTAGAAGCAATAGTTGGCGAGACGACCCCGACGCAACGATGGAGATCAAGGTGTCGAACCAGTGATGATGGAGATCATGATGATGCTTTGAAGATGGAGATCAAAAGCACAAGATGATGATGGCCATATCATGTCACATATTTTGATTGCATGTGATGTTTATCCTTTATGCATCTTATTTTGCTTAGAACGACGGTAGCATTATAAGATGATCCCTTCAGTAAATTTCAAGATAAAAGTGTTCTCCCCGAGTATGCACCGTTGCTAAAGTTCGTCGTTTCGAAGCACCTCGTGATGATCGGGTATGATAGACTCTACGTTCACACACAACGGGTGTAAGCCAGATTTACACACGCGGAATACTTGGGTTAAATTTGACGAGCCTAGCATGTACAGACATGGTCTCGGAACACTGGAGACCGGAAGGTCGAATGTGAGTCATATAGTAGATATGATCAACATAGAGATGTTCACCAGTGATGACTACCCCATCTCATGTGATGATCAGACATGGGTTAGTTGATTTGGATCATGTATCACTTAGATAACTAGAGGGATGTTTATTTAAGTGGGAGTTCATTAGTAATTTGATTAATCGAACTTAATTTATCATGAACTTAGTCTTAATAGTTTTGCATATCTATGTTGTAGATCAATGGCCCGAGCTACCGTTCCCCTGAATTTTAATGCATTCCTAGAGAAAGCTAAGTTGAAAGATGATGGTAGCAACTACACGGACTGGGTCCGTAACTTGAGGATTATCCTCATTGCTGCACAGAAGAATTATGTCCTTGATGCACCACTAGGTGACAGACCTGCTGCAGGAGCTACTGCAGATGTTATGAACATCTGGCAGGCTCAATCTGATGACTACTCAATAGTTCAGTGTGCCATGCTTTACGGCTTAGAACCGGGACTTCAAAGATGTTTTGAACGTCATGGAGCATATGAGATGTTCTAGGAGTTGAAGTTAACATTTCAAGCAAATTCCCGGGTTGAGAGATATGAAGTCTCCAACAAGTTCTATAGCTGCAAGATGGAGGAGAACAGTTCTGTCAGTGAACACATACTCAAAATGTATGGGTATCATAATCACTTGACTCTGCTGGGAGTTGATCTTCCAGTTGATAGTGTTATTGATAGAGTTCTTCAATCACTGCCACCAAGCTATAAAGGCTTCGTGATGAACTATAATATGCAAGGGATGAACAAAATGATTCCTGAGCTCTTCGCAATGCTTAAGGCCGCGGAGGTAGAAATCAAGAAGGAGCATCAAGTGTTGATGGTTAACAAGACCACTAGTTTCAAGAAAAAGGGCAAGGGAAAGAAAGGGAACTTTAAGAAGAATGGCAAGCAAGTTGCCACTCCCGGGAAGAAACCCAAAGCTGGACCCAAGCCTGAAACTGAGTGCTTCTACGGCAAAGGGAATGGTCACTGGAAGCGGAACTGCCCCAAATATTTGACGGATAAGGATGGCAGAGTGAACAAAAGTATATTTGATATACATGTTATTGATGTGTACCTTACTAATGCTCGTAGTAGCGCCTGGGTATTTGATACTGGTTCGGTTGCTCATATTTGTAACTCAAAACAGGAGTTGCGGAATAAACAAAGATTGGCTAAGGATGAGGTGACGATGCGCGCCGGGAATGGTTCCAAGGTCGATGTGATCGCCGTCGGCACGCTACCTCTACATCTACCTTCGGGATTAGTTTTAGACCTCAATAATTGTTATTTGGTGCCAGCGTTGAGCATGAACATTATATCTGGATCTTGTTTATTGCGAGACGGTTATTCATTCAAGTAAGAGAATAATGGTTGTTCTATTTATATGAATAATATCTTTTATGGTCAGCACCCTTGATGAGTGGTCTATTCTTGTTGAATCTCGATCGTAGTGATACACATATTCATAATATTGATGCCAAAAGATGCAAAGTTGATAATGATAGTGCAACATACTTGTGGCACTGCCGTTTAGGTCATATTGGTATAAAGCGCATGAAGAAACTCCATGCGGATGGACTTTTGGAATCACTTGATTATGAATCATTTGATACTTGCGAACCATGCCTCATGGGCACTCCGTTCTCCAGAACAATGGAGCAAGCTAATGACTTATTGGAAATAATACATACCGATGTATGCGGTCCGATGAGTGCTGAAGCACGCGGCGGGTATCATTATTTTCTGACCTTCACAGATGATTTGAGTAGGTATGGGTATATCTACTTGATGAAACACAAGTCTAAAACATTTGAAAAGTTCAAAGAATTTCAGAATGAAGTGGAGAATCATCGTAACAAGAAAATAAAGTTTCTACGATCTGATCGCGGAGGGAATATTTGAGTTACGAGTTTGGCCTTCATTTAAAACAATGTGGAATAGTTTCACAATTCACGCCACCTGGAACACCACAGCGTAATGGTGTGTCCGACTGTCGTAACCGTACTTTATTAGATATGGTGTGTTCTATGATGTCTCTTACCGATTTATCACTATCGTTTTGGGGTTATGCATTAGAGACAGCAGCATTCACGTTAAATAGGGCACCGTCTAAATCCTTTGAGATGACACCGTATGAATTGTGGTTTGGCAAGCAACCTAAGCTGTCGTTTCTTAACGTTTGGGGATGCTACGCTTATGTCAAAAGGCTTCAGCCTGATAAGCTCGAACCTAAATCGGAGAAGTGCGTCTTCATAGGATATCCTAAAGAAACTATTGGGTACACCTTCTACCACAGATCCGAAGACAAGATCTTTGTTGCTAAGAATGGGTCCTTTCTAGAGAAGGAGTTTCTCTCAAAAGAAGTGAGTGGGAGGAAAGTAGAACTTGATGAGGTAATTGTAACTTCTCTCGAATTGGAAAGTAGCACATCACAGAAAACCGTTCCCGTGATGCCTACACCAACTAAGAGGAAGCTAATGATGATGATCATGAAACTTCAGATCAAGTTACTACTGAACTTCCACTGGTACAGCGAGCTGCTATACAAACGGTTTTTAACCCCTTTCCGCGACGGCGTTTTGAACCGTCGCCAAGTGAGTGACTGCGATAGGGGGGTCTCGAATATCCCAAACGCTTCATCCTTACTACTCGTTTGTGCTCGCATTGCCATCGCAGTCGGAGTCCTGTGGTTTTACCTAAAACCAGGCGCAGTCCAGGCACATTCCAGGCACGGGATTTTTCCAGGCACGTACCAAACTGGCTCTATGTTTACGATGCCTAGCACATCACAAACAGTTCATCATTGTAAACCGTGTACGATAGGTCAACAATCACATACATTTAGTTTTCCCGCACCGTTTGTGATATTGTCTGACATCATACATGCTTTGCAAATGGCAACTGTGTGCATGGTTACACACATTTCCTCTCCGTGAACCGTGCCGGATTATGATGTATATCACACATGCTGTGCTTTATAGACCGTGTGCGTCGTAATGACCTGCATAGTGTAATTTCACCATAATTTAATTATTGTTATTTAAAATTGTACCTAATTTGAATTTGAAAGTAGGCTATATTTTTATTCATATCCATCAGGTTCAAAAAACCAATGCATTATTCGATTCACAGTTACATATGTTCAAGAATTACATAAGCACCAAATAAAGAATGATGAACCAGTGTCGTATACTTGTACTATTACAGATGGTAAAGAAAGAGGCGAGAGACATTCTGGTTGCTGAACAAGGTGAAGCGGAATGCCCCTATTGTGCTCTCCTCGATGCAGAAGGCACGCACGACTCTAGTCCAACCCCTTGTAATGGCCGGCCGCCAATCATGTAGTTTGAGAGGTAATCTTGAGTAAACTGCTTCAGGATCCACTGCAAAGGAAAAAGATTCAGACATTGTCATCTAACACAACTCTTTACGGGCAATAAAAAGAAGGCTACAGAGTTCTTACTTACCATCCTGCAGTTCACTATTGTCTTGCATAAAGTGTAAACAAATAGTTCGATTGACATCTTTTGATCCATTTTAATAACAATCTTTATCAGTTTCCTCACTTAATGCTGGTTCATGAATATCTCATTGCCCCATACGCAGAAAGGGTCGAAGTGTGGATCTTCGGCAATGATATATGTACCTAAAAGCACCAAGTTAATATTAAAAGCTAAACAACAATTGCAAAATGATATTGTACAACACTCCCTCCATCCCATTATATAAGATCTTATTACATGTATATCTAGACATCATCAGAACATTAAGGTAACACTCTTCCTTGTTGCTATGTAGCCTGTGATTGCATATTTAGTCATTCAGTACAATGCATGTTTCTATGTAGCCTGAGATATAGTAAATATGGCCCTAGTTAACCTACCGATAAATGGATTACAGATATATTCAGTGAAATGTTCGATTCGACGATTAATCCCTTATCAGCCCCCAGACTATATGGTACCAGCTACCGATATCCTGAACAGTGAATATTTATATAAGCAATGCGATGAAACTAATCTCGATGGAAAACAGCAGCTGTTCTCAATATTGTCCTGTATGAGTACATATAAAGGCATGTTAAGCACAACAGGCTAAACATCAATCAAATATATCCATGGTAGACAACATAATCTACAAATGATAGCTTCATTGTGTAGATTTAAGCACACTAGTTAAGCAAAACAAGAAATGGAAAGGTGTGTTAACTGCAACAGGCATAACATTTAAAAAATAAGCAAATATAGTCATTCAAACTGGTATTGTGCAAGTCTAAAGTACACTAGTTATTGTTAAAAAAACAAAAATGCATGTTAATTGCAACATCCTTAAGAGCAACCAAATATCGTAATTCATAGTGGTATTGTTGAAACTGTTATTGATGAAATTGAACTGCACGGCAAATAGTTGCACATATAGAGCATCACATTGTGAAGAACTGATAGCTTCATTGTGTAGATTTAAGCACACTAGTTAAGCAAAACAAGAAGTGGAAAGGTGTGTTAACTGCAACAGGCATAACATTTAAAAAACAAGCAAATATAGTCATTCAAACTGGTATTGTGCAAGTCTAAAGTACACTAGTTATTGTTAAAAAAATAAAAATGCATGTTAATTGCAACATCCTTAAGAGCAACCAAATATCGTAATTCATAGTGGTATTGTTGAAACTGTTATTGATGAAATTGAACTGCACGGCAAATAGGCATAAGGCCATCTCTAGCCGATCCTTTAAAAGTTAACAGACTAAAACCCTTAGTGTGTGTATATATATATATATATATATATACTCCAGCAATTTTTTGCCATTTCTAGTCGATCCCCTAAACTTAACGTTGTAAACTTCAATTTGATCAAGTTCAAAGCAGGTTCAACCAAAAGTAGCATGCATTCAAACATAAACATAGATAGTTTTGCATAACCGAACATAAAACATAAATTTAAACTAAACTAAACTACTTTTGGTCGAAGTGGAGGTCGAGCCAATCCTTCCTCGTCAGGTACGGTGTGCCGCGAGCCGGGTTCGGGCCGGTGCCGTCGTCGGGGTCGTTGGGGAAGACACTCCTCCACTCGTCGACGTCGATCTCCTCGTCCTCGCCGCCCACCTCGACGCCCTCCGCGCCGCCGTCCTCGCCGCCTTCGACCTCGTCATCGGAGGAGAGCACGCTAACCTCGCCGCCCTCCGCGTCACTCGGCCTCGAGGCGCTGCCACGCCTCGCGGTCCTCCCGCGCCATAGCCGAGCTCACCACCCCTGGCTCCGGTGTAATGAGGTGGACCGGACGTGTGCCGAAGGGGAATTTGAGCCTAGCCGCCGCGCCATGGTAGCGGACCTGCCAGCGGTCGTACTCCATGGCCGCGAGCTCGGCCGTGTGGAAGCTACCGAGCCACCAGTGGGTGTGGGTCTCTCGATCCGTAATCTCGGTGACCCACGTCCCCTACCGCCGCTGCCAGACCCCAAGGTAGGACCTCGTCGGCGGCCGGGCCCGAGGGAGGACGGGGAAGTCCTCGAACCGACGTAGGGGCGCGGCGGCAGGCGGATCGGGCGACCGGCGACGGCGGATCGATAATGAGCCCGCGGAGGACGACGGGGACACCTTGGCGGCCACCTCGCGCGGCGTCGGGCAAAGAGGCTGCGATAGACCTCTTTTGGGCCATTGGCTCCTCGAGCTCCCGACACACAGGCAGAGGTTGAGGATGGAGGCGACGATGGCGGCGACCTACCAATGGTTTCGAGCGAGGGAGGGGTGGTGTGTGTCTGTGTGAGCGGAGGTTTTGGGGAGTGTGTGGTGTGTGTGGAGGGAGGGCGGGGGGAGGTGGTGTTTGAGGAAATACCGCGGCAACTGAAAATTTTACTAGGCGGGAGTAAAATGCTGGGCTACTGAAAATTTGGATCAAGGGCGAGCAGATATTTTTGAGATTGCGAGGGATGTAGAGGCAGGAGTAACAAGGCGGGGCTACTGAAAATTTGAATCAAGGGCAAGCAGATATTTTTGAGATTGCGAGGGATGCAGAGGCGGGAGTAACAAGGCGGGGCTACTGAAAATTTGAATCAAGGGCGAGCAGATATTTTTGAGATTGCGAGGGATGCAGAGGCGGGAGTAAAATGCCGGGGCTACTGAAAATTTGAATCAGGGGATTAAAGCAGAGCGGGAGTAACAGACATCGCACACGGTCCGCACATACTAACCATGTGCTATCAAACATAAAAACCTTCCAGGCGATAGATATTTTCGAGATTATGAGGCAGTAGATATTTTCGAGAGCGGGAGGAAAGCCTCATGGAGCCCAATCTACTGTGCTGATGTGAGTGACTGCAGGGGCACGGGTGTGCCACACGGGTAGTCTGACCGAACCGTGTTTGTTGCGTACCCAATCGTAGACGGTTTCTGCATCCAACTCGTGTGCTATTTATAAATTTGGCAAAAAGAATAACGTGGGAAAGGGTCCGAACACGAACACACTTGCATGTGGACCAAATATATGTATGAAAAGGGTGGTTTGATGTTCGAATACCCAATGCACAACTTTGATGTGGCACCTGTGGCACAAAGCGCACAGTATTGCTAGTCAGCCACCCCCTACGAACCCCACTTCGTGTCGGCGGTAAGGGAATCCGAGCTACGAATGCATGCCCCCAGATAGTTAGGTTTGAAATCTCACCCTACCGTAACACAAAACCTATAGGAGTCCATCATATATATGGTCAAACTTCCCCTTTCGCTTCTGGACAAAGGTGGACTGTGTCCCGACCCACAAATGTGTGTTTGTGGCGGGAGATGGGTGAGACCACATACGAACCACCTGCGGGTGGCCCTATACTATATGTATGAAAAGGGTGTGGTGTGATATTTAAGTACCATTCACAACTTCGATGTGGCACGTGTGCCTCGCAAAATAACCGGACTTCCCCGACCCCACAGAGGTTGCAGGTAGTGCGAAGTAGCCCCCCCCCCCCCCCCCCCCCCCACCCCCACCCCACACACACACACTCCTGTCGGGGGGAGGGCATCTCACCAAGACGTACTGTAACACAGACCAAACAGAATCCAACTTGATCGTATAACCTCTCTCGCTCGTTGTTGGTCAAAGTGATGGACGTCCACACGGCCCCGCAAAATGGGCTAGCTTGTCGCCGATAAACTCGGGAGGGAGTACTGTCTGAAGACAAAATCCACTCTGTGCATGTGGCCCAATTATGTATATGGAAGTGGTGTGTGTGGCGTTTGAATATGCAATGCACAAATTTGATGTGGCACCATGCTTTTTGGAACCGTAAAATCCCCGCACTGATCGAGCGAGGGTTCACGATGCGTAGAATGCATGCGCTCAAACTTAATTAGGCCTAGAATGATCGACCTACTATACGGTAACACGAACGAAAGAAGAAGAATCCACCCTTGTAATCTTTCTCATCATTGGTCGAAATGATGGACGTCCACGCGGGCCCATGAATATATATAGGCTTGTCGCCCATAACCAAGCGAGCGAGAGTGTCCAAAGACAACCATTGCATGCATGTGTCCCAAACATATTTATGGAGGTGCGTGATGCATGCATATGTGTTGAATACCTAATGCACAACATTGATGTGGTGCATGCATTCAAAATCGCACAGGTCCCCACACAGAGCAAGAGGTTCATGACGTGTCGTGTGCTCGCCCCCCCCCCCTCGATCCGGCGGGATGGATTCATGTGTACACATGCGCTATTATATATGCAATCTCACATCATGACCTATATCGCGAAACAAACAAAAAAATAATCCCCTCCCAAGTCAAAATAATTAACCTCTCGTTGTCGGTGAAAGTGATGGACCAAGCGGGCCGAGAGATGGAAGCATCGCCGATAACCATGTGAGTGAGTGCCACAGGACAACCACCATCGCTTGCATGTGTGCCAAAACATATATATGGAGAGGTGTGTGGTTGTGATGTTTTGAATATACCTAATGCACAACCTTTGATGTGGCATTTGCCTCAAAAACCGCAAAGTCCCCACACAAAGTGAGGTTCATGTGTGGCACCTAGTATATGTTGGTCCCATCCCCCCTTCGACACGTACTATATATATACTCCTACCCTAACACAGCCCAAAAAGAATTAATCCTCCTGGTTCGTCAAATGTGCCTCTCTCTCGTTGGGTCAAAGTGATAGAGGACGACCTCGCGGGCCCACAGATGGAAGCGCCGCACACGAGTGAGTTCCTATAGGGCAACCACCGCCTGCATGGTATTGCGTGATGTTTGAATACCAATGCACAACTTTGATGTGGCACCTGCCTTGGGAACCGGAAAGTCCCCACATGGAGCGAGGTTATGACATATATATATATATATAGTATACATGTTGCCCCCTCTTTGACATGTACTACATACTCCTACCGTGCATATACACGTAACACAAACAAAAAAAGAACCATCCTTGTTGGTCAAATTAACCTCTCTCTCATTGTACATTCAATTGATCGACGAAGACCTCGCGGGCCCACAGAGAGTCACACGCGAGCGAGTGTTATATATACCACCGCGTGCATGTTGTCGTGTGTTGTGTGATGTTTGAATACCCAATGCACAACTTTAACGTGGCACATGCTTCGCAAACCGGAAACGCACTACACAGAGGTTCACGATGCGTAGCCCCCTCACTTTGAGCTGGTGGGAGGGACTCATGTGTACGCACGTGCCCGAACTTTGATATGGAATCTCACCATGCAGGTTCCACACCGTAACACACATGCCAAAGATGAATCCACCTTCGGTGCGATGCCTCTCGTTGTCGGTGGAAACTGAAAACCTTTGCGGGCTAACGAATGGGCACGTCGCTGCTAACCGCACGAGGAAGTGTCCGAGAGGACCACCAATGCATGCATGTGGCCCGAACATGTATGTATGAAAGGGTTGTGTAATGCTTTAAATAACCAATTCACGACTTTTTTGTGGCATATATACATGACTCACAAAATGATCAATAATCCCACGTCACGGAGGCTCGCGACTAGTAGTGTATTGATGGACCCCCCCCCCCACACACACACAGAGACACACATCCCGCACCACCACCTCCACTCTGAGGCATGTCAAACTTTTTCTGCAGTAAACATGTGACCAAAGGAGTGTCGTGTTAAAGTTTGAAAAAAAAACAGAGATCATTCGACCCATTTTATACATTGATTGATTTCCTAGGGATTTAATGCGCAAAAATAAAATTTGAGCTACATGTGCACCAAAATGGATTGCAAAATCATATGTGTGTCCCTGGGTGCATGTTTCCCCGTGAAAGAAATTTCAAAACATTGAGAATGTTGATTTTTAAAATTCAGTAAATCCAAAACTTAGTTGAAATTCATGAAACGTATCGTGGTGTCATATATGGACACCATTAGACAGTGATATTGTATTTTTTCGTCAAATTTGAGACAAGTTTTGATATAATCTACTTACAAACGAGAGATTGTTAATAACTGGCAACCAATATCTCATACGGAATATTTATTTGGACCGTGTGCGTTAGACCGTGCCATGCTTCGGTTAAGCAGTAAAGCGGCAGAATGAATCATCAAAAACAAAAAAATACATGCCGCCACGCTCCCCGTGTGGCGTGCGAGTAGGCGTGAGTTGACGGGATGCATGCGAGCAGTCCACCGCGCAGGCAGCCCGGGAGGCGTGCGTGCAGGCGTGTGAATTGACGGGAGGCGTTTTCACTGCGCAGTGTCACCGGGAGGCGTCCAAGTAGCTGTGTGAAATGATGGTATAGGAATGCCAGAAGTCTGTCGCGCAGGCTCACTGAGAAGTGAGACAGCCTTTGACCGCCGCCCGCCTCGCTCCCACTGGTCTGTATTAATGGCGCGCCCGAGCGGCCGCACCCCCCATCCTCGCCACACACACAATCCTCTCTCTCCACCCGCATCCTCGATGCCGCTCTCAGTCCTCAAAGCCGTCAGTGTATGAGGATGCCGCTGAAGTGCCCCATCGGAGGGAGTGGCGATGCCGGGGCTGCTGAAGCACCGGAGCACGGCGTGAATATGGAGAAAGAGGTTTCCATCACCGCCGACGAGGTGGAGAACGAGGTTGCCAACAAGCGGAGGAGGGTCGAGAAAGAACCGCAAGCGACTCCAGCGGGCCTAGACTTCATCAGCAGCCTCCCCGATGATATGTTGACAGTCATCATATCCCTCCTCCCAATCAAATATGGGGCAAGGACAACCGTCCTTTCCCGGCGGTGGCGCCCCCTATGGCTGTCCACCCCTCTCGACCTCCTCGACGCCCACGAGCTCTGCCATGGCTATCGCAAAAGCTTGGATGCGTTCTCCCAGATCCTCGGCAGTCACCATGGCCCAATCAAAGGCCTTATCATGGGCAAGTTCCATTCCAATGGCAAGGACCGAGCCAAGCTTGACGAGTGGTTCTGATCCCCCGCCCTAGATCAGCTCGAGGAGCTCAGTTTTAATAATGGGCATATGCGCTCGCTGCCAACGTCCGCGCTCCGCTTCGCGCCCACCCTACGCCTCGCCAAGTTCATGAACTGCCATTTCGCCCCCCTTAATAACGTGCCCGCTCTTTTTCTACCACGACTAAAGGACCTCGAGCTCGTCGTCGTCTGCATCCCAAAGGATGACATGGAGCGCCTGCTCCACGGCTGTACTGCACTCGAGTTCCTTCGTCTTCAGGCGATGAATTGGTTGAGTAGCTTCCACATCACCTCCATGACTCTCCGGACTATTTATGTGTGTTGCTGGTGCTGCAACAAGAGATCACAAAAGTTGGGCCACAATATGGTCATTGAGAACACACCTTCACTTGAGAGATTACTTGTAGTTGATCAACAAGGTCCAACAAGAATCAATGTCATTTCTGCGCCGAAATTGACAGTGGTGGGCTACTCGTCTGTCAAATACTCTGAACTTGTTATTGGATCCACACTCGTTTAGGTATAATAGTTGACTTCTACCTCTCCTTCTTGATATCAACATTATTTCTAATTTTGAAGATGTATGTTCGTCTGTCATCCAGAAAAGCTTGACCCAGATTTTGCGCACAGTGAAGGTCTTGGCACTAGAATCTATCGGCCCCAACCTGCACGAAGTTGTCAGTTTCCTGAGATGCTTTCCGTGCCTGAAGAAGCTGTATATCAAGGTGATGTTCCTTTCCTGTTAAATGTTAACCATAAGGGATTTCAATTTTTGGCACCTTTTTCCCAGGTTTACAATGACAATGTATTACGATTTCTGAAGGAATTTTGGAGGATTTCGGGACATACATCCCCCACCCCATATTGGTTGCTTGATTCATATGGTTACAATCCATAAGCATTTCTCCTTTGGATTCATCTGTACTAGTTTTCTTAGGGAATTTTTCATCCACTCCAACCTTTTGTGAAGAAGGCTACATTTTTCTAGATTGTAATTAAATGCCCATGTTAATCATGTCAGATCGAAGATGGCACGTTGGTGCATTTTACAAATTCTGCAAACCAAATAGGCCTGTAGTAGTGTTCAAAACTGCATGTAGGCACTAACACATTCTCTTCTTTTGCAGATAATAATAGGCCCGGTGGTGGATAATGTGATTCAATATAACGACAATCACATCAAATGCCTAGATCTGCATCTCTCAAAAATTACTTTGAACTCCTACCGAGGGACCTTACCGGAGATTATATTCGCCAGGTTCTTTGTTGTCAGAGCAAGGGTGCTGAAGGTAATAAGGTTGAACATGCATTTATATAGAAAATACGAATAGTTTGTTGATCAGAGCCGGCAGCTACTGCAGAATGGAAGAGGCTCCAAAAAAGCTAAACTTCATATTGGAACTGCATATGACAGAGTAATTGGAAGTCATTGTGTCAACCCCATACATGACTTGTCAGCGGCTGATCCCTTTGCAGAAATGACGAGGTTTTGAAACCAGCCTTACTATTTTTATTTTTAGTTTGAACCTCTCTTATATCCATGTTCAGCTGACCAGCACGGCGTTTGCAGCTGAATGAGCTGAATTTCATTTCTAATATCAGTTTGAACCTTGTAATCTTCGAATTTGAGTCATGTAACTCTGGAATTTGAACCTTGTAATATTTCGGGCTTTTGTGGTACAATCGTTGAAATGACATCGTATGAGACTCGTATATTGCTAGTACTATTTTGACCTTAATATGCAATAGACTTAGATTTTATTAACCATTCACGACCAGGGATCCAGCCGGAAGCAGAGCAATGGCAAGCATCGTCGCAACAAGATGTAGATAATTAGATGCTCGTTTCTCCTAGTTTAGTATGCATGTAATTCGTGCTTGATGTCTCCACAATCGCTCGCACAGTTCGTCTTATTTACCACGTATCACTGTGTCGGCCTCTGCTCACGTCCCTCGGCACGCACTGCTTGCCGTTAGGCGCCGCGGCGCGCTCTGCTCGCGCACCTCCACGCGCTTGGCTTGTGGACAGCTTTTCCTTGCGTGTTGAACTGCTATATGCATATATATGGTTGCTCGCCATTGAGGCACCGTGGAGCGCTCTGCTCGCGTCCCTGCGCGCGCTCTGCCAGAGGTTGGGGCCTGCGCACGATCACATTGGGGGCCCATATGCATGCGGTTGCGCCGCGCGCGTCGCCACGATGCATTTACGTGCGGCACGATGGAGTTACGCTCTGTAAATTAGAACTGCCATCTGGGCGTGTGGATATTCCAGGCCGTCCGGCTTCCCCATTAATTCCCGCGGCCATTATAACCTTAGTGTCTTCAACCTTTCGATCTCGCCCCACAACACAACAAGCACACCCACGACAACACATACAGAGAGGATATCTAGCGGCGCTTCAATGGAGTTCGGCGAGCATAAAGTGGAGACCCACACGAGGGAGACGGATCTCTCGGTGGTGTGCACCATCGACCCGACCTTGGTGGAGGACTACATCAACACCGTGGAGCAGTTGCTTGCTCGAGACAAGTACAAGGTGGTCGGAATCGACCTCCAGTACACCGGCGGTCATCCCGGCAAAGATCAGAAGGTTGGCGTCGCCCAGTTGTGCGTGCGTCATCATGTCCTCATATTCTACTACTGCATGGCCACAGAGCCTTGCGACCGTTTTGCCAGGTTTGTCAACAGCACCGACTACAAGTTTGCTACGGTGGAAA
The DNA here is from genome assembly GCA_011799875.1 of Thinopyrum elongatum. Lineage (NCBI taxonomy): Eukaryota > Viridiplantae > Streptophyta > Magnoliopsida > Poales > Poaceae > Thinopyrum > Thinopyrum elongatum. Next base: position 560,280,962 of record CM022300.1, read on the forward strand.
CCTGCAATGATGTAAAAGCGCTCATGGTTACGGGATTGGCCTGCAAGAACCTTGTCAAAATTCGTGACCACTACAGGGTCTGGGGCAGCACGAAGAAGGACTCCCTGGTTGAACTCGCCTCGGCCATCATCAACCCCTACTATGAAAAGATGAAGCAGTATGCCAAGAGGGAAAGAGAACAAATCCCGTATCCTGGCACGGGGCCTGGACGCGGCAACTGGATGAACCTCACCTCAGGTTCGCGACCAAGAGCGTGTATACATGCTACGAGATGCACAGGCGGATCGTTGACATGAGGAAGTGCCTCGTTACTGAAATCGACGAGGCCGGATCGAGCCACAAGCAGAGCAGTAGCGGTAAGCGTCACAAGAAGTAGATGATGATCAGATGATCGTTTATCCTAGTTAATTATGCATGTAATATATAGTTTACTTTGGTATGTGGAAATGTTATGTGTGTAGTAGCCACCTATGTAATTATGCATGTAATAGTTTACTTTGGTGTGTGCAAATGTCATGTGTGTGGTAGCCACCTATATAATTGAATGTTTAATTTGGTTATGCAACCATGTCTTTATAAGTGTGTGTGTGTGTGTATATATATATATATATATATATATATATATATATATATATATATATATATATATGTGTGTGTGTTGTTGTTCTGTATGCAATCCCATCGCACAACACACATGTCTTATTAGCAGCAATCATCTATGTTATTATCGGTCGTCGCACACATTTCTGATTACAGACCTATTTGCCTCGTATCACACACATCTTGTTAAATTGAACCGTTTCTATTCTCTTGGCTCAATGCAAACAGTTCATCCGAGTGAACTATTTGCCCTCTATCGCACACACCTTGATCTGGCTGACCGTTTTTTTTGTTCCGCCTAATCACAAATAGTTCATCCGAGTGAACTGTATGCCGTATATCGCACACACCTTCATCTGGCTGCCCGTTTTTGTTGTTCCACCTCATCACAAACAGTTCATTGTACTAAACCGTATGCCCCACATCGCACACACAACTAAAATCCAAACCGTGTTTGATGTAAACGCCATCATAAACGTTTTGCGTCTTTTTTTACGGTTTTTTTACATCACCGTTTGCGATTATTGCATCGCAAACAGTTTCGTCGAAGGGTCTCTGATTGTAGTGTCGCGTTATTAGCATCCTACAGTAGTGTTCGTAGGTCGACCAGAGCATGATCCGCACCAGAGTGCTACGGTAATCCTGTCCTGGAATTCATGTTATTAGACCAAGGCGAACCTACGAACTATAAAGAGGCTATGATGAGCCCAGATTCCGACAGATGGCTTGAGGCCATGAAATCTGAGATAGGATCCATGTATGAGAACAAAATATGGACTTTGGTGGACTTGCCCGATGATCGGCAAGCCATTGAGAATAAATGGATCATCAAGAAGAAGATTGACGCTGATGGTAATGTTACTGTCTACATAGCTCGACTTGTCGCAAAAGGTTTTCGACAAGTTCAAGGAGTTGACTACGATGAGACTTTCTCACCCGTAGCGATGCTTAAGTCTCTTCGAATCATGTTATCAATTGCCGCATTTTATGATTATGAAATCTGGCAAATGGACGTCAAAACTGCATTCCTTAATGGATTTCTTAAAGAAGAGTTGTATATAATGCAACCAGAAGGTTTTGTCGATCCTAAAGGTGCTAACAAAGTGTGCAAGCTCCAGCGATCCATCTATGGACTGGTGCAAGCATCTCGGAGTTGGAATATACGCTTTGATGAGGTGATCAAAGCATATGGTTTTATACAGACTTACGGTGAAGCCTATATTTACAAGAAAGTGAGTGGGAGCTATGTAGAATTTCTGATTTTATATGTGGATAACATATTGTTGATTGGAAATGATATAGAATTTATGGATAGCATAAAGGGATACTTGAATAAGAATTTTTCAATAAAAGACCTCAGTGAAGCTGCTTATATATTGGTCATCAAGATCTATAGGGATAGATCGAGACGCTTAATAGGACTTTCACAAAGCACATACCTTGATAAAGTTTTGAAGAAGTTCAAAATGGATCAGTCAAAGAAAGGGTTCTTACCTGTGTTGCAAGGTGTGAAATTGAGTCAGACTCAAAGCCCGACCACTGTAGAAGATAGAGAGAAAATGAAAGTCATTCCCTATGCCTCAGCCATAGGTTCTATCATATATGCTATGCTGTGTACCAGACCTGATGTGTGCCTTGCCATAAGTTTGGCAGGGAGGTACCAAAGTAATCCAGGAGTGGATCACTGGACAATGATCAAGAACATCCTGAAGTACCTGAAAAGGACCAAAGATATGTTTCTCGTTTATGGAGGTGACGAAGAGCTCGTCGTAAATGGTTACGTTGATGCTAGCTTCGACACTGATCCGGATAACTCTAAGTCACAAACCGGATACGTATTTATATTGAATGGTGGAGCTGTCAGTTCGTGCAATTCCAAGCAGAGCGTCGTGGCGGGATCTACGTGTGAAGCAGAATACATAGATGCTTCGGAAGCAGTGCATGAAGGAGTCTGGATGAAGGAGTTCATATCCGATCTAGGTGTAATACCCAGTGCATCGGGTCCAATGCAAATCTTTTGTGACAACACTGGAGCAATTGCCTTGGCGAAGGAATCCAGGTTTCACAAGAGAACCAAACACATCAAGAGACGCTTCAACTCCATCCGTGAAAAGGTCAAGGATGGAGACATAGAGATTTGCAACATACATACGGATCTGAATGTAGCAGACCCATTGACTAAGCCTCTTCCGTGAGCAAAACATGATCAGCACCAAGACTCCATGGGTGTGAGATTCGTTACAATGTAATCTAGATTGTTGACTCTAGTGCAAGTGGGAGACTAAAGGAAATATGCCCTAGAGGAAATAATAAAGTTGTTATTTTATATTTCCTTATTCATGATAAAGGTTTATTATTCATGCTAGAATTGTATTGATCGGAAACTTAAATACATGTGTGAATACATAAACAATACCGTGTCCCTAGTAAGCCTCTACTAGACTAGCTCGTTGATCAAAGATGGTTAAGGTTTCCTAACCATAGACATGTGTTGTCACTTGATAACGGGATCACATTATTAGGAGAATGATGTGATGGACAAGACCCATCCGTTAGCTTAGCATATGATAGTTCAGTTTATTGCTATTGTTTTCTTCATGTCAAATACATATTCCTTCGACTATGAGATCATGCAACTCCCGGATACTGGAGGAATACCTTGTGTGCTATCAAACATCGCAACATAACTGGGTGATCATAAATATGCTCTACAGGTATCTCCGAAGGTGTCTGTTGAGTTGGCATGGATCGAGATTAGGATTTGTCACTCCGTGTATCAGAGAGGTATCTCTGGGCCCTCTTGGTAATACACATCATAATAAGCTTGCAAGCAAAGTGACTAAGGAGTTAGTTACAAGATGATGTATTGTGAAATGAGTAAAGAGACTTGCCGGTAACGAGATTGAACTAGGTATGAAGATACTGACGATCGAATCTCGGACAAGTAACATACCGACAGACAAAAGGAATTACATATGTTAACATAACGGTTCGACCGATAAAGATCTTCGTAGAATATGTAGGAACCAATATGGGCATCCAGGTTCCGCTATTGGTTATTGACCGGAGAGGTGTCTCGGTCATGTCTACATAGTTCTCGAACCCGTAGGGTCCGCACGCTTAACGTTCGTTGACGATATAGTGTTATATGAGTTATATGATTTGGTGAACAAGTGTTGTTCGGAGTCCTGGATGAGATCACAGACATGACGAGGAGCTCCAGAATGGTCCGGAGGTAAAGATTGATATATAGGACGATGATATTCGGACACCGGAAGAGTTTCGGAGTGCACCGGGTAGTCATCGGATCGCCGGAAGGGGTGCCGGACACCCCCGGGAGGTCTATGGGCCTAATGGGCCAAGGGGAGAGACGCACCAGCCCACAAGGGGGCTGGCGCGCCCCTCTCCCTGGCCGCCGGCCCTAGGGAAGGATAGGGGGAGGGCTAGCCCTCCTGCCTTCCCCTCCTCATGGGAGAAAGGAAAGGGGGGGCACCCTCCCCTGCCTTTCCCCGCGCGCCTAAAAAGGCAAGGGGGGCACGGCTAGGGGCAGGAGCCCAAGTGGGATTCGGCCCCACTTGGGGCGCCTTCTGGCTGCCTCCTCCCTCCCCCCCCCCCACCTATATATATGTGGGACGGGGGTGCCACACAAAGCCACGACAATATCTTAGCCGTGTGCGGCGCCCCTCTCCACAGTTTCGTCCCTCGGTCATATTTTCGTAGTGCTTAGGCGAAGCCTTACGGAGATAGCATCATCACCACTGTCACCATGTTGTCGTGCTGCCGGAACTCATCCACTACTTCATCATCTTGCTGGATCAAGAAGGCGAGGACGTCACCAAGCTGAACGTGTGCTGAACGCGGAGGTGCCGTACATTCGGTACTTGATCAGTTGGATCGCGAAGAAGTTCGACTATATCAACCACGTTACTAAACGCTTCGGCTTACGGTCTACGAGGGTGTGTAGACACACTCTCCCCTCTCGTTGCTATGCATCTCCATGGATAGATCTTGCGTGTGCGTAGATTTTTTTTTTGTTTTTCCATGCAACGTTTCCCAACATGCACAAGGGTCACAAAGTGGGCGTACTTGGTCAGCTTGTCGACCATCACCATAATGCAATTGTGGTGTCCTGATGGAGGAAGGCCATCTATGAAATCCATGGTGGCCATCTCCCAAGGCTCGCCTGGAATGGGTATTGGTTGGAGTAGGCCGGGATACCTTGCTCTGTCCGGCTTAGCTTGCTGGCATATTGTGCACGTGTGCATGTATTCTTTGATAGTGCGACGCATTCCTGGCCAAGAGAAGTGATGCTTGATTCGAGCCAAGGTGACAGGGAAACCTGAGTGCCCTCCGGTCGCCGAATCATGCAAGGCCGAGATAATCTTATGCTACAGCTTTGTGTTATGGCCCAACCACACCTTGCCCTTGTGGTGCAGCACCCCCTTCTGCAGAGAAAAAGGAACCCTGTCCCCCCCCCACCCCCCACCCCCCCCCCCCCCCCCCCCCCCCCCCCCCACCCCCCCCCCCCCCACCCCCCCCCCCAACCCCACCCCCCCCCCCCCCCCGCGCGGCCAAGCTGGTGACTAACTTCTAACATTCAGGGTTCGAGGCATAGCCCCTCTGCAGTTCTTCGACCTAGGATGATTTGCATTCAGTAATAGCTGCAGCTCCTTGCAACGTTTCATGAGCGCGTCTAGATAGCACGTCGGCTACTTTGTTGTCTTCTCCTTTCTTGTAACAGATCTTGTATTGAAGGCCCAGCAACTTAGTGAAAGCCTTGTGCTGCCATATAGTGGTGAGGTGATGTTCCTCTAAGTGTATCAGGCTCTTCTGGTCCGTTCTGATTTCGAACTCAGCCACTTGCAGGTACGACCGCCATTGGTCCACAGCGTGCAGGATGGCCATGCACTCCTTTTTGTACGTGGAGAGGCCAGCTGACTTGGGACCCAAAGCTTTGCTCAGGAATGCAATTGGGTGTCCATCCTGCTGTAGCACCACCCCAATGCCCTTGTCACATGCGTCTGTCTCCACCACGAAGGGCCTTAGTTGGGCAAAGCCAGGACTGGAGCGGTGATCCATGCCCCCTTGTCTCGAATGCCTCTAGGGTTTCAGCCGTCCAAACAAACACTGTCCCTTTGCGAAGAAGCTGAGTCAGGGGCCGACAAATCATTCCAAAGTGTCGAACAAACTTTCGGTAATACCCTGTGAGGCCGAGGAATCCACGCAGCTCCTTGACAGAGACCGGGGTCGGCCAGTTGCGGACTGCTTCAATTTTGTCTTACTCAGCCACAACTCCCTCTGCACTAATGTTGTAGCCCAAGTACGAGATTTACTGCTGTGCAAAAAGGCATTTGGATTCCTGTCGGGGGGATGGCCCCGGGGTAGGCAACGGAACCCGGATCCCTTTTTTAAAACATCGGGGCAAGCAGGGCCCCTCAATAAGGCTGGCCTGCCCGCCGGCTCTCCAGCATGAGCCGGCTGGGCACAGCTACCCGCCCTGGCCGGCCAGCCCACGCCGGCTGACCGCAAGGCGATAATCAGTCCTTCCGGACATACATCAAGGACGGCCCTCCACGACGAGGCAAGCATGGCCACAGTGCTCCCCCCTTTACACCGGCTTGAGCGGGCGTGGCTATAGTGCGCCCTACACCCCCGCCTAGGGCAGGTGGCGGCTGGGCGGCGCAACCCTGTAGCTGGGCGGCGCCAGCCGCCTCATGACGCAAGACACAGCATGCCACAGTGTCGTGCAGCTGGCCGGACCCATGCCCGGCGGCCCCGGCACGGCCCGCGCCCCGCGAACCCGGGAAGATTGAAGGAAATATGCCCTAGAGGCAATAATAAAGTTGTTATTTTATATTTCCTTATTCATGATAAAGGTTTATTATTCATGCTAGAATTGTATTGATCGGAAACCATAATACATGTGTGAATACATAGACAAAACACCGTGTCCCTAATTAGCCTCTACTAGACTAGCTCATTGATCAAAGATGGTTAAGGTTTCCTGACCATGGACATGAGTTGTCATTTGATAATGGGATCACATCATTAGGAGAATGATGTGATGGACAAGACCCATCAGTTAGCTTAGCATAATGATCGTTCAGTTTTATTGTTATTGCTTTCTTCATGTCAAATATATATTCCTTCGACTATGAGATTATGCAACTCCCGGATACCGGAGGAGTGCCTTGTGTGCTATCAAATGTCACAATGTAACTGGGTGATTATAAAGATGCTCTACAGGTATCTCCGAAGGTATTTGTTGAGTTGGCATAGATCGAGATTAGGATTTGTCACTCCGAGTTTCGGAGAGGTATCTCTGGGCCCTCTCGGTAATACACATCATAAGCTTGCAAGCAAACGACTACGGAGTTGGTCACGAGGTGATGTATTACGGAACAAGTAAAGAGACTTGCCGGTAACGAGATTGAACTAGGTATGAAGATACCGACGATCGAATCTCGGGCAAGTAACATACCGATGGACAAAGGGAATTACGTATGTTGTCATAACGGTTCGACCGATAAAGATCTTCGTAGAATATGTAGGGGCCAATATGGGCATCCAGGTTCCGCTATTGGTTATTGACCGGAGAGGTGTCTCGGTCATGTCTACATAGTTCTCGAACCCGTAGGGTCCGCACGCCTAACGTTCGATGACGATATTGTATTATATGAGTTATGTGATTTGGTGACCGAATGTTGTTCGGAGACCTGGATGAGATCACGAACATGACGAGGAGTCCCGAAATGGTCTAGAGGTAAAGATTCATATATAGGACGATAGTATTCGGACACCGAAAGTGTTTCGGGGGGTACCGGGTACTTATCGGGTCACCGGAAGGGGTTCCGGGCACCCCCGGCAAAAGATATGGGCCTTATGGGCCAAGAGGGGAAACACACCAGCCACAAGGGGCTGGTGCACCCCCCATATGGGCCGAACCAGGAGGAGAAGGAAAGAGGGGAAGAGAAAGGAAAGGGGGGGATTCGGCCTCCCCCTTCCTTCTCTCCCCCCTCCTTTTTCCTTCCCCCTCCGGCAGATATGGCAAGGGGGGCGCGCGGCTAGGGAGGAGCCCAAGTAGGATTTAGTCCTACTTGGGGCACCTCCTGGCCTGTCCCCTCCACCTCCCACCTATATATATGTGGGAGGGGGGTGCCTAGCACACACCAGATCAATTGTTAGCCGTGTGCGGCGCCCCCCTCCACCGTTTACACCTCCGGTCATATCTTCGTAGTGCTTAGGCGAAGCTTTGCGAGGATCACTTCACCATCACCGTCACCACACCATCGTGCTGACGGAACTCATCTACTACCTCGACGACTTGCTGGATCAAGAAGGCGAGGGACGTCACCGAGCTGAACGTGTGCAGAACGCGGAGGTGCCGTACGTTCGGTACTTGATCAGTCGACGTGAGAAGAAGTTCGACTACATCAACCGCATTGTGAAACGCTTCTGCTTATGGTCTATGAGGAGACACACTCTTCCCTCTCGTTGCTATGCATCTCCTTGATAGATCTTCCGTGTGCGTAGAAATTTTTTTGTTTTCCATGCAACGTTTTCCATCAGTGGCATCATGAGCCAGGTCTATGCGTAGATGATATGCACGAGTAGAACACAAAGAGTTGTGGGCGGTGATTTTCATACTACTTACCACCAACGCCTTATTTTGATTCGGCGGTATTGTGGGATGAAGCGGCCCGAACCAACCTTACATGTCCACGTACATGAGACCGGTTCCACCGACAGACATGCAACTAGTTTTGCATAAAGGTGGCTGGCGGGTGTCTGTTTCTCCTACTTTAGTTGAATCGAATTTGACTACGGCCGATCCTTGAAGAAGGTTAGAACAGCAAACTTGACGAATCACCGTTGTGGTTTTTGCCATAGGTAAGAACAGTTCTTGTTAGAAGCCCGTAGCAGCCACGTAAAACTTGCAACAACAAAGTAGAGGACGTCTAACTTGTTTTTGCAGGGCATGTTGTGATGTGATATGGTCAATACATGATGTGATATACGTTGTTGTATGAGATGATCATGTTTTGTAAGTTATCGGCAACTGGCAGGAGCCTTATGGTTGTCGCTTTATTGTATGAAATGCAAACACCATGTAATTGCTTTACTTTATCACTATGCGTTAGCGATAGTTGTAGAAGCAATAGTTGGCGAGACGACCAATAGTTGGCGAGACGACCACGACGCAATGATGGAGATCAAGGTGTCGAGCCGGTGACAATGGAGATCATGACGATGCTTTGGAGATGGAGATCAAAAGCACAAGATGATGGCCATATCATGTCACATATTTTGATTGCATGTGATGTTTATCCTTTATGCATCTTATTTTGCTTAGAACGACGATAGCATTATAAGATGATCCCTTCACTTAATTTCAAGATAAAAGTGTTCTCCCTGAGTATGCACCGTTGCTATAGTTCGTCGTGTTGAGACACCACGTGATGATCGGGTGTGATAGACTCTATGTTCACATACAACGGGTGCAAGACAGTTTTGCACATGCGGAATACTTGGGTTAAACCTGACGAGTCTAGCATGTACAGACATGGCCTCGGAACACTGGAGACCGAAAGGTCGAACGTGAATCATATAGTAGATATGATCAACATAGAGATGTTCACCATTGATGACTACCCCATCTCACGTGATGATCGGACATGGGTTAGTTGATTTGGATCACGTATCACTTAGATGACTTGAGGGATGTCTATTTAAGTGGGAGTTCTTAAGTAATTTGATTAATTGAACTTAATTTATCATGAAATTAGTCCTGATAGTATTTGCATATCTATATTGTAGATCAATGGCCCGTGCTACCGTTCCCCTGAATTTTAATGCGTTCCTAGAGAAAGCTAAGTTGAAAGATGATGGTAGCAACTACACGGACTGGGTCCGTAATTTGAGGATTATCCTCATTGCTGCACAGAAGAATTATGTCCTTGATGCACCACTAGGTGACAAGCCCCCTCCCGCTAATGCAGACGCTTTGAACATCTGGCAGACGCGGTCTGATGACTACTCTATAGTTCAGTGTGCCATGCTTTACGGCTTAGAACCGGGACTTCAAAGACGTTTTGAATGTCATGGAGCATATGAGATGTTCCAAGAGTTGAAGTTAATATTTCAAGAAAATGCCCAGGTTGAGAGATATGAAGTCTCCAACAAGTTCTATAGATGCAAGATGGAGGAGAACAGTTCTGTCAGTGAACACATACTCAAAATGTGTGGGTATTATAATCACTTGACTCAGCTGGGAGTTGATCTTCCAGTTGATTGTGTCATTGACAGAGTTCTTCAATCACTGCCACCAAGCTACAAAGGCTTCGTGATGAACTATAATATGCAAGGGATGAACAAAGCAATTCCCGAGCTCTTCGCAATGCTTAAGGCTGCGGAGGTAGAAATCAAGAAGGAGCATCAAGTGTTGATGGTTAACAAGACCACTAGTTTCAAGAAAAAGGGCAAGGGAAAGAAAGGGAACTTCAAGAAGAATGGCAAGCAAGTTGCCACTCCCGGGAAGAAACCCAAAGCTGGACCCATGCCTGAAACTGAGTGCTTCTACTGCAAAGGGATTGGTCACTGGAAGCGGAATTGCCCCAAGTATTTGGCGGATAAGAAGGATGGCAAAGTGAACAAAGGTATATTTGATATACATGTTATTGATGTGTACCTTACTAATGCTTGTAGTAGCACCTGGGTATTTGATACTGGTTCGGTTGCTCATATTTGTAACTCGAAACAGGAGCTACGGATTAAACAAAGATTGTCTAAGGACGAGGTGACAATGCGCGTCGGGAATGGTTCCAAGGTCGATATGATCGCCGTCGGCATGCTACCTCTACATCTACCTTCGGGATTAGTTTTAGACATGAATAATTGTTATTTGGTGCCAGCGTTGAGCATGAACATTATATCTGGATCTTGTTTACTGCGAGACGGTTATTCATTTAAATCAGAGAATAATGGTTGTTCTATTTATATGAGTAATATCTTTTATGGTCATGCACCCTTGAAGAGCGGTCTATTTTTGTTGAATCTCGATTGTAGTGATACACATATTCATAATATTGATGCCAAAAGATGCAAAGTTGATAATGATAGTGCAACATATTTGTGGCACTGCCGTTTAGGTCATATTGGTGTAAAGCGCATGAAGAAACTCCATGCAGATGGGCTTTTGGAATCACTTGATTATGAATCATTTGATACTTGCGAACCATGCCTCATGGGCAAGATGACTAAAACTCTGTTCTCCAGAACAATGGAGCGAGCTAATGACTTATTGGAAATAATACATACCGATGTATGCGGTCCGATGAGTGTTGAGGCACGCGGCGGGTATCGCTATTTTCTAACCTTCACAGATGATTTGAGCAGATATGCGTATATCTACTTAATGAAACACAAGTCTGAAACATTTGAAAAGTTCAAAGAATTTCAGAGTGAAGTGGAGAATCATCGTAACAAGAAAATAAAGTTTCTGCGATCTGATCACGGAGGCGAATATTTGAGTTACGAGTTTGGCCTTCATTTAAAACAATGTGGAATAGTTTCACAACTCACGCCACCTTGAACACCACAACGTAATGGTGTGTCCGAACGTCGTAACCGTACTTTATTAGATATGGTGCGATCTATGATGTCTCTTACCGATTTAACACTATCGTTTTGGGGTTATGCATTAGAGACAGCTGCATTCACGTTAAATAGGGCACCGTCAAAATCCGTTGAGATGACACCGTATGAACTATGGTTTGGCAAGAAACCTAAGCTGTCGTCTCTTAAAGTTTGGGGTTGCGACACTTATGTCAAAAGGCTTCAACCTGATAAGCTCGAACCCAAATCGGAGAAGTGCGTCTTCATAGGATACCCTAAGGAAACAATTGGGTACACCTTCTACCACAGATCCGAAGGCAAAATCTTTGTTGCCAAGAATGGAACATTTCTAGAGAAGGAGTTTCTCTCGAAAGAAGTGAGTGGGAGGAAAGTAGAACTTGATGAGGTAATTGTACCTTCTCTCGAATTGGAAAGTAGTTCATTAGAGAAAACTGTTCCCGTGATGCCTACACCAACTAGAGAGGAAGCTAATGATGATGATCATAAAACTTCGGATCAAGTTACTACAGAACTTCGTAAGTCAACCAGAACATGATCCGCACCAGAGTGGTACGGGAATCCTGTACTGGAAGTCATGTTACTAGACCAAGGCGAACCTACGAACTATGAAGAAGCTATGATGAGCCCAGATTCCGACAGATGGCTTGAGGCCATGAAATCTGAGATAGGATCCATGTATGAGAACAAAGTGTGGACTTTGGTGGATTTGCCCGATGATCGGCAAGCCATAGAAAATAAATGGATTTTCAAGAAGAAGACTGACGCTGATGGTAATGTTGCTATCTATAAAGCTCGACTTGTCGCAAAAGGTTTTCGACAAGTTCAAGGGGTTGACTACGATGAGACTTTCTCACCCGTAGCGATGCTTAAGTCCGTCCGAATCATGTTAGCAATTGCCGCATTTTATGATTATGAAATCTGGCAAATGGATGTCAAAACTGCATTCCTTAATGGATTTCTTAAGGAAGAATTGTATATGATGCAACCAGAAGGTTTTGTCGATCCTAAAGGTGCTAACAAAGTGTGCAAGCTCCAGCGATCCATCTATGGACTGGTGCAAGCATCTCGGAGTTGGAATATACGCTTTGATGAAGTGATCAAAGCATATGGATTTATACGTGTGAAGCAGAGTACATAGTTGCTTCGGAAGCAGCAAATGAAGGAGTCTGGATGAAGGAGTTCATATCCGATCTAGGTGTAATACCTAGTGCATCAGATCCAATGAAAATCTTTTGTGACAACACTGGAGCAATATCCTTGGCGAAGGAATCCAGGTTTCACAAGAGAACCAAACACATCAAGAGACGCTTCAACTCCATTCGTGAACAAGTCAAGGATGGAGACATAGAAATTTGCAAGATACATACGGATCTGAATGTAGCAGACCCGTTGACTAAGCCTCTTCCACGAGCAAAACATGATCAGCACCAAGACTCCATGGGTGTTAGAATCATTACAATGTAATCTAGATTATTCACTCTAGTGCAAGTGGGATACTGAAGGAAATATGCCCTAGAGGCAATAATAAAGTTGATATTTCATATTTCCTTATTCATGATAAAGGTTTATTATTCATGCTAGAATTGTCTTGATCGGAAACCATAATACATGTGTGAATACATAGACAAAACACCGTGTCCCTAGTAAGCCTCTACTAGACTAGCTCGTTGATCAAAGATGGTTAAGGTTTCCTGACCACGGACATGAGTTGTCATTTGATAACGGGATCACATCATTAGGAGAATGATGTGATGGACAAGACCCATCCGTTAGCTTAGCATAATGATCGTTCAGTTTTATTGCTATTGCTTTCTTCATGTCAAATACATATTCCTTCGACTATGAGATTATGCAACTCCCGGATACCGGAGGAGTGCCTCGTGTGCTATCAAACATCACAACGTAACTGGCTGATTATAAAGATGCTCTACAGGTATCTCCGAAGGTATTTGTTGAGTTGGCATAGATCGAGATTAGGATTTGTCACTCCGAGTTTCGGAGAGGTATCTCTGGGCCCTCTCGGTAATACACATCATAAGCTTACAAGCAAACGACTAAGGAGTTGGTCATGAGGTGATGTATTACGAAACGAGTAAAGAGACTTGCCGGTAACGAGATTGAACTAGGTATGAAGATACCGATGATCGAATCTCGGGCAAGTAACATACCGATGGACAAAGGGAATTACGTATGTTGTCATAATGGTTCGACCGATAAAGATCTTCATAGAATATGTAGGAGACATTATGGGCATCCAGGTTCTGCTATTGGTTATTGACCGGAGAGGTGTCTCGGTCATGTCTACGTAGTTCTCGAACCCGTAGGGTCCGCACGCTTAACGTTCGATGACGATATTGTATTATATGAGTTATGTGTTTTGGTGAACGAATGTTGTTCGGAGTCCCGGATGAGATCACGGACATGATGAGGAGTCTCGAAATGGTCGAGAGGTAAAGATTCATATATAGGACGATAGTATTCGGACACCGGAAGTGTTTTGGGGGGTACCGGGTACTTATCGGGTCACCGGAAGTGTTTTGGGGGGTACCGGGTACTTATCGGGTCACCGGAAGGGGTTTCGGGCACCCCCGGTAAAAGATATGGGCCTTATGGGCCAAGAGGGGAAACGCACCAGCCACAAGGGGCTGGTGCGCCCCCCATATGGGCCGAACCAGGAGGAGAAGGAAAGAGGGGACGAGAAAGGAAAGGGGGGGATTCGGCCTCCCCCTTCCTTCTCTCCCCCCTCCTCTTTCCTTCCCCCTACGACAGATATGGCAGGGGGGGCGCGCGGCTAGGGAGGAGCCCAAGTAGGATTCGGTCCTACTTGGGGCGCCTCCTGGCCTCTCCCCTCTCCCCTCTCCCTCCCACCTATATATATGTGGGAGGGGGGCGCCTAGCACACACCAGATCAATTGTTAGCCGTGTGCGGCGCCCCCCTCCACCGTTTACACCCCCAGACATATATTCGTAGTGCTTAAGCGAAGCCCTGCGAGGATCACTTCACCATCACCGTCACCACACCGTCGTGCTGACGGAACTCATCTACTACCTCGACGACTTGCTGGATCAAGAAAGCGAGGGACGTCACCGAGCTGAACGTGTGCAGAACGCGGAGGTGCCGTACGTTTCGTACTTGATCGGTTGACGTGAGAAGAAGTTCGACTACATCAACCGTGTTGTGAAACGCTTCCGCTTACGGTCTACGAGGGTACGTAGACATACTCTTCCCTCTCATTGCTATGCATCTCCTTGATAGATCTTGCGTGTGCGTAGAAATTTTTTTGTTTTCCATGCAACATTTTCCAACAAAGACTCGTACCCGCCGGACCCGGCGGCCCCCACCGCTGGCTCCCAGACGATGACACCAGGGCCCCGTGCCTATGTAACATTACCATTGTACCCCGGGGGCAGCCTATAAGACCCCCCAATGCCCCTCCATGCAGAGGGTCGATCAATTCCCTTAGCTCGCACACCCACACACTCACTCAACGGGGAGGCAAGACAGAGGCCTAGCCCTTCTTCCTCCTCCACCCAAACAGCTCCAGGAGCAACCCTGTAACCTAGTGCATATCATCCATTCGGCAAGACTAGGGGTGTTACCTCCCACGGAGGGCCCCGAACCTGGGTACGTCTCGTGTCATACACTTGAGCGTGCCAACCTCGGCTCTAGAACCCACCGGCGTCCTCACGTAGCTAGCCCCCCACTTTTAACCATCCCATGGCATCTGCCGTGAGATCACCACGACAATTCCTTTACTTGCCACAGATCCTTCCTGAGCAGCCCCAAAACCTGATCCAGATGTTTCAAATGGTCCTCCAATGTTTCACTAAACACCAAGATATCATCGAAAAAGACCAGAGCACACACTCGTAGGATTGGGGACAGTGTGACATTAATTGCTCCTTGGAAGGTGTATGGTGCATACGCGAGCCCAAAAGACTGGACCTTGTACTCGTAGTGGCCGATGTGAGTTTGGAAGGCTGTCTTTGGTGCCTCTCCTTCCACCAGCCAGATTTGATGGTAGCCTGCCCGAAGATCCAGCTTGGAGAACCAGCGGGCTCCGGATAGCTCGTCAAGGAGCTCGTCAATCACCAGCAATGGATACTTGCTCCTACAAGTCAATGCGTTGAGTCTTCGACCCGCTGGGAAAACGCCGCGCCAGTTGCAGGCCCACCGACGGCTGCAACCGACATCCTAGACGTTGCCGCCTGGGCATGTCACCTTGGTGTTGGGCTTCCGATAACGAACGGGCCTGGCCTACACCTTTCCCTGGGTCTCGCTGCTCTGCACGTTTTGCCCTGTAGTAGGAGTGTCGCTGACAATATACCATAATCTAGAAGCAAGCCTTAGCAGGGACTCATTGCAAACCTGCGGCAATTAAATTTGCTAGATATCTACATATGAGCACACAAAGTGAATACATTCTCTGCTATCGGGGTCATTTGCTAAGAATGAACGTTCGCAAAATTAGTTTGAGTTTCCATGGCGTGAGACAACGGGAGTGTCGGGGGGATGACCCCCGGGTAGGCCCAAGACGGCGAAGCGACGCTTCAAAACATTAGGGCGGCCAACGCCCCTCGGTCCGGCTGCCTGGCCACCCCGGCCGGCTCGCCACCCCGGCTGCTCCGGCCGGCTCGCCACCCGGCTGCTCCAGTCGGCTCCCCGTCCGGCTGCACGGAGTCAACCGCTGCATCGGCCCGACACAGACAAGACGGCCATACCGCGGCCATACCGTGGCCACTATTGCTGATAAAGCATACATTATTCACTCGTCATACGCGACATCATGTATAGTGCTACTTGTCCTTGGGCACTAGAATATAACGTGACCCAGGAAGGCACTCCTTTGGCCAAGAAGTCACTCACTTGGCCAAGAAGGCACTTACTTGGTCAAGAGGACAAGCACTCTCGCACACACTACAAAAGCCACAAGGCTACGCACGCACACACACACATAGCCAGGAGCACCACGCCCACTCTCTCATTTCCTCACATGCACATGTACGAGTAGATGAGCACATATCTCATAGCTCTCTTCTCATACACAGCTCCAGAAGCAACTCTGTATTGTCAGATATACTACACCGCATATAGACCAGACATGCAGGACTAGGGGTGTTACCTCCCACGGAGGGTCCCGAACCTGGGTAAACCACCGCGTGATGTTTGCCCAATCCCGTTCCGGATCTCCACCGCAGCCTTGCCCTCGTCTCAAGCCACCCCGTGGCATCTGCCGTGACACGATTCCTCCCGCGAGAACACCACGACAGGGAGGAACCGAACCTGTGGGAAGAGGCGTGGCGACGTCGACACACTGCGCGAGGAGGAGCTCAAGCGCGTCGACCGTGTCGGCATCGAAGCGGGAGAAGAGGAGTACCGAGATGGTATCGTCGTCGCGGAGGTGCTCGTCCGTGCCCATCTACTGATCTACCCCAACCACTCACGAGGTCGTTACCTTCGGCCGCGGCGGCGAGGCTGGGAAGCGCAGATCTCGACTGTCGCCCTGACAGTTCGGTGAGGTTGGAGTTGCGTCGAATAAGGTGACCTCGGTCTCTTTCTCACCACAGCGACGTCCTATTCGGCGACGCCGTTGAGTCGATGGTCTCATCTGCTTGCTGTTCGTTCAGACCGGTAAGCCTTATGTTTCTTGTGTCAGGCGGTTGTCGTCTCTCATGGCGGCACCGACAAATGGGACAGATTGGTGCTGGTACAGTGTTGGTGGCTCGACGGTTGCAGGTTTGGGGTTCTTTTAGTTTTCACATGTATGTATGCAATTGCACTCTGTTTTATTGATTAATATAATGCGTGCAATTCAAAAAAAGAGAGAGAAAATGAGCCGGTGACAAACTGACAACTTGGCCCCATGAGAAAGGATATTCTCCGGCATCCAGATTCGCATCGGCACAAACATTCAGATTCGAATCGGACGGTGAAACCGTACTACTACTGCTGCCGTTCGGCACGAACAGCTTTAACCTCGCGCGCGCCACGCATGCACCCGGTCCAGAGGATCACGGAGGACGACAGGTAGGGCCGGTGCACGCGTTAGTGGTGGACCCGTGCGGCCGTGCCACGCCTCCCTCGCCTCAGCCCGGCATCGTCTTCTCCTCCAAGCCCCCCCTCCCCTCCCCATCCTCGTCGCATCTGTGCTCGCGAAGCCGCCGCGCGCGCGTACAAATACCCGGCGGAGGAAACGGCCAGGGGCCACCAAACCCTAAAACCCCGCGCCTCCGTCCCCGCCGCGCGCCTGCCTCACCATGGCGGCCGTACAGCGCCTGCTCCGCGCCGCGGCGTGGTCGTCGTCCTCCTCCTCCGTCGCCACCGCGGGCAGGAGGCGCATGGCGACGTCGCTGGCGCCCGAGCAGACGCCCGCTGCGGCGCCGGCCTTCCCGTTCGCGGGGGCGGAGAGGAGGCGCCGGCCGGCGCACGAGAGGAACGTGCAGTGGGTCTTCCTGGGCTGCCCCGGCGTCGGCAAGGGCACCTACGCCAGCCGCCTCTCCCGCCTCCTCGGCGTGCCCCACATCGCCACCGGCGACCTCGTCCGCGACGAGCTCGCCTCCACCGGTCCGGACGCCGTGCAGGTGAGTGCCCCTCCCCCATTTCCCTCTCCGCTTATTTCCAGATCCCGATCTGGATCTCTATATCACAGATTAGTAGATATGTGCCTAATTGTGGTGTGTGGCCTTGCTCTAAGTGATTCGCGATTATTTAGCTGTGAAGTAGGACCCGAATGGTTTTCATTTAGATCCAGAGGTAAATATTATTACCTCCGTCCCAAATTACTTGTGTTCTAAGACAAGTAACTCGGGACGGAGGGAGTATACCTTGTACTGAACATTCAGACTTAATCGAGGATCTTGTCGGGGACTGCTTGAACTTGAGTTGGATAGGATACCCCATTTCAACTCAGCGTGCTATTGTGATCCATTTCGCCTCCATTGCAGACCTGAGATCATAATTTGGTGGAAATTTTCCATCTTCTATAGATGTAGATTGATAACGAAAATGCCAAGCAATTGTAATATCGTTTTTGAATTCATAGACACCAACAGTCTAGTTATTATATCTTTAAATCCTAGGATGGTGTTTCAGGGGATGATTCTGCCTTTGGCTAATTTATTAATCCAGATTGATAACGAAAATGCCAAGCAATTGTAATATCGTTTTTGAATTCATAGACACCAACAGTCTAGTTATTATATCTTTAAATCCTAGGATGGTGTTTCTGGGGATGATTCTGCCTTTGGCTAATTTATTAATCCAGTTGGAAAGTGTAGCGGGCTATTCACTTAAAAACGTTCTAATACTACCAATTGGGAAAGAATAGCAGGCTATTCACTAGAACATTTTCTAATACTTCCAATCCTGGATAGACAGGAAGAGTAAACATATACTTATCCTATTGCTTCCCCCAGAGTCCATTCTAAGTTGGTTACACACCATAAATGTATCATTCTTATTTAATCGATGGCAATGATTCATGCACTGAAGGCCCTTTTTCATGTGTCTTCACATGGAAGCTGCATGATCGTGCTATATTAGCTTTGCTCTTTATCTGATTATCCTTTTGTTGTTCTTTGGAGATGACATGGTTGGTTTTTCTTTTGCAGCTTAAGGAAATTGTTAATCAAGGAAAGCTGGTTTCTGATGAAATTATCATCAATCTTTTATCTAAGCGGCTTAAGAAAGGAGAAGAGAAGGGTGAATCAGGATTTATTCTTGATGGTTTTCCACGCACTGTAAACCAAGCGGTGAGGGATTTTTTACATAGTCATTTCTGCTTTGTTTATTCCTTCTCCCTGGTAGGAAGAACTTGGTGATTGGATTCCATCAATTTCAATTAGTTGTTTTCCTGCCAGCTTGATATGCAGAAGTGCAATGCGATATATCTAAAAAACTTTATTTAGAGGTGTGATTGCATGAGTACTTTCTGCGTAGCTTGCTGATATATAACGCGTGAGTACTTTCTGCTTAGCTTGCTGATATATAACACTTTGATTAACTGGCTGTGTCAAGCAAAAGCTGCAATCAGATACTCTTTGATGGTTGTTTACTTAATCATGATAGTCCAAACTAATAATGTTTTTCTTCCATATCCCTTGCTCAGGAAATTCTTGACGGAGTTACGGACATTGATATGGTGGTTAATCTGAAGTTGAGAGAAGATATCATAGTACAGAAGTGCCTTGGTAGACGTATTTGTGGCCAATGTGGTAAGAACTTCAATTTGGCCTGCATTGATGTCAAGGCTGAAAATGGGCTACCACCGATCTACATGTCACCATTGTTACCCCCCAATAACTGCATGTCGAAGCTTCTTACTCGAGATGACGACACTGAAGAGGTTGTTAGAAATCGCCTACGGATCTACAATGAAATGGTATTGCACTCTGCTTTTCCACTCTCGCTACATAATTCCTTGCTGTTTACTCCAGCTAGTTAAATTTAGTTCCTGAAGCATACGGTTCTTGCACTTTGTTAATGTGCCGAGCAGCATCAGTAGTGCTACTTTGTTGCATACTTGATGGAACTGTATTCACAAGTAGCATTTTGTCTTTTCAGAATCAACCCGTGGAGGATTTCTACCAGAAGCAGGGGAAGGTTCTCGAGTTCGATTTACCTGGAGGAATCCCTGAATCTTGGCCAAAGCTGCTCGATGTTCTAAATCTCGAGGACCAGCAGGAGATGAAGTTGGCTGCAGCGTAAGTCCTGCCTGTGGGACATACCTTACATAGTCCAAAGCATACCATACATTTTTTCAATAATGGAGAAGGGATAAAAAAAACTCTTGTTTCCATAGATATGTGTGCCTTTGTGAGCGTAATTTTTTGACCAGTAGCGAGCTGTTTATTCTCGCCGGCGTTTTTGCGAGCCGGTGCTATGTAACGATCATAACGATATTTTGATCTTGACTTATTTGAGTGAGCGGTTTGTGGTGCGTAAGGACACCATGTAATGTTGATTCAAAGATGAAGAGTGATAGACCGTCATCTGTACTTTTTACATTCTGATTCTGATGCTAAGCTTGTCGTGTCGGGTGATTAGGTTAGCGGAGCATGTTATACTAGTTCCTGTTTTCAGTTTCATTCGATTCAAATTATACATGTTCGATCTCTGAGGAAAGATGATGGAAGCTCTATGTGCTAAATGTAGCGTTTTCATGACACCTACCGTGGCTTGGGGGCATCTTCAAGCGAGTGCAGTCCGCAGGTCTCCGGCGCGGGGCAGCCTATCTTGGCGGTTTGTTCCAGTTTGGCTGTCGCTGTGTGCCCAGACCTTCAGCTTTCCTGTCGTTCAACGTTTGCTTCATCTTTGTAACCCCTTCATCAAAAAGGGTATTTTGGTACTTGCGGAAAACATCTGAAAAGGCCCGATCATGTTTGGTTTGATCAATGTAACCCGCCGCTGTTCTAGTCACAGCTTGCCCGTATCACCGTCAACGCCGACCGTGGTCGTGGTGTCGCCACCGCCACTCGAGCGGCCGCCTACGAGCGTATCCTCGCTAGGTGCTCCGGGTTCGCCGCCCCTGCAGACTCCGCTCCGGGCGCGGCCGTCGTTCGTCCCATGGCCTCGGCACGCGCTACGGGCGTGTTTGGTTGCCGTTGCACCCCAGTCTGGCTCAACGAGGCCTGACTCAATGAAGTATGGCTTAGTACACACAGTATAAAAACCAATATCTACAACTTGCTTGGTTCCCTGCATTTTACTTGCCTGCATTAGGGGATAGCTTTATGCATTTTATTTGGTTGTTGTCTCAACTCACACATAAACACGTTCTTTGGTTGCACACAGAATGCAAGGTGTGCTAACCTTCTACCCTATGTGGTGAGGTTACCTTACACACGATCACAGCTATCACCAACACCACAACACTGCAATGGCGACGAACTGCACAATGATGATCAAAGTCTTCACCCCAAATTGTGGCGCCGCCTTGCCAACTTAACCTTGCATGCCTGCTTTCGCACAAACTGGGCGTAAGCATCTTCTGCCGCCTCCCTAGTCTTAAACCATCTGTGGCTGCTGTCTCTGTACCCTGAAACTTGTTGGTTGCAAGCTTCTCATGAACTGTAAACCCCTGGTGCCCTCCCGACGAATACCGCATACCACTTGTCCTAGCAGTTCACAAAGAGCAACAGTTAAAGCAGCAAGCAATGGAGCAATCAAGCATCAAGCAATGGAGCACACAACAAGCAATGTAGTAGTAGAGAACTAGTAAGCATGCATGATCATATGGCATAGCAAGTTCAACCTAGTACTACTATGGTGTCATCCTACTATAGCAAGTTCGTGATCACCCTGAGGATGACCGTGAGGGGTTAGTATATACCACCTCACCAAAATATATAGGCCATCAAATTATTTTTAAGCCCTAACTACACAAAATATACGTCATCATCGTCCTTGTCGCCATCGCCATCGCCGTCGAGGATCATGCACGTGGTAACCAACAGCAAGCTCTAGTAGTAGTGCTTGCCCAGCCAGCTCCTGAGCCAGAGCACCATGTGGGCGTCTGCCATGGAAACAAACCCAACACCCTGGGCCTTATTGTCCAGCAGGTGGCTCGGAGCTGGCATGAGAGCCTCATCGCTGAAGCCACCTTGCTCCATGACAGTGCTATACAGGTCAGGGTGGACGTCGACAGACTTGCTCTCCCTAATGGCGATTGCCACCTCCTTCACGGCCTCAGTCATGCTGGTGAAGACACTAATCTCCTCCTTCATCAGGTCGCCCCTCTTCCTCTTCCTATCGAGCAGAGGGACATGCTCAAATGGCTTGTTAGGGCCATCAAGGACTGCCTCTACGTCCGGGGTGCCTGGGAACTCCGGCATGGGAGAACCAAGAGGCTCACTGGAACCCATGGCATGCTTGCCGGTTGCCAGCCCGAAGGAGAAGATGTGATGCATCTAGTTTTAGTTCTGGATGGGTGTGTTGAGGAACTCAACGTCTTTGGGATGGTCCTAAGAAAGAAGCACAAGCGTTGTTAGTTGCGAGTAGGCAATGGTAGTCAGTGTGAAAAACAAGGGGGCAGTGAGCTAACTGCGACATGGCCGGTGTAGTGCTCTGCCTCCAAAACGATCGAGCAAGTGTTCTGATCCCATGAGGCGCCGCTAAGGTCTCTAAGCTTGGACACTTGGATCCATCGAGCTCTCCACTTCCCGAGGTGGTTGTACACCAGGGTGGCAGTCACCTCCTGGCCACAGAACTCGAACACCTGCTTCGCGACGGTGTTCAAGTGCACCTCCTTGAAGCCTTTGTCAGTCCTAACCCCACTAAAGATGAGCTCACACATTTTGTTCAGCATGAACATGGACATGAACGGCTGCCACTTCATATTATTCCCCCTACCATCCTTCTTTGCCTTTGTGGCTGCCGTCAGCAACAGCGACAGTTGGCTCAACGAGCACAACTGGCACAAAAAGAGAACCAACGGGTGATACCTCGAACACATCTGAATCAGGAGGCATCTGCCCATCGAGGAGGGGGAGGGGGGGCTGGGAGTCCTCGACATAGGACGCACCGTACTGGCTGTTGGACAGGACATGACCTGACTAAGATCTTGGGTCTGTGTGGTCATGTCCTACAATCGTAGCATGCATTGACAGTAAGCATAGCACACACAGTACCGGACGATCTATGAAAGGAGGAGCACGCATTGACAGTAAACATAGCACACAGAGTACCGGACGATCTATGAAAGGAGGAGCATACATGACAACTAGCTATGAATGTGTTCATCACTATCACACTACTCTACCATGCTATAAATCCACCACCAATAGCTACCACAACATCACAATCTACCGCATTGACGGTAAGCATAGCACAGGAACTGCATGAATCAATCCTACCACATGCTTGCACATCAAACCCTGCGCTCACATGCTCTCAGATCTATCTACAACGAACAGAGAGAAGAGGGTGATTGAACTCGCAGAGGCCATGGCTGCAGCTCGAGGTGGACGCGGGAACGGGCGGAGAAGTTGAGGACAAGAGTCGCTGCCGCCGTGGACCGCCCGCAGCGAAGAAGCGCCGCTTACTTGCTCGTTGGTGCCGATGCGCGTCGGCAGGAAAGCTCGAAAGGGCGGAGAAGGGTGGCGGGACTTTGGGCAGTGAGAGGAGGGGGCTAAATAGGGGCGACCGAATCGGCGGAAGGTGAGTCGAAATTCTCTCGCCGATTTTTCGGAGACGCGCGCGAGCTCGCGGCACCTCCCTGATCGCACGAGCTCGGCGCCGGGTTCCCCTCCCCTACTTTGGCCGAGCCTGACTTCCAGAAACTGCCGATTCGAACGTAGCTGTTGGGCCTGACTATGAGATGCCTTAAACTTTGTGCAATGTAGGCAGAGCAGTGTATGCGAGCTACCAAACCGGCCAGATTTCCCCGCGCGTTCTGATTGAGCCAAATGCAGGGCACACCCAACAGGTTTCTCGTTGCCGCAGATTCCGCCATGCGTGCGACCGTTGTTCGTCTACGACTCGAGCGGCCTCAGTCCGGGTTCTCCGTTATTGCCAACCCCGTGACTCGCGCGCGCCCAACTGCAGTGGTCCGCGGGCCCGACACCGCCATGCGCGCGGCCAAGTAGCGAACCCCGGCCCCATGCCCGTCTGCATCGACCGCCTTGCCGACCGCGCCGCGGGCTCCCCGGGCGGTCGGGATCTGCCTCCGTCGGCTGCTGCCGTCGGGGACACAACTTCTCGTTACTCATGTCAGCATTCTCACTTCTGATATCTCTAGGTCTTGTCACCAAAAACCTTCCCCGATTGACAGAACGTCCCGCTACTGACACTTGAAAAAGCTGCTTTCAAGGTCTCATCGCTTCGGTGAATCACTTGAGCCCTGAGACATTTTCGGTGCCATGGAGCTAGACCAGTGAGCTATTACGCTTTCTTCAAAGGATGGCTGCTTCCAAGCCCACCTCCTGGTTGTCATCGCTCGATCACTTCCTTTTCCACTAAGTGATTGCTTAGGGACCTTAGCGTACGATCTGGGCTGTTTCCCTCTCGACTTTGGATCTTAGCACTCAATTAGTCTGTCTGTACTAAGGATGACGGCCTGTATTCGGAGTTTCCCTGGGGTTGGTAAAGCGAAATGGGGGCCACCCTAGCCCATTGAGTGCTCTACCTCGGGCCATCGACATCATACGCTCTACTGAAATAGATTTCGCGGAAAACCAGCTATATCCGATCTTGGTTGGCCTTTCACCCCTAGCCACAAGTCATCCCCGTATTTTGCCACATACGTGGGTTCGGTCCTCCAAGGCCTGTTAGAGCTCTCTTCAACCTGCTCATGGCTAGATCGATCGGTTTCGGGTCAAATAGGAAGAACGTAAATCTTCCACCTCTGAAAAGCGCCTACACCTAATGGCTTAAGCCGTTGTTCCCATTTCCACGCTGACCCATCATGCGAAAGGTGCCTGCAGCCCTCCGCCATGACCCGCGTGAGGTCTCCTACGTTGGGGACACTGCAACCGGTGCACGCTGCAGGGTCGCCTGGGACGTCACGTCACGTCGCCGTCGGGGAGTCCGTGGTTGCCTACTAGATGGCCTGGGACATGTCACACACAATGATCCAACCGCCTCCGTTTGAGTGAAAAGACGCAAATACCCTTTTCAAAAAGATTTTACCTAGCTCGCCAACTCATGGCTTGGCAGCGACTTTTTTTTCCTTCATCTGATTCTGATCAGAAACTGGGTACCCCATCTAAGAAATGGAAACGCAATCGGGTACGTGCAGCCCGGATACGAACTTGTCTTCTTATATATATATATATATATATATATATATATATATATATATATATATATTCATCACCCTGGGTGAGGAATAGTTATTCTTCACCCCCTCTCTATTTTGACATCAATGCACCGTATTTTTAGGTCTCGTAATTTTTTTCTTATTTCATACGTAAAAAGAGAACGTAAGAAAATATATACTCACTATAAAAAATATTTTATGTTACGTAAAATTACGAACGTAAAAACATACATAAAATGGGATATTTCTGGTCTTATAACCTATATTTTTGTTTTCTTATACCAAATTTTATGTAGAGAATCGATATGAATGTAACTATTTGTATTTCAAACGTAATATATATATATATAGTAATACTATTCATCACCCAGGATGCAGAATAAGTTATTCTTCACCTGAGGTAATGGTTTGTCTGACCACATCAGAGTATTAGTCCCGGTCGTGTTACGAACCGGGGGTCGTGTTACGAACCGGGACTAATGGGTGCATCAGTCCCGATTCGAGCGGCCAGGGAGCCGGCCGGGCCTCGAGGGCCATAGATCCTGGTTCGTCTAACCCCTTTAGTCTCGGTTCCAGACAAGAACCGGGACTAAAGGTCCTCGCTCCTGGCGCTGCCCCTTTAGTCCCGGTTGGTGGCTGGAACCGGGACTAAAGGTCAGTCTTCTGTCCCGATTCTAGCCATCAACCGGGACTAAAGAGATGCCTATATATATGTGCTCCCCTGCACGCTCACTCCTCTGTTTTTTGGCCAGCCGGCGTGTGGGAGGTGTGTACTGCTCTGCTCTCACCTCCTATACACATGAGGCGTTCGATGAAATTCCCGAGCCACACTTAAGCTTTCTCCTCTCCAAGCTCGACCTCCAAGCTCCATTTTCACGAAGATTTGTCTAGGTTTGGCGGTGCACCAACTACACAAGTGTTCTAAAAGGTTAGCAACTTCATCCTTTCATCTCTCACTGCTAGTTTAGCTCATTTCAAATGCTCTAGAAGTAGAGTGGTTTGTGGGTTTTAGTGGAGGAGTGTATGTGGGAGTTCTTTTGATTTAGATGCACAATTTGAGCTCAAATTAACTTCTTAGAGTCTGCACATGTATAGGGTGTCGTCCCCGTCCTCACCGCCGTCGATCGCCCGCGCCGATCTCGTCGCCGGCACCACCGTGGTGAGCCTCTTGTTCTTATCTTCTTTTTAAAAGAAAAAAAATTCTTGTATGATTTAGATAGATACTTGTATAATTTTCTTACTTTTATTTTTGTTTGTTATTATATAGTGCCATGGTTTTGGTATCTGCCTCCGTCGGCCCTCGTCCGGTCTATGATTCGGATGTGGTATATTATCTTTTATAACTAATTATTTCATTTAGTGTTTATGACAATTATGCCGACCAACGTGACATAGATGTTTTTATCTAGGAGGTATGTGAACCGGAAATTCCAACCGACCCTCTTGTCGAGAGGTTAAATTTGGTTGAAAAAGAAAACAATTACTTGAAGAAAAAATTGAAAAGAATTGAGGAGGAGAAGATGAAATTGGAGTTGCATGTTGCCGATGTCGTCGATGATCACAAGATCCAGATGGATGCAATGCGCTTGAAGATTAGAAAATATGCCATTGATAATGAGGCTTGATATCATTATGCTGTTGGATCAATTGTTACCTTAGTTGCGATTATGATCGCATTTGTTGTTGCATTTAAATGTTTTACATAGTTGTATGTTAGTTTCAATGTTTGTTTTAATTAGATGCTCTAGAGAGCTATATGTTGTTCTATGAGAACTATGTATGAATTTTATGTATTTATTTTTTCAGTAATAACATTTGATCACTACTGTACTTTGGTTTTAATGTGATGATGAACTTGTATTAATTTGGCCACTTCTCTATTCATGATGTTCTGTAATGGTTTTTGATACACTTAATTATATAATGCACGCGGATGAACGAGCAATGGATGTACGGTGACCGACGCACCTGCGAGTACATTGAGGGCCTGCATAATTTTCTCGAAGTGGCTGAGGCAAACAAGCAGAATGGTTTTATGTATTGTCCATGTACTGTCTGTGAGAATACGAAGGATTACTCTGACTCGAAACCCTTCACTTGCACCTGCTTGAGAAGGGTTTCATACCACACTATAATGTTTGGAACAAGCACGGAGAAAGAGGGGTTATGATGGAAGACAACGAAGAAGAAGAGAATGATGACAACTATCCTACGTTCCCTTAATACGGTGATACTGCAACGGGGAAGCTGAAGATCAAGAGGCACCAGACGATGTGCCCGATGATGATCTTCGCCGGGTCATTGTTGATGCACAGAGAGAATGCGAGAGTGAAAGGGAGAAGTTGAAATTCGATCGCATGTTAGAGGATCATAAAAAAGGGTTGTACCCAAATTGCGAAGATGGCAACACAAAGCTCAGTACCACACTGGATTTGTAATAGATGAGTTTTCGTCCGAAACCCTGATACTTCGAAAGAGATTGTCCAGTTTGTACACGAAGTGCATCCAGTTTTTCCGTAACCCTCTCA
Source organism: Thinopyrum elongatum (assembly GCA_011799875.1). NCBI lineage: Eukaryota > Viridiplantae > Streptophyta > Magnoliopsida > Poales > Poaceae > Thinopyrum > Thinopyrum elongatum. Next base: position 560,308,482 of record CM022300.1, read on the forward strand.
ACATTTTAGCACATGCTATGTGGGTGAAATTATGATACCATGCCAAGTTTCAACCTCTTCAGAGTTCATTAGTAGTGCTTTTCAATTTCAAAGTCATTTAGCTCAAAATGAATCATTAAATGCATGAAAAAAAAGCAAATGAAGTCAGAAAAGAGTTGAAAATTGATGATGTGTCTTTAAATGGTGCATATTGAACGCACAAAAAGTCTGGAGTTAAAATATGTTAAAAAAATGAAATCCCTTTTGTAATAGATGAGTTTTCGTCCGAAACCCTGATACTTCGAAAGAGATTGTCCAGTTTGTACACGAAGTGCATCCAGTTTTTCCCGTAACCCTCTCAACTTTTTAGCACATGCTATGTGGGTGAAATTATGATACCATGCCAAGTTTCAACCTTTTCAGAGTTCATTTGTAGTGCTTTTCAATTTCAGGGTCATTTAGCTCAAAGAATGAACTAATAGCAAAAAGAATAAACTAAAAAGCTTTTATAAAACTCTAATAGCAAAAAGAATGAACTAAAAAGAATCAATTAAAATATTTTGTTATGATCAACTAAAACAAAACTATAATATTCTTCAATAGCAAAAAAAATCAACTAAAAAGAATCAAAATAATATTAGCTAAAAGTATCAAAGTATTTTTTGTTAAAAAATTTAATAGAAAAAAGAATTTTCATGAAGTATTTTTTGTTACAAACTTTAATAGCAAACTAAAAAGCTTTTATAAAACTCTAACAGCAAAAGGAATCAATAAAAAATAAAACTTATGCAACTAAAATTATATAAAATTTATGCAACTAAAATTATATAAAATTTATGCAACTAAAATTATATAACTAAAAATAACATATGCAAAAAATAACATTAAAAATTTAAAAACATAACATATACAAAGAAAATGCCCACCTACTAAGCCACCACGGCCTGCGTACGACTAGAAACCCTACAAATGGGCCAGGATGTAGGCCCGCAGTGCAAGCAGGCCCAACAGGGCGACAGATAGGCATGTACTTCCTACATTAGAGAGGAGCTCGAGAGGGTAGCCGCAGCAGTGGTTATAAACCACTCCGAGCTCCTCTCAACTAGCGAGGTGGGACTAAACTTTTGGCTGCGGCAGCACCAGCCCTTTAGTCCTGGTTGGTGGCTTAAACCGGGACTAAAGGGGGCCTTTAGTCCCGGTTTGAGCCACCAACCGGGACTAAAGGGCTGTGCTTCCCGCCCTTTGGGCTGCTGAAATCGACCTTTAGTCCCGGTTGGTGGCTCAAACCGGGACTAAAGGCCCCCTTTAGTCCCGGTTGGAGCCACCAACCGGGACTAAATGGGTGGCTATATAAGCACACACTTAGAAAATTTTCCAACCACTTCTCAGTTTCTCCCGACGACGACGAACCAGAGCACGACGCCGGCAGGCTACCGCACCTCGCCGTCACCTCCCCGACCCCGCTCCTCGTCGCCACCCCCCGACGCCGTCCTCGAGCCCGCTCACTCCTCGTCGCCAGCCGGACCTCCCTGAGCATCGCCGCGCCCCCGTGAGCCGCCCGTCCTCGTCGTCGGCCGGACCTCGTCGCCGGCCATCCTCGTCTGCTGCTACTAGTCACTCAACAAGCCTTCATGAGCTCCTCGGTGAGCACTCTTCCCCCCTCAAGTTTCTGTCAAATTTTTGGGTTAGGGAGAGAATAAGTTTCTGTAGAAGTAATATGGCAAATTTGATGTGGCAAAGTGTATGATGAAATGCCTTCATGAGCTCCTCGGTGAGCACTCTTCCCCCCTCAAGTTAATATGAAATTTCTGAATTTTTTGACAGTGCACATCAAGTGTATGATGAAATGCCAGAGGGCTCTAGGAATTTTAGAAATTTTTTGTGGTGAGGTGTTGATGCACAAAAGGGAGTCTGGCAAAGTTTCAGAATTTTCAGAGCAATTTAAATTGGGCTTTGACCATGAAGTTTGAATCTGGTCCAAATTTGAAGTGAATGAAATTTGAAAAATTTGAACCATGGAACCAAATGTTTTTGGTGGAATGGGTTGTGGGTACTGTCAAATAGATGGAGTAATTTTTGTGGGTGCAAAAGAATTGGGGAGAATATAGCTCCTTTGCAAATCAAAGAACAAATTTTATAGATGATATTGTTACTTACTTGTTACTCTTATTTTGTAGATGATATTATCCATGATTATATGGTGTTGGTTTCTTTATGTCATGTTGTATATTTATATTGCTACATATAGGTTATGCTTGTCGCATATAACTTACCTATTACTTCTTGTTAATTATCCAAGTTGTTGCATTTACCTAGGATGGTAGCTATGCATACTTAGTTGATTGACATGCCATGTTAGTACTTACTCAAATAAAATGCATATTTGGGTGTATGCCTACCAAGTGTTATATCGTTGGTAGTTTGTACCTTATGTTCATACATTTGGTTAGACTTTACTTGGTAGCTAGATATACCGTAGTAGTTTGTTGATGTTGTACTAAATTGTTCTCTATCAATACTATGTCATGCTAGTATAGTACTTAGCTTGAAATGATTGATGCCATGACTTAGATGTTTACTTGCTTAGTATGATTTTCCTTCTGTTTTTAAGTCACAACTAGTATGATAGTGTTGTGTGCTAATGCCATGCTTGATAGTCATGTTAGTTGATATCAACTAAGTTATATGTTATATTGGTAGCATAGCGTGCGCGATGTCTCATGTGATGATCCACCATGCTTTGTCACCCTATATAGTTTATCTAGGTATCTCAATGGTGTGTGCATGACCTTTTTCATATCTAGTTTATCTAGTGGTTGCATTGTTATATGTCTAGGTGTCTTTCATGCAAGTGACCTTTAATGTCTTATTATGTTCCATGAAGTAGGAGCAAGTGAACTTCAATCTTTGAATTATGAACATAGGAAATGTCTGACGACGACGATAGGATCCAAGCGTGCGAGTACTGCGGCGACGACCGGGGTCTGTGCGACAGGCCTCACCTGGAAGGCGGTCGACGCTTCAGTATTAAGCTCGACGAGACCTTCAATGTTTATACGATACGCAACGACGACAAGTCTTTTTTCGTAATTAAGCATGACTTATGTTTCTTCAACGTGTAATTTCCGTTTTTCTACAATTCAACTAGTGCATCCCCTGCCATGCAAGACGTTATGTCTTGGAGAAGCTCAATTTCGAAGACCATGAGAATATGCAGATAAAGAGAGTTCACCTCAGGACCAATCATGGTTATGCTTTTAAAGCAAAGCTATACAATGCGGTGACCTACTCCCATTTTGGTTGCTCCAATTGGACAGCACTATGCAAGGCCTATGGTTTTCAGGAGGGTATGTATGTCACCTTCGATCTGGGTGATGATCCTGAAGATGACATGGATGAAGATAATGTCGACGAAGATAATATCGACATTTGGGTCGATGTTCATACGCTTCCACTTCTACCTCTATGTGAGTTTCTCAAACATATTCAATAAGTAGTTTATATTGTATTTATAAAAATAGTTGACAGCTTATTTCCATTCTTCAAGAAATATACGGAAAGTAGTAGACAAAACCTACTACAGTTATGGGTCTAGCTAAATTACGAGGAGATAGATCATTTTGTTTCATGGATTAAAGATGTTGAGGCTTTTAAGACGAATTATCATATCTCTCCAAGTTATTCTCAATACGTGCCACTAGTGCACGTGTTGAACTACGGTAACATCCATCGAGATATCATGATAAGATTTTTCCTATTATGTCATCAGTGCATTTTTTGCATAGATTCTTTTAAGCTAAACTATATTTTGCTAAGTATGTTATTATGATGTTCTTCAATAGAAACTCCCGGCGGATTGTATACCTAGTCTTATGAAAATGAAAGGTGACATGAGGATTGTTAGCTTACGGCCAAGTTGACCTACGTACCACCGCAGTGCATACACGATTCATCGAAGCAATGACATCCTCACAATCAAATATTGGAGAAAAGTTCTGAAAGATCGCAGAGAACTACTTGGGGGCAACATCAAGCGCAACCCACAAATGGGAGATAGGTTCATATATATTCTCCATAATGGAGAATCAGGGGTTTACCTATTTTATACTATTTTACCTCCGAGAGAGTAGGAGGTCTTAGGTATTTATGTGCTACATTTTGCTAGAATGATGAGCTAGTATATGACTATGATGATGAGTTGTTATCATGATGATGAGTTATATATGTGCTACCTTTGTGCTGGAATGATGAGCTAGTTCCTATATATATATATGACTACGATGATGAGTTGTTATTATAATGATGATGATGATGTATGAGTTCTTATATGAATATGATGATGAGTTATTATGATCATGTTGAGTTATTATGTCATTGGGCGGAAAAAACACGGATTAGATTCATGTGACCAAAAGTTGGATTAGTAGGATTAGATTCATGTGACCAAAAGTTGGATTAGTAGGACCAAAAGTTGGATTAGTCGTCCTACTAATCCAACTTTTGGTCACAGGGTCCTACTAATCCAACTTTTGGTCACATGAATCTAATCCGTGTTTCTTCCACCTAATAATATAATAACGCAACATGATCATAATGATATAACAATCCCTCATGTGACCAAAATTTGTATAACGATGTATAAATACAAAGGAAAATATGCAGCAGAAAAATTTTAGTCACATGCTGACGCGTGGCTGCCTTTTAGTCCCGGTTGGTGTTACCAACCGGGAAAGGTCATCCTGCCTGGGCGCCCCACAGTGGCCACGTGAAGCCCCTTTAGTTCCGGTTCGTAACACAACCGGGACTAAAAGTGAGGGGCTTTAGTCCCGATCGTTTTGTCCCGGTTGCAGAACCGGGACAAAAGGCCCTCTGAAACCGGGACTGATGCCCTGTTTTCTACTAGTGATCAAAGAAAAACACCGAACGATATTGGAACCCCCTAGCTTCAGGAGAGCACAGTAGGTACTTGGCCTATACAGAAAGCTCATTTGAGAGAGGATTACATAACATAAAGTACATTGCAACTTTCTTCCGTGAAGCTCGTCAACAAAATCGGAGCTGCCATGTCCTCGTTTTGTACCTCGGTGCTTACTCTCGACGATTGAGTCGTTGGTTGTGCCGTGATCTTGTCTATGACCAGGTCGTCCGCATGTGCCCCCAAGCTATTAGATCGTTAACTAGCAGGTCATGAGCTCAACGTTTTTGATTCATTCCATAAAATGTATCTTTCCCATCAATTCGAGTTTTTCTTTTTCCATGCTTTGAAGCGTCATTTCATAATGCTACAAAGATACATTTCATAATACTTGTCGTGTACACTGCTTGCTTTCTTTCAGGAAGTTTCGGGAAGTTCAGGCCACGGAATGGCGCTGGAATGGCAGCCACACGACTCACTCCTACTATTTGCTGCCCTACCGCGCGGGCGGGCACACAGCCCGCCAACTGCTGGCGCAGTGCTGCTACACATTGCTGTCGATCATCGGACTGGTGAGCGCGCAAGATGCCCGGCCACCTCGTAACGGACATGGTTGCTGTGACAGGTACATGCATGGTCAGTCGTTCGTCAGGCTGACACAAGGAGATGCTTCATGTTCATGCTAGCTGATATATATGCGCGTGGCTTTTCGCCAACCATACGTGTTTCAACTACGGCCTCTCATCAATCACTTGGTTTTCACCATAGTCTCTTATTTTAAAAGAAGATCTTCCTTCCACAAGTCGGAGAGACCCATTTCGCCCGACGTTGAAAGCCGATTAATGAATTTTCAATGCCATTAGACGAATTTGGACCTAACCATGGATTCTGCTGTTTTGTGCTTTGTCTACTTAACGCAAAAGCAGACCACCTGTTGTTTCTAAAAGGGAATATACTGTCGTCTCTTTCGAAAATCCTTTTCTGAGCCCGGGCTCATCTGCACCCGTGTTAAATAAAAAATTCAAAATAAATACTAGAAAAATTCAAAAATTTCCAATTTTTTTTTCTCATGGTAGACAATTTGATGCCTGAGGTCCGACCCAATTTTCAAATGATTTGGACAACTGAGCAACTCCCGGCAAAAAAGACAAATTCGGGGTCTGTAAAACAGTTTACTGTTCATGTGCTGTTTTGATTCGATTTGTCTTTTTTGCTGAGATTTACTCAGATGTCGAAATGACCTAATATTTGGAGCGAACCTCACGCAATAAACCGTCTCTTTCTCGTATCTTATACTCTCTCTCCATTTCATCATACTTGGTGAACTAAAACCACGACAAGTATTTTCATAATGAGGGAGTAATATGTTGTCAACCTTATTGGGGATTCCTTGAATAATTCAAGACCGTTTATTTTACTAATCATCTTTTCTTTTGATCCTTTCTTCCCTTACATGCTTAGAACATCTCTCTCAAACCGCCCGGACCGCGCGGTCCGGACGTGTTTTGCCGTCTCGCGCGGGCCTGTATCAATCCGCAGGGCGGTCAAACGTGGGGGGCTTTGGGGGCGTCTGGACAGCACCCGCGCCCGTTTCTGACCACCCTGACCCACCCAAACCTCCTCCTTCCTCGCTCGCGCGTTTTCCCGCCCGGTGCCAGGTGCCAGCATTCATGCCGCCGTAGAGCGGCCCCTCCACATTGAAGCCGACGAGACCTCTCACTGCCTCCGCCATTGAAGCCTCGCACCGGCCGAGGGCGCCGCCCGCTGCACGCCCGACAGAACACGCTTCCTCGCCGCATTCAAACGCTCCATTAAACCTACGTGGAAGCCGAGAAATCTACTCCGGCCAAACGTACGTTCATGAGCAGGTCGACGTTAAACACAAGGGCGGGCAAACTCCTCTTGTCCGCCCGCTATTTAAACGATGTTGGTCGCCGGGCAAAAATCGCACCACACCTCCGCTCCCATCTCCTCCTTGCACCGTTTTCTCCACAATCTCCATGGCACCCGGCGAGCAGGAAGATGAGTTTACCGGCATTAACGCCGGCTGGGTGGCCTGCCGAGCCCGCTGGATAGGAGCCAGGCGACTCACTGGTCCATCTTCTTTGCCTAGCCCGATGGAGCAAGTTGTCGCCCAAAGCCGGCGCGTGATTCTGCAACTCGCCACTCCAAGCTAGCTCGCAGAGGAGTGGTCGTACCGCACATCATGTGCCTGTGACCACGCCATCCGCCATCAACGCGCGTATAAATGCGCCCTGCCGGCAGAGAAAGAAGCCGGCCACGTGGAGATCAACGAGTTAGCGGCCAGCGCATCCACGTCCGCCGCCAATATCGAGGAAAAGCAGAACACGAGAGACCGCCGCTGCTTGGGTCCCAGGAAGGCCACCACCGGCGCGTCGCCAGCTTGCACAACTGGTGACTTGCCCGGTTCTTTATCTCAGACCATCGTCGACCCCCGCCTGGGCTCCACGAAGCGGAGGAGCCACCCATTCCCCTCCTGCTGAAGCACCCCCTTTGCCACTCCGATGAGCGGCACAGCCAGACATAGGGAAGATACGGTGGAAGAATATACCTCTGGGGCTCCCGACAGTCCCATGAGCATGCTGCCGGACACACGAAAGACAAAGGGATCTGCCGCGGCAGGCCGTAGACTAGTGTAGTGTATCCGTGTCATGGGAATGGAGCTCCCCACGGCCTGACGTGCATATAGTTCTACCTTGTTTAGTTAAAATATATACAAATGTAAATGTTTTAGACGGTTTGTATGAAATCCGCTATGTTTGCATATTTCATCCGGCTTGTTAAAAAAGTGTTGAAATGTACGAGGGCAGCGTTGGATGGCCGGCTCCGTCATCCATATCCGCGGACTGATCCCCATGTCCGTGAACAGATGTGGGAAGAAGTTTACAGGTCGTCGTTGGAGATGCCCTCATGTGCCCCTCTGGCTATGAGGTCCAAAGCACGGTGGCCTTCTTATTTGCAATGAAGTGCATACTCCAGTTTTGTGTATAGCTTCACCGGCTGTTGCATGACCAAAGCAAGTGGCCCATGCATGATCGAGATGCATCGACAAAGGATAGCCACCACCATGTTGCGAGCAACCCTGTCCCTGATCTCTACACTTCAGGTGTCTATATATATCCGCACCGAGATCCATCTTTCCACATGATAGCTACCTCTCTCTGGGAATTAGCTTGCAGCTGGCTAGTCATTAACATAGCTAGATGCCGGAGGTGAAAGATCACCCGAGGCTTGCGAGGCTGCACAATGCGGTGAGGCAGCAGAAGGGGAGGTTTTACATCATCAGGAAATGCATCGCCATGCTCATCTGCGGCATCCCCAAATGTGTATGCTGTCTCTTTCCCTAGCCAGTTCTATCATGTTCTTCCCCAGTCGGTTAGTATATACTATAGTTCTGTCTACAATCGACAATATGTAAACATGGTGCCCTTTAACAGGATGGTATTGAGATACATTATATTCTTCCATGCACCTGCAATTATTGACGTTCATACAGAGTGTTAAGAGAACAGCATAATACCTTATGTCACAATAATGTAGTCAACTGTGAACCTGTGCTAAAAAAACTGACAGGCCCAGTGCTAAAAGCTCCCACACACCAGGTGGGATATGAAGAAGGAAGGATCATACGAGACAAACCTTAACCCTGCATAGTGCAATGCAGATAGGCCATTGTGAACATGTGCTAGTTCGAACAATTTTTAGTTTCCACAATCGATGCAGAAAACATACTGCCATCACTAAGACTACTAGATCCGTTGAAAAATACATCCATATTACATACCTATTTTATTTATTTTTTTGGGAGTGAAACATACCTATTTTTATTTGAATTGACATATTTCCATATGAATTGATGGTAACGGTGTCACCTTACAGTTGAAATAGTAGTGATGTGGTATATCTAATAAGAGAAAACTACAAAGAACAGCCACATTTTAGGCTAGGTGTTAGAAAATTACCACTTTTGCTCTTTTTTACACATAATCACGACACTAATATCTACTCCTTTGTCAAAGTGCTATCGGGGAATCAGTGACATTTTCTAATCTAATTTATGTCACATATACATATGTATTAATAGAGTAAACATTCGTAAAAGCTTATCCTAATGAAACCGAATATAGTAATGTTTCTTTTTTGAATTTTGAACGGGGAGGTGGGGGTGGGGGCAAGCGAGCTAGCTAGGCGTCTACATTGGCCCGGCAGGCGCGTGGAAGGTTCCTGTGCCTCCACAACTTCCGGAAGCAGAGCAGAGGAACGTGGATGCAGAGCGGCCGGGCCAGCACACCGGTGGCTGCGCTGAGCTCGTGGGGGCAGATGACCGAGGCGATCACGTTGGGGTCCAGCCCTACCGTAGGACAGCCGCAATCCATCACCACGAGGATATTCTTCCTGAGGAGCATGCCCTGATCCCCGAGCCCGCACACGCTGAAAAACAAAGATGGACATGCGTAGAGCTGCGAGGTTTGGAGCTGGTTGTGGGGCTTCGAGAGTGGGAGAGCACGCGCTGAGTCATGCCCGCTGGATCGGACGACGGCCGAGAGGATGGCGGAGAGAGACCGCAGCTCCAGCTCTGGTGAGCGGCCGCGGGAAGATGCCCCGGTCCACGGCGAGGGAGGCAAGTTCAGCAGTCGTCTGGGGGAACACCGCGGGCACCGGTGGATGAGCTTGACAAAGCAGGCAACGCCCCCCAATCGGCATTTCGAGTGCATAGATCGAAAAGATAGCAACGTAGTGAGAGTGACAGTGTATAATTGAATTGGTAACAGTAGCACTATAACGCATATAAGAGCACTAGTATCGAAAGTCCTCTTTTGATCCCGAGCTCATATGCTCCTGGATGAACAGTAAAATCGAAAAAAATAGTAAAAAAAATCAAAAAAATCTGAATTTTTTTTCTGATGAACATTGATGAATGTTCTAAGTGCGTGCAAAAATTCAGATTGAAATGACATTCGTGGAAGTCTGGGCAAAAATAACAAAATCGATGCTCCAAAATGCTTCTAACAATAGTCTTTTTGACCATCGATTTTATTTTTTTCGCCCAGACCTCCACGAATGTCATTTCGAACTGAAATTTTGCACGCAGCTAGAAAATTTGTCAATGTTCATCAGAAAAAAAATTCAGATTTTTTTGAGTTTTTTTACTATTTTTTTCCATTTTACTGTTTATGCGGGAGCATATGAGCTTGGGATCAAATACTCCATGTCCAGTATCGAAAGTCCTCTTTTGACTGTGACTGTAGTATACTACTCCCTCCGTCCTAAAATAAATGTCTTAATCTTAGTACAATTTTATACTAAAGTTAGTACCGTTAAATATATTATGTACGTGTATATTGTGTCTTGGGCCCACCTCCTAGTTCTCCTGTATAGTTGAGATTATGGACCCCCTCTATACATTATATATACGTGCATGATGCACCTATGCATGATGCACCTATTAATGCAATTGTGTTGCATGGCCTAATCCTAGTCTTTTACATGGTATCTATCGTAAGTCGGTCTTAACCCTAGATTAGCCTAGCCGCCGCCGCGCCTCCATCGCGCCGCCGCCGCCGCTCCCTCCACCCGCCGCCGCCACCTGCCGCCGGTTGCTGCCGCTCTCCCCACCCGCCGCCGCCGCCACCCGCCGCCACCGCCGGCTCCTCTTTAGCCGCCGCCGCCGGTCGCCGCCGCTTCCTCCTCTCTCGCTTCCGCACCGTCTCTCCACCACCCGTCCCCTGCCTTCCGCCGCCGCCGCACCCAGCCGCCACCGCCGCCACTGGTCCGTGCCGCCGCCGCCGCTGATCCCCTTGCCGTTGTACTCCCTCCTGCAACCGCGCCAACCTCGTCCCCTCCAGCCGCCGCCGTCGCACCGGGCCGCCGCCCATCCCCACCGCGCCGCCGCCGCTCCTCCCTGGCCGCCGCCGCGCCTCCTCCCCCAGCCGCCGTCGCCGCCGCTGCGATGTCTTCTGCCGCGTCGTTTCTTTTCGGCTACATGTACGCGGACGCGCCGGCTCCCTTCACCCACGTGCAGCCGGCTCCGCCAATGGCCGGCGGACACGCTCCGCCCGCCCTGTCGATGGCCGGCGGCCACGCTCCGCCCGCCCTGGTGCAACCCTTCGGCGGCTTCACCACGCCGCAGGTTTTTCCGGCGGGCCATCCGGCCTACTTCGTCGTGCCGCAGCAGCCGGCCGATGCCGGCTCCGCGGCTCTGCTCGCCACGCCGATGGCCGGCGGCCATGCTCCGCCCGCCCCAGTTCAGCCCTACGGCGGCTTCGCCTCACTGCCGGTCTCACCGCCATGGGACCCTACTTCTTTGGCTGCACTGCACTCGGCCCCATCACCGGCGGCGCTTGGTACCAGCGGCGCTTGGTACATGGACTCGGGCGCCACCGCCCACATGACATCTCACCCCAGTACTCTAACCTCCTTCACTCCGGTTCATACTCCTACTCGCATCACCGTTGGTAACGGTTCCTCTTTACCTATCACACATGTTGGTCGTACTTCGTTTCCTTCCACATCTTCGCCTATCACTATGTCTAATGTTCTTATTTCTCCTGATTTAGTTACGAACCTTGTATCTGTTCGTCGTCTTGCTCGTGAGAATCCTATTACCGTTGAATTTGATGATGTCGGTTTTTCTGTGAATGACGCCCGTACTCGGATGGTCCTTCACCGTTGCGATAGTCCTGACGAGCTCTATCCGGTGCACTCCTCCGCGACCGCCTCCACCACCCCAGTCGCCCTCGCCGCAGGTGCCGACCTTTGGCATGCTCGTTTGGGACACCCGAACCCCACCACTTTGTGTCAAATTCTTAAGAGTTTTTCATTCTCATGCAATAAGATGAACGACCATACTTGTGAGGCTTGTCGTCTTGGCAAGCACGTTCGTCTTCCCTTTACCGCATCTACCACTATTTCCACTTTTCCGTTTCAGTTATTGCATAGTGATGTTTGGACATCCCCGGTTGCAAGCAACACGGGCTACCTATACTATTTGGTGACCTTAGATGATTTCTCTCATTATGTGTGGACATTTCCTCTTCGTCGCAAGTCTGACGCCCTTGCCACACTCACCGCCTTTTATTCCTATATCACCACACAGTTCGGTCGTCCTATCCTTGCATTACAAACTGACAACGGAAAAGAGTTCGACAACGTCGCTGTTCGTAATCTTCTAGCCTCCCACGACACTATCTTCCGCCTTACTTGTCCCTACACGTCTCAACAAAATGGCCATGCCGAGCGTATTCTTCGCACTCTTAATGACTGCGTCCGCACGTTGCTCTTTCACTCTAACGTGCCTCCTCGGTTTTGGCCGGACGCTCTCGCCACCGCCACCCTCCTCATCAACATCCGCCCGTGTCGCCCACGCTGGAACTATACCCTTCACCATCTCCTCTTTGGTGCGCCCCCATCTTATGATGACCTTCGCATCTTTGGCTGTCTCTGCTATCCTAGCATCACCGCCACTGTGCCTCATAAGCTTGCACCTTGCTCCGTCGCTTGCATCTTCCTCGGCTACCCACCTAACACTAAAGGCTACCGCTGTTACGACCCTGTCTCACATCGTGTATTCACCTCCCGACACGTTTACTTTAATGAGAAGGTGTTTCCCTTTCAGCAGCAGGTACCTCTCGTCGCCCCGTCGCTGCCGGCCACCGGCGGCCCTTCGGTGACCCCGTCAGGTGGACGGCCCCGCTCGGCTCTTGGACCGCCTCCGGGCTTCGGCGGTCCTCGCGCCCCCACGACGCCCTCGCCGTCACCGCCGGCTCCCTCCCCGGCCGCCTCAGGCGCGGCCCCTTTGCCGGCCGCCTCGCCGGCGCCTTCGCCCGCCGTCTCGCCAGCCGCCTCGCCGCCCACGTCGGCGGCCTCGCCGGCCTCGGCTGCCCCCTCGCCGGCTGCTTCGTCGGTCGCCTCGCCGGCGGCCTCGCTGGTACCGGCGCCCTCGCCGGTCGCCTCGCCGGCCTCGGCTGCCCCCTCGGGCCTCGTCCCGGAGTTGCCGTCTCGCCCCCTCACTCGGGCTCGAGCCGGCGTTCACCGCTCGAGTCTGCGGTATTCCAGCGACGAGTATCTCCTCGTTGCCTCCACCACCGAGCCGTCCCCGATTCCTGCGTCCGCCAGAGCAACCCTACGTGATCCTCACTGGCTTGCTGCGATGCAAGAAGAGTTCGACGCTCTTCAGCGGAACCGTACCTGGACACTGGTTCCCCGGCCTTCTCGCACTAACGTCATCAGCGGCAAGTGGGTCTTTCGTCATAAGACCCGCTCGGATGGTACACTTGAGCGCTACAAGGCTCGCTGGGTGGTCCGTGGGTTTCGGCAACGTGCTGGCGTTGACTTCACTGAGACGTTTGCACCGGTTGTCAAACCGGGCACGATCCGCACCGTCCTCCAGCTGGCGGTCTCCCGTGGCTGGCCGGTTCATCAGATGGATGTCTCCAACACCTTCCTTCATGGCCATCTTGCGGAGCAGGTTTACTGTGAGCAGCCCGCCGGTTTCGTCGACGCCTCTCATCCTGGCCATGTGTGCTTGCTGTCCCGGTCTCTATACGGTCTCAAGCAAGCACCTCGTGCCTGGTACCAGCGGATCGCCGGGTTCCTTCAGACACTGGGCTTCAGCGTCACTCGCTCGGATGCCTCGTTGTTTGTCTATCACCGCGGCGACACGACTGCCTATTTGCTCCTCTATGTCGACGACATCATCCTGACGGCCTCCTCCGCAGCCCTTCTTCAGCAGATCACTCTCCGACTGCGTGACGAGTTTGCTACCAAGGACTTGGGCGCTCTCCATTATTTCCTTGGCATTGAGGTCGTTCGGCGACCCGACGGTTTCTTTCTTCATCAGCAGAAGTATGCGCATGAGCTACTTCAGCGTGCTCAATTGTCACCCTGTTGCTACTCCTGTTGACACGAAGGCCAAGGTTTCTGCTCTCGAGGGCTCTCCCGCGTCGGATGCTCCGTTCTACCGGTCCATCGTCGGTGCTCTTCAGTATCTGACACTCACCCGGCCAGATCTACAGTATGCTGTTCAGCAGGTGTGTCTCCACATGCACGCCCCTCGTGACTCTCATTGGACACTCGTGAAACGGATTCTCCGATACATCCGTGGCACGATGTCTCTTAGACTCACTCTCACGGCATCCACTTCTCTGGAGATGGTGGCTTATTCCGATGCTGACTGGGCTGGCTGCCCTAACACACGTCGCTCCACCTCTGGCTACTGCGTCTACCTCGGTCCTTCACTCGTCTCGTGGTCGTCCAAGCGACAACCCACCGAGCAGTGGCTAACACAGTCGCCGAGTGCACCTGGCTACGACAGCTGCTTCAGGAGTTGCATCATGATGTCTCCCAGGCTATGGTTGTCTACTGTGACAACGTCTCTGCGGTGTACCTTTACGCCAACCCCGTTCATCATCGCCGGACCAAGCACATTGAGCTGGACATTCACTTTGTGCGTGAGCAGGTGGCCCTTGGACGCATTCGGGTCCTCCATGTTCCGACCGCACAACAGTTCGCCGATGTGATGACTAAGGGACTGCCTACTTCCATCTTCGAGGAGTTTCGTTCCAGTCTCTGGTGACGCATCGACTGCACCGGGGGGGGGGGGGGTGTTGAATATATTGTGTACGTGTATATTGTGTCTTGGTCCCACCTCCTAGTTCTCCTGTATAGTTGAGGTTGTGGCCCCCCTCTGTACATCATATATACGTGCCTGGTGCACCGATCAATGCAATTGTGTTGCACGGCCTAATCCTAGTCTTCTACAAGTACAAAGTTGGGACACTTATTTTGGGACAGAGAGAGTACATCGCAACTTCGCAAGAGTTGCATGCATGCTAGCTACGCTTGGCAGACCAATCATATGGAAAAAAAATTGAGTTGACAGGAGCAATAATCCGATCAATCAAGTGAAGATTTATCTATACCAGTATAAAAAGACCCAAAGAGGCAGATCCAACTGATCTCGGCCATCAAACTAAGTCAATCCAACGACCTAGACTGCTCCAATGGCAAGCGTTCAACGTGTTTAACGTGCAATTAATATCATACCAAATATTACACTAATCACATAATTAACTAGCATACCTAATATCCGCATGCAATTAATATATTGCCTAAATATTAACGTGCATTGCACGTGCGCATTTTGCCGAGAAAGAGAAGAAGAAGAAACTGATGCGGAGCTACACCTGTTCTGTTCTGTAATTGCCGGTGCATGCATGCAGCTTTAATATTGTATTATTATTATTATTATTATTTATTTATTGCGTTGAAAATCAGGAGCTTTATTAATTTAGATAAGGTTTACAACGTGCAGCTAATAGAACTGCTACATCACTTGGGACATCCTGAAACCAAACATTGGTTAGATGTTCCCTCCTTGCAAATTTAGCTAAGAAACTGCAATCCCATTTTGAGTACGACTAATTTTAACTATAGCTTAAGTTCCGATCTCCCATAACTATGTCCTTTACTTCCTCCACAAAGTGGCCGAGATACCACCGATCAAGCATCTTATTTGTCAGCGTCAATACACCTTTTGCTCTATCAGTTTGAACAATCATTGGAAGGGGCGTGTGCTGAGTAGCTACCTGTATGCAAAATGTTGGACCATTTCTCTGTGTCATCCTTGCGCAGGGGCCACGTATTATTGACCATTTCATATATGCAAAAGTGCAGGCCGGGGATGAAAACGAGGAGAATGAAGACTAGCTACAAATCCGTCTTGGTCGTCGAACACTCAGACTTGTTTCTCCGTTGTTGGGTAGTAGAAACTTGGATGCTACATATTTGCAAGGGTTGTGGAAGACGAGCGCAAGCTATGGTTAATTATAATATACATGGTGTGTAGGCATGCATGTACGTCTCCCCACTTCATATGCACAGTCCGTGCCGTGGAAAGTTAAGTTTAGTCCCGCTATACTAGTGAAGCATGTATTGAACCAATATACATGGTTATTTGAGTCTCCTCACACCACTAAAAGCTTGAGAAGAGAACACATACACGCGCGCTCCTTCCCCTCCATCGCCCGTCTTGCACGCATGTACTGCTACGAGCCGAGCCGGACCGGGCCGGGCCGGGCTAGGACCAATTCCACGTGTACGCGCTGGCTTATTTTTCACGCATGACTCGGAACATATATGTTCTTTTACTTGAAATTTTGAGTAAAACCTGTGACATAATTAGTTGCAGCCTAACGGGTCAATACATTGAATGCATTGGCGGCTTATACCGATGAAGTAAATGAGCTAACATGCCTACATGAATTGGCGAATTACACCTATGAAACAAATGGGTTGCCACCAATCTACATGTCACCATTGTTACCCCCGAATAACATCATGTGACTTAAGATGACGACACTGAAGAAATCTTTTAAAATATTTGTTTTTTACAAAATCTCAAAACTATATCACCGTTCAAAGAAAATTCAATTCCATCACCCGGTCGTTCTTGTTCTGAACGAAGATTGACTCTTCGTTCCCATCCTGGATGAAGATAAAAAAAATGAGACCATCCAGGACTAGCCCTTGAAGATATATTTTTATAGAAGAAATTATCTAAGCACCCGGGTCACCTCCAGACTCGAACCCGGGTGGGCTTGCTCACACCGAGCAAGCCAAGCCAGCAGGGTGACACCCTGCTCTCATCCTGGATGAAGATACTCGGTGCATGAGAGCGAAGAGGTCCCACTTCATGCACCGAGTATCTAGGTGGACGAAGAGGCACACTTCGTTCCTGTGTGGACGAAAAAGAGGCTGTAGTGACCGAGCAAACTTGTAGATGATCATCCGGTTTGCACTGTAGCTTCCTTGGCCGAATCCTCCCGCCATCAAGATCGCATTTTGGAGGAAGATACTCGGTGCATGAAGTGGGACCTCTTCGCTCTCCAGGTGGACGAAGAGGCACACTTCGTTCCTGTGTGGACGAAAAAGAGGCTGTAGTGACCGAGCAAACTTGTAGATGATCATCCGGTTTGCACTGTAGCTTCCTTGGCCGAATCCTCCCGCCATCAAGATCGCATTTTGGAGGAGAATCCATTCAGACGAACAAAAACTTGGAAAGCTGCATTCATGCCGCTCTAGAGCGGCCGCTCCGCATTAACTGTTAGAGTTGCGTCGAATATTGTGTATAAGGTAGGTTACAGTTGGACTTGTAGTTGTATTGTGTTTAGATAGGATATGGAGTCGTGTCTAAGTAGGACACTTGACTCCTAGGCCTCTCATATATAGCGAGAGTAGACACACGATGTAACATATGCCAACATAATAGCACAGGAACGCAGGGAAAGCCGGCGGCATGTGCCGGCGTCCAGGACGACCGGGTGCGGTATTGTAGCGGTGTCATAGGGAGGAGCGTCCATAGTCAGGCCCCTAGGATGTAGCCATATCAGTGAACCTTATTAATAAATCTCGGTGTTGTGTACGTGTGATTGCTTGGTCGTGTGATCCAGAAGATGAGGTCGGAAGGACTCGCCGAGATTTACGTGGCGCGTGCACTTCGCCCGCGGAAGCTACGGATTGATCGGCACATCGATCGGCGGCGTGTATGAGCGTGCACATACGGGATTGGCGTTGAGTTGCAGCAACACGCGTCGTGTTCGAAGCCGACTCGGCGAGATCGGCAGCAGATTGATCGCGTGCGGAAACCGACGCAGAAGGCAGGCAACTGGGACTTGGCGTACAGGCGGCGCGTGATACGCGCTGGTCGTGGCGCGGGAGCACACGGCCCAGTCATCATGGCTGCGGCCCAGGTGTTGGGTGGCCCAGACGTGCGAGGCTTGCAAAGGCAGGGCGCGCAGTGAGTCGCTGCTGCGATCAACGACGCAATCGGAAGACAGCGGACAGAGATTTGTTTGGAAACAAAAAGGACCGAGTCCTGGAAGTCCTCGTATTCGGCAACCTGCAGGTGCGCTATTACATAGCAGCAAGGGCTGGGTAACCGTACGTGGCAAGGCATCAAATCAGATTTGTGCGGAGAAAATCCATTGCTGATTATTATTATTTTTCGAAACGAAGGCAAAAGATTGGCCTCATCCATTAAATAAGAGAAGAATAGAGTTTGACAGTTTACAAGTGACCCTACAAATAAACAGCATGGCAATTACTCTTGTACAACAATACGCCCTAGTTTCTTAGCACCCGCTGTAACCTATAGGTTGGCCTTAAGCAATATATTTTGAAGAAGAATAGGCAGTGGCGCACTCTTGTGACGAAACACCCGGACGTTTCTCTCATTCCAAAGAGTCCAAGAGACGAGCATGGTGAGGGAGGCCATCGCTCGTCTGTCTGGAGTTCGCATGTCGGTTCTTTTATCCCACCAACACATAAGAGAGTCCTCAAGGTGCCAATCGGAGGTGTCAATGTGCGCAAGACCAAACTTGTCAATGACCGATCGCCAGAGCCGAATGGAGAAGCGGCACTTGACGAAAAGGTGGATGCCTGATTCTTGCTCCCTCTTGCAAAGTGGGCAAAGCCCACAATTTTCCCAACCGCGCCGCTCCAACCGGTCCGCAGTCCAAATCCGGTCTTGCAAGGCCAGCCAAGCAAAGAATTTGACCTTTGGGGGAGCCCAAGCTTTCCAAACCATGTAGTGAATGGGCGAGTGCGTTAGGCCAAGGAATTGCGCCTTATAAGAAGTGGCCGCCGAGTATATCCCATCTACAGCATGTTTCCAAACAATGTCATCCTCAACCTGGTCGTCAAGGTGAAAGTCATGCAGAAGTGTCCAGAGCGAGAAAAGCTCTCGGACGTGGGCGGCGGAGACAACAGTGTCATGCTTGATGTGAGTCATCCAAGCGTTCCCGCGTATGGCTTCTCGCAGCTTCCAGCTCTTTCTTTTCGCGGCTTGATAGATAAGCGGGGCAACATCCTTGGGCTTGCGACCAAGCAACCACGGGGCGTCCCAAAAAGGTGCTTTAGCACCATTTCCGACGATGATTGTGGTTGAGGCATAGAAGAAATCCAGGCCGTCCTCGGTGCAAGGGTTGCCCAATCCAACCCAAAGTTTGTTAGGCTCCTTCCATTCGTACCAAAGCCACCTCAGCCGCAGAGCCCGAGCAAACTTGTCGGTGTTGAGGACCCCAAGGCCTCCATAATTCGAGGGCCTGCAGACCACGTCCCAGTTGACCTTGCATTTTGCACCGGTCGTCTCGTCCAAACCAGACCAGAGGAAGGCCCTCTCCACCTTGTTGAGATTATGGAGTGTGCCCTGCGGCACAATGAGAGGCGTGATGGAGAAGACCGCTTGAGAGGTGATGGCCGATCTGACAAGGGCAGTGCGGCCAATGGTTGTGATGGTTTGTCCCTCCCAAGTTACCAACTTCCCAGCCGCCTTGTCTTCGAGATATTGGAAGTCGACTTTCCGGAGTTGCCTGACCGAGAGCGGGAGGCCCAAATATTTTATTGGGAACATGGCGCGGGTCGCCGGGATGCTACTCAGAATATGCCCCAGCGGAAGATGATTGCATCTGTAACACCCCAGTGGTTAGCTACAGTAATCCCCCTTTTGATAATGCCATGTCATCATGATCAGCAGTGCTTAAACATCATTTGGATCATATCTCTTTTCAATTCAAATTCAAATGGAAATTCAAACTTAAAGTAAAAATAAAAGTTGTTCGAATCCAGGAACTAAAATGTCCATCATGTTGCAAATATTCCCAAAGCATTTATAGAAATAATTGCAACATTTATCAACTTAATTAAATAACCCTAACAACCAAAAACAGTACCAAACAGCACTAATTAATCCTTTTGCAATTAAATAAAATAAAATCGAACTCATTTATACTCCAAACCTTTTTATAATAGTGAATAAAATTGCACTATAAATATGTAGCTAGTTCACCTATTTTTCAAAAGTCTATTTGGGGCTAAACAATTTGCAAAACAGTGAAACAAAAGAAAACAGAAAAGGAAACAAAGAAAATGGAAAAAGTGCACTGTGTGCTCGGCCCAACTGAGCTACAGCCGGGCCCAGCCCATCTAGCTCATCCCCTACCTCTCCCTGTTCACGCGCGCCGATGTCATCCTCTGCCTCGCGCCCGCACCCCGGCCCCCACCCCCTTCTCTCTTGATCGACAGCGCGCCGGCGCCCGCCCGTCGAGGATAAAGCCGCAGCTCCCGCGCCCCACTGAGCCCCCCCCTCGACCCCTCGCTCGCTCTCCCCCTTCCCCAGATCCATTCCCCCCTCACCCGAACGCAGCCATCGCCACGGCCTCGCCGTGCGCGTGGCCATCGGCCGCCGCCCTTCGTTCGCCCGCGTCAGGGAGCTTCCTCGCTGTCGCCTACGCCGATTGCGGCCACTTCCCCGAGCTCGGAGGCCCTGCCCCGTCGGCTTTGCGGTCGTCTTCAACCTCCGTCCGCCTCGGGCCGCAGCACGCCAACGCCATCTCCGGCCACCACGACTCTTCCTCGGGCCTTCCCAGCAACGGAAGTGAGTGCCGCACCCTTCCCCTCTCTTCCCTACTTCTGCCACTACCCGTAGCTGCGTCCCCCCGTCGAAGCCCGAGCTCGCCGCCGCCGCCTTGCTTCGCCGTCGCGGCCACAGCCGGTCGGGCTCGCCTTCGAGCGCGGCAACGTGCTCCGGGCACTGCCAAGCAGCCTCCTAGCAAGTCCGCTTCCCCTCCCATGCCTCCTATCGTTGTTTGCATCCACGGCCGAACTCCGGTGGCCACCCACGTCGTCGCCGGCGTCGCTCCGGCCACTTCCGCGTCCAGCCGATCACCCCGCGCGACGTGTGCCGCTCCGCTCAATCCAGCGAGCCAAAGAACGCCGAAAACCGAGCACCACAGAATGAATCCGGGCTCGCCGGAGTTGCTCGCCGTCGCGCGAGTTCGCCGGGGAGCTCCGGTGGCCGGCGTCCAGCTGGCGCTGACCTGGCCAGCGTGGGTCCCGCCCCTGTGCCACTGACGCTGGGTCCCGCGGGCCCAATTGACCAGTCAACCCCGCTGACTGGGCTGGCTGGGCCACTGACACGCGAGCCCCACAGCTAAAATGTTTTAAAAATAAATTAATATGTTAGTTAATTTGTTAACTAAAGCTGACACTGACAGTGGGTCCCACAAGCTAATTAGGTTAATTAGTTAAATTAATCCTCTGATAATTAGTACTGTGAATGACATGTGGGCCCCACCTGTCATTGTTGACCCTGGTCAGCTGGATTTGACCCGCTGATATCATGCTGACATCATGCTGATGTCAGCTGCTACTATTCTGGATAATTCGTATTTAATTAATTTAAATAATTCCAGAAAATGCTAAAATCTTTAGAAATTCATATAAAATAATCCGTAGCTCAGATCGAAAAACTTTCTACATGAAAGTTGCTCAGAACGACGAGATGAATCCGAATACGCAGTCCGTTCGTCTGTCACACATCCCTAGCATAGCGAACATGCAACCGGCCCCCTCCATTTCATCTGTCCGAAAATGCCAAACTTCGGGAAAACATTCCCGGATGTTTTCCCTCTTCACCTATATCGTGTAGCACCGCGTCCGAACACCCCTAGCTTTGTGTATTGTCATGTCATGCTCTTGTTTGCTTTATATTTATTGTTTCCTCCCCCTCTTCTGTCTCGGTAGACCCCGCTATAGATGCATTTCCCGAGACCGACGCAGCACAGGAGCCCGACGACACCGTTGACGACCTTGCCTTTGCCGCCGAGCAACCAGGCAAGCACCCCCCTTGAGCATACCGATATCGCCTATTCTTTCTCTCTCATGCTTGCATTAGAAATGCTGCTGCTACTGCTTTCCTATTCTGATGCATAGCCTGTTTATTGTAACCTGCTATTGAAACCTTACCTGCTTATCCTAAACTGTCTAGTATAGGCTGGGTAGGGACTTATCAGTGACCCCACTTGTCCCGACTGCCCCGCTGGATTATCAGAAGACCCGGTTAACGGGATTGAAGACCAGGCCCCGGCACCGCACATCACCCCCTTAGTTGTACGCCACTACTGGGTTACTATCGAGTGCCGAGGGTGGTACCTCGTCAGCACTTCTGATGTTAATCTGGTAGGTTAATTCATCGGTTGTGGTTACCGAGGGTGATTCCTCCTTCACCGCTTCCGATAACGACGCTGTCGTGCACCACCTCAAGTGTGAACCCATCGAGGGTGATTCCTCTGAGCTCACCTTGACGGATACATCAAGTAGGAATCCAACGAGGGTGATACCTTGGATTCCCCTGATGTTATGGACACACGGATACCTGGACTTTACACTGTTACTTGGAAAGGCGGGTCGACCCTAAGGGGTACCCGCGTGAGCCTAAGTGGTGAGTGTTGTGGAGACGGGTTGACCTGGAGGTTGCCCGAGTGATGAATACGAGGCGTGGCTGGGCATTCTTGGCCCTTGCCGCAAGTCCTCGAGACGGGGCGACGGGGTCACATCGATCGTGAGTCTCTGCTTGTTACCGCAAGCCCCTAGTCCGCCAACGAATTGGATATTTGATCCGAGCAGGCCTCTGGCCTGATAGCACTAACCATCATGTGGGAAGAGTTATGGGCACTCTGCATCGTAGCATCAGCCGAAAGCTCTGTCAGACGTCCAGTTCAGTCTCGTGGTCGGGCCAGGCCAGTGCCATCCAGGACTGAGGTGGTGCTCGTCCCGACCCTGCACACACCGACCCGGAGTGCACAGGGCGATGGCCCAAGACCCCTGAGCGCTTAGGATATAGACCGACGGGGACCTCTCTACTGAGCTATAGGTAGGGTTGCGGTGTATCGTTTGGCCGAGGCCGGGCATGACCCAGGAAAGTGTGTCCGGCCGGAGTTAAGCGAGCGTGGTGGGTAAGTTGGTGCACCCCTGCAGGGAAGAACACATCTATCGATAGCCGGTCCTACGGTAAAGGACACTCGGAGTTGTATCCCGATCGATACAACTAGAACTGGATACGTGTGATGATACCTGGATATATGGCTCTGGGATTGCTTTCTCGCAGGGAGTCGAGAAAGGATCTCTGGCCGAGGTTGATACTTGGACATTATGGCTCTGGGATTGCTTTCTCGCAGGGAGTCGAGAAAGGATCTCTGGGTGAGGTTGAGACTTAATGATACTACTACTTCATAATGTATTAATCTACACTCTTCTAATGCTGCAAGACCGCTGAAGATGCTAGTCTTCGATAGGACTAGGCCTTCTCTCTATTCTGGCATTTCTGCAGCCCAGTCCACATATACAGCCTTTCTTTGATAATGTTGCATATGTAGTGTAGATCCTTGCTTGCTGAGTACTTCGGATGAGTACTCACGGTTGCTTTGCTTTCTTTTTCCCCATTTATCCTTTTGATGCAACCAGATGACGGAGCCCCTGAGACAGCTGCCCCCACCGACGATTGCTACTACTACCCCGAGGGTGGTTACTACTACGAGTTGGCTGACGACCAGGAGTAGGATTCGGAGGGTCCCAGGCAGGAGGCCTGCGCCTATCGATCGTAGTGTTTTCTTTTGCCCCGCCTTCTAAGGGCCTATCTGTGTTTTCTTTTATATCTGTACTCAGATATCTGATGCTTCCGCTGACGCTTGTATGCGAGCTTATGTATTCGAGCCCTCGAGGCCCCTGGCTTGTAATATAAAGCTTGTATGACTTTATTTATGTTTTAGAGTTGTGTTGTGATATCTTCCCGTGAGTCCTTAGGCTTGATCGTGTGCATTTGCGTGTATGATTAGTGCACGATTGAGCCGGGGGCGTCACATCATCGAATGGGCACCACCGAGCTCTTGTGGAAGTTGGTGCAAAGGCCTGTCACCTCGCCGAAACCCCTTAGGATGGCAGAGAGGTTGTCAACGTCCCTCTTAATTGGGGCCATGAATATGGCCGCGTCGTCCGCATAGAGGGAGGTTCTCATCATGGCACCTCGCCCGCGTATCTTGTGTAAGATGCCTTTACGAGTTGCGGTGGCGAGGATTTGTTGAAGGAGGTCGATTGCAAGGACGAACAATAGCGGTGATATCGGGTCCCCTTGACGGAAACTGCGGCCATGCTTGATCAGGTAGCCCGGAAGCCCATTGAGGAGGATGTGCGAAGAGGATGATGAAAGCAGAGCGGCGATCCAATTCTGGAATTTGCAAGGGAACCCCTTGCGTTGTAAAAGGTCGAGGATGTATTCCCACTTGACCGAGTCAAATGCTTTTCTAATGTCGAGCTTGAAGAGGAGGGCGGAAGTCTTGCGTTTGTGCAACCGGCGCGCGAAATTGCGAACATACATGAAGTTGTCATGTATACTCCTCTTCTTTATGAAAGCACTTTGGGCATTGGAGACGAGTGCATCCATGTGGGGGCAAGCCTCAAGGAAAGAATCTTGGCAATAATCTTGGCAATGGCATGCACGAGGCTAATTGGCCTATAATCGGAGATGCCTTCCGCCCCATCCTTCTTGGGCAACAACACCACATTGGCCGAGTTGAGCCATTGCAAGTGGGAATTGTGGAGGGAGTCAAAACATTGGATGACACGCATGAGATCATGCTTGATGATATCCTAACACCGTTTGAAGAAGATGCCCGTGAAGCTGTCCGGACCGGGTGCCTTGTCACCCGGCATCGCTTTTATGGCCACCAAAACCTCATCCTCTATGATGGGGTCACCGAGATCATGCAAATCATGGGGTTGAATGTTCAGCTCATCCCAATCGAAGTCAACGTTGCTTGTGCTACCTCTGCCCATGACCTCCGAGAAGTGGTTGTGGATTATCTTTTCTTTTTTCTCATGCTCAGTCACCCAACCATGTGCATCCTTGATCCTATGGATGTGGTTCTTTCTTCTCCTGGCGTTGATACGACGGCGGAAAATTTTTGTGTTAGCATCTCCATCCTTGAGGTTTGCGATCCTAGCGCATTGGCTCTTTCTTTCCCTTTGCAGGACCGCCAGACTAATCACCCGCCTCTTAAGCCTAGAGCGCAGGTCCATCTCCTCTGGGGATAGTAGTCGATCCTCTTGCGCAATGTCCAGTCGAAGAATGATCATGTTGGCCGCATGTAGCTGAACCTTGGCCTTGCAGAAGATACGCTTGCTCCACTCGGTGAGGCGGAGCACCTTTTTTTTGAGCTTATGATGAAGGACCTGGTACGGCTCAGAGTGACTGGCCCTCTCGGTCCAAGCATTTTGGACGACCTCTTGAAATCCGGGCAAAGATACCCAGAAGTTCTCGAATTTGAAGGTACGCGGGCGCCTCGGGGCCTTGTCGTCGGTGAGCAATAACGGGGAGTGGTCGGAGAGGGAAGACGACATGGCGTGTAGCAGGTGACTGTTGTGAGTGGTGTCCCACTTGGCGTTGCAGAAGAAGGAATCAAGCTTGCACAAGGTGGGGTTTGCGTGTTCGTTACTCCAAGTGAAGCATCTGTTCTGGAGGTGGATTTCCTTGAGCTCACAATACTGGAGTGTGGAGCGAAAGCGATTAATTCTGCTCGTGTTGACATTCCTTTTATTCTTGTCCCTCGTCCTGTAAATTTGGTTGAAGTCCCCGGCGACCAACCAAGCCACATCCGCGAGTGGTTTATGGTTGAGCAACTCCATAAAGAAGGCGTCTTTGCATGTCGAGTCAGTGGGGCCATAGACCGAAGTGAGCTTGAAGCAGGAGCCCGACGCGCGTATACAAAATGTGGCTGAAAGACAGTATGACGAGGCGACAATGTCGGAAGCATCAAGCAGGTTCACATCCCATAGCAGAAGGATACTGCCCCTCGTACCAGCAGCCGGACGTTGAGCATAGCCATTCAGTCTATTCCCCCCAAGGGACGCGACGATGAATCTGTCCACATCACACAACTTGGTCTCATGGAGGCAGACTAGCTGGCATGAGGACTCAGTTAACGTTGTCCTAACTGCAGCTCCCCGGTCTGGGCAATTAAGCCCTCGCACATTCCAGCTGATTGTGTTTATTGGTTGTATTGTCATTGATCAACAACCTGACCCTTGAAGTCTGGACGAAACCCACCAAGTGGGCAAGCACATGCAAGTACAAGATGGAAATAGAAATGCTTAAAACAGGGCCAGAGGCCATTCTCAGTTAGCACGTACAGAGCTAAAAACACACCACAACCACAGCTACAGCCAAACTGGTTCAGACCCTTGCAGAATAAAAGGAGTTGCACTAACATGGGGAACAAAGCACCCAACAACATGTATGAGCTGATCACACCGATCAGACGCCCACGTCCAGCGAGCTAACACCATTGGCTGCACCCACAGTGTTGAGGACCCCCGCTCCACCATGGCCGATCAGAGCATCTTCAACAGCTGTAACAGCACCGTTGTCAAGCTCGAAGAACTCTCGCATGGCCACAATCACCTCAGGAGAGAGTTGCTCTTTGAACTTAACCACAAAGGCATCCAAGGTGGCCGTGGTGACGTCCTCACCGTCCTTGGTGATGCCCAGGCTGCGGCTAACCATCCGCTCTGCCATCTTTGCTGCTGGAGCCATTGCCGCGAGCACTGCAGGGCGCCTGACCCTCTGAAGAGAGAGGCCTCCCGCCTTGGAGATCTTCACACCAGCCAGTGTTTTCCGTCGTGCCGCCGGCTTCTTGGGTGGGGTTGAAAATGGCGATGCAGGGGGAGCCGGAGCAAACAGCATGAGCGCCGGGAGGCGGCCGCAGAACAAAGGCTCAGGGAGCGCCAAGCCCAGGCTGGGCACCAGAAGTTCGGCGAGACCCGCAGACAGTCCATCATCATTTGCATGCCGGCGAGCCCGTGGAGAGGTCGGGGTACGCTGCAGGGGGCCGCTGCTGAGCAGGGGTGGCGTTGGAGAAGCCTCGAAGCCGGGCGGGCGCACCAGCGAGATGCTAAGGAGAGGGCTTAGCATGGAGGCCGGTGAGCAAAGCTCAATGAGCGCCGGGCTCTTTTCCTGGATGGCTTCCAGAGCAGCCCTGGCCTCATCACGCTTGGAGGGAGGGGGCAAACGAAGCATCCATTGGAAAGGCGTTGGCAAGGCAAAGGCAAAAGCTAGCATCGTGGTTTGAGCTAAAGTAGGAGCCATCACGTGATTACCAGAAGATTTTCTTTTGGTTGGAATTGCTATTAGTACATGAGGGTGTACCACGTCAGGTTTTGCTTGTGTACTTGGGCATCACATGAGGAAAGCTTGGATAATTTTTCGCAGGGTCAGCCGTACAAAGAACTATGGCGCCATCGGGTACCAGGTTTGCGGTGGAGAAGTTCGACGAGACTGAAAACCTTGAGTTATGGCAGACAAGGGTGAAAGATTTGTTGGCACAACAGGGATGCTTGAAGGCATTGCGGGAAGTCATGTCAGCTGTGACGGAATTATCATGTGATGGATGGAAATTCTTGGAAGACGATTTGGGAGCCTCGAGCGTGTCATGCAGCCGGACAAGTTCGGCTGGGTCGGACTTGATAGTCTGACTGATCGACGTGAGTTGGTTGGAAGAGAAGACGGTGGTGGGATCGACGACAGCGACATAGGAGCGTGATGCTGATGGTTACCGACTTCTGGGGCGTGGAAACATGTGGCGCAGGCCTAAGGGCTTGTGTGGCTTCGACAAGACTATGGCGCGGGGTTGATTCAAGACAGTGCGCACATGAGAGCTTGAAGTTGACAGGGCGCGAGGGTGGACTGATCATCTACCATGGAGTCATGTTGAAGGTGGAGCTGGATTGAGGGGCTACGGTGTAAGGATCCAGAGAATCGAAGCCCATTCAGCGGGGAGAAAAGCAAGTGACACATAATTCAGACTGGAGCCCAGTGGTCTGATGGAAGCGTGAAACTCGTCATCGGTCGGTGATGATCGGTGGTACTCTGCAATGGGGGTTGAGTGGATTGGGTTCGCGACCCTTGAGACTCGACCAGGACAGCGGAGGCTCGACGCGGTAATAGCGGCGAGGTGTGCAGTATGCACGGGACATGGAGACAGGCCAGGGCTCTGGTGGTCATACATGCGGTAAGACAACTGCGAATTTGACTCGGGATGACTACAAGCAATGGTGAAATTCCTTCAAGTTTCAGACAGGCGGTCAAGAAAGGAGCGGTGATGTTGAGTTCAGGTAACTCTTATGTGTGACACCCAATATGTGAGTTGTTCACTTTCACGCAGGTCAGTGATCAGTGTGTGATGGCGTTGGACGAATACTCTGGAAGTTGGGAGCACAAACTAGAGCAACAAGGAACTTAATTTTGCTCGAGTGTTGACTGTGGTCAAGAAAAGGAGGGACTACAAGTTGCAGGTGGAGTCACATGGAGTCTTTGGAGTAGCAGCGCTGCTCATGAGATAATTTCAAGTCCAATGTACATGGAAGTTTGACGCATTGACGAATTCAAGGTGATGGAGAATATTCACCAAGGTGGAGTTTGTTGGAGTTGTGTCGAATATTGTGTACAAGGTAGGTCACAATTGGACTTGTAGTTGTATTATGTTTAGATAGGATATGGAGTCGTGTCCAAGTAGGACACTTGAATCCTAGGCCTCTCATATATAGCGAGGGTAGACACACGATGTAACTGATGGAAATATGCCCTAGAGGCAATAATAAAATGGTTATTATTATATTTCCTTAATCATGATAAAGGTTTATTATTCATGCTAGAATTGTATTGACCGGAAACTTAAAAACATGTGTGAATACATAAACAAATACCATGTCCCTAGTAAGCCTCTACTAGACTAGCTCGTTGATCAAAGATGGTTAAGGTTTCCTAACCATAGACATGTGTTGTCATTTGATAACGGGATCACATCATTAGGAGAATGATGTGATGGACAAGACCCATCCGTTAGCTTAGCATATTGATCGTTCAGTTTATTGCTATTGCTTTCTTCATGTCAAATACATATTCCTTCGACTATGAGATTATGCAACTCCCGGATACCGGAGGGATACCTTGTGTGCTATCAAACATCACAACATAACTGAGTGTTCATAAAGATGCTCTACAGGTATCTCCGAAGGTGTTTGTTGAGTTGGCATAGATCGTGATTAGGATTTGTTACTCCGAGTATCGGAGAGGTATCTCTGGGCCCTCTCGGTAATACACATCATAAGCTTGGAAGCAAATGACTAAGGAGTTAGTTACGAGGTGATGTATTTGGAACGAGTAAAGAGACTTGCCGGTAACGAGATTGAACTAGGTATGAAGATACCGACGATCGAATATCGGGCAAGTAATTAACATACCGATGGACAAAGGGAATTACGTATGTTGTCATAAGGTTCAGCCGATAAAGATCTTCGTAGAATATGTAGGAGCCAATATGGGCATCCAGGTTCCGCTATTGGTTATTGACCGGAGAGGTGTCTCGGTCATGTCTACATAGTTCTCGAACCCGTAGGGTCCGCACGCTTAACATTCGTTGACGATATAGTGTTATATGAGTTATATGATTTGGTGACCGAATGTTGTTCGGAGTCCCGGATGAGATCACGAACATGACAAGGAGTCTCGAAATGGTCGAGAGGTAAAGATTGATATATAGGACGATGGTATTCGGACACTAGAAGAGTTTTGGAGTGCATCGGGTAGTCATCGGGTCACCGGAAGGGGTTCCGGACACCCCCGGTAAGTGTATGGGCCTAATGGACCAAAGGGGGGGGCAGACCAGCCCACTAGGGGGCTGCTGCACCCCTCTACATGGCCGGCCGGCCCTAGGGGAAGGAAAGGGGGGGTGGCCCCTCCTGCCTTTCCCTCC
The DNA here is from genome assembly GCA_011799875.1 of Thinopyrum elongatum. NCBI lineage: Eukaryota > Viridiplantae > Streptophyta > Magnoliopsida > Poales > Poaceae > Thinopyrum > Thinopyrum elongatum. The sequence continues at coordinate 560,338,038 of CM022300.1, forward strand.
TCAGGAGAGAAAGGAAAGGGGGGCGCCACCTCCTCCTTCCTTCCTCCCGCACTCCAATAAGGAAAGGGGGGCGCCACTTGGGAGAGACCCCAAGTAGGATTCGGCCTACTTGGGGGCGCCTCCTGGCTGCTCCCTCCTCCCCCCACCTATATATATGTGGGAGGGGGCGCCTAGCACAACTACAACAATTGCTTAGCCGTGTGCGACGCCCCCCTCCACCGTTTACACCCTCGGTCATATTTTCGTAGTGCTTAGGTGAAGCCCTGCGGAGATAGCTTCACCATCACCGTCACCATGCCGTCGTGCTGCCGGAACTCATCCACTACCTCGTCGTCTTGCTGGATCAAGAAGGCGGAGGACGTCACCAAGCTGAACGTGTGCTGAACGCGGAGATGCCGTACGTTCGGTACTCGATCGGTTGGAGCGCGAAGAAGTTCGACTACATCAACCGTGTTTGCAAATGCTTCCGCTTACGGTCTATGAGGGTACGTAGACACACTCTTCCCCTCTCGTTGCTATGCATCTCCTAGATAGATCTTGCGTGAGCGTAGGAAATTGTGCAGGCGAATAGAGGCCAGCATGTCGGCCAGCTCCCCAGAGGTCTCTGACGACGACCCCATGATGGAGATGGGCTCAGACGACGACTCGGCGCCGGCGCTCGCGCCGGTCCATGCCGGCTTGACGGAGCAGGCGCAGGCGCACTTCAACGCCGCCATGGCGGAGAAGCAGCCAGCACCAATGCCTATGTCGGCGTTCTGGCAGGCACAAGAGAAGCAGCGGTACAACCTCTTCTTCCTCGAGCAGCACCGGCTGGCGGAAGGCTAAATCTACGGCGAGAGCGCGAGCGAGGAAGCCGTGGCTGCCTAGTCGCGGTGAACTCCAACTTTGTTGTCGAGCAGCGGGCACTCTACGAGGCCGCGCGGGCGCACATCACCACTCGGGACGTTGTCCCGGTGCATCCGGACGCGGTCACGGCCCAGTCCAACGCGGAGGCGGTGATGGCGGACAGAACCCCGCCAGTTGCGCGTCCTACGCGCCGCCAACGAACTTTCGTGGACACTGGTGAGACGACGAGTGTGCCGCCCCATCCACGTACATCGTGGACCTCACGTCCACCAGCGACGGACAGGTTGCAGACTCCGACGAGGAGTAGTGCATGGGAGGCGGTGGGGCCTCGAGTCCCAAGTGGGTCGGTCCGTCTCCTATGTCCTACTCTTCCTCGCTGACGACCGTACCTTCACTTCACGGGTCTCATTCCCGCTGCTCATGGAGACAGCGAGATGGACCCGGCGGTCGCCGGAAGGAACAACAAGGACGTGGAGGACGGGAGCCGACGTAGGCTAGGTTTAGGTTCGGACATTTTTTAATGCAAATGTCAAAAATGTAATGAATGTGCTCCGGTTTATAGGAAAATTATCTGGTTTGCACGAATTTCATCTGGTTTATTGAAATGCGGTTTGAAATGTATGTGGGCATGCTTAGATGGATGGCTCCCACACCGGTCCATGAATGAATACGGTGCCCGATTTAGGGGTCTTGGAGATGCCCTAAGACTTCTCTTTGTCCACAAGGGGAAAGAAAAGGGACTCTTAGTCCATGCCGTGAAAGAAGAGTACCTCTTCCTTCGCGCAAGGGACGAGGAGTGAGTCTTAGTTCCGAACGGGAACGACCGGGTATTAGAACTGAATTTATTTTATTTAAAGGGGATATAGAATCGCTATTTTGTAAAAAAATCGACACTGAAGAGGTTGTGAGAAATCGCCTGTGGATATACAATGAAATGGTGTGGATATACAATGAAATGGTATTAATGCTCTGCATTTCCATACTGCATACACAATTCGTTGCTATTTATTCGAGCTCCTGGAGCATAGCATACAATTCTTGCACTCTGTTAATGTGCCGAGCAACATCAGTATTCACAGTGAGCATTGTCTTTGCTGGCATTTTCGAAGTCAACCTGATCTTTGTGAGGCACCTGTATCTGGGGGTATGGATATACCTGGCCATCTGCCGGGTCGGGTCGGGCCTACCAAAGCCCGAGGAAGAAAACCTAGGCCCGAGTCTGGCTGTCGAGCCTAGTTTTTAGGCCCAAGCCCGGCTCGACAGTGATAAAGCCCGTCTGGCCTCATGCCTCGGGCCGGGCCCCTTCCCTAAAATGCGAAAATGCCAAGCCCAGGCCCGGCCCGACGTGTGTTTCGGGCTCAAAACTCAGGCCCAGGCCCGGCCCACGGGTAAGACCGGGCCGGGTCAGATCGGGCCGGCCGGGCCGGGTATCCCATGGCCAGGTATGGAGCCGATCTCTGAATTCTCTCTCTTCAAGAGAGCGCGATGCGGTAGTGGGCCGAAAGTGGATCATCACGCGACGCTGCTGGATTACTGGCCGCAGGTTTCCATTGGAGGGCAGCCCTATGGTCCCGCAACACTCATCCCATCCTTTCTCTCATCTTTGCGGCTCGCTCCATTTTGGTTGTTATTTACTTTTTTTGAAACACGGTCCTTTAGAGCCTGATTCATTCAAAAGGATAGAATAGACTTGGTGGGTTAATTAACGAAAACCTGGGCGAAACCCGTTACAACACATCCACATAAAAAAAGGGGATTACGGCAGACCTAACACCCACAAGACCACACACACCGCCGAGGAGAGGACACCGTCGAGGTTGCCTGCAATGTCATCGTCATCACCTCTCCGCGAGCAGGCGACTCCGACTTCACCGCTGACGACCTGTCAAGACCCCTCCGAACGAACGACACCCGAGGACCTCGTTGACCATAGCCAAACGTCGACCGCCGATGCCGAGGACCGGCAGCTCCGATTTTGTTGATGAGCTTCACGGGAGAAAGTTGCAAGCCTCACACTGACCTAGTCCAACGCATCCTCTAGAGAGCACCGTCTACTGAAACCACCCCCATGGAGTCATCGTTGCCGCCGAGGCCCCGCCGCACGCAGCTCCGACTTCTCTGTAATAGTGAGAAACAAGTATAAGCGCACCCACTGGCGAATCAGACCGTCGACATCATAAGGACAAGCCGCGACCCAGGCTTGCACGCCACCATTATCGCCGCCGCACGAGTCGCAACGCCAACCACTCATATCCGGTTGGGCACCTTCCAACCGTGATGGCACGCACGTCTAGCCCCAAGGGAATCGCGGAGAAGATCAACAGTCTTCAAAGCAACACCCTCAAGGGGGAAACGTCGTAGGGACGACATCGTTGCCCGACCCAGACGGGTCTAGGCTTTCGCCTTAAGAACCAGATCCCAGAATGGATGGAGGTTAGCAGCTCACAACAGCTCCCTAAGGAGGAAGCGACGCCCACGGGCACCGCGCTGTCGAGGCGCTAGCCTAGTGCTCAACACTCCTCCCATACCCACACAACCAGCAGCCAGAAGAGCCACCAGTCCGCAATCCCGCTGACCCGTGCACCTCCTGTGTGGCAACGGGCGCCTACACTACGCAGGAATCACCTCCACGCCACCAGCAGACGCCGGCGAGCCAGAATCGGCTGAGACCGACCAGATCCAACCTCCTTCACCACAGAACCACAGCAGCAACTAGCACATGCCGAAACCCGCAGGAAGGGGGGCCGCCACCCCACCCCGCCACACCGAGGAGAAGCCCAGGCGGAGCCCAGAGCTCGCAGGCTGCCGGCACGCGAATCCGCCAGAGGCAGGCAGGGAGCCACAGGACCTCCAATCCCGACTCCCCGACGGGAGCCACATGCCACAGCCCAAGGGACCGACGACGACGACAACACCACGGCCGCCACCCGATGGAGATGAAGCCCCCACAGCCACCAGGCGCCATGGCCGCCGCAGGAGAGGAGCCAGCCTCCTTCCACCGCAAGAATCCGCCACTGATTTATTGTGTGCCCTCCGCTGTCAGTCCTGTGAAATTATCAGCACATGGAATATGGGAAACTCATGACTTGTATGCCTTGTAAACTCTGATTCATGTTTCTTCCATGTACAGTGGTATATATCAAAGAAAAACACCGAACGATAGTGGACCCTCTAGCTTGCAAACAGCTCAATAGATAAAAAAGATTGCAGAATGTACAAACAATACTGAAGCTGCTCGCTAATTCTTACAACATGATGGATTGGAGTTATCTTCGACCAACTTTGACGTTTGTATTGTACAAAAAGAAAGAAACAGGAACCACGCACGATGGGTAGGCGAGTAGCTGTTTTTTCAAAGATACAAGCCACTATAAACAGAGAACAATCTCAGGGATACTTTACAGAGCACAACCAAAAAATGTCCACTTTGTACGTGGGGGGCAGGAAAGTGCACACAAGGCCAACAGACTAGACTTGCCAACCGAAAAAATGAATCCGCTCTGTATTGTACTTTCCTCAAACAATCCGAGCCATGTATTGACAAATGAACCCGCAAGAGACAAATCCTCGTAATACCAGAAATGAATATCAGAATTTGGGGGGCGACCGCGCTCCTGATGCTTTAAAAGGTCCAGTCGAGCCGAAAGGATCGGCTTCGTCGAAAGAATCAAACCGGCCGAAATTTCTCGAGCTGTTTGATGAGTCAAATCCCGCTGCGGTCTCGCCTTTGGAGCTAGTTACAGAGTCGAACCTGGAAAAGCGGCTTTCCTGTGGGACGGTGCTGTCTTGGGATCTGAAGGAATCGAACCTTCCAAAGTTATAGGAGGAGCTATCGTCACGACTTTCACCGAACTTCGGTGAGAATCCAGACGTGTATGCAGGAGAACTTGGAACGGAATCGTCAAAGAATGTGCTCTTCTTTCCATAGGCACTACCGCCACTTGGAGAGCCCACTCTAACAGGGTCCACATTGAAGTCATCTGACCCAAAGAAAGAGTTGCTTCCATGATGTCCAGGCTCCTGTATCAAGATAATTCATCAGACCCTCAAAAAAAAAGACAATTCATCAGAAATAGATGGGTCGACACCACAAAAGTCCAGAAATAGGAAAACAAAGCTTACATTCATTGCATTAGATCCCCAAACTGATTCAGTATCTTGGTCATCAAAGTTCCATGTAGTCTCATCACCATAATTATCTCCAAAAACGGACTCAGAGCCACCATGGTCACTGTTACCAAACAATGATTAATGACACTCTCACATGAAACTCAAAATGTATAACTTCAGAGTTGAAGACCATATTTGTGCTTTAAATCAAATATTACTTGCAATATTTTTTGGTCGATATTAAATATATGCACTGTATAGACTAGAAAGTAGGAAACAAGGATGATTGTCATCCTTTAAGTAATAAAAATGAGAGGGGATCTCTCCAGTGTCAAGTAAATAAATCTACTATGTATAACAAAAAGTTACGAATAAACATCCACGAGATTCAGGCAATAAGAACCGATAAATCTTGGTCAGCTAGTGTTGCTGGAGATTACAGTGGGGTTTGCTCAAAGGAAGGCTCATACTTCTAAAGGCAGGAATAGCACAAAGAAACAAATAGGTCATCATTTTTTTAGTTCATCAAGCAAATAAAGAAATGGAATATAGCTCATCATGCTGTTCATTCATGTAGACTATGCCTGATATATCTCAGTTTTTTTAACTTTGAGAAAAAGTACTCTACATGAAAAAAAAAATGTGAAAGCAAGCACCTGTAGGTTCCTTTTTTGGTGGGAGACGAGTCATGCACCCCAAAACGAGAAGACTTAAATGGACTCCCAGAGGCACTTCTTCCAGCACTTCCGGGGCTCCTTACAGATTCATCACCAAAATCATATGCTAATTCACTCTCAGGCGCTTGATCACCAGCTCTGTAATGTCTCACATCCTTGATATGACCATTAGAAGATGCAACTGGGGACATCCCATCCGTAGAGACACCGTCATCCCAAAGAGATGATGCGTTTGCAATTTCAGCAGAAGCTGGGTTTTCAACAATTGTACCATTGTCCTTTACAAGACCAAACCCTGTTATGACGAATGGCATAGTTAGAAATATAATAAGATCAGCCAAGAATGGACGAAGTAGGTTGCTGATGTCGAAGACACCAAATCTGATCAAATAACTGATTGTGGGATCAAGATCAAATATGTGCGCAATAGCAATTGTGCAGTGAAAAAGGTTCCCCAGTAAGCAAGCTGACACTTCCATAATATCTGGGTACATGAGGTGGCGGACGGAAAATAATGACAAGACAGAAAAATACACTAGTGCTCAATTTTATCTACATAATTTACATTGAAAATTATTTGACAACAGCGAAATAGATTAGGATTAGAAATATAATCATGCTTTAGTTTCTTTTCAGGACAAAACATAACTGGTGTAAGCACGAAGTCCAGGATCGAGAAATGGTCTGCATGAGATGAAAAGTACCATTTTCTGCCCTATAAACAGAAAATTACCAACTTCGAAAGGAAATCAGCACTTTTATTTTGGATAAAGGCCCATGGCTACACTTTTAATAAAGTTACAGTTCAAAACAAGCACAATACTCTTAAGTACTGACGTAAGGCAAGATGGATCAAAAAGTATCTGACCTTCATCCTCAAATTTATCCCAGTCTTCATCCCACTCAAGGGCTCCCTCTTGCTGCCCAGGTTCCCAACCTGGCAAACAAGGATATAAGCGCTCAACAGAATTATGGATGGTAAATATGACGTGAAATAAGGGCATAATTTGATATATAGAAATTAAACATGAAGATGAAAGTCTCAACAAATACTGAAAGTTGGGAAAGTTGGGTACCAAATGGAAGCTCGACTGTTGCGGATGGCTTGAATTGCAGTCCAAAGTGCTTGCACCGTTCGTTAAAAGCTTTCTCCATCTCCTCTAATTGATGTTGGATTCGATCAGCTCGAACCTAGGTATACGGTTTGGTGTTATTTTAGAGAGAGACAAAATAGAACTGATTGAAGGTATGAGATACTGCCCGCAAAAAGAAAGGTACGAGATAGAACATACCTGAAGCAAACCATCAACACTTCCACCTTGTACCATTTTAATTAATGCATCATTCAGCTCAACTTTCCTCTCCTGAAAAAGATTATTAAGAAAAGACAGTCGGAATGAAGATATGACCATCAAAAATTGTAATCACAGTAAGAATCGCCAGATGACACTTTTCTAAGGTGTAGTGTTACAAAACCTGAACATCACGGAAAGCAGCTTCCTCAACTGCTAGTTTGGAAGCTAACTCTGCCACTTGCTTGTATTTTTCTTCATATTTCTTAGACAACAATTCCACCTGAATTGAGTTAAAGACCATCCATCATTTTGCAAAGAACCCACAAAAAAGACAGCTAACAATCAATTTCCATGCCTGCACCACTAGCATGAGAAAAATAGGGCTAAAGGAAGAACTACAATGCTGGCATACATCAGATATGATAAGCATTACACAGTAATCTGTACCTCACGTTTATCAGAAGACGCCCTTTCTGTGATCTCATTCAGTCTATTGTCACACCGACTTTTATACAGAACCTTTGATAAAAGAAGAAGAATAAACGGATTTCAATACAACATGTAATTATATCAACTTTTGTTAACCTAAACAAGACCAGTAAATGTAATAATAGATCACGAACTCCATACGAGTCAGAATTTATTTACTGAGTCCTAATAATTGTAATACTACTATGAAAACAACTAACAAGATAGAAACATGCTTACAAGATCTTGCATTTTCGTGCGGTAGTACTCTAATTTCTCTCTGGAGTCTAGGACCTGCTTCTCCACCTCAACCTTCAAAATGCAAAAGAGACCAAAAAAAAAGACAAACTGTTTCAGAGTTCACAAACTAGGATTAATAGAAAGTTGTTGCAACTACAGAGCATGAGAAACAACCCCTTCTTGCTATCTTAGGAAATTGCTTGTTTAAGTACATAAGAAAGTATAATAGAGTAACAAAAAAAAAGGCTACCCTGAACTAAAGTTTCCAAAAATAGTTCTGGACAAAAGCATGAGAAGTAATCCCTCCCTCCCTAGGTGACGTTTTAGAGAAGGTTGCTTACAAAGAACTAATTGAAGATTTTGTATCAAGGATTGCCAGAAGGATGACATGTTTCTGCTAAAGTATATAGTAGTTCAGACTTCAGAATTCCAAACTCTACATCTTGATAAGATGTAATCATTTGAACAATTGTACTGGCGGTATGATATATACAAGGGACGTTTTTTACTGCCAGTATGATATACTCCCTCCGTCCTAAAATTCTTGTCTTAGATTTGTCTAGATACGGATGTATCAAGTCACGTTTTAGTATTAGATACATTCGTATCTAGATAAATTTAAGACAAGAATTTTGAGACGGAGGGAGTATAAAAGACTCGTCTATATGGCTTTTCCCTAGGGCCTAATTTTAGATTTTGCGCCGGTCCTTCAATTTCTCGAGTACAACTGGTCAATGTTAAATCATGCCTGCGACATGATTTGAATACACCATTCAGCTGTACTTGCTTAATTGAATAACAAGAGCAGCTTAAATTATTCTCGATGTAATCAACTGGTGCTGAACACCACAAATCCAGTCTGGGCATAGTGGATCATCAGTTCAGCACACCGATCCAGATTTAAGGAACGGATCCAATACCTTCTTAGGAGCCTCCTGTGCAGCTGAGTTTACCCCACTTCTGTCATCTTTAATTCCTTGAGCTGCTGCATGATTATCCATACCAGGCATGTGAGGTCTTGGTTGCCCTGGTCTTGTAGCTCCATCAGTCTGTGAATGCATTTGAGGCAAGGGTGGCCGTACACCACCAGTAGGCAACCCAGGTGCGCCAGGGCCCCTATGCGGTAATCCTAGCCCAACATCAAATACCTTGTAAGCGGTAGGCCAAGTAAGCTAGACAAAGTATGTGTGTTTCAACTTGGACTACAGTTATATCATGTAATAACTGAGATCTTGCAGCCAATACAAATATTACCTTGATTAGGCTGCCATGATGGGGCATTGTAAGCTGTAGAAGGCAACCCTGTTGCTCGTAACAGTGTCTCATCAAATTTAAGAGAGTCAGGGAGCGATGGAGGCAGAGGAGTTCCAGCTCGGTTCCTCTCCATTAAGTAAAGAGCAATGCAAAACTCTCTCAGAGAAAGCATGCCGTCACTATCTTGGTCAGACAAGTCCCACACTTGCTTCAGTACATCTACAAAGTACAATGAAACAACAATTGCATTAGCCAATCGCAATGGTATTCATATGGTGATATGTTCGCACATCATACCAAATAGGTCTAACAAGGAGCTCAACCAATAAGCATAGTAAAGGTACCCCATTACCGCAATATATTAGAGCATCTTATAGGCAGAAATACACATATGCATGCTTAGGAAAGTAAAGTTGGTGATGAGATCCAACCTCTTGGAAGTCTCCAACTGAGAAACAGAGTGCGAGCTTCTGCGCCAGTTATTTTGCCATCTCTGTCCCTATCCACATCCCCAAAGACTTTCGTGTACTTCTGGATATCAGATTGAGTAACTTTTGGCCATTGAGAAGTGGAATTAGAAACGCCGGCAGAAACACCTGGAGATGGAACACTTGGCTTTGTGATGGGCTGCGTCTGCTGAGGTTGGCTGTTGCCGTAACTCACTGTTGGAGTACCTTGGAGAGAACCAGGCTGTGTTAGATTAGCCAGGTTCTGGGAGCCAGTCGGCTTGGACATAAAGCTTGATGAGTTGGGCATCGTGCTGGTCGGAAGTGCAGGTGTGGATGTACTTGGCTTTGGCTGAGTAAGAGCAGAGAAGATGTCAGTGCTTGCTCCTGAGCCACTGGCAGGGCCATTTCCAGATAGCACCAAAGCTCTTGAATCTGGAGGCAATACAGCACTGTTGCTCTGTGGAGGCAACGATGAAGAGGACATTGCATGTGTCTGCTGTCCAGGAACCATGCTCATTGAGCTCGACATTCCAAGACCAAATCCACCTGATGTTGTCTGTGAAGGAACAGCTGCTCCAGGAGAGGGTTGTGAGATACCTCCAAATGAACCAACATTACCCCCTTGCCAGCCAACTGATCCTCCCATGCTGCCTCCACCCAGTGGACTTTGATTCATTCCAGTTGCTTGAAGTGATGTTGCGGGAGCTCCCACCTGAGGTGGTGGCCTCATGAAACCAGTGCTTGAAGTGAGGAGCTGCTGAGCATAACCCATGTTGGGAGATTGTGACTGAGTGCCCCTCGGCCCCGTAAACTGATTTGGCGGCATGGCGCCACCCTGACTTGCAGCCGGCATCATCGAGTTGACGCCTTGGGGTCTCGGAACAGCTCCAGCGTTCGCCTGCGGTGCACCGGCAAATTGAGTTGAAGTCGGCATCATACCACTTCCCTGGGGCCTCGGAGCAGCAGCAGAAGTCGGCATCATACCGCTTCCCTGGGGCCTCGGAGCAGCGGCGGCCGGATTCATCTGCGTAGCTCCGGCCTGCCCCGGAGCGAGTGCCGGCGCAGCAGCATTACCTTGGGGCCTAGGAGCACCAGCGCCCGCCTGCGGAGGGGCCGGCCCACCGGCAATCTTCGGAGGCGGAATTCTGGCGGCGGCAGGGCCATACAGCGCGGACTGCACTATGTCGGGCGTGAGCTGGCGCCCGCTCTGCGCCACGGTGACGAGCCGCAGCGCGTTGAAGAACTCGGGCCGGCCGAGGAAGCCGGTCTTGCTCTGATCGGCGTGCATCCACACCTGCACGCACAAGGTCCGAACATCACCAACCAGCCAACCCTTAGCTTCCTTCGAATTACTCCGCTAGAAAGGGGCTCTGATCTAGCGCTGCTCTAGGGAGATCACACCTAGAATTCGGGGCGCTCGAACCGGGGGAATGGATTGGGCGGCGGGGTTTAGGGGCTCTCACCTGAGCGAGGACCTGCTGCGGCAGGCTGGCGCCCTGGAAGAAGGCGACGGCCTCCTGGCCGCTGATGCGGCCGTCCTGGTTCAGGTCGGCGCGGCGGAAGTAGGCCTCGAAGGCCTCCATCCCCGCCATGGCCGGGATCCGGGGCGGGGATCTCGCCGGCCGCGCGGATCTGCTGCCGCGGGCTGTGGGGAGATCTCGGGGGGAGCGTGTCGCGGGCGGGCGGGCGGGCGGCTCTCTCGTGTGTCCGCGAGCGAGGGCAGTGGTTGGGGGTCGGTCCTCCGGGCGGGCGCCCCGTCCAGATGGTGTGTGAGCTGCCTGCTGCAAAACTTTTTGCTAAGTGCCCCCCTCCCAGTTTACACCCCTTCTAACCAAGTTTATTTTTTCGAACAAACTAGAAGGTTTTTTTTTTGGATAAAGGTTGTTTTTATTATCTCAAAAAGTAGCATCAAGCGGATGCAAAACATTATTAGTAACGTCCGGACTATGCATAACAAGGATGCACACAGTCAGACACCAAAAATTTGACAAAAAGAAAGGGAAACAACCGACACATCTGCAACAGTAGAGTACTATAGAGCGACACTATACCTATGTCGAGAAGGGCGGTGGACCGATCCGGAGATTATATTGTCATCCATGTTGGGTAAAAATCTCCGTAGCCACCTGCTCCAACTAAACGAGAATGTTCTAATCAAGTTTATCACGGCTAAATTATTGATTACTATAAGGGTTGAACGCGCGTTGCTGTATCGTTGGTGTTGTTGGGATTCCATAACTATTGTTTGTTATTTGGTTTGCCGTGTTGGAACGATGGAGTGTTTTTTTATAATCAATGTTTTGACAGGCTTTCTTGGTGGTGTGATTCTGTGTATCTGTTAATTAATGCATACTTATCTGGGGAAGTTTTGCGCTGGTGGACGTATGTATTATTTTGTTGCTATAGTGTCACATGTTGGCGCTTTTTTCTAGGTGGTGAAATGATGCGCATGACCGATGTGTTTTTAGGCTGGTTGTTGTTGATTAATTTGAGAAATCATTGATCCAGTCAAAATCATGAATCAAATATAAAATTAAACGCCTCAACTGAATGAGAGAGCTCCTTGAGAAATAGTTGACACATTCAAATTCATGAACCAAATACAAAATTGAACACCTTAATTGAATGGGAGAGCTTCATAATAGGGAGCATAGTGTATTGAAAGATCAATACTAGTTAACTGAATAATTAAGATGACGACATAGAGGGAAGTAAATAGGTCTCTATATTGGGGGAAGTCAAAATATGGCTAATGATTTCAGACCGATCACTTTACTTAAAAGTTATTTGAAGATCAGAATGAAAATCCTAGCCAACAGATTGCAACAAAGATCATAACGAAAATCCTAGCCAACAGTTTACAACAATTCATTTTGAGCATTGTTCCAACAGAGCATTGGTGGTCCCATCGGCGATCTGAGGTAAGTAAAGGCTTCCTTTACACCGGAAGGATCCAAGACTGACTCGCATTAGCATTTGAATATAGCGTTATTAGAGGGTGTAGAATAAGCTATTTATAGCTTATTTTACACCCCAGTAACGCTAAACTAAACGTCTTCATTTGAATATATATATATATAGTAACGCTAAACTAAGTGCGAGTGTGGAATAGCTTATACTACACCCCAGTAACGGTACATACAAAATATAGTAACACACTATGTAAAATATAGTAATTTTCATAAAAAATATAGTAAATTACAAACTTGGGTAGTAAAAAAATTCTTAATTACTATATTTTATACACTGTTTTACTAGATTTGTATATAGCGTTACTAGAGGGTGTAGAATAAGGTATTCTACACTCACGCTTAGAATAGCGTTACCCTATATAACTTGAAAAGACCTAGTATTCTACTTAAACTGAACTTCGCAAAATCATTTGATACAATCAAACACTCATCCATGTTGGTAAATCATGAAATATATGGGATTTGATTATAGATGGTTGAATTGGAACAAGTGCATCTTGGGATCAGGTACCTCGTTGTCATGCGTACGATCATCTATGGGGCCATCTAGCCCATTGGTGGTTCAGCTAGGGGAATGCACAAGCACAAAGAGCAGAATCAACAGAGAACGCAAAGGTTTTTACCCATGTTTGGGCAGGTGTAAAACTCAACTCCTGCTTTGTGTATTGGATGTGTATGAGCACAAGTACAAGGAGCGCTTTCTCTGGCAAGGTGCAAAGAGAGAGAGAGAGAGAGAGAGAGAGAGAGAGAGAGAGAGAGAGAGCAGCTACGCATGCAAGTTGTGCTAGGATTCGATCCTTGTAACAGTTGCCCTGATCCTCCTTTTTACAGCTAAAAGGAGTTACTATAGTGGCAAAACAGTCATTACATATTGACTAGATATCAAACAGTGATATCATACCTAATTCTGCCAGTTTAGGACAAAAGCATTAAATGCTCCGTTAGGTGTCATGTGGAGGAGGAATCCCGACAAGGCTTCTGCACCGCTCGCCCAGCTACCTCCTATTTACTTGACACGCTCTCTGGACGGGTGTCATTAAAGGTAAATCTCCTTCCAGCATGCTGCCACATGCCCGAAAAGCTCACCTAACTGCCTGCGGGCTCGACACCTCATCGATTAGTGACTAGCTGCTCGATGAGGTGGAGCGCTGGCAGCTAGCGAGAGCTTGCCCGGCCTCCACCTTGCCGGCTTGGCCTTTGCGGCAAGGGCTGTCTTCGGTGTTGATCTTGATGCTTTGTTTTGATCTTCACCCCGGTAGTCTTTTGTAATTGATCTTTGAATCTTGGTCTTGGCAATCTCTGGCAAGCCTTGGCCAGCAGGGAAGCTACTACTGTCTGTGCATAAGTTAGGGTATAAAATACCCATGTTTTATACACCGACAGGAGCCCCCGGGCCTGGGCCATACGCGCTGCTGAAGCGTCGTTGGGCTAGGCCCAAGAAATGCACAGACACGCGGCGGGAAACTGATGTCGTAATTTTAGTCATGATGGTTTTTCTGACTTCTGAAATCTTCTTTGCTTCTTCATTAATCTGGGTCCGTCTCTGCCCTTGGCCATCTTCCGGCAAACCTTGCCGTCGGGGTGGGCAGCTACTGCCCGTGCACAAGCCAGGAGTACGCACGCATGTGAGGCGTCATTAGTTTAGACCCGAACAGGTGCACGGCCACGCGTGGCAAAGTATAACTGCCATATCAGTCATTATCTCTCCTTTTTCTACGCCCTCCCGCCACGCGTATTAACATGCGAGGCAATGGATTGACGAAGAGGGGTGGTCGCTGGAGTGGTGTGCTTGACGAGGAACGCAGGCACGGGATTGGCGAAACTGGGCGGTCGCTAGGGCAGTGCGCCCGTCTAGGAATGCAGGGCACGGGATTGGTGAAACTGGGCGGTCGCCCAAAAACAGTGAAGAGCCAGCCCTCGCGCCTTCCCTATAAAGAGGGGGCCGCGGAGAGCGAAGCCCATCCACCTCTTTCCATTTCAATCCCCCAGCCACCATCATCTCCTTCTTCTACCTCCCCCCCTGCGCATCTATTGCCACCATGGCGAGGGGAAAAGGTCGAGCTCGTGCATCTGTTGTTGCTGCGAGAGCTTCTCCCCGACACCACGCCCACTTCTCAGCCACAGCTGCGGAGGCCCGCTCCAGTGCCCGAGGAAGGACCATAGTTCGTGGTCGTGGGAAACGCGGTGTGATAACCCACAAGTATAGGTGATCGCAACAGTTTTTGAGGGTAGAGTATTAAACCCAAATTTATAGATTCGACACAAGGGAAGCCAAAGAATATTTGTAAGTATTAGCAGTTGAGTTGTCAATTCAACCACACCTGGAGATTAAATATCTACAGCAAAGTGATCAGTAGCACAGTAGTATGATAATTTTGATAGCAGTGGTAACAGTAATAGTAACTGTAACAGTGATAGTAATAATTTTGTAGCAGTTGTGATAGTAGCAATAGCAATAGTAACTTAGGAAGAGCAATATGTGGAAAACTCGTAGGCATTGGATCAGTGATTACGTTGGATAATATTCATCATATAACAGTCATAACCTAGGGCGACACAGAACTAGCTCCAGTTCATAAATATAATGTAGGCATGTATTCCGTAAATAGTCATACGTGCTTATGAAACAGAACTTGCATGACATCTTTTGTCCTACCCTCCCGTGGCAGCGGGGTCCATAAGGAAACTAAGGGATATTAAGGCCTCCTTTTAATAGAGAACCGGAACAAAGCATTAACACATAGTGAATACATGAACTCCTCAAACTACGGTCATCACCGGAAAGTATCCCAACTATTGTCACCTTGGGGTTTACGGATCATAACACGTAATAGATACATATGACTTGCAAGATCGGATCAAGAACATAAATATAATGGTGAAAACATAAATGGTTCAGATCTGAAATCATGGCACTCGGGCCCTAGTGACAAGCATTAAGCATAGCAAAGTCGTAGCAACATCAATCTCAGAACATAGTGGATACTAGGGATCAAGACCTAACAAAACTAACTCGACTACTTGATTAATCTCATCCAACTCCTCACCGACCAGCGAGTCTATGAAGGAATTACTCACTCCCGGTGGGGAGCATCATGGAATTGGTGATGGAGGATGGTTGGTGATGACGAAGACCGAAGATCCCCCTCTTCGGAACCCCGAACGGGCTCCAGATCTGGCCTCCCGATGAAGAACACGAGGTGGCGGCGGCTCCGTATCGTAAAACGTGATAAAACTTCCTCCCCTATTTTTCTGGAAAAATAGGATTTTATAGCATTGGAATTAGGGTCAGCGGAGCCTCGTGGGCCCCACTACCCACCAGGGCGCGCCAAAGGGGGTTAGCGCGCCCTGGTGCCTTGTGGGCAGCTGGGGCCCCCCTCCAGTGGGTCTTGGTTCCATAAATTATTATATATTCCAAAATAATTCTCCAAAAAGTTTCGTCCAATTTCGAGAAATTTTATTTCTGCACAAAAACAATACCATGGTAGTTCTGCTGAAAACAATGTTAGTCCGGGTTTGTTTCGTTCAAATCTTGCAAATTAGAGTCCAAAACAAGAGCAAAAGTGTTAGGAAAAGTAGATACGATGGAGACGTATCAACTCCCCCCAAGCTTTACCCATTGCTTGTCCTCAAGCAATTCAGTTGACAAACTGAAAGTGATAAAAAGAACTTTGACGAACTCTTTTGTTCTTGTTTACATATATATATGCTTAAATAGCACCCAGGTTTTCAGCAAAGATCATGACTAACCATGCCAACAATAACTCTTAGAAATTATATTAACTCATATCAATGGCATAATCAACTAGCGAGCAATAATAAGATATCTCAAATGCCAACACTTTGTCAAAACAATCATGATATAATATGACAATAATGGTATCTCGCTAGCCCTTTCTGAGATCGCAAAACATAAATGCAGAGCACCTCCGAAGTTCAAGCATCTACTAAACAAAGTAATTCATGGTAGAAGAGATCCAGTCATGATGCATTCAACATTAACTATACACAATACATGAGGATGACAATAGTGCTCTCAGGACTGGCGCTTGTTTGAGAAGGTAATGACTCAACATAAAAATAAAATAATATAAAAGTAAATAGATAGTCCCTTCATAGAGGGAAGCAGGGATTTGCAGAGGTGCTAGAGCTCAAAGCTTAAATCAGAGATAAATATAATTTTGGGAGGTGCACCCTTCCTGTCAACGTCACGACCAAGAGTTTTCAATATCTTCCATGCTAAACATAGCGGCGGTTCCTAAGCGGTAAAAGTAAAAGTTTACTCCCCCTCCACCAACAAACACAAGCCATGGCTAACTGAATCCATGGGTGCCTTCCATACCAACAACAGTCCTGGGGGAGTTTTGTTTAATTATTTGCAATTTTTTATTTTGGGACTGGGCATCCCTATTACCAGCCCCTCTCGTGCAAGGACGAGTGAATATACACTCATCATAAGAATAACCTGCTTAGCATGGAAGATACTGACCATCCCCTATCTCTCCATGAGCGGTCCAGGCACACAAAGCAAATGTTCAATTAAAATTTTAGAGGTGGCACATGCAAATTTACTTGGAATGGCAGGATAATACCGCATATAGGTAGATATAGTGGACTCATCTGGAATAACTTTGGTTCAAGGATTTTGATGCACAAGCAGTATTCCCGCTTAGTACAGGCGAAGGCTAGCAAATAGGTTGAGAAGCGGCCAGCTAGAGAGCGAAAATGGTCATGAACATGCATTATGAATAATCAACATTGAATACTAGCATGAGTAGGATATAAACACCATGAACATAAATATCGTGAAGGCTATGTTGGTTTTGATTCAACTACATGCGCGAACATGTGCCAAGTGAAGCCACTTGAAACATTCAGATGAGGATACCATATCATCATACTACATCACAATCATTTTAATGCATGTCGACACCTAAGATAAATCATTATCCACTCCTGGCTACTTAAGCATGGCATGAGCAACTATAATCTCTAATTGTCATTACAAATATGTTTGATCATAATATGCTGAATCATGGATACTGAGTTAAACATATTTATAAAAACAAAAACAAGTTGAGTTCATACCCACTTTTCTCTGCCACAGTCATTTCATCAAATATCGTCATTATTGCCTTTCACTTGCATGACCGAATGATATGAAAATAATAATAGTGCAAGAGTGCCATTGACTAAGCTGGAATCTGCAACATTTTATTCAGAGGAGAAGACAAAAAAATATGGGCTCTTTGTTAGATCAACAATAATGCATACAGGAGCCACTCAACATTTTCATCGTGGTCTTCCCCTTGGTACGACTCAATAAAAAGAAAAGAATTTCGTAGAAACACACTGAAATATTTTTGGAGTTTTTTTAGTTTTTCTTGAAGCAAAAGAAACAAAAGCGAGAAAACTATTTACACGGGAAAGCTCCCACAAGCAAAAGAAGAAATGAGAAATATTTTTGGGTTTTCTTTTAATACTACAACTAATTTAACCTAGAAAGAAAAATCGAAAAGAAGCAAGAAATATTTTTGGATTTTCTCAAAGTTTTTCAAACACACAAGAAGAAAGCAAGAAAAACAAGACTAACATGGATAATACAATGAAAAAGTATTAACACCGACAACTGGAATGAAAAGTGTGAACATGAATGTAATGTCGATGGAAATGTGTACTCCCCCAAGCTTAGGCTTTTGTCCTAGCTTGGTAATCACCACCCGTAGCCTGGATAATAGTCAGAGTGATAACTCACGAAGGCTCTTGGTGCAGCCTCCTCAGCCCGTCGGGCAGCCTCGACCGCCGCGCTGTACTCGCGGGCCTCGCTCTCAAGAATGTAATATCTTCTTTTACTGTGATAATCAAAGAGAGCAGGTGTAGGCAAAATAACATGCACAATGGGGTTTTTATTGAACATCAAGTTGTAAGTGTAGTTAGTGGCTGTGGCCTTAATGAACTTATGGCACTTCATTGCCTCAAAGTCTAAGTACTGAGTAGGTAGAATGGGATCATTAGGCCAGGGTGACACACCCAGCTCCTTAGCTACACGGGAGGCATAAATCTCCCCATAAAAGTGGCCACTATCAGCATTGCGTTGCAACCTCCGTGCAACGATTGCTCCAAGATTATAACGTTTAATTCTTGTCAGAGCAGTGTGTATGAGGCTCAAGTCAGGGGCACACAGTGTGCTGCTATCTTGTTTGCCCACGATGCATTTGCCATTAAAGAGTGCAAAGTAATGAATTGATGGGAAATGTATACTCTTTATTCTACCTTGTGTCACTCCTCTATCCTCATCGTAACAGAGACTAGTCAAAAACGACTCATACTCAGATTTTGGTGGTTCATCCAGTGAACCCCAATATGGAATTTTACATGCAACACAGAACGCTTCTAGAGGCATGATGAAAGCATTATTATAAAGGCTAAATGAAACTCTAGACTCACGAGGATGATATTTAAATTTCTTAGTGAACGTCTCTGTGAGGTTGAGATGTTGGATGCACTTATCTGCGATGAAGGGAGCGAGCTCGGTGTTGTGAACATACTGCTCAAATTCTTCCTTGATACCTACACCAACCATGAACTCGTTACACGGCCATAGGCACAATTTGGTGTCGGCGTCCCGCATCGAGCTTGCACTTGGTTCAACATAGGACTGTCGAATCGAGCTTCCGCTCGATGATGCCTCCGAGGACCTCCTTGATGACCCACAAGTATAGGGGATCTATCGTAGTCCTTTTGATAAGTAAGAGTGTCGAACCCAACGAGGAGCGGAAGGAAATGACAAGCGGTTTTCAGCAAGGTATTCTCTGCAAGCACTGAAATTATCGGTAACAGATAGTTGTGTGATAAGATAATTCGTAACGGGTAACAAGTAACAAAAGTAACTAAGGTGCAGCAAGGTGGCCCAATCCCTTTTGTAGCAAAGGACAAGCTTGGACGAACTCTTATATAAAGCAAAGCGCTCCCGAGGACACATGGGAATTACTGTCAAGCTAGTTTTCATCATGCTCATATGATTCGCGTCATTACTTTGATAATTTGATATGTGGGCGGACCGGTGCTTGGGTGCTGCCCTTACTTGGACAAGCCTCCCACTTATGATTAACCCCTCTCGCAAGCATCCGCAACTACGAAAGAAGAATTAAGATAAATCTAACCATAGCATGAAACATATGGATCCAAATCAGCCCCTTACGAAGCAACGCATAAACTAGGGTTTAAGCTTCTGTCACTCTAGCAACCCATCATCTACTTATTACTTCCTAATGCCTTCCCCTAGGCCCAAAGAATGGTGAAGTGTCATGTAGTCGACGTTCACATAACACAACTAGAGGAAAGACAACATACATCTCATCAAAATATCGAACGAATACCAAATTCACATGATTACTTATAGCAAGACTTCTCCCATGTCCTCAGGAACAAACGTAACTACTCACAAAGCATATTCATGTTCATAATCAGAGGGGTATTGAATAGCATTAAGGATCTGAACATGTGATCTTCCACCGAATAAACCAACTAGCGTCAACTACAAGGAGTAATCAACACTACTAGCAACCCACAGGTACCAATCTGAGGTTTTGAGACAAAGATCGGATACAAGAGATGAATTAGAGTTTGAGAGGAGATGGTCCTGGTGAAGATGTTGATGGAGATTGACCCCCTCTCGATGAGAGGATCGTTGGTGATGACGATGGCTTTGATTTCCCCCTCCCAGAGGGAAGTTTCCCCGGCAGAACAGCTCCGCCGAAGCCCTAGATTGCTTCTGCCCAGGTTCTGCCTCGAGACGGCTGTGCTTCATCCCGAAAGCTCTCTTCTTATTTTTTCCAGGTCAAAACACATCATATAGCAGAAGATGGGCACCGGAGGCCTGCTAGGGGGCCCACAAGCCACAGGGGCGCGCCCCCCAGGCTTGTGACCTCCTGGTGGGTCCCCTCTGGTATTTTCTTCGCCCAATATTTTTTATATATTCCAAAATAATTCTCCGTAAATTTTCAGGACTTTTGGAGTTGTGCAGAATAGGTCTCTCATATTTGCTCCTTTTCCAGTCCAGAATTCCAGCTGCCGGCATTCTCCCTCTTCATGTAAACCTTGTAAAATAAGAGAGAAAAGGCATAAGTATTGTACCATAATGTGTAATAACAGCCCATAATGCAATAAATATCAATATAAAAGCATGATGCAAAATGGACGTATCAACTCCCCCAAGCTTAGACCTCGCTTGTCCTCAAGCGAAAGCCGAAATCGATAATCATGTCCACATGTTTAGAGATAGAGGTGTCGATAAAATAAAATATGGACATGAAGGCGTCATGATCATCTTTAGAATAGCAACATATCTTGACATACAATTTCTTATGCTAAAGTGACAATTCATTCACAAGGTAAAGTATGAATCAGAAACTTTATTGAAAACTAATAAACTATGATCTCAGTCATTGAAGCAATTGCAATTTATCATAATATCGGAAAGAGTCAATGCAAGAGCTTTTCAGCAAGTTCACATACTCAACTATCATTTAGCCTTTCACAATTGCTAACACTCACACGATACTTATGAGTTCAAAGTCTCAGTCGGACACAGAGAAAGATAGGGGCTTATAGTTTCGCCTCCCAACCTTTTACCTCGAGGGTAATGTCAACAATAATACTTTATGATAACCTACATCTGAGTGGATATATATATTTGGATCTTTCCCAACATATAGTGCTTGCCAAAAAGAAAAAGTGTAAAAAGGAAAGGTGAAGATCACCATGACTCTTTCCCAACATATAAGGGTAGAAGGTAAAAGTAAAAGATAGGCCCTTCGCAGAGGGAAGCAGAGGTTGTCATGCGCTTTTATGGTTGGATGCACAAAATCTTAATGCAAAAGGACGTCACTTTATATTGCCGCTTGTGATAAAGAACTTTATTATGCAGTCTGTCGCTTTTATTTCTTCCATATCACAAGTTCGTATAAAGCTTATTTTCTTCACACTAATAGATCATACATATTTAGAGAGCAATTTTTATTGCTTGCACCGATGACAACTTACTTGAAGGATCTTACTCAATCCATAGGTAGGTATGGTGGACTCTCATGGCAAAACTGGGTTTAGGGATGTTTGGATGCACAAGTAGTATCTCTACTTGGTGCAAAGGATTTGGCTAGCATAAGAGAGAAAAGCAAGCTCAACATGTTGGAAGATCCATGACAATATAACTTCTATTCGGATATAAGAAAACATAACCCATTATGTTGTCTTCCTTGTCCAACATCAACCTTTTAGCATGTCATATTTTAATGAGTGCTCACAATCACAAAAGATGTCCAAGATAGTATATTTATATGTGAGACCTCTCTTTCTTCATTACTTCCTATTAATTGCAACAATGACCAAAACTATGTTTGTCAACTCTCAACAAATTTCATGCGACATACTTCTTATATGTGAAGTCATTACTCTCCATAAGATCATTGTATGATCTTTTTATTTCTTTTATTCTATTCTCTTATTTTATTCCCTCAAGATCATAGCAAGAAAGCAAAGCCCTCAACTCAAAACTCTCTTTATTATATATCTCTCAGACTCGATTACATAGAGGGAACATAAAGCAAAACTCAAGGCTATATCATATTAAAACTTTATTCTACTAAATCAAGATATAACCAAAAGGATCGAACTAAGAAAAATGATAAAAGTAAAGGTGTGATGGTGATACGATACCGGGGCATCTCCCCCAAGCTTGGCAGTTGCCAAGGGGAGTACCCATACCCATGTATTTAGATCTCTTTCTTTGGAGGTGGTGATGATGGAGTTGTTGATGAAGTAGTGCCACACTTCGAACGCAGGAGATACTCCAATCTACGAATGATGCTCTGGAGGGAGATGATATGCTCTTGCAACAGAATATTTTCACGAGTGAGATATTTATTTTGCACATGAACTGTCTCAATGATCTTAAAAACTTCAATTTCAGTAGGGGTAAGATGATCATAGTATGGTTGAAGGATGTCTTCTTCTTCTGCTGCTGGAACTTGATCTATCGCGACCTTCTTGATCTTATCACGCTTGTTGGTTTCCCCAAGTTCTTCTCTCTTCATCTCTATCTTCATCAGCCACGCATCGTCGTCCCCATTGTTGGAGGAGGGGGAAGACATGATGCCTGGCCTTGAAAACTCTGGCAGAAAACAACCCAAAACGAAAACAGGGGATTTTGTCGTGGTACGGTGGTCAAAACCTTCGGGAGATTATATAATGAATTTTTACCGACCAAAAGGAGTATCCTACAAGAAAACGGAGTCCAGAGGGCACACGAGGTGGTCACAAGCCTGGGAGGCGCGCCCAGGGGGGTAGGGCGCGCCCCCACGGCTTGTCGCCTCCTCGTGCACTTTCCGGACTACTTCTTATTTTTTTAATTTTTTAAATATTCCAAAACGGAGTAAAATTGCTTCTGGAAAAGTTTTGGAGTCGGTTTACTTACCGTATCACGTACCTATTCCTTTTCGGAGGTCTGGGGCATTCTGGAAAGTTTCCCTTATGTACTCCTCCGGTGTTATGGTATTAATAATATTGGTTTCAACATTTATGGGAGTACCTGAGATATAATGTTTGATTATTTGCCCGTTTACCACCTTCGGGTTATTGCCTTCGGCGTTGTTGATCTTGATGGCACTGGAACGATATACTTCCTCGATAATGTAAGGCCCTTCCCATTTAAAGAGAAGTTTTCCTGCAAAAAATCTTAAACGAGAATTGTATAGCAAGACATGGTCACCTACATTGAATTCACGCTTTTGTATCCTTTTCTCATGCCATCTTTTAACTTTTTCTTTAAACAACTTGTCATTCTCATAGGCCTGGGTTCTCCATTCATCAAGTGAGCTAATGTCAAATAACCTCTTTTCACCGGCAATTTTGAAATCATAGTTGAGCTCTTTAATTGCCCAATAAGCTTTATGTTCTAGTTCAAGAGGTAAGTGACATGCTTTTCCATAAACCATTTTATATGGAGACATACCCATAGGGTTTTTATAAGCAGTTCTATAGGCCCATCTTGATGATGCCTTATGGAGCAGATCCAAATCATCAAGTTTTATGGATCATGAGTAAGCAGTTCCATAAGCCCATAAGGCATCATCAAGTTTTATGGATCATGAGTAAGCAGTTCCATAAAGCAGAATTAAGATAAATCTAACCATAGCATGAAACATATGGATCCAAATCAGCCCCTTACAAAGCAACGCATAAACTAGGGTTTAAGCTTCTGTCACTCTAGCAACCCATCATCTACTTATTACTTCCCAATGCCTTCCCCTAGGCCCAATCAATGGTGAAGTGTCATGTAGTCGACGTTCACATAATACCACTAGAGGAAAGACAACATACATCTCATCAAAATATCGAACGAATACCAAATTCACATGATTACTTATACCAAGACTTCTCCCATGTCCTCAGGAACAAATGTAACTACTCACAAAGCATATTCATGTTCATAATCAGTGGGGTGTTGAATAGCATTAAGGATCTGAACATATGATCTTCCACCGAATAAACCAACTAGCATCAACTACAAGGAGTAATCAACACTACTAGCAACCCACATGTACCAATCTGAGGTTTTGAGACAAAGATCGGATACAAGAGATGAACTAGGGTTTGAGAGGAGATGGTGCTGGTGAAGATGTTGATGGAGATTGACCCCCTCTCGATGAGAGGATCGTTGGTGATGACGATGGCTTCGATTTCCCCCTCCCAGAGGGAAGTTTCCCCGGCAGAACAGCTCCGCCGGAGCCCTAGATTGCTTCTGCCCAGGTTCTACCTCGAGACGGCGACGCTTCGTCCCGAAAGCTCTCTTCTGATTTTTTCCAGCTCAAAACACATCATATAGCAGAAGATGGGCACCGGAGGCCTGCCAGAGGGCCTATAAGCCACAGGGGCGCTCCTAGGGGGGTAGGGCGCGCCCCCCAGGCTTGTGACCTCCTGGTGGGTCCCCTCTGGTATTTTCTTCGCCCAATATTTTTTATATATTCCAAAATAATTCTCCATAAATTTTCAGGACTTTTTGAGTTGTGCAGAATAGGTCTCTCAGATTTGCTCCTTTTCCCGTCCAGAATTCCAGCTGCCGACATTCTCCCTCTTCATGTAAACCTTGTAAAATAAGAGAGAAAAGGCATAAGTATTGTACCATAATGTGTAATAACAGCCCATAATGCAATAAATATCAATATAAAAGCATGATGCAAAATGGACGTATCACTCCTCCTCGAAGAACTCCTAAAGAGGTGCACTTTTATTTGCGAAGAATTTCTGAAAAAAATTGGGACACAAAAATGAAATCAACAAGACTTCATAAAATTGATAGCAACTACTCATATGTATGTCCAGAGGCTATATCAAGCATTCAAACTACTTGGAACTCAAAGAATTCAACATGCAAGCTTATTTAAAGTAGCACCAAGAGTAGCTAAATATTCAAAATATAAACCACTAGAACAAAGACTATTTGGAGCAATGGAGGAGTCACATACCAAGTAGCAATCCCCCAAAACAGTTTCAAAAATGGAGCTTCGAGTAAAGAGATCAAAATCCGCGGGTTTGAGAGCAAGAACACGAGAGAGAGAGAGAGAGAGAGAGCAATGGTGATTTTTTTTTCTGGAGGTAGGTGATGACATGGGCTAAAGGGATAAGTGACACTACTAGGGAAAACCTTATACACAGAGGTATAGCAGTAGCGCTGGTCAGAACAAAGCGCTACTGCTACTTAGTAGTAGTGCGCATCAACAAAGCGCGCTACAGCTATGGTTATAGCAGTAGCGCGTCTGCATGCAAAAGCGCTACTACTATAATTCCCACACTGTTGCCGGTAGGCTAGGAATAGTAGTAGCGATTCTGCGGAAAGCACGCTACTGCTAAGTGCCTTGTAGCAGCGCGTTTCTGGTGTAGAGCGCTACTGCTAAGAAAAAGAAAATAAATAGAAAAATAAATGAAAATGAAAGAAATAGAAAAAGGAGAAATGAAAAAAAGAAAATGTAAAGAAAAAGAAAAATAAAGGAGAAAGGCATAGCAGTAGCGCTTGTTCTCACAAAGCACTATAGCTACCCTTAGCAATAGCGCTTTTTGCAGGCCCGCGCTATAGCTAAGTTCCTTAGATAAAAGGAAAAGAAAAAGGAAAATAAATAGCTACTTCCTATAGCAGTAGCGCGTTTTGGTGGAAAGCGCTATAGCTAACTTAGCTATAACGCGTTTTTCCTACCAGCGCTACTGCTAGTTTGACTTAACCACGCGCGGGCTCAAAATTTTGCTAAGTCCTTTCCCCCCTCTCCCCCCACTCAATCTGTCGCCGCCGTCGATCGCCCTGCACCCGAGCACGCCCTCGACGCCGGCCATCGCCCGAGCCCGCCCTCGACCTCACCGTCGCCGCACTCGACCTCGCCGCACTCGACCTCGCCGCAACCGCCCGAGCCCTCCCTGGACCGTCGCCGCCCGAGCGCGAGCCCGCCCTCGCCGCCGACCGTAAGCCTCTCCCTCTCCTCTCCCCTGCCCTCCTCTCTCTCTCTCTCTCTGCTAGCTAGGGCAAATTTCATATGTTGTTGTTGTGATGATGTTCATATGAACCCTAGGTGTTCATATGAACCCTAGATTTGTTTAGGACAGTAGGAATTTTTTTAGCATTTAGAAAAAAAAAAGTAATTTTTTTAGGAAAGTAGCTAGGGAATTTTTTTTTATGAAAATGCCTAAACAGTAATTCCATTTAGCTTTAAATTAACAGAGGGTATATAAATAATAGTAACATTTAGCTTTAAATTAATAGAGGCTATAAACAAAAAACAGTAGCATTTAGCTATAAAAAATTATTTGGACTATGGACCTGAATCTGGTCCAAATTTCATTCAAATGAAATTTGAATTATTTGGACTATGGACCTGAATATTTTTTAAGAAATTGGGTGTAGGTACTAAGGTCTTGCTGTGGAAATTTTGGTGAGTTCAGAAGGGTTAGAGAAAATGGAGTTCCTTTGCAATTTCTAATAAGGTCAAGTATTGTTGGAATATTTGCTCTAAAACAATTTGGATGAAAAGAAAATAATGTGTGTGTGTGTGAGAGAGGAATAGCTAGAACAGAATTTGGGTTCTGTCCTAGGCAGAGAAGTGTTTAGTGAGGTCATTTTGCAAAGGTTTTTGGTTTTTGAAAAGACCACAATTTTTCAAGGAAAAGAATTTAGGCAAGTTTTATTTTAAAGATGATCCCTTCCTAGACTTTTAGTTTTAAACAAAAAACAAAAGCATTTAGCTATAAATAAAAAACAGTAGCTATGGCATTTAGCTATAAACAAAAAATAAAATTGTTTTTCTTTTCAAAAACTTGGTTAAAGTAATTGTTGTTATATAAACGAAAAACAAGATTGATGTTATATGATATATGTCATTGATGTTCATTTGCATATTCCATTATTGTTGATTATATCTTTTCATTGAAGTGGTCATGTTATATCTTTTCATTGAAGTGGTTCGATTGTGCCCAAGTGGCCTTTTGTTGTTTGCAGAGAATGAAGCCGAGTGGCCCATGTTTTGCCAGAATGTTGATTCATTTCCGTTCCGACAAATTTCAGGTGCTTGATTCGTCCACTTTGTAGCAAAGGTCATGCCGAAATTTTCCGTGAATTTCGGCATGACTTGTGCTACAAACTAGGACATATCGAGTGGCCGGGATTTGCCGCACCGGGAATGAATCAACATTCCTGCAAAACATAGGCCTTTTTTATGTCATTATTCATTTTATTAGGTCAAGAATTAATTAACTAGATTTAATTGTAGGAAACATGGCTAGCGACGATGAAGGACAGGGTTCTGGTGATTGCAACGTCTACGAGGCGGCAGACGCCTATTTGAACCTTCTCGAGGAGCAACGGTTGTTGCAGTGCCCACCTGTAACATCCGAGACTGAGACCGGTGCCGAGGCCGGCGCTGAGACCGGCACTGGCGCCGAGACCGGCACTGAGACTGGTGAAGCCGGTATAGAACCAAAACCGAAGAGGATACGACACCCAAACCAGCTCAACACTACTAGACTGTTGGTCACGGAGGTGGACTCCGGTAATTTTGAGCCAAAAGAGCCCGTGGAAGCGCGCGCGTGCTACGGCAATCAAATAGGTTGCGTCCTATGGGTAACCGCCACCATCAACGATGAGAAACTAAAGAAGATACCAAATATGGAGCACTCCCTCCTAAGGAAGCTGCACCAGGTATTCTTGTTCCGGGGCCGGGATGAAATCAAATTTACTCATCCAGATAAAGACCCGACAATGAAGAAGATAAACAGACGCGCCATGGGCAAGTTTAGCAGCGCGTTGTCCACCTGGAAAGTAAGGGTGAAACATCGGATCATGGTCAAAAAGGAACCCTACTCCGAGATTGTAAAGGATAATCCGACAATTACGGAAGAGCAGTTTGAAATATTCAAGAAGGCTTGCGTTGCCGAAGCTGCCAAAGAAAAGTCAGAGTACATGAAGGGGCTTCAAGAGAGGAACATGGGGTGCCACCACCTCGGAAGCCGTGGTTACGCGGGGAAGAGGCCCATATGGGCCAAGGAGGACGCGGAACACGAAAGTCTGGGGATCCCAGACCCCTTGGCGGAGTTCACCATCCCGCAGGAGCGTGATGTCATCAAGGCCCGGTACCGTTGGGACCCAGTCAACAAGGTTTTCGAAACGGACGCGGTCATGATGGAGTTCATGAGACTGCTGGTAATTTTTAATTTACCCCCTAATTTTAGCTTCTGATCAATTCGACTGCACGGAGTCACATTTGTAAACGATCCTTGTTCCTTTTGCAGAAAGAGCAGCATAGGATTGCGGCCAAAAGCGACTCACCGTCTGAGGCGTTGGCGAGGCCCAAGTGGGACACCCCATTCAACTGGGCATTGAACATATTGAAAGGACTCCCGGTGGACACTCGGCCGTCGTATGGACGTGTGCATGGCGTCGGAGACGGCGCCAGGTGGAAGAAGTACTACCGTGAGACCACGGAGGAGAGAAAGGAAAGACGGAGGTTAAATGAAGAAAACATCGACAAGAAGGTTGAGATTGCGGTTGATAAGAAATTAGCTGAGACAGTCAAAGCAGCGGTAGCTGCCGCAAGAGAGGAGATGGCAACTTCGTATAGTGTCTTGGTTCCGGCTATCGTTAGTTGGACCAAGCAAAATCCAGATAAAGAGGCAGCGAACTTTCCCCTTTCCAACTTCTTCAGGAGTAGCTCGTTTAGCGCACCTGCTCCTGCACCTGCTCCCGCACCCTCTAGCAGCCCGTCCTCTATCTCTGGCGTGCTCGGCGGGGCTTCGTCTTTGGCTGAGTTCGACGCCCTCACGGTACCTGTCACACCGGCCTATTCAATATATGTATAATCTCCCGTTTTCCGTTGCCTTTCGGATGTCTCACGTCGCAGACATGTCTTTGCAGGCCAACGTAACCCCGTACACCATACTGTACACCATCGACGGCCAGAAGGTGGACGTGGGAAAGGCAACGATAATGAAGCCGAAGGAACAATTGTTCCACAGCCGGCCGATCCCCCCTGACATCTTCAAGGTTTCCGTGGCCAGTGTCAAACTGGGCCATGAGAATTTGGCTCCTCCGGCACTAGGGGGAGATGACGACGAGAGCCCGCGGCGGCTTGGCGATTGCAAGAGTTGGGTCCTGTGGTGGCCAAAGAGTCTGCTTCGTCTGGAGGCGGCCGGGAGCACACCCATGACCACGCAGCCTTAGCAAGGTATGAACACCAACACCCCACCTACCCAATTAGCGTCGCCTGTCGTGCCGGGTGATAGCGGACGGTGTGAGGAAGAGGCTCCATTAGTCGCTGATGATGTCGCCGCCGTCGAAGAAGCATTGCATGATATTGATGCCATCGATGAGGATGACGATGACCCTCTACAGTATCTCAATACTGGCGCCTATGACGACGGAGGATTGATGGCTCAGCAGTATGAGTACTCAGGGTTTGAGCGTGATGAGTCGGTGCCTGAATTGTCGGAGGATGAACATATTATAGGTGACCTTCTAGTAGCAAAGAAGCATAGGAAGAGACCGAGGAAAGGCAACAAAGCTGCTTCTATGAGCCAGCCGCCTCCGCAGCCTTGGGTTCAAGACCATATACCTGTCATAGGTGCGGCGAAATTCCATATCCCCGATGATCCGATCCTACCTAAGGCAGCGGTAGAGTCCATATACGGCGATCTCAGGAGACTTCATGACGATGTGCTGCGGAGAGAGAAAAACCTGATCACCTCGGAAAATCCAGGATACCCGCTCTACGTGGTTAACGTGCCGCAGCAAAGGTTGTACGTCGACACATTCCCCGCGGAAAAGTTCTTCCTTCGATTCGATTACATCTTTGACATGTTTCACTTGAAAAAGCTAGATTTTACGTTTGTCCGCCTTTTTGCCTTGTACATGAACTACATCATCAGGATTGAGCAGATACCTTATATCTGTGTCGCTGACCCGTACTTCATGCACGAGGGCTTCTTAGTAGTCTGCCCAAAGCACCATGAATACGCGAGTAACTACATCATCGATTTCATGGTCGGCAATAAGGACAAGGAGACGATTCTCGTGCCTTATCATCCCATGTAAGTCATCCACGGATATCCTTCCTTCGATTTCAATCATTCATTTGCACGCATGGAGGCTAATTTGAGGTGTACTTATTTTGCGCAGCGACGGGCGCGCCGTCCTCATTATCCTTTACCCCTGATTCTCCCACACTCTTTACTTGGACTCGTCGAAGAACATGAAGAAAAAGGATTACACCCACATCAAGTCTATTCTCGACAGTGCTATCTTTAGCTACGGCCTACGGGGTGGAGAGATCATGCTCAAGAAGACAAGGAACCGCGCGCCCGCCTTCGGCCATAAGACCGACTTCTGCTGCATCCAGCAACCGAGTGGTACTGTCAGCGATGGATTCTATGTCCTCCACCACATGCTGGAGTACAGACGGGATCAGCAGAACCTTCGCATGTCACCTAGATCCGGTGATGCCCATATTTTGCAATGGGCAAAGAACCTAGGAGATATCCCTGATCATCGACTCCGAGCTGAGTTCTATCACATCCAGCGTGAACTTGCCCAAATCATCATGAAGGAGGTCCTCGAAAAAACAGGGATGTTCTACGAAGAAGGGCAAATGTCACGGGAAGACGTCTGAACACATGTAGCCACTCAGCGTCTCGACCTGAAGCCTTTCACTGCACTCGGGGACTATCTCCTTGACTTGGATGGATGGAACGACATGTTGGAGTGATTGACAATATATGACAATGTGTCCGTTTAGTCCATACTTTCTCTATGACGAAACTTTGAGTTATGCACGATGAAACTTTATCTGTGATGTAATTAAACCATCCTCCTCAACTAGCGAAGATCACTCTAGTTAGGGCATTTTGGGTACGATGAACTTTGTTATTTATGCTTATGATATGTTGCTTCTATTTTTGCCAACTCTGTCTCTTTCTGTTGCTCAACTATATATGTTGCATATTATCGACTCATGTGATGATGCAGGTACATAGATCATCGATGGCGAAGAAGTGCTACGCCAGGAGTATACGACGAGTGGTCGGAGTGTCAGGCCCAGGTGTACCAGTTTTCGAGCGACAGCCAAAGAGGGATACAAACCGGTGCCTCAAGAAGTACTACATTATGTATGATGAGACATGTCATGTAACTTGTATAGCTATATCGTGATTATGATGTGACGACATGATTTGTGTTGGATGATATGATGAGACTATTATGTGTATGATATGATGAGCATATTGCATGTTTATGATATGATTAGAATACTATATAAAACCTGTACAAAAACATCGCAAATACGTAGCAAAAAAAGATATGTGAAAATATAGTAGTAGCGCTCTTTAGTGCTGGACAGGAAAACGCTACTGCTAAGGCACTTAGCAGTAGCGCTGGTATGGAAAGCGCTACTGCTAAGTAGGTATAGCAGTAGCACGTGTCAAAACGCGCTATTGTTAAACGTTAGCTATATCGCCGTATCAGTAGCGTGGTGCCCCGCGCTACTGATAGCCCTTAGACCCGCACTACTGCTAGGCTTTTCCCTAGTAGTGTGAAGGGGGCCACGTGGGGCCCACTACCCACCAAGGCGCGCCTGGGGTAGCTGGCGTGCCCTGGTGCCTTGTGGGCAACAGGGGCACCCCCCTGAAATGTTATTTGCATCAAAAATTCTTAAATATTCAGAAAAAAATCATGTTAAAATTTTAGGACATTCTTAGCACTTTTATTTTTGGGCACTTTTTTATTGCACGGAAAATTCAGAAAACAGGATAAACATGACATTTTATTGTATTTGACTAAAAATAACAGAAAGAAAAAAGTGGGAACAGAAGGTTGTGCTTACTCAATTCATCGACCTCATACCTCTCAAAAATAATCCATTAATAAGGTTGATCAAGTCTTATTAACAACCACTTTCGATTAGCATGAAACCGAAGAATTTTCGTAAAACACTAAGTTACCTCAACGAGGATATGCATATCCCCAACAATAAGTAGTTCATATTTCTTTTTGGCAGTAGGAAGGGGAAGTTGGAAGCTTCCAATAGTAAGTGTCGGAGACTTTTCAATAACATTAATACCATTCACTTGAAATTGTTTCTTCGGAAAGTGCATCGTATGCTCATTACCATTGATATGGAAAGTGACTTTGCTTTTATTGCAATCACTAACAACCCCTGCAGTATTCAAAAAGGGTCTACAAAGGATAATCGACATGTTGTCGTCCTCGGGCATCTCAAGTATAACAAAGTCTGTTAAGATAGTAACATTTGCAACAACAACAACGGGCACATATCCTGACAAATACCGATAGGTATGGCAGTTGATTTGTCAGCCATTTGCAAAGATATTTCAGTAGGTGTGAGTTTATTCAAATCAAGTCTTTTATATAAGGAGAAAGGCATAACACTAACACCAGCTCCCAAATCACATAAAGCAGTTTTGACATAATTTCTTTTGATGGAGCAAGGTATAGTTGGTATTCCCGGATCTCCAAGTTTTTTAGGTATTCCATCCTTAAAAGAATAATTAGCAAGCATGGTGGAGATTTCAGAGATTTCAGCTTCAAGTATTTTTCTTTTATTAGTGATAATGTCTTTCATGTATTTTGCATAAGGGGCCATATTTAAAGTATCAGTCAAGCGAGTACGGAAAAAGACTGGACTAAGCATTTCAGCAAAGCATTCAAATTCTTCATCATCCTTTCTCTTAGAAGGTTTAGGTGGAAAGGGCATGGATTTCTGAACCCATGGCTCTCTTTCATTACCATGTTTTCTAGCAACAAAGTCTCTTTTATCATAACGTTTATTTTTAGGTTGTGGGTTATCAAGATCAGTAGCATGTTCTATCTCAACATCATTATTTGGTTCTTTATCAATGTCTGGTTGAGCATCTTCATGAACATCATCATTATCATTTTCATTATCACTAGGTGAATGTTCATTACCAGATTGGGTTTCAGCATCAGAAATAGAAACATCATTGTTATCTTTAGAAGGTTTTTCTATCTCAGGTTCACTAGAGGTATGCAAAGTCCTATCATTTTTCTTTTTCTTTTTCTTTTTAGAAGGACTAGGTGCATCAGCATTAATTCTTTGAGAGTCTTATTCAATTCTTTTAGGGT
The DNA here is from genome assembly GCA_011799875.1 of Thinopyrum elongatum. Taxonomy (NCBI): domain Eukaryota; kingdom Viridiplantae; phylum Streptophyta; class Magnoliopsida; order Poales; family Poaceae; genus Thinopyrum; species Thinopyrum elongatum. The sequence continues at coordinate 560,371,038 of CM022300.1, forward strand.
GTCCCTCTGGATAAAGTGGTTCCTGAGGCATTTTGCCTCCTCTAGTTGCTACTCTAACAACATAATCATTCATATTATTATTTATTTCACTAAGCAATTCACTTTGAGATTTAGGAACTTGTTATAACTGGGTTTGAACCATAGAGGCATGTTTTCCTACACCTCTAACATCATTAGTGATTCTAAATAATAAGTCACTCAAGCGAGCAATCATATCAGAATTTTGTTTTAGTTGTTTCATAAAATTTGCATTGAAGTGATCTTGCTTCATAATGTAGTTGTCAAATTCATATAAGCACCAGGGTGTTTATTGTAAGGGATGTCACCTTCATCAAACTTTAATAAAGAATTTACCTCTACCACATGTGGTGGTGGTGTGTAAGACCATGTATTTCTTCAATAGGTGGTAAATTCTTAACATCCTCAACTTTAATACATTTTTCCTTCATACATTTCTTTGCCTTTTGCATATGTTCAGGACTGAGAAATAAGATACCCCTCTTCTTCGGAGTGGGTTTAGGAGGTGGTTCAGGAAGTGTCCAATCATCATAATTCTTCAATATATTATTCAATAATTCCTCAGCTTGTTCAACAATTTGTTCCCTGAAAACACAACCAGCACAACTATTTAGGAAGTCCCTAGAAGCATCAGTTAGTTCATTATAGAAGATATCAAGTATTTCATTTTTCTTAAGAGGATGATCAGGCAAAGCATTAAGTAATTGGAGAAGCCTCCCCCAAGATTGTGGGAGACTCTCTTCTTTAATTTGCACAAAGTTAAATATTTCTTGTAAGGCAGCTTGTTTCTTATGAGCAGGAAAACATTTTTCTAAGAAGTAGTAAATCATATCCTGGGGACTACACACACAACCAGGAGCAAGAGTATTGTACCATATCTTAGCATCATCCTTTAATGAGAACGGAAATAACTTGAGGATATAGTAATAGCAAATTTTCTCATCATGAGCAAATAGGGTGACTATATCATTTAATTTAGTAAGATGTGCCACTACAGTTTCAGTTTCATAGCCATGGAAAGGATCAGATTCAACCAAAGTAATTAACTCTGGGTCGATAGAGAATTCATAATCCTTATCAGTAACAAAGATAGGTGAAGTAGCAAACTTAGGATCACATTTCATTCTAGCATTCAAAGATTTTTCTTTCAAATTGCATAATTTCTTAAGATCATCTCTATCCTTGCAAGCAAGAAAGTCTCTAGCTACCTCTCCATCCATAACATAACCCCCAGGTAGCTTAGGCAATTCAAATCTATGAGAGCTAGGTCTAATAGGTGTTTCATAGTTTTAGTTTCAATGACTTCATCAGTTTTAGTAATTTCATCAGTTTCAGCATTCTCAATATCTTTAGCTCTAGCAAGTTGTTCATCAAGAAATTCACCTAGTGGCACATTATCATCAAGCAAGGTACTAGCATCATCATAAGCATCATTCATAGCAGAAGTAGCCTCATCAATAACTTGCGACATATCAGAATTAATAGCAGGTGGTGGTGTTGCAAGTTTATTCAAAACAGAAGGTGAATCAAGTATGGAGCTAGATGGCAGTTCCTTACCTCCAGGGGCGGAGCCAAGAATTGGACATAGGGGGGCGAGTCAAAAACTAAAAATTTCGCACCGCACAAAGTGTTGTAAATAAACCTCTTTTTTGTTAACCATCGTAAATAGCCTTCTGTAACAATGATCTATATGAACAAAATCTAATACTTAGCTTGTAAAATATTGCCCAGAAGACATATCAACCATACAACTAAGAAATTTAATTATGTACAGAATGATGGCAATTAGTAGCAATATTTTCTAAAAGGTTCAAAGAAACATCTAATTAGTAGATTGATCTGTTATCTTATTTGCTAGAATAGTTAGTTGCTATGTCGTAATCCATCAGAAGTACTAGCAGTAGGGAGAGTGTATGTTGGTGTACCTTTGAAACCGAACCCTAGACCACGCGCAAATGCTTTGATTGACTTAATGACAAGGCTCCATATCTGAATCAACAGAGTGACTAACACCGTCAAAGCAACCTGCGTCCATATAGTGATCTGAGTAGTTTGCTAGCTGCCGGCGGACGGTAAATTGGGGCAGCGCTCTGCAGTTGGAAGCGAGGCGGCAGGAGCAGCAAACCACGAGCGGTGGCACGAACCCTAGATGACAACCGATTGTCCTCCCAAATTGCTGAAAGAGCAAACGTGCATGTAGGCTTCCAGCATTTCACAACCGATGGTCAAAGTGGCCTGGGCATCGGTTTGTGTACTACACGGATTAGTATCAATTATGGGCTGACTTACTAATTAAGTTGCCATTAGCTCCGGCCAATTAGCAGATGTATTATCATATAATACTACTAGTATGCCGCGTGAAACATTAAGGGGGGGCGATCGTTGGGGGGGTCTAGCCCCTGCTCGCCCCCTGTCTCCGCCCCTACTTACCTCCCCTCGTCTTAGAAGGAAAAATCTTGGTTCTTGTATCTTTCAGATTCTTCATAGTGATAAATAGATATAAATCCCAAGTGACTCAACAAATATAGCTATGTTCCCCGGCAACGGCGCCAGAAAAAGGTCTTGATAACCCACAAGTATAGGGGATCACAACAGTTTTCGAGGGTAGAGTATTTAACCCAAATTTATAGATTCGACACAAGGGGAGCCAAAGAATATCTGTAAGGATTAGCAGTTGAGTTTTCAATTCAACCACACATGGAGATTAAATATCTGCAGCAAAGTGATCAGTAGCATAGTAGTATGATAATTTTGATAGCAGTGGTAACAGTAATAGTAACGGTAACAGTGATAGTAATAATTTTGTAGTAGTTGTGACAGTAGCAATAGCAATAGTAACTTAGCAAGAGCAATATGTGGAAAACTCGTAGGCATTGGATCGGTGATTACGTTGGATAATATTCATCATATAACAGTCATAACCTAGGGCGACCCAGAACTAGCTCCAGTTCATAAATATAATGTAGGCATGTATTCCGTAAATAGTCATACGTGCTTATGGAAAAGAACTTGCATGACATCTTTTGTCCTACCCTCCCGTGGCAGCGGGGTCCATAAGGAAACTAAGGGATATTAAGGCCTCCTTTTAATAGAGAACCGGAACAAATCATTAACACATAGTGAATACATGAACTCCTCAAACTACGGTCATCACCGAAAAGTATCCCAACTATTGTCACCTTGGGGTTTACGGATCATAACACGTAATAGGTGCATATGACTTGCAAGATCGGATCAAGAACATAAATATAATGGTGAAAACATAAACGGTTCAGATATGAAATCATGGCACTCGGGCCCTAGTGACAAGCATTAAGCATAGCAAATTCATAGCAACATCAATCTGAGAACATAGTGGATACTAGGGATCAAGCCCTAACAAAACTAACTCGATTACATGATGAATCTCATCCAACTCCTCATCGACCAGCGAGCCTACGAAGGAATTACTCACTCCCGGTGGGAAGCATCATGGAATTGGTGATGGAGGATGGTTGGTGATGACGAAGACCGAAGATCCCCCTCTCTGGAGCCCCGAACGGGCTCCAGATCTGGCCTCCCGATGAAGAACAGGAGGTGGCGGCGGCTCCGTATCGTAAAACGCGATGAAACTTCCTCCCTTATTTTTTCTGGAAAAATAGGATTTTATAGCGTCGAAATTAGGGTCAGCAGAGCCTTGTGGGCCCCACTACCCACCAGGGCGCTAGAGGGGGGTGGCGCGCCTTGGTGCCTTGTGGGCAGCTGGGGCCCCCCTCAAGTGGGTCTTGGTTCCATAAATTATTATATATTCCAAAATAATTCTTCAAAAAGTTTTGTCCAATTCCGAGAACTTTTATTTCTGCACAAAAACAACACCATGGTAGTTCTGCTGAAAATAGCGTCAGTCCGGGTTAGTTTCGTTCAAATCATGCAAATTAGAGTCCAAAACAAGAGCAAAAGCGTTAGGAAAGTAGATACGATGGAGACGTATCACGGTGCCCGGGGTTGGGGCGGCCACGGCGGAGCGCTTGTTGGTTCATCTCCAGCCACCCCACCCCAGGCAGAAGGCCATACGGAGGACACGGCGCACGGGTTCGTCGTGGAACTGCTCCATCGGCCGCGGAGCTGGCTGCGACTTCACCGTCCTTTTGCTAGAGCGATGGAAGACAGTCATCTGCACGGCTTGTGGCTGCGCGTGGATGGCTGCTGCAATGACCCCGTCTGGGTGACTGTCGAGACTAAACCCGGGCAAACGTCGGGCCGAGTTTCGGGCCGGGCTTGTAAAAGCCCGACCTTCATTTCTCAAGCCCAAGCCCGTCCCGAAGCCCGAAATACTCCCTCTTTTCAAGCCCGAGCTCGGCCCAAAATCAAGCCCGAAGCCATAAAGCCTGGCCCGAACGCTTATTTTTAATGTACGCACGTACAAGCCCGGCCCAAAGCCTAGCCCGAAAAACAGAAAAACTGAAGCCCGAGCCCGGCCCGAACTATCTTCCGGGCTGCAAAACAAGGCCCGAGCCCGGCTCGAACGTTAAGCCCGGCCCAGGTTTTTCAGGCCAGGCTCAGGCCGGGTCGTCGGGTTGGGCTGTCCATGCCCGGGTTTAGTCGAGACCTCCGCCAACGACATCATGTACTTCACGTGTGGATGGAAGTGCTTCGTCTGTGCTCGCAGCTTGGGGCAGGGACGCCTCCTTCACTTCAGGTTGTTCGGATCTGACACGCTCTTCATGAAGTTCTTTGGGGCTTCAGGCGCTCGTCTGGAGTGCTGCGCGGAGAGCTTGAGCTGGAGCAGAAGCAACCGCTCCCTCGGCTCAAAGGTAACATGTTTTGGGACCACGAAAAGGGTCATTTTCAATATCTTTCGTCTGAAGTTTTCTTAACTTTGCAGAAGAAGAGTTCCGGCGTGCTAGTTCGAAGACTCCCCGGGCATGCCAAGGCATAATTCCAACCTTGGGCCCTCGGTGCAGGCTAGGGACCCTGCCGAACACATAGCTGCTGACGCACATCCAGAGGACCTTGACGATGTTTCGGTGACCAACTTCGAGGTCGAGAGTGTAATGAATCACCGCCGCCGGAGAGAATCCTTGCACCATGTTGCCTTTACCGATCAGGAGTTTAACACATTTAATTCGGTGGACGCGTACCTTGGAGCGGCCCAAACCGGGCTTGAAGGAATGGCCGGACTCTTTTCTTCAAAAATCCAGGTGCGAGATAGCTTAAAAGCATTTTATAGTTCCTAACCTACCAGCCCCCAAGCCTTAATTTGGGTGGGACGTCCAAGTTAAGGATTCTTGTATTGTCTTGATTTTGCAGGCCGTGAGGGAGTAGAACAGCAAGTTGTCCGAAGACCTCAAGCTGAGCCGAACACAGTTAGTCGGTGCTAAAGCCAAACTAGAAGTGACCAAAAAGGCTACCAGCGAAAATCCTGGTAAGTGAAAAAGCTTTAGAATGCTAAAAATTGTATGATGTTTCCTGCATATTGATGCCATGTTGTCCCCGCAGCCACCGAAGCGATGAATCAATGGCGGAGGGAACTGGAGGCTGGCAAACGAGTGCTGACACGAAGTTAGGAAGAGAAGAATGAGCTCAAGGCGGAAGATCGGCGGAAAGCCGAGGAAATCGAGCAGTTGAAATCTCAGTTGGCTCAGGCCTTGGAGGAGAACCAGAAACTAAAAGGTGGTATATTCGGTAAGTCATGAATTCCACGCGTATGTGGGTGATCACAATATTTTGAAACGCGTGCTACCCCTGTTTGCTAGGTCTCCTGACAGGGCGGCCCGAAGAGGAGGTGGGTTCCTTTAATGGGAACCTTTTCAAGGAACTGACCAAGGCGCATGAAAGAGCCTGGAAGGCCATGAAAAGCATGGTTAAGGCGTTATGGCCACTGGAAGTGCCACCGGAGAGCATGGTTGAGCTGGCTAGCCGCTTTAAAGGGGTGAGGCGACGCTTTGAATTATGGAAGATGTCGGCCTACCGGGAAGGAGCGCGTGAGGCCTGGGCAATGGTGAAGACCCGATTTACCAAACTCAAACCCGAACATATGGCTCGGGTGTGACCCATGGGGCCGGATGGGCAGGAGATACCGCTTAGCTTAGTATATGACCAAGTGATGCCCGCTGCTCGGTACTCCCAGAAAGATTGTGCCTTGGACAGTTTGATAGATGGTATTGAGAAAGAGTAGGGAGCGTGATTCTATGTATCCATGTACTTTACATCGCGCAATTCTCAAACCGCGGTAAAAACGTTGTCTTAACCGGCCATCGGCTTCCGCCACCCTGACCAGTGATCGGGGAGTGTTCCGTACTATATGCCCTGATGAACAGGGGATAATTCTGATAACTAGGCAATCTGGCCATTTTGTGCGAAGAGACAAAATGCGCACAGCGAGCAATGTTATATTACTTTGTAACATAAGAAACATCTTCCGAAGAAAATAGTTCCTCCAAGGGTTCCTTTCTTCGGGTGAGGTATGTTGACTATAAGCCGTGAGTTCGGAAGCCGGTGACACACGGATGTTTCGTGGTTTTTAGGAACCAAGAATAGTTGGATGGCGGCTAGCGCCTGTTTATTTTCACTTCCCTGGAGGCTGACCCATTATTTTCTGTAAGAACGCTAGCTTTCGGCTTCACCCGTCTGAGGTACGTATCCGGATTACCCGGGCGTAGCAATCGCAGAGGTGCTCCCTTCACTTCCTAGCCGAACAATCGGAAACGTAGGGGTAAACACAGGAGCCAGGCAACCCAGCTTGGCAAAGGACTTAAGTCAAATAGGTGCATATAATGGCTTGAAAGATATGGGAAGGAGATCAATTCAAACAACAGAAACAAGGTTGTAAGGAGTATATTGTAATTGGCCGCTTTAAAAGAAGCCCCCAGGTAAAGCTGGGTAGTACATCCGAAAATGTGTACAATGGTGACCTGCCGTGTTACGGTTTATCCGAACTATAGGTCGGGGAGGCTAAAGCTCCAAAAATTAAAACAAAGAGAAAAAGATGAAGACAGAGCAGGGAGTGTCGATGACGATGCCGGATTATGCGTAGAAACGCCGAAGCCGAGCGGCGTTCCACGGGTTCGATTCGAGGCTTTTTTCCGACGTGCTGTGAAGGCGATATGCCCCTCCTACGAGTACTTCATCTATAATGAAGGGGCCTTCCCATTTAGGTGAAAGCTTGTGCTTCTGCTTCTCGGGGAGGCGCAGGACGAGCTCTCCCACATTGTATGCCTTCACCCGAACTTCTCGATTCTGGTAACGCCTTGCTTGCTGCTGATAGAATGTGGAGCGCGCCCGAGCGATGTCGCGCTCTCCTTCCAGTGCATCAAGGTCATCTTGCCGATCCATCTTGGCCTCCTTCTCTTCGTACATGCGTACTCTAGGCGCGTCATGGATCCAATCACATGGGAGGACTGCTTCGTCGCCATACACCATAAAGAACGCGGTGTATCCTGTCGACCGATTAGGAGTAGTGCACATCCCCCATAGCACGGAGTCCAGCTCCTCTACCCAGTGGCAATTTGATTCTTCGAGTGAGCGGATTAAACGAGGTTTTATGCCGCTCATAATTAATCTGTTTGCTCGTTCCACCTGCCCATTAGTTTATGGGTGGTACATCGAAGCGTAGTCGAGCTTTATGCCCATCTTAGCACACCAATCTTTAACCTCTTGGGCAGTAAAATTAGACCCATTATCGGTGATTATGCCGTGGGGAACACCATAACGGTGTACAACACTGGATATGAAGTCAACAACTGGTCCGGATTCCGCAGAGATTACCGGCTTTGCTTCAATCCACTTAGTGAATTTATCCACCATAACTAGTAGGTATTTCTTTTTCTTGGTCCCCCCTTTAAGTGGTCTGACCATGTCAAGCCCCCAGATGGCGAATGGCCAGGTTATGGGTATAGTCCGAAGAGCTGTGGGAGGCATATGGCTTTGATTTGCAAACAGCTGGCACCCAACGCAATGTTGGACTAGGGTACGTGCGTCCACGTGGGCTGTGGGCCAGAAGAACCCTGCTCGGAAGGCTTTGCTGACCAGGGCCTGAGCTGCTACGTGGTGGCCACTCATGCCGGCATGTATCTCGGTGAGAAGCTGCTGCCCCTCCTCTTCGGAGATGCACCTCTGAAGGACCCCCGTAGTGCTCCTTTTATAGAGCTCGCCTTCGTGGACCTTGTACGCTTTAGAGCGCCGGATTATGCGTCGTGCCTCCGGCTGATCGTCTGGGAGTTCCTGTCACAGGAGGTAGGCTAGCAGTGGTTCGGTCCAAGGGGCGATTATGGCCATGATCTCATGGGCCGAAGGTGTTTCTTCAAGTGCGGAGCCTCCGATGGTATGCTCATCTGGTTCGATTTCTGGGGGGGCGATCTGGGCGGGCTCATTGATTGAGGTGCCGCCGTCCCCACCCTGCCATGCTACGGATGGCTTGAATAGCCTTTCTAGAAAGGTATATTTAGGTAGTGGGTCTCGCTTGGCGCCCATGCAGGCAAGAACATCCGCGGCCTGGTTACTGTCTCTAGAGACATGATGGAATTCTAGTCCCTCGAATCGGGCTGACATCCTGAGGACGACATTTCTATATGCCACCGTTTTTGGATCTTTGGCATCAAATTTGCCGTTGACCTGGGAGATGGCGAGGTTCGAATCTCCTCGCACCTCAAGCCGCCGAACACCCATCGACGTTGCCATCCGAAGACCGTGCAACAGTGCCTCGTATTCGGCTGCATTATTGGAGTCCGTGTACATGATCTGTAAGACGTACTGGATATTATCACCTGTGGGGGATATTAGGATTACCCCAGCCCCCAGTCCGGCTAGCATTTTAGAGCCGTCAAAGTACATCATCCAGTGTGCATATGCACTATATTCCTTGGGGAGTTCGACTTCTGTCCATTCGGATAAAAAACCGGCCAACACCTGAGATTTAATAGCTCGGCATGGTTTGTATACAATCTCGAAGGGAAGGATCTCTATGGCCCATTTTGCAATGCGGCCCGTGGCATCCCTGTTATTGATTATATTGTTGAGGGGTACCTCAGATGCCACTGTCACCGAACACTCTTGAAAGTAGTGTCACAGTTTTTGGGATGCCATAAAGACCGTGTATGCTATCTTTTGGTAGTGAGGGTACCGGGACTTGCATGGTGTGAGGACCTCTGACACATAGTAGACTGGCTTTTGGACCTGGAACTTGTGTCCCTCTGATTCCCGTTCCACGACGAGCACCGCACTCACCACCTGGTTGGTGGCTGAGATGTATAGCAACATAGGTTCACCGATACCTAGTGCGGCCAGGATGGGGTTGCTTGCCAAGAGTGCTTTGATTTCTTCTAGTGCAGCGGTTGCCTCGTTGGTCCACTCGAAGTTTTTTGTTTTCTTAAGTAGCCTATAGAGAGGCAGTGCCTATTTGCCGAGGCGGGAGATGAAACGACTTAGAGCTGCCACGCATCCTACCAGCTTCTGCACGTGTTTGAGCACCGTTGGCATTGCAAGCTGGGACAGGGCCTTTATTTTAGCCGGATTGGCCTCAATTCCTCTATGGGAGATGCTACTTCTTGAGCTTGCATTGGTTTTTCCCTTGAAGAGGAAAGGGTGATGCAGCAAAGTAGAGATAAGTATTTCCCTTAGTTTGAGAACCAAGGTATCAATCCAGTAGGAAACAACGCACAAATCACCGAATACCTGCACAAACAATCAAACAACTTGCACCCAACGCGATAAAGGGGTTGTCAATCCCTTCACAGTTATTTGCAAAAGTGAGATCTGATAGAGATAGATAAACGATAAAGTAAATATTTTTGGTATTTTTGTTTTATAGATCGGAAAGTAAAAGATTGCAAAATAGTAGATTGGAAACTTGTATGATGAAAAGTAGAAGATTATATGATGGAAAATAGACCCGGGGGCCATAGGTTTCACTAGAGGCTTCTATCAAGATAGAAAATAATATGGTGGGTGAACAAATTACTGTCGAGCAATTGATAAAAAAGCGCAAAGTTATGACGATATCTAAGGCAATGATCATGAATATAGGCATCACGTCTGTGTCAAGTAGACTGAAACGATTCTGCCTCTACTACTATTACTCCACACATCGACCGCTATCCAGCATGCATCTAGAGTATTAAGTTCATAAAGAACGGAGTAACGCATTAAGTAAGATGACATGATGTAGATGAATTAACTCAAGCAATATGATGAAAACCCCATCTTTTTATCCTCGATGGCAACAATACAATACGTGCCTTGCTGCCCCTACTGTCACTGGGAAAGGACACCGCAAGATTGAACCCAAAGCTAAGCACTTCTCCCATTGCAAGAAAAACCAATCTAGTTGGCTAAACCAAACTGATAGTTCGAAGAGAATTACAAAGATATCAAATCATGCATATACGAATTCAGAGAAGATTCAAATAATATTCATAGATAAGCTGATCATAAATCCACAATTCATCGGATCTCGGCAAACACACCGCAAAAAAGTATTACATCGAATAGATCTCCAAGAACATCGAGGAGAACATGGTATTGAGAATCAAAGAGAGAGAAGAAGCCATCTAGCTACTAGCTATGGACCCGTAGGTCTGTGGTAAACTACTCATGCTTCATCGGAAGGGCAATGGTGTTGATGTAGAAGCCCTCCGTAATCGAATCCCCCTCCGGCAGGGTGCCGGAAAAGGTCCCTAGATGGGATCTCACAGGTACAGAAGGTTGCGGCGGTGGAAAAGTCTTTTCGTGGATGCCTCTATTGGTTTGGGGATATATGAGTATATATAGGCGAAAGAATTAGGTCAGGAGGTGCACGAGGGGCCCACAAGGGTGGGGGACGCGCCCTACCCCCCTGGGCGCGCCCTTCGTCCTTGTGGCTGCCTCGTGGCTCCTCCGACTTCATCTCCAAGTCTCCTAATTTCCTTCTGGTCCAAGAAAAATCATCGCGAAAGTTTTATTCCATTTGGACTCCGTTTGGTATTCCTTTTCTGCGAAACTAAAAAACAAGGAAAAAACAGAAACTGGCACTGGGCTCTAGGTTAATAGGTTAGTCCCAAAAATAATATAAAATAGCATATTAATGCATATAAAACATCCAAAACAGATAATATAATAGCATGGAACAATCAAAAATTATAGATACGTGGGAGACGTATCAAGCATCCCCAAGCTTAATTCCTGCTCGTCCTCGAGTAGGTAAATGATAAAAACAGAATTTTTGATGTGGAATGCTACCTAACATATTTATTCATGTAATTTTCTTTATTGTGGCATGAATGTTCAGATCCATAAGATTCAAAACAAAAGTTTAATATTGACATAAAAACAATAATACTTCAAGCATATTAACAAGGCAATTATGTCTTCTCAAAATAACATGGCCAAAGAAAGCTTATACCTACAAAATCATATTGTCTGGCTATGCTCCATCTTTATCACACAAAATACTCAAATCATGCACAACCCCGATGACAAGCAAAGCAATTGTTTCATACTTTTGACGTTCTCAAACCTTTTCAACTTTCATGCAATACATGAGCGTGAGCCATGGACATAGCACTATAAGTGGAATAGAAGGTGGTTGTGGAGAAGACAAAAAGAGGGAGATAGTCTCACATCAACTAGGCGTATCAACGGGCTATGGATATGCCCATCAATAGATATCAATGTGAGTGAGTAGGGATTGCCATGCAACGGATGCACTAGAGCTATAAGTGTATGAAAGCTCAAAAAGAAAACTAAGTGGGTGTGCATCCAACTTGCTTGCTCATGAAGACCTAGGGCAATTTGAGGAAGCCCATCGTTGGAATATAAAAGCCAAGTTCTATAATGAAAAATTCCCACTAGTATATGAAAGTGACAACATAGGAGACTCTCTATCATGAAGATCATGGTGCTACTTTGAAGCACAAGTATGGAAAAAGGATAGTAACATTGCCCCTTCTCTCTTTTTCTCTCTTTTTTTTCTCCTCTTTTTTTTTATTTCTCTTTTTTTTTCTTTGGCTTCTTTGGCCTCTTTTTTTTATTTCCTCACATGGGACAATGCTCTAATAATGAAGATCATCATACTTCTATTTACTTACAACTCAAAAAAATTACAACTCGATACTAGAACAAAATATGACTCTATATGAATGCCTCCGACGGTGTACCGGGATGTGCAATGAATCAAGAGTGACATGTATGAAAAAATTATGAACGGTGGCTTTGCCACAAATACGATGTCAACTACATGATCATGCAAAGCAATATGACAATGATGATGCGTGTCATAGTAAACGGAACGGTGGAAAGTTGCATGGCAATATATCTCGGAATGGCTATGAAAATGCCATAATAGGTAGGTATGGTGGCTGTTTTGAGGAAGGTATATGGTGGGTGTATGGTACCGGTGAAAGTTGCGCGGTACAAGAGAGGCTAGCAATGGTGGAAGGGTGAGAGTGCGTATAATCCATGGACTCAACCTTAGTCATAAAGAACTCACATACTTATTGCAAAAATCTATTAGTCATCGAAACAAAGTACTACGCGCATGCTCCTAGGGGGATAGATTGGTAGGAAAAGACCATCGCTCATCCCCGACCGCCACTCATAAGGAAGACAATAAAAAAATATCTCATGCTCCAACTTCGTTACATAACGGTTCACCATACATGCATGCTACGGGACTCACAAACCTTAACACAAGTATTTCTCAAATTCACAATTACTCACTAGCATGACTCTAATATCACCATCTTTATATCTCAAAACAATTATAAGGAATCAAACTTCTCATAGTATTCAATGCACTTTATATGAAAGTTTTTATTATATCCCTCTTGGATGCCTATCATATTAGGACTAAATTTATAACCAAAGCAAATTACCATGCTGTTTAAAGACTCTCAAAAGAATATAAGTGAAGCATGAGAGTTCAATAATTTCTACAAAATAAAGCCACCACCGTGCTCTAAAAAGATATAAGTGAAGCACTAGAGCAAAATTGCCTAGCTCAAAAGATATAAGTGAAGCACAAAGAGTATTCTAATAAATCACGATTCATGCGTGTCCCTCTCAAAAGGTGTGTACAGCAAGGATGATTGTGGCAAACTAAAAAGCAAAGACTCAAATTATACAAGACACTCCAAGCAAAACACATATCATGTGGTGAATAAAAATATAGCCTCAAGTAAAGTTACCAATAGACGAAGACGAAAGAGGGGATGCCTTCCGGGGCATCCCCAAGCTTAGGCTCTTGGTTGTCCTTGAATATTACCTTGGGGTGCCTTGAGCATCCCCAAGCTTAGGCTCTTGCCACTCCTTATTCCATAGTCCATCAAATCCTTACCCAAAACTTGAAAACTTGAAAACTTCACAACACAAAACTTAACAGGAAATCTCATAAGCTCCGTTAGTATAAGAAAATAAATCACCACTTTGGTACTGTTGTGAACTCATTCTTTATTTATAATGGTGTAATATCTACTGTATTCCAATTTTTCCATGGTTCATACTGTGACACCCTGGATTTTGTCCCTTTCTTTTTCTTTTGATTTTCTTTGGATTTTTGAATTTGAATTGCTTTTCTGTGGCTGTGTGGTCCTGAAACCTGGGAAGATCATCTCTTCTCAAGCTCCCAAGTGGCTTGTCATCCTAAAAACCATCTCATGACCTTGTCATTTTCATCTTAGTCCAATCCCAATATTCTTTTTATTGGGAATATTCCTTTTTCTATTAAAGGAATAACCCTATTTGCCCTAGGTTGTGAAGCAACCTATATTTTTGTCACCCCCAAAATTCCCAAATAATTCTCATAAATTGTTTGGGTCATATCTTCCACAAATATGTCAAAACCCTTCCTTGGCATCATCAAAGATAATTCACAAATATTCCTTTTCTCATTCTGCCCTAAGTGGCTTTTTGAGAAGGAAGTGCCATTTATCTTTGCTTGATTGACCCCAAACTTTTTGAGCACCTTTTCATGTCCATATAATTGCCTCCTGTCAAAAGTCAACTCAATTTTCCTATTGAATATTCCTGAGCAATTTTCCAAAGTTCAAGTCTGAGGGAATTCTTTGTGAAGGAAGTACTAGCTAAGTTAATCCAAATGAGTTGAAATGTTGCAAGGTCCTTCATATGATCAAATCATCACTCTCCTCAAGATTTGGGCTCATGTAATCACTCTATGTGAGCTCAGCATCAAATCTTGGTTTCTGGTCAGATTTTCAGGTTGTGAAGCAACTATATTTTATATTGCTTCATTTTTGCTGAAAATTTACCAGGACATTATCCTATCTATATAAACTCTCTCCACAAATTTTTGGCTCATTTATCTAGCCAATTTTCCTCAGCTATTTTCCTAAATTCTGTCCAGAGAGCTGCATTGTGAAGCAAGTACCATTTTGGTATTTCCAAATGGCATGAAACTTTTACAGCAGCTTCATATCATCAAATAACTCATCTCCTCTAAAATTCAGCTCAATACAACTTGATATCTAAGTGCCACTTCATTGTTTGCATTTCTGAACAGAATGGTGGTTTGTACAGCAAGTGCCACTTATCTTCATCTTTATGAGCTGCAAATTTGCAGAGATTCTCACCTTAGTGAGTAATCACACCTTGCCAAAGCTCCGAGTCCATCTCCGAGCCCGTGAGCCACAGCAAGCATCAAACACCTTGTCGTGCATTTGGTTTCTTGCTCCCTGTGATCACACCAGTGCCAACTGTGCTTGGTTTCTTCTTCCTTGGCAACTAGCTCTGCCCCCCTTGTCTCCTCGACATAAATTGGCCGACCATCATGCACTGTGTGCACCAGTGCACGCGGTGACCACCGCTGTGGCATGCCATGGACGCGAGCTGCGTGTCGTTTGCTTCAGGCCCCTCCTCTGCTCGTCATTCTCGCGAGCCCAACCATGTCCAACAGCTCCCCCGTGCCGCCTCCGTCCCCCTGGACCCCTCTCCCCCTCCTGTAGCTCGCTCATCGGAGCTCGTCGCCGCACGCCCATGGGAGCACTATGCCCGTTTCGGCTCTGTTCGCGCCTCGACCTCTTCCTCCCCGTGCCTTTGGCCTCGCGCTGCTCCGTGACTCTCCTCTGACCTCTCCCGTCGCCGTCCATGGCTCACGAGGCCCCTGTTCGCGCCAGAGCTCTGGCCGGACTCGCTCGACGGTGACCGATCATGGGCGCAGATGCCCGGCTATATATAGCCCTTCCCGTGGTCCTCCGAGCGCACCAGCCTCCTCCCCACACTCCTAGCGCTCGCCCATCCTCTCCAACCGCCTCCGGAGCCCCTCCTCACCTCTATTAGCCGCCATGCCCACCGTCGGTCTCCGGCTAAATCCGAGCAAGGCCGAGCTCGTCCACCCCTCCCACCACCACCAGAGGCTTCCCCACTACCCCTCTAACCGCCCTCTCCCTTTATTCTTCATCGGAGGCATGGTGGCCTTGCCCCCAAGAACGGCCGAAGGCGGTTTCTGCCGGAGTCTGCACCGCCACTGCCTCCATCCCCCTCGGCGCTCGTACCCTGTCCCGGTGGGTGCGGCGTCTCCTCCGGATATCTCCGGTGGCCGGAGCACAACAGGAGGCGGCCCGAGTCGCCGGGGAGCGCCGGCGCATGCCTAGCCGCGGCCTCCTCTGTTCTTCGCGTCGGGAGGAGGAAGAAAGAAGCGGGAGGAGAGAGAGAGATCCCGTGGGGCCCGCATGTAAGTCTCTCAGGCGTTGACTCGATCTGCTGACTGGGATAAGTGGAAACGTATTCTCTGGAATACGTTTTCCAGGTTAGAAAGCGCATTCCCCTCCTTCTTTGGCCTATAGTACGTTTTCTCTTTAAGTAAACGTATTCTGAGCATTGCGCTTTCTGTTTTTCCAGCCAGGGGCCTGTTTGTAGAGTTTATTTTTACAGATGGGTCCCTGAACTTTGTCTAGCTATAACTTTTCATCCGTAACTCCGAATGAGGTGATTCCAAAGCGCACTTCTTCATCTCGTCGAGCCAGTCATGTTGGTACCATTTTCATAATGTTTTCACACTGTGAAAATGACCATATTGCCCTGCCCGTAAACAGCCCTCCGGGAGAGAACTGTTTCCGGGCGAATCTTTTCGCGATCCTTCTGCACTTCTTCCCGGTGACCTCTTCTTTACTAGGCAAGCCACGACAGCCACTTGCATGATGGATTTGCAGTAGCCATGGTTTTCACTTGAATATTTAATAAATGACTGCTCGTTTAATACTGCTTGTACCGTTTCGGTTATGCTTATGGGTACATGCTTATTTTCATGCTATGTTCTTATGCACCTTGTTAGTATGTACTACTTGCTAGTATTATTCTCATATGCCATGCTTGGTAGCTTTACATGCTGGTGATAGTGATGTTCATCTGATGCATGAATACCGTCTGCTATGAAGCACCTGTGTTACGTACGATCATCGCTATGCCATGTTCATCTGCATCAAGTAGACTAAGTGCTTTATTATTACTAATGCTAATGATTCATATGGTTATGTTGTTCTACCCATGCTCATGTTGATATCATGCTCATATGCACTTTTATTTCATCATGTTATATTGGATGACTCAGCATCATTTGCATTCAAGTTTAACCGGAGTTTAATTGAACTTGAACACCTGTTGGCTGAGTTATAGTGCCATCGAAATCGAGCTGACCAGTGCAGCCACACTTGCTTTATGGGGGCTCCTAACTGGGTCTATTGTCATGACTCTCGCCGGTGCCTCCAACTAGGGAAGGTTATGGGCGCGCGCTACCTTGGCCAGTTAGGCGGACATAAGCCTTGTGTGCCCGAGTTGTATGGATCCATTGTCCCCGTTTGGGACCGTTTATGTTTTGCCACGACGGTGGCCGTTGGGTATCACGAGTTGACATCGGGGCCACCCATGACTTAGCCCAAAGGGGAGTTGGTCGGAGTGGCCGGGAGAGTGTCTTGGCAATAGATCGGTTTTGTCGGAATGCCGTTGGTCCACCCGAATGGGAGCACGAGGCCTTGAGTTCCGTGGTGTGGGTAAAGTGTGCTAACCTCTGCAGAGTGTGTATAATCTATCGATAGCCGCACTCACAGCTATGGGCCCTGTTCGTAGTAGGTCACACTATGGGTCAACAGTAATAAAAACCTGACTAATAAACAACCCCGATTTGATGAGGAAAGAAGTTGGTTGATCTTTATGTGGTCACGGGAGGATCACGATGGTATTCTTGATATTGATGAGGTGATCTTGTGAGGATCATGATGGTATTCTTAATATTGATAAGGTGATCTTGTGAAGATCCCAATGGTATTCTTGATAATGATTGAAGTGATCCCGTGACCACGATGGTAAGTAAGAGTGGCATATATTTGGTGGTTACGAGGTAACCCCAAACAGAGTAAGTGATATTTGTAGCATGTTGCATGCTAGTACCATCATTGTTCATGTCTCGAGTAATATGTTCATGCCATGCTTGTGTTGGTCTTGTGGTATCATGCTCATGCTTGTTTAACCTGTAAATGCCGTGTTATTGCTTGTCTGGATTGCTTTGGTTGTTGTGAGCTTGCAAGTACATTTAATGTACTGACCTGGCGTGTCATGCCAGTTTGTAGGTCATGCTTTGTCTGCTTACTTGTTGCCGTGGATTCCCTTGTTGGCGAGCTAGGATAAGCGTCCCAGCCAGAGTCCCTACGGAGTGGAGTCCATCGCTGTCGTTGTGTTCCACTGCTAGAAGTTATTCCGCTGCTACGAGTTGTTCTGCTGCTAGCATAGAGCAACCTTGGCAGGCGTAGTGCCGTCGTGCCGATGTAATTCCTGGTTATATCGGAACCCTTATATCCCCGAGTATTTGTAATAAAGAGCTGATTTGTTCTATGCCAAGCAGTGCAGTATTCCAGAAGACTTGATCTCTGGGCTGGAATACAGGGTGTTCCAGTCTCTCTGAGCCGGGGTGCCACAAGTCTTGGTATCAGAGCAGGTCTGGCTGTAGGACGCCCTAGTCCACGCGAACGTTAAAAAATGATAGTATAGAGTCTTGTCAGTATGCTACATTTGATTGTTGCATTTGTTTGTTGCATAGCATGCATATAGACTCATTATTTTGTCGCTAACGATTGATCTTGTGAGTGTAGGTGACATCGGTTTCGATCCACTACCTGCACCCTCCTTCTTTGCATACCTGCTCTTCGGCGTTCGGCGTCATCTCTGTCCCAGCGGAGTGATGCCGAGGTACCAAGTGTTCTAGACACCATTTGCGGGTATCACATCCTTATCCTTCCACTAGTCACCCCTACCTTTACGGTGATAGCGATGTTTCTATCCCAAATCGTGCCATTCATCTCGCCGTGTTGGCAACCCTTACTGATCTCTGTTATCGGAAAAGGGCAGTGTCGGCAGGCCTTGTTTTTCACCTCTACCCTACCCTGTCACCCCATTCTTTGGACGTGTACGGTTCCCTTCCGTACGCTTGATGATGGTGTGATCGTGACCTCCGTGTCCGCCCAGATGCGACCGGTGTTAAGCCAGTGATTGGTGTAACCTTGTTTACACCAACTCCTTCCACACGAGAATTCACTTTCGTGCACACCGCCACAGCATAATAGATCGCAATACCGGAGTTTCCGCAAGATTTGTGTGCTTAGGTATGCATGCATATTATTGTTGTGAGTAGCAGCAATATGTGATGTTGCTTGAATATGATATTGATTGTATATAATCTTGATTGCCTTGTGTGCTTTTGTTCCATTCGTTTCTTTGGCCTGTTTCTTTGGGCCCTCGGTGTTACCTTATTTTCCCCTTATTAAAGTTGCTCATCAACCAACACCGGACTCGAAGAATCAGTAAGGAGACGAATAATTGGAAGCTCAACAACATTATGGAATTCACAGTCGACTGCATTAATTTGGGAATATCTGGTCTGAATGGAAATGATACAATGGCATGGTTAACAACATCCAGCTTACATAAATGGTGCAATCTTCACATCAGTATGATTAAATCATCTGGAAGACAAGTGGTGCGCAAGACCAACAGTATATTATCAGTCAAAGGTATGGTTCATATACAAGGTTGATTCTGCTATGAGTAAGATTTGAACCATGCTATACACTGGAGACCAGCCAGAATATACTATGAATTCAGTGCTCAGCAAGAAGGGTAGTCGAGCAGCCTTTTTCATATGAGTAATTGGCAACAGAAATATTAAAGGGTATATATATATGCCATTCAGTCAACATACCACAGTAAGAAGCATCTGGTGTAAGCAACTCAGTCTTCCCTCACAAGCTACCCGAGAAGCTTCCAATGCAAGATTCCTCTATCTTCCCGGGTATGATATATGGATGACTTCCAGTGCAAGATACTCTGCCTTCTTCGGTACGCCATCGCAAAAGCTTCCGGCACAAGGTACCGAGTCTCCCCCAGCAAGTCTTTAAGGGGGGAAGCTTCTGAAGTACGGTACCCAGTCTTCCTCAGCACGATACTTTCGATGGTTTCCAACACAAGCTGTCCAATCTTCCTCAGTACGACACTGGTACAAGGTATTACACAGTGAGTTGACAACATATGGCAGTGCATCCCAAGAATCAGATCCGCAACAGTTTGTTCACAAACAAGAATCATTCAGAACACAAGTGTCTACCTCAGGAAATCAAATACTTATACTATAAGCATGCTGCCAAGTCCTTGCAAGTCACTTGTATGATGATGAAGTCAAGGTAAGAACCCGACAACCTCACCAGTTATGCAAGAGGAAGAAAGCCAGTATACACCTCAGTGTGACAAAGGACTATGAAGGTTGACAATAGTGAGCTCTGTACAAGTACCTGTGAACCTGGAGATGAGGATAAAAGTACGCCTGCTGGAATATTGCACCTGACAGAACCTATGGTCACCCGAAGAATTAAGAGTATATATATGGCCAAGCCCGCCACCGTCAGTCAAGTCTGTGGATACTATCGTTACAAGGCCATACCCCTTTATGCTGGTCACGACAGACGACAGTCAAATATTTGGTACGGATTGGATACTCACGACAGTGGAGCTAGCCAAGATGATTCAGGAATCCCTGCGAGAAATCAGAATCAGTTAGAAGAACAGATATGATTCGCAGCACTATTTTGAACCCGAAAGAAATGTATCTTTTTGAGCGACCCAATGCAAGGAGTAAAAGATTGGGTGTACATTGGGAAGATCTGTTCACAACTCCATGGAATGTTGTCAATGCTGGATTAAAGAATGACACATCCATCGGAAACCACTCTTAGACTTGTGAGAAGGGCACGTGTTGCAGTCATGATCATTTTTCGCACCTCAGCTAAGTCAGCAGATATAAAAGAAATTGGAGCTAGTATAAGCATGAACATGTGAGGTAATACCTGTCAGAAGGTCGAATACGGTGAAGCAAACCACCCCAGAGCAAGGCAGTCAGCCATATGAAGTTTTATGGGAACATCATACAGGAAAAAGGATACCCGAGTTGGAAACGGTTTCCTTAAAGTCAGATATATTCATATTTGTTCCCTGAGCAACCAAATCTCAAGGATGAGATTTCTTTAATGGGGGAAGGTTTGTGACACCCTGAATTTTGACCCTTTCTTTTTCTTTTGTTTTTCTTTGGATTTTTGAATTTGAATTGCTTTTCTGTGGCTCTGTGGTCCTGAAACCTGGGAAGATCATCTCTTCTTAGGCTCCCAAGTGGCTTGTCATTCTAAAAACCATCTCATGACCTTGTCATTTTCATCTTAGCCCAATCCCAATATTCTTTTTATTGGGAATATTCCTTTTTCTATTAAAGGAATAACCCTATTTGCCCTAGGTTGTGAAGCAACCTATATTTCTGTCACCCCCAAAATTCCCAAATAATTCTCATAAATTGTTTGGGTCATATCTTCCACAAATATGTCAAAACCCTTCCTTGGCATCATCAAAGATAATTCACAAATATTCCTTTTCTTATTCTGCCCTAAGTGGCTTTTTGAGAAGGAAGTGTCATTTATCTTTGCTTGATTGACTCCAAACTTTTTGGGCACCTTTTCATGTCCATATCATTGCCTCCTGTCAAAATTCAACTCAATTTTCCTAGTGAATATTCCTGAGCAAATTTTCAAAGTTCCTCTCTGAGGGAGTTCTTTGTGAAGGAAGTACTAGCTAGGCTAATCCAAATGAGTTGAAATGTTGCAAGGTCCTTCATATGATCAAATCATCACTCTCCTCAAGATTTGGGCTCATGTAATCACTCTATGTGAGCTCAGCATCAAATCTTGGTTTCTGGTCAGATTTTCAGGTTGTGAAGCAACTATATTTTATATTGCTTCATTTTTGCTGAAAATTTACCAGGACATTATCCTATCTATATAAACTCTCTCCACAAATTTTTGGCTCATTTATCTAGCCAATTTTCCTCAGCTATTTTCCTAAATTCTGTCCAGAGAGCTGCATTGTGAAGCAAGTACCATTTTGGTATTTCCAAATGGCATGAAACTTTTACAACAGCTTCATATCATCAAATAACTCATCTCCTCTAAAATTCAGCTCAATACAACTTGATATCTAAGTGCCACTTCATTGTTTGCATTTCTGAACAGAATGGTGGTTTGTACAGCAAGTGCCACTTATCTTCATCTTTATGAGCTGCAAATTTGCAGAGATTCTCACCTTAGTGAGTAATCACACCTTGCCAAAGCTCCGAGTCCATCTCCGAGCCCGTGAGCCACAGCAAGCATCAAACACCTTGTCGTGCATTTGGTTTCTTGCTCCCTGTGATCACACCAGTGCCAGCTGTGCTTGGTTTCTTCTTCCTTGGCAACTAGCTCTGCCTCCCTTGTCTCCTCGACAAAAATTGGCCGACCATCGTGCACTGTGTGCACCAGTGCACGTGGTGACCACCGCTGTGGCAAGCCATGGACGTGAGCTGCGTGTCGTTTGCTTCGGGCCCCTCCTCTGCTCGTCGTTCTCGCGAGCCCAACCATGTCCAACAGCTCCCCCGTGCCGCCTTTGTCCCCCTGGACCCCTCTCCCCCTCCTGTAGCTCGCTCATCAGAGCTCGTTGCCGCACGCCCACGGGAGCACTGTGCCCGTTTCGGCTCTGTTCGCGCCTGGACCTCTTCCTCCCCGTGCCTTTGGCCTCGTGCTGCTCCGTGACTCTCCTCTGACCTCTCCCGTCGCCGTCCATGGCTCACGAGGCCCCTGTTCACGCTAGAGCTCTGGCCGAACTCGCTCGGCGGTGACCGATCACGGGCGTAGATGCCCGGCTATATATAGCCCTTCCCGTGGTCCTCCGAGCGCACCAGTCTCCTCCCCACACTCCCAGCGCCCCGCCCATCCTCTCCAACCGCCTCCGGAGCCCCTCCTCGCCTCTATTGGCCGCCATGCCCGCCGTCACTCTCTGGCTAAATCCGAGCAAGGCCGAGCTCGTCCACCCCTCCCACCACCACCAGAGGCTTCCCCACTACCCCTCTAACCGCCCCCTCCTTTTATTCTTCGTCAGAGCCATGGTGGCCTCGCACCCAAGAACGGCCGAAGGCCGTTTCCGTCGGAGTCTACACCGCCACTGCCTCCATCCCCCTCGGCGCTCGTACCCTGTCCCGGTGGGTGCGACGTCTCCTCCGAATATCTCCGGTGACCGGAGCACAGCAGGAGGCGGCCCGAGTCGCCGGGGAGCGCCGGCGCACGCCTAGCCGCGGCCTCCTCTGTTCTTCGCATCGGGAGGAGGAAGAAAGAAGCGGGAGGAGAGAGAGAGATCCTGTGGGGCCCGCATGTAAGTCTCTCAGGCATTGACTCGATCTGCTGACTGGGATAAGTGGAAACGTATTCTCTGGAATACGTTTTCCAGGTTAGAAAGCGCATTCCCCTCCTTCTTTGGCCTATAGTACGTTTTCTCTTTAAGTAAACGTATTCTGAGCATTGCGCTTTTTGTTTTTCCAGCCAGGGGCCTGTTTGTAGAGTTTGTTTTTACAGATGGGTCCCTGAACTTTGTCTAGCTATAACTTTTCATCCGTAACTCCGAATGAGGTGATTCCAAAGCCTACATCTTCGTCTCGTCGAGCCCGTCATGTTGGTACCATTTTCATAATGTTTTCACACTATGAAAATGACCATATTGCCCTGCCCGTAAACAGTCCTCCAGGAGAGAACTGTTTCCGGGCAAATCTTTCCGCGATCCTTCTGCACTTCTTCCCGGTGACCTCTTCTTTACCAGGCAAGCCACGACAGCCACTTGCATGATGGATTTGTAGTAGCCATGGTTTTCACTTGAATATTTAATAAATGACTGCTCGTTTAATACTGCTAGTACCGTTTCGGTTATGCTTATGGATACATGCTTATTTTCATGCTATGTTCATATGCACCTTGTTAGTATGTACTACTTGCTAGTATTATTCTCAGATGCCATGCTTGGTAGCTTTACATGCTGGTGATAGTGATGTTCATCTGATGCATGAATACCGTCCGCTATGAAGCACCTGTGTTACGTATGATCATCGCTATGCCATGTTCATCTGCATCAAGTAGACTAAGTGCTTTATTATTACTAATGCTAATGATTCATATGGTTATGTTGTTCTACCCATGCTCATGCTGATATCATGATCATATGCACTTTTATTTCATCATGTTATATTGGATGACTCAGCATCATTTGCATTCAAGTTTAACCGGACTTTAATTGAACTTGAACACCTGTTGGCTGAGTCATAGTGCCATCGAAATTGAGCTGACCAGTGCAGGCACACTTGCTTTATGGGGGCTCCTAACTGGGTCCATTGTCATGCCTCTCGCCGGTGCCTCCAACTAGGGAAGGTTATGGGCGCGCGCTACCTTGGCCAGGTAGGCGGACATAAGCCTTGTGTGCCCGAGTTGTATGGATCAATTGTCCCCGTTTGGGACCATTTATGTTTTGCCATGACGGTGGTCGTTGGGTGTCACGAGTTGACATCGGGGCCACCCATGACTTAGCCCAAAGGGGAGTTGGTCGGAGTGGCCGGGAGAGTGTCTTGGCAATAGATCGGTTTTGTCGGAACGCCGCTGGTCCACCCGAATGGGAGCACGAGGCCTTGGGTTCCGTGGTGTGGGTACAGCGTGCTAACCTCTACAGAGTGTGTATAATCTATCGATAGCCGCGCCCGCGGATATGGGCCCAGTTCGTAGTAGGTCACACTATGGGTCAACAGTAATAAAAACCTGACTAATAAACAACCCCGGTTTGATGAGGAAAGAAGTTGGTTGATCTTTATGTGGTCACGGGAGGATCATGATGGTATTCTTGATATTGATGAGGTGATCTTGTGAGCATCACGATGGTATTCTTAATATTGATAAGGTGATCATGTGAAGATCCCGATGGTATTCTTGATAATGATTGAAGTGATCCCGTGACCACGATGGTAAGTAAGAGTGGCATATATTTGGTGGTTACGAGGTAACCCCGAACAGAGTAAGTGATATTTGTAGCATGTTGCATGCTAGTACCATCATTGTTCATGTCTCGAGTAATATGTTCATGCCATGCTTATGTTGGTCTAGTGGTATCATGCTCATGCTTGTTTAACCTGTAAATGTCGTGTTATTGCTTGTCTGGATTGCTTTGGTTGTTGTGAGCTTGCAAGTACATTTAATGTACTGACCTGGCGTGTCATGCCAGTTTCAGGTCATGCTTTGTCTGCTTACTTGTTTGCCGTGGATTCCCTTGTTGGCGAGCTAGGATAAACGTTCCAGCCAGAGTCCCTACGGAGTGGAGTCCATCACTGTCATCGTGTTCCGTTGCTACGAGTTGTTCTGCTGCTAGCATTGAGCAACCTTGGCAGGCGTAGTGCCGCCGTGCCGATGTAATTCCTGGTTATATCGGAACCCTTGTATCCCCGAGTATTTGTAATAAAGAGCTGATTTGTTCTATGCCAAGTAGTGTCGTATTCCAGAAGACTTGATCTCTGGGCTGGAATATGGGGTGTTCCGGTCTCTCTGAGCCGGGGTGCCACACATACCCCCTGATACTACCCATAGATTCATCAAAATAAGCAAACAACACAGAGAAAACAGAATCTGTCAAAAACAGAACTGTCTGCGAAGAACCGAATTGTTCTAATACTTCAGTAACTCCAAAAATTCTGAAAAAATTGGAAAACAGAGGAAATTTGTATATCAATCTCTTATAAAAAAATTCAGGGTTTTTTATTGCTCCAGTGAATTACTAAAATTCTGAGACTGGACGCAAAAGTTTCTATTTTTCAGCAAGATCAAATCAACTATCACCGTAAGCCATCCCAAAGGTCTTACTTGGCACAAACACTAATTAAAACATAAAACCACATCTAACCAGAGGCTAGATGAATTATTTATTGCAAAACAGAACCAAAAAAGCAAAAACAAAAATAAAATTGGGTTGCCTCCCAGTAAGCGCTATTGTTTAACGCCCTTAGCTAGGCATAAAAACACGAATAGATTTAGGTATTGTCATCTTTGGTATGCAATCCATAAGTAGCTCTCATAATAGATTCATATGGCAATTTAATTTTCTTTCTAGGAAAGTGCTCCATGCCCTTCCTTAACGGAAATTGAAATCTAATGTTTCCTTCTTTCATATCAATAATTGCACCAATCGTTCTAAGGAAAGGTCTACCAAGAATAAAAGGACATGTAGGATTGCAATCTATATCAAGAATAATGAAATCTACGGGCACATAATTCCTATTTGCAACAATAAGAACATCATTAATCCTTCCCATAGGTTTCTTAATAGTGGAATCCGCGAGATGTAAATTTAAAGAACAATCATCAAATTCACGGAAACCTAACACATCACATAAAGTTTTTGGAATCGTGGAAACACTAGCACCCAAGTCACACAAAGCATAGCACTCATAATCTTTAATCTTAATCTTAATAGTAGGTTCCCACTCATCATATAGTTTTCTAGGGATAGAAACTTCCAATTCAAGCTTTTCTTCAAAAGATTGCATCATAGCATCAACAATATGTTTAGTAAAAGCTTTGTTTTGATTATAAGCATGAGGAGAATTCAACATGGATTGCAACAAGGAAATACAATCTATTAAAGAACAATTATCATAATTAAACTCCTTGAAATCCAAAAGAGTGGGTTCATTGCTACTTAAAGTTTTGACCTCTCCAATCCCACTTTTATCAATTTTTGCATCAAGATCTAAAAACTCCGAATCATTGGGACGCCTTTTAACTAAAGTTGACTCATCTCTAGTCCCATCTTTATCAAGATTTATATTGGAAAACAAAGATTCAACAGGAGTCACATCAGTCACTTTAAGATCTTCATCATTATTTAAAGCCTCTGGTTTAGCGGGCATCTTATTTACTAAGGTAGCTTGTTTATCAGAAATTTGGCCTACTAAATTTTCAAGATGAGCAAACTGAGATTTCAAACCATAAAATTCCTTAGACATATCGTCAAGCTCTTTATTCATGTACTCCATAAAACTTTTCTGCTCTTTAAGCTCGTTTCTAAACAAACTATTATGCTCAAATTGTAAAGACATGAAGCTCCTAACATTATTTTCAATTTCTTCCAACCGCCTAAGGTGAGGATCAACGTTCTTTGGTTGGGCCATAAAAGCAAGTCGAATCACTCAGGTACACAAAAAGCAAATGAAGAAGACGAACGGAAGAGGGACGAAGAAAAGGCAAAGAGAGGGGCGAAGAAAAAAGGCAAATCTTTTTGAAAATCGTTTTAGAAGTGGGGGAGAGGAAAACGAGAGGCGAATGGCGAATAATGTAATGCAAGAGATGAGAGTTTATGATGGGTACTTGGTATGTCTTGACTTGGCGTAGATCTCCTCGGCAACGGCGCCAGAAATTCTTCCTGCTACTTCTTGAGCTTGCGTTGGTTTTTCCCTTGAAGAGGAAAGGGTGATGCAGCAAAGTAGAGATAAGTATTTCCCTCAGTTTGAGAACCAACGTATCAATCCAGTAGGAGACAACGCACAAATCACCGAATACCTGCACAAACAATCAAACAACTTGCACCCAACGCGATAAAGGGGTTGTCAATCCCTTCACGGTTATTTGCAAAAGTGAGATCTGATAGAGATAGATAAACGATAAAGTAAATATTTTTGGTATTTTTGTTTTATAGAAAGGAAAGTAAAAGATTGAAAAATAGTAGATCGGAAACTTGTATGATGAAAAGTAGAAGATTATATGATGGAAAATAGACCCGGGAGCCATAGGTTTCACTAGAGGCTTCTCTCAAGATAGAAAATAATACGATGGGTGAACAAATTATTGCCAAGCAATTGATAAAAAAGCGCAAAGTTATGACGATATCTAAGGCAATGATCATGAATATAGGCATCACGTCCGTGTCAAGTAGACCGAAACGATTCTGCATCTACTACTATTACTCCACACATCGACCGCTATCCAGCATGCATCTAGAGTATTAAGTTCATAAAGAACGGAGTAACGCATTAAGGAAGATGACATGATGTAGAGGAATTAACTCAAGCAATATGATGAAAACCCCATCTTTTTATCCTCGATGGCAACAATACAATACGTGCCTTGCTGCCCCTACTGTCACTGGGAAAGGACACCGCAAGATTGAACCCAAAGCTAAGCACTTCTCCCATTGCAAGAAAAACCAATCTAGTTGGCCAAACCAAACCGATAGTTTGAAGAGAATTACAAAGATATCAAATCATGCATATAAGAATTCAGAGAAGATTCAAATAATATTCATAGATAAGCTGATCATAAATCCACAATTCATCGGATCTCGGCAAACACACCGCAAAAAAGTATTACATCGAATAGATCTCCAAGAACATCGAGGAGAACATGGTATTGAGAATCAAAGAGAGAGAAGAAGCCATCTAGCTACTAGCTATGGACCCATTGGTCTGTGGTAAACTACTCACGCTTCATCGGAAGGGCAATGGTGTTGATGTAGAAGCCCTCCGTGATCGAATCCCCCTCCGACACGGTGCTGGAAAAGGTCCCTATATGGGATCTCACGGGTACAGAAGGTTGAGGCGGTGGAAAAGTCTTTTCGTGGATGCCTCTGTTGGTTTGGGGATATATGAGTATATATAGGCGAAAAAATTAGGTCAGGAGGTGCACGAGGGGCCCACAAGGGTGGGGGGCACGCCCTACCCCCCTGGGCGCGCCCTCCGTCCTTGTGGCCGCCTCGTGGATCCTCCGACTTCATCTCCAAGTCTCCTGATTTCCTTTTGGTCCAAGAAAAATCATCGCGAAAGTTTTATTCCGTTTGGTATTCCTTTTCTGCGAAACTCAAAAACAAGGAAAAAACAGAAACTGGCACTAGGCTCTAGGTTAATAGGTTAGTCCCAAAAATAATATAAAATAGCATATTAATGCATATAAAACATCCAAAATAGATAATATAATAGCATGGAACAATAAAAAATTATAGATACGTTGGAGACGTATCAGGAGACAATAAACCCGAGCAGTTTGCCGGCGGGGACTCCGAAGATGCATTTTTCCGGGTTGAGCCGTATGTTGTAAGCCCGTAGTTTTTTGAAGGTCAACCGGAGATCGTCCATGAGTTGATTGACTTTTTTGGTTTTAATGACCACATCGTCTATGTATGCCTCGACCGTTTTGCCAATTTGGTTTTCCAAGCATGTTTGAATCATGCGTTGGTATGTGGCTCATGCATTGTTTAACCCAAAAGGCATCGTGTTGAAGCAGAATGGCCCGTAGGGGGTGATGAACATGGTTGCAGCTTGGTCGGACTCCTTCATCTTTATTTGATGATATCCGGAGAAAGCATAGTGAGTCGTGTCCAGCAGTGGCGTCGATGATCTGGTCTATGCGAGGTAGGGGGAAGGGATCCTTGGGGCAGGCCTTGTTTAGGTCTTTGAAGTCGACGCAGAGCCGTCATGACTTGTCCTTCTTGGGTACCATGACCAGATTTCTAGCCACTCTGGATGCTTTATTTCACGGATGAATCCGGCCTCCAGTAGTTTTGCCAACTCTTCACCCATAGCTTGTCATTTAGGTTCGGAGAATCGTCGTAGTGTCTGTTTGACTGGCTTGAAGCCTTTGATGATGTTCAGGCTATGCTCCGCCAGCCTCCATGGGATGCCTGGCATATCAGAAGGGTGCCAGGCGAATATGTTTCCAGTTTTCGCGTAAAAATGCGCCCAGTGCTTCATTAACTACGGGATCCAGTTGTGCTTCGATGGACGCCGTTTTATTTGGGTTTGTCGGGTGTACTTGGAATTTTACTATCTTGTCAGCTGGTTCAAATGACGTGGATTTTGGCCTTTTACTGAGGACCACGTCATCCTTGTTGACTATAGTACAGAGCGTAGTTAATTCTTCGGCTGCCAGGGCCTCGGATAGTGCTGCCAGGGCAAGCGATGCGGTCTTATTTTCAGCTCGGAGGGCTGTGTTCGGATCACTGGCGAGCGAAATCACGCCATTAGGCCCTGGCATTTTGAGTTTCATGTATCCATAATGCGGTACAGCTTGAAATCGTGCAAATGCCTCATGTCCCAAGAGGGCGTGGTATCCGCTGCGGAAGGGCACGACGTCGAATAACAAGGGTTCGGATCTGTAGTTATCGGGAGTACCGAACACTATGTCCAAGGTTATGCGTCCGGAGCAACGCGCCTCCTTACCGGGTATAATTCCTCGGAATGTGGTATGACTGTGCTCGACGCGGGATCTGTTGAGCTACATTTTGTCGAGCGTGTCTTCATAGATGTCGTTTAGGCCGCTGCCCCCGTCCATCAGTACTTTAGTCAGCCTGAAGCCGTCGATTATGGGGTCGAGGACTAGTGTGGCGGGCGCGTGGGTGGGGCGGGACCTTGGCTCATCCTTCTGATCGAAGGTGATAGTTATGTCCGCCCATGGCTGTGTGGCCATCACCTGGTAGACTTGGCCGAGCTCTCGAAGAGCCCTTTTCCTTTGGTTGTTTGAGGAGAAAGTCTCGTAAATTGTCAGTACGTCGTCGTGAGGTGGCGTTGTTGATTGTCTATCAGGGGGTGTGAGACCAAGTATGTTTTCACCACTTTTGGCCACCTGCCTTACCACCCAACAAGCTCGAAGCCTGTGAGTCAGATTTGCGTTAAGCATGATCGAGTGTATAGGGCATGGTTTATCCAGTAATTCGTCTAGAACCGTTCTGGGTTTATTTCTCTTTTCGGCGGGCTCGCGTTCGGGTGAACCTCTCGCATATGCCCGTTTTGCTTGGGCTTTCCTGGGCCTCGGGGCAGGGACTGGCTCCCTGTGCATCTGCTGTAACCTCCAGGTGCTTTCCATGGCGCAATATTTGCGTACCATGTCCGACAATTCGGTGAAGTTTTGCACGCAGCGGCGGGCAAGGGCATTTAAGATCCCTGCGTCCCGGCAATTGATTCGGAAGGCTTCAATTATTTCTTCATCACGATAGTTGATTATCTTGTTTTTACCAGGAGAAATCTGGCCTAGTAATGATGGACCGTTTTATCGGGCTGCTGCTTGACGTACATCAGGTCCCATATGTCCGGTCTTCCCGTATCCGGACAATATTCGGCATGGGAGGTGGGTGGGAAATTTTTGGGCGATCCCGTCTTCTGTGAGTCCGGGGCGTCGGCAGCAGCGAGCCGTGCCCGGGCTATATCCGGATCTAATAGCACAGTGTTCGAGTGAATGCCTGCTTGTGGTTGGGCCGACTCAAGGTCAGATCCCATATCACAGGCTGAGTCCGAACTCTTATCTTGACGGGTGTCCGTATCCAGGCTAGAGACCCGGGTGTATACTGTCGTAAGCTTCAGAGATCGCGATCCCTCCGTCCACTCTTCGATGGTAGCGACGCGGTGAGTGATGGGCGGGGTGTGGATCTCTCTGTTGTCGGGTTTAATCCCTATCTGTTCGTAGGCCGTAGGCCTACTGACGGAGATTCCCATAGCTAGGAATCGATCCAAAAGGTCGTTTACCGAAGAGGTTCCCGTTGGGGGCATGCCTCCTGGGTGTTTGGCGGGACGTTCTTCGGACACTTCAATGGGATCTGGTTTTAGGGACAGATCCCGGCCTGTGTTGGTTCCCTTTACGTCCACTGAATCCGAGGTCAAGGCTTCGGGCTCAGCGGGTTCTTCGGAAGCAAGGCTTCGCCGAGGGCACATGCCGGACTCTAAGTTCCGGTGGCTAGCTTCGCGATCGGCGGTGAGGTTTTCAACCGGGTTTAAACGTCCGGTGAGATCATCGCGGAAAGTGATGATGCCGAACATAAAAATCTGGCCGGGGATGAAGATGTCCCTGGCTTTGGTGGGTTTCTCACGAATGGCTCAGCCATTGATCCTTCGGCGATCCGCAGCGGAACTCTCAATGAAACCACCAATGGCAGTGTCAAAACCGGCGGATTTCGGGTAGGGGGTCCCGAGCTGTGGATCTAGGATCAATGGGGAATAAGGGATGATGAACACGGTGTTTACCCAGGTTCGGGCCCTCTCGAAGAGGTAAAACCCTACATCCTGCTTGATTGTATTGGATGTATGGTATGGTTTCAGAGTAGATCTACCTCGAGATCAGGCGAGCTAAACCCTAAGATGATGAGGTGATGGATGTAGCTCTAGCCCTAAAGCCCTAAACCCTCTGGTTTATATAGACACCAGTAGGGTTAGGGTTACATTCGATCGGTTACAATGAAGGAAAGATCACGCTAATCTTGACTTGGAGGGCACACCACGACTCCGAAGATCTCCTATCTGGTCACGGGTCCGCACTCTAGCCTGGCCCCATAGTGGCCCATCAGTCCGGCCCATATGTAATAGGTCGACGGCCCGACGACCCCTTAGTCCAGGACTCCCTCAGCAGCGACACCGCTTCCTCCAGTGAGATCGAGGACGACGATGACGGTTCGCCAAGCGTCAAGATCAAGGACGACGGCTCCGACTCGAGCTGAACACTGGCAGCACCATCATCTGGTCTTCCGGGAGCGAGTCAGACTTCGCCTAGGCGCTCCTTTTGCCCCTGTATCACACTCAATGTAAACCGTGCGGGGAAGGGTCAAGAAATTGTTATCGAGCACTCCTTAATGAATATCTACTGTTTATCATGCTCAGTTGAATGGTGATGTTCCTCTTGTCTGTTTTTGTCTTTGTATGATTTGGTCTTATACCCTACGCGTACCAGAAGCTTGCCGGTGCACGCACTTGCCGCGAGCACTTGAGGAACAAGTCCTTAGCAGCCTGCCGGCAGTGTTGCTGCCGACAAGTTTTCCTTTGACGTTTTCACTGTGGCTACTTAAATTGTTGAGCGGACTCGAAAAAAAGTAAGAGCGTGAATGTTCACAACAAGGTCCCTTCGCGTGCAAGTTTTTCATACAAACACAAAATCGTTCAAGGGAAATTGTGAATGTAACAAGGAAATTGTTGCAAAGTTTTTCAACTTATCTTTTCCTTGTGATGTTTTTCTTGTCACACAAAATGATCATTTGAATGCCAACGCCATTTAAATGGTATCCCATTGTATGCGCCAGCTAGGGGAATGCGCAGGCACAAAGAGCAGAATCAACAGAGAACGCAAAGGTTTTTACCCACGTTTGGGCCACCGCGAGATGTAAAACCCTACTCCTGCTTTGTGTATTGGATGTGTATGAGCACAAGTACAAGGAGCGCTTTCTCAGGCAAGGAGAAGAGAGAGAGAGAGAGAGAGAGAGAGAGAGAGAGCAGCTACGCATGCAAGTTGTGCTAGGGTTCGATCCTTGTAACAGTTGCCATGGTCCTCCTTTTTATAGCTAAAAGGGGTTACCACAGTGGCAAAACAGTCATTACATATTGACTAGATATCAAACAGTGCTATCATACCTAATTCTGTTAGTTTAGGACAAAAGCATTAAATGCTCCGTTAGGTGTCATGTGGAGGAGGAATCCCGGCAAGGCTTCTGCACCGCTCGCCCAACTACCTCCTATTTACTCGACACGCTCTCTGGACGGGTGTCATTAAAGGTAAATCTCCTTCCAGCATGCTGCCACGTGCCCGACAAATCTCACCTAACTGCCTGCGGGCTCGACACCTCATCGATTAGTGACTAGCTGCTCAATGAGGTGGAGCGCTGGCGACTAGCGAGAGCTTGCTGGTCACGGAGCTTGCTGGGCCTTCACCTTGCCGGCTTGGTGATTGCTTGTATCTGCATTGGTATTTCCCCGAAGAGTAGAGGATGATGCAGCACAACAACGTTAAGTATTTCCCTCAGTTATGAAACCAAGGTTATCAATCTAGTAGGAGAACCAAGCAACACTATGTAAACAACTCCCGCACACAAATAACAAATACTTGCAACCCAACGCGTAAGAGGGGTTGCCAATCCCTCCTCGGTATTGAGATAGATTAAATTGTATGAGATTTGATAAATAGATTTGACAAAAACACATAATAAAACAAATAAAGAAAAAATGCAGCAAGATATTTTTGGGTTTTTGGAATAATAGATCTGAAAATAATATGATAGGAAATAGACCCGGGGGCCGTAGATTTCACTAGTGGCTTCTCTCGAGAAAATATCATATGGTGGGTAAACAAATTACTGTTGGGCAATTGATAGAAGAGCAAATAATTTGGGTATTTATAGAGCTGAGAGGCGGTGGAGAGGACACCCGTGGGCCCCACTACCCACCAGGGCGCGCGAGGGGCCTCTGGCGCGCCCTAGTGCCTTGTGGGCCCCACAGGCCTCCCCTCCTGCATTTCCTTGGCTCCCAAGTTGTTTTCTGGGCAGAAAAAAATCTCCAAAAAGTTATGCTGCGTTTGGACTCTGTTTGATATGGATATTCTGCGAAGTAAAAAACAAGCAAAAAACAACTGGCACTGGGCACTATGTCAATAGGTTAGACCCAAAAAATGATATAAAGTTGCTATAAAACCAAGATTGATAATATAACAGCATGGAACAATAAAAAATTATAGATACCTTGGAGACGTATCACTTGGCCTTGCCGGCAAGGGTTGTCTTCGGTGTTGATCTTGATGCTTTGTTTTGATCTTCACCCCAGTAGTCTTTTGCCAGTGGGCTTTGAATCTTGGTTTTGGCAATCTCGGGCAAGCCTTGGCCAACAGGGAAGCTACTACTGTCTGTGCATAAGTCGGGGTATAAAATACCCATGTTTTACACACCGACACTCGTCGGTGGTGCTGAATGGTGTCCCCATGGGCCAGTTTCTCTGTCATTGAGGTGTACATCAGGGAGACCCTCTCTCCCCCTTTTTTCGTGCTAGCCGCAGACCTACTGCAATCAGCCATCAACGATGCATACCGTCGCCAGTTGATCAAGCTATCCATACCTACTCGAGGGCCGACAAAATAATCAGTGATGTAGTACACCGAGGACACAATTCTGGTGATGCCAACTTGCCTAGAACAAGTGAAAACTATGAAAACTATTGATCGACCACACTGATTCAATTGGACTCAAAATCAACTTTCATAAATCGATGATTGTGCCTCTTAATGTGGAAAAATCCCTGGTAACACACATTTATGGCAACGCTGTGTTGGAACAATGTCTTTTACTTACCTCGGATTGCTGATGGGGACCACCAAGCCTACTATGGAAAATTTCATGCCGATTGTCAAGCGTGCAGAACATAAATTGTCATTGTCCCTGTGTATGCTAAATCAAGGAAGTAAATTGGCCCTTCTGAACTCATTGTCAGATCTATTTATGATTTATCCCATGTGCACACTCAAGTTTCCACCCAAGATGATTGAGCATCCCGGCAAGATCAGAAGTAGGTGTCTATGGCATAAGAAAACTGAACAAGGGGGACCTGTAATTCACTAGCTACCTGGAGTCTTGTCTTGCCCCAAAAATCATGGAGGGCTCGACATTCTGGACATAGAAGTTAAGAGGACTGCCCTTGCTTCTGAAGTTCCTGCATACTTTTAATAACAAGCAAGATACTCTATGGATCAACCTCGTCTGGTCAACATACTCCCTGGATGTTGGTGATGGTTCAACTACGTTATTTTAGAAAGATCTTTGGCATGGTCAACGCTTCGAAGTGTCGCACCAACGAGCCTTATCTTTCAAAAAACTCGAAGATACCTATGTAACCACCTTCCTGGTAATGCCGGATCTCCAAACTGGCTTGCATTTGCCGCTGTCAATTCAGGCTAGGGCCAAGGTGTTGGAAATATGCCCTAGAGGCAATAATAAAGTGGTTATTATTATATTTCCTTATTCATGAGAATCGTTTATTATCCATGCTATAATTGTATTGATTGGAAACTCAAATACATGTGTGGATGCATAGACAACAACATGTCCCTAGTGAGCCTCTACCGGGCTAGCTCGTTGATCAAAGATGGCTATGGTTTCTTAGTCATAGACATGAGTTGTCATTTGATAACGGGATCACATCATTAGGAGAATGATGTGATGGACAAGACCCAAACTATAAATGTAGCATATGATCGTATCAAGTTTATTGCTATCGTTTTCTGCATGTCAAGTATCTCCTCCTATGACCATGAGATCATGCAACTCACTGACACCGGAGGAGTACCTTGTGTGTATCAAACATCGCAACGTAACTGGGTGACTATAAAGATGCTCTATAGGTATCTCCGAGGGTGTCTATTGAGTTGGCATGGATCAAGACTTGGATTTGTCACTCCGTATGACGGAGAGGTATCTCGGGGCCCTCTCGGTAATACAACATCACAAGAAGCTTGCAAGCATGTGAGTTTGGTCATGGGATCTTGTATTACGGAACGAGTAAAGAGACTTGCCAGTAACTAGATTGAACTAGGTATGGAGATACCATGATCGAATCTCGGGCAAGTAACATATCGCTGGACAAAGGGAACTGTATACGGGATTCACTGAATCCTTGACATCGTGGTTCAAACGATAAAGATCTTAGTGGAATATGTAGGAATCAATATGGGCATCCAGGTCCTGCTATTGGTTATTGACCGAAGAGGAGCTTCGGTCATGTCTACATGATTCTCGAACCCATAGGGTCGCACGCTTAACGTTCGGTAGTGCTAGGGTAGTATTGAGATATTAATAGTGGAAAGTCCGAAGGTTGTTCAAAGTCCCGGATGGGATCCGGGACATCACGAGGAGCTTTGGAATAGTCCGGAGGTAAATATTCATATATGGAAAGTTGTTATCGTGGTTCCGGAAAAAGTTCCAGTTTTTTCGGTATTGTACCGGGAAGGTTCTAGAAGGTTCCGGAGTGGGGCCCACCTGCATGTGGGACCCACATGAAC
Organism: Thinopyrum elongatum; assembly: GCA_011799875.1. Classification (NCBI taxonomy): domain Eukaryota; kingdom Viridiplantae; phylum Streptophyta; class Magnoliopsida; order Poales; family Poaceae; genus Thinopyrum; species Thinopyrum elongatum. The sequence goes on from CM022300.1 coordinate 560,407,166, forward strand.
GTGGGCAGTGGGGAAATTCCCCACAACCCTAGTCTAGGCGCACCAAGATCCTCCCTTAAAAGGAATAGTGTCATATCCCAAGGGGATAAGATCAGGATCCCTAAAAAGGGGATAGCGATTAGTGGGGAAGGAAAGGTGGGATTTCCTTCCTCCCCCTTTGGCCAACGACCCTAGGGCCTTGGAGGGCAAGCCACCAGCCCCCTCCACGCCTATATAAAGGTGGGGAGGCATTGGGGGCAGCCACCCTTCGACCCTTGCCCGTTACCTCTCCCAACTCCTCCCACGTTTCACCGGTATGCGCCTAGCGAAGCCCTGCCAGAATTCCGCTGCCACCACCACCACCATACCGTCGTGTTGGTCCCAATCTCATCTACCCCCTCTCTCTCACTTGCTGGATCAAGAAGGAGAGGACGCCGCCGAGCCGCATGTGTGCTAAACTCGAAGGTGTCATCCGTTCGGCACTTGATCGGGAGTTCGTGGACGAATTGTGATTGGATTGTGAAGACGTTCGACTACATCAACCGCGTTTCTTAACGCTTCCGCTTAGCGATCTACAAGGGTATGTAGATCCAATCTCTCCTCTCATAGATGTGCATCTCCTAGATTGATCTTGGTGAGCGTACGAAATTTTTGTTTCCCATGCAACATTCCCCGACAGTGGCATCATGAGCTAGGTCTATGCGTAGATGACATCACGAGTAGAACACAAAGGAGTTTGTGGGTGTTGATGTTCAGATTGCTTCCTTCCTTGGTCTTATCTTGATTCAGCGGTATTATGGGATAAAGCGGCCCGGACCAACTTTACATGTCCACGTACATGAGACCGGTTCCATCGACTGACATGCAACTTGTTGCATAAAGATGGCTGGCGGGTGTCTGTCTCTCCCACCTTAGTTGAATCGGATTCGACAAAGGCGGTCATTGTAGAAGGTTAAATAGCAACTTGTATGTCACTGTTGTGGCTTTGGGTAGGTAAGTGGTTCTTACTAGTTGCCCATAGCAGCCACGTAAAACATGCAACAACAAAGTAGAGGACGTCTAACTTGTTTTTGCAGGGTATGTTGTGATATGATATGGCCAAAGACATGATGAGATATATTTGATGTATGAGATGATCATGTTTTGTATAGATTATCATGACTTGCATGTCGATGAATACGGCAACCGGCAGGAGCCATTGGGTTGTCTTTAATTATTGTATGACCTGCGTGTCAATCATTAAGCGCTATGTAATGCTTTACTTTATTGCTAAGCAGTAGCAATAGTTGTAGAAGCATGGTTGGCATGACAACCCCAATGGCGACACGATGATGGAGATCATGGTGTCATGCCGGTGACGATGGAGATCATGCCGGTGCTTTGAAGATGGAGATCAAAAGCACAAGATGATGGCCACATCATGTCACTTATGATTTGCATGTGATGTTAATCCTTTTATGCATCTTATTTTGCTTAGGACGACGGTAGCATTATAAGGTGATCCCTCACTAAAATTTCAAGATAAAATTGTGTTCTCCCCAAGTGTGCACCGTTGCGAAAGTTCGTCGTTTCGAAGCACCACGTGATGATCGGGTGTGATAGACTCTACGTTCACATACAACGGGTGCAAGCCAGTTTTGCACATGCGGAACACTTGGGTTAAACTTGACGAGCCTAGCATGTACAGACATGGCCTCAGAACACAAGAGATCGAAAGGTCGAACATGAGTCATATAGTAGATATGATCAACATGGAGATGTTCACCATTGAAACCACCTCATCTCACGTGATGATCGGACTTGGGTTGGTGAATTTGGATCATGTTACACTCGGACAACCGGAGGGATGTTGATTTGAGTGGGATTTCTTAGGTAATATGATTAATTGAACTCATTATCTTGAATAATAGTCTAAGTTTATCATTGCAAATTATGTTGTAGATCAATGCCTCGCGCAGTAGCTCCCCTGAATTTCAATGTGTTCCTAGAGAAAGCTAAGCTGAAAGATGATGGAAGCAACTTTGTGGACTAGGCCCGTAATCTGAGGATTATCCTCACGGCTGCCCAAAAGTCTTATGTCCTTGATGCACCGCTTGGTGCGCCACCCCCTCCAGCTACTATGAACGTTGTGAACACCTGGCAGTCGCGTGTTGATGACTACTCAATAGTTCAGTGCGCCATGTTGTATGGCTTAGCACCGGGACTTCAAAGGCGTTTTGAACGTCATGGAGCATATGAGATGTTCCAGGAGTTGAATTTTATTTTTGAGAAAAATGCCCGATCGAGAGGTATGAGACCTCCGATAAGTTCTATGCCTGCAAAATGGAGGAGAACGGCTCTGTCAGCGAGCACATACTCAGAATGTCTGGGTATTACAACTGTCTGGCTGAGTTGGGAGTTGAGCTCCCGCATGAGGCGGTCACTGACAGAGTTCTTCAATCGCTACCACCTAGCTACAAGATCTTTGTGTTGAACTATAACATGCAAGGGATGAACAAGTCAGTCTCCGAGCTGTTCGCGATGCTGAAAGTCGCTGAGTCAGACATCCAGAAGGAGCATCAAGTGTTGATGGTCAATAAAACCACTAGTTTCAAGAAGAGCAAGGGAAACCAGGGAAACTTCAAGAATGGTGGCAAAGCAATTGCTCCTTCCGTGAAGAAACCCAAGGCTGGACCAAAGCCAGAAACTGAGTGCTTCTATTGCAAGGGAACTGGCCACTGGAAGCGGAATTTCCCCAAGTATCTGGCTGACAAGAAGGGGGCCAATGTCAACACAGGTATATATGATATACATGTTATTGATGTGTACCTTACCAGTTCTTGTTGTAGTGCCTGGGTATTTGATACCGGTGCGGTTGCTCACATTTGCAACTCTAAACAGGAACAACAGAATAGACGAAGGCTGGCGAAGGAAGAAGTGACGATGCGTGTGGGAAATAGTTCCAAGGTTGATGTGATCGCCATCGGCACACTCGCTCTTCGATTACCATCGGGATTAGTGATAAACCTGAATAATTGTTATTTAGTGCCTGCGTTGAGCATGAACATTATATCTGGATCTTGTTTAATGCAAGACGGTTACTCATTTAAATCAGAGAATAATGGTTGTTCTATTTATATGGGTAATATCTTTTATGGTCATGCACCCATTATGAGGGGTTTATTCTTATTGAATCTCGATAGTGATAATACACATGTTCATAACATTGATGCCAAAAGATGTAGAGTTGATAATGATAGTACCACTTTCTTGTGGCATTGGCGCTTAGGTCATATTGGTGTAAAGCGCATGAAGAAACTCCATGCTGGTGGACTTTTGGAGTCACTTGATTTTGAATCACTTGACACATGCGAACCAGGCCTCATGGGCAAGATGACTAAAACCCCGTTTTCCGGAACAATGGAACGGGCAAGTGACTTGTTGGAAATCATACATACTGATGTGTGCGGTCCGATGAGCGTTGACACGCAGTGGATATCATTACTTTCTCACCTTCACCGATGATTTGAGTAGATATGGGTATATTTATTTAATGAAGCATAAGTCTGAAATGTTTGAAAAGTTCAAGCAATTTCAGAGTGAAGTTGAGAATCATCGTAACAAGAAGATTAAATTCCTACGATCTGATCGAGGGGGAGAGTACCTGAGTTATGAGTTTGGCAATCACTTAAGACGATGTGGAATTATTTCACAACTGACGCCACCTGGAACACCACAGCGTAATGGTGTGTCCGAACGTCGTAATCATACCTTATTGGATATGGTGCGTTCTATGATGTCTCTTGCCGATCTGCAACTATCGCTTTGGGGTTATGCATTAGAGACAGCTGCATTCACTTTAAATAGGACACCATCTAAGTCCGTAGATACGACACCGTACGAACTATGGTTTGGCAAGAAACCTAAACTGTCATTTCTTAAGGTTTGGGGCTGTGATACTTATGTCAAAAGGCTTCAGCCAGAAAAGCTCAAACCCAAAGAAGACAAATGCATCTTCATAGGATACCCAAAGGAGATGGTTGGGTATACCTTCTATATCAGATCCGAGGGCAAAGTGTTTGTCGCTAAGAACGAGTCCTTTCTCAAGAAAGAGTTTCTCTCGAAAGAATTGAGTGGGAAGAAGATAGAACTTGATGAGGTTGTTGAACCTTTACTTCAACCAGAGAGTAGCGCAGCGCAGAAAGATGTTTCTGTGCCACCTATGTCAGTTGAAGAGGAGGCTAATGATAGTGATCATGAAGTTTCAGATCAAGTTACTATCAAAACCATATCGCCGGACAAAGGGAATTGTATACGGGATTAACTAAATCCTTGACATCGTGGTTCAAACGATAAAGATCTTCGTGGAATATGTAGGAATCAATATGGACATCCAGGTTCCGCTATTGGTTATTGACCGGAGAGGATTCTCGGTCATGTCTACATGATTCTCGAACCCGTAGGGTCGCACGCTTAACGTTCAGTATCGCTAGGGTAGTATTGAGATATTAATAGTGGAAAGTCCGAACGTTGTTCAGAGTCACGAGGAGCTCCGAAATAGTCCGGAGGTAAAGATTCATATATGGAAAGTTGTTATCGGGGTTCCGGAAAAAGTTCGAGTTTTTTCGGTATTGTACCGGGAAGGTTCTAGAAGGTTTCGGAGTGGGGCCCACTTGCATCTGGGACCCACATGAACGTGGGTAGTGAGGAAAGTCCCCACAACCCTGGTCTAGGCGCTCCAAGATCCTCCCTTGAAAGGAATAGTATCATATCCCAAGGGGATAAGATCAGGATCCCTAAAAAGGGGAATAACGATCGGTGGGAAAGAAAAGGTGGGATTTCCTTCCTCCCCCTTTGGCCAACGACCCTAGGGCCTTGGAGGGAAAGCCATCAGCCCCCTCCATGCCTATATAAATGTGGGGAGGCATTGGGGGCAGCCACCCTTCGACCCTTGCCCGTTACCTCGCCCAACTCCTCCCACGTTTCACCGGTACATGCCTGGCGAAGCCCTGCCGGAATTCCGCTGCCACCACCACCACCACCATACCGTCGTGTTGGTCTTGATCTCATCTACCCCTCTCTCTCACTTGCTGGATCAAGAAGGAGAGGACGCCGCCGAGCCGCACGTGTGCTAAACTCGGAGTTGTCGTCCGTTCGACACTTGATCAAGAGTTCGTGGACGGATCGTGATTGGATCGCGAAGACGTTCGACTACATCAACCGCGTTTCTTATCGCTTTCGCTTAGCGATCTACAAGGGTATGTAGATCCAATCTCTCCTCTCATAGATGTGCATCTCGATTGATCTTGGTGAGCGTAGGAATTTTTTTGTTTCCCATGCAACATTCCTCAACACGAGGTTCAAACACTGCAAATCCTAACAACTTCAACCATACCCGATGATGCAGCGAAGGACGTCTGGTTATGCTCCTGGGGCCCAACATACTCCTCGGACAAGTTATGCTCCTAATTAGCCTGGCCCCGATCTTGGTCTAATTGGTCTAATATAATTACAGTCCTACTAGACGAGAAGAGTCGTTATGCTTTCTCTCTCTGGTTTTCTCGGAGTTCTTCTTCCTGGACGTTGAAACTCCGCCGACTTACTTCTTCAGAATGCATGGATACCTCGAAGGGGTCGTCTACTTTGACTCTGGTCTTGTAGAACATTCTCGTGGCTGGGAGGTATAACCAAGCTACGGGAATCGTCGCGCTTCACCAACTTCTTCACTGCTTCTGCTACTCTGCTCGTTTGTGAGATTGATTGCTATTGCCATCTTCATAGTGTTCCTGGGTACATATGGTCGTGTAGCATATGGTGCGTAGCATGTGCCCCAACAGCCTCTCCATATCATGATGTACACGGTTATCATGTTTGAAACAACCAAAAAAGCGTCAACCCAACAACGTTCGATAATTTTTTTAGAAAAATGCCTAGGATGAAGGAGGTCATATCCGAAGACTACACTGTCATCCATGTTGGGAGAAAACCTCCTTAACCGTATGCTCCAACCGTGTAGAGATCATCATTAAAAGTAATCGTCCTCCAGTCTTTGCAGGATAAACCATGCACGCAACACCGTCGTGTGCATACTAAATAACCCGCATAGAGATGAAACATTGTTCATGTTGGAAAAAAACACATGTTCTTGGATAGTCGCAATTCGCAAAGCCCAACATAAGGCCTATGGCCCCATCATGTATGGGAGGTAAATCAACCAGGTTGGATGGATGGGCGGACGCCAGCAAACTAGGCTTGAAAAACAAGTTTTAATTAATTGTCATGATGGTAGAAGGCACAGCACTATCAATTTTTTTTTTTGAAAGGGGAAAGAGAGCTCTTTCATTCATTCATAGCAATTTTACAGTCATTCTCAATTACATGTAAGACATTCGGTGGCACATTCTGCAGTATATAAAAATCTCCATGAGCTCTAGCATGAGCTGCTATCTCATGTGCGGCCACGTTGCACTCTCTTCCAATTTTACTCACCATGCACGAACTGAACTCCCGCATTATAGTCTTTGCTTCTTCATAAGTAGCCCACCACTTAGTGTTGTTTCTTTCTTCTACATTCACAGCCGCAACGACAGCAGCACAGTCTGATTCCACTTGTACTTGAACCTTGTTTATATCTCGCAAACACTTGAGGCCCAAAAGCAGGGCGCTAGCTTCAGCTTCCTCTGCATCAGTGCACATATGAAAGAGACGGCCTACAGAGAAAAGAACTGAACCGGTGCTATCCCTGGCGACTGCCCCTGCCCAAGCTGATCCCAAAGCAGAAACAAAGGAGGCATCAACATTTAGCTTAACACACTCGCCTTGGGGTCTGGACCAATGCCCTGTTGGCTTCATTTTCTCAGCAGTGGTCAACTGTTTTCGTATATCATACAAAGGTTTTTTTCCTTTCACATCACTTTCACTTGGAGTGTTTGAGTTCAAAGTTTCCCAATAATTCTTCAGGAAAAGGACTGAGTCTGAAACCTTTGCAGTGCCTTTGTTATGCACAATGTCATCCCTAAGATGCCAGGAACGCCATAGTACCAAGAGCAGTTTTTCTCGCATGTCTCCAGAACAAAGACTGAGCGCATTTAGAAGCCAGTCCGGGTCACGGGTAACAAGCGATGTTTCACTTGGCAAGGCCCAATGCTCTCTCATATTCTCTCGAAGTGCCTTAGCTCTTGTGCAGTTCAGAACAGCATGTTGAGCATCCTCTGTATCTCTGCCACATATATTGCATATGCCATCAATTTCAAGTGTTCTCCTTCTTTTGTTCTCTTTTGTGGGTAGTGAATCAGTGGCAATTCTCCAGGCCACAATACGGATTTTGTGAGGGATGCTTGCTTTCCAGATCAAATTCCAGAGATTTTCCCTTCCGGTGCCGACATTACTTGATGATCCAGAAGTTGTTTCCTTCTGCTTCAAGCTCATGCCCAGCTTGTAGGCACTTCTTACCGTGAACATGCCATTTTTCTCATAGTTCCAGGCAAGGTGGTCCTCTGTTTCGCTAACAGGGAGTTTTATCTTGCAAATTTCCTCTGCATCAAATCTATAGAATAGTTGATTAATAAGGGGAGCATTCCATTCTCTTGTTTGTGGCAAAATTAGCTGATTAACCCATCTGATTCGGCTCCGAGTTTTGAGAGATTTTACCATGAGTCCAGATTGCCTTGGGATCCAACTATCCCTGAGAACTTGGATACTTTTTCCATCCCCAACTCTCCACACAACACCTTTTTTTAAGAGTTCAAGCCCGAACTCGATCCCTCTCCACACTGGGGACGCATCAGACGCGAAAACCGTGTCCAGCAAATTGCCTTTAGGATAATATTTTGATTTCAAGAGTCGAGCACACAAGCTTTCCGGCCGCTGAATCAAACGCCATGCTTGTTTTGCAAGGAGAGCCTGGTTGAACATTTGCATGTCACGGAGGCCCAGACCACCTTGACATTTAGGTTGTGTCATTTTCTCCCAAGACATCCAGTGGACTCTTCTCTGATTTTCCTCATCTCCCCACCAAAAATCTCGGATCAGTTTCTCATATTCGTCACAGAAAGCTACACTCATTTTAAACATACTCATGGTGTAAGTTGGCAGAGCTTGAATCACAGATTTAATCAAAATGTCTTTTGAACCGTGGGACATATATCTTTCAAGCCAATTAGTGAGCCTTTTTGTGAAACGTTCAAGGATAGGCTGGAATTGAGACATCTTCATGCGTCCTTCGGGCGTAGGCAGGCCCAAGTACTTTTCTTCAAAAGTGGCAGAGCTGATTTCCAGAATTTGCTTGATTTCCTCTTGGGTTTGTGTAGGACATGCAGTACTAAACAACATGGAACATTTACTTGGGCTTAACAGTTGGCCCGTTCCTTGCTGGAAATTATTAAGTGCATTCTTTACTCTCCTTGCTTCATCGCCATGGGCCTTGAAGAATAATAGGCTATCGTCTGCAAAGAGTAGATGCGAAATTCCCGGGCTCCCTCTCGCCACTTTTAAGGGAGTGATCATACCAGCAGCACACTCGGCCTCCAGAGCTCGAGATAGACCTTCAGCCACAAACAAGAAGAGATACGGGCTCAATGGATCTCCTTGACGAAGGCCCCTCGTCGGTTGGAAGGATTCCAAAATTTCTCCATTAAGCTTCACAGCATATCTCATGGACCGAACACAAGTCATGACCCAAGATATCCACTTTTGACAAAAACCAAATCTAGTCAGGGCTCCTTCTAAGAAGTTCCACTCCACACGATCATATGCTTTTGTCAAATCAAGCTTATAAGCACAGTGGTTGTCGGTTGTATTTTTGCTATGTTGGATCTTGTAAAAGCACTCAAAGGCAATATATGCATTATCTGTGATGAGTCTCCCAGGTATAAACGCACTCTGTGCTTCAGACACCAACGCATCCAGAAATGGCCGAAGGCGATTGACAAGGCATTTAGAAATCACTTTATAGATGACATTGCATAAACTTATTGGCCGAAAATCTTTCAAGCTTTCTGGCGCATTACCTTTGGGAATAAGGACAATCATTGTGTCGTTGATTCCTTCTGGCATAATACCATCATCAAAGAATTTTTTCACTGCACTAATCACATCTCCTCGCAATTCAGCCCAATTCCTCTGGAAGAAACGTGCATGAAACCCATCAATGCCCGGAGCCTTTAGAGGGCCAATTTGGAACAGTGCATCACTGATTTCTTCATCTGTAAATGCCTTGCAGATGTGTTCATTAATCTCAGGGGAGACTTTGGATTCAAACAGTGACAACAGGCTTTCAGGTTCCAGATTTTTGTCTGCCTCATAAAGTTTCATGAAGAAGTCCCTTGTCATGGTACCCAACTCTCCAGGGTCATGGACCCAATTACCAACCGAATTCTTGAGTTTGTCGATCTTGTTCTTTTTTTGACGCCAAGTTGCTTTTTGCTGAAAATACTTAGTATTTTGTTCTCCCTCCCGAAGCTGAGTAACACGAGAGCGAAGTCTCCACAACATTTCCTCCCTAAGAAGAAACTCATCTAATTCTTTTGAGGTGTGTCGAATTTGCTTGTCTCGGTCAGGTGATGGTGCCTTACTCCATAGCTTATCAAGCTTCTTTCGTAGCTGCTGGACCTTGTGAGGTACAGACCCAAACTTTTTCTTGCTCCAAACTTGCAAACTCTTCCCGACTGAATTTAACTTACATGCCACATTAGCCAAGCTCGGTCCGCCCGTGTCCACTTTGTGCCAAGCCTTTCTCACTTCCTCATAAAAGGTTGTGTCCCTCTCCCACATATGTTCGTAGCGAAAGGGTCTCCGCCCTCTTTTGCTTAAAGGTTGAACAGAGTAGCAGAGAAGGAGGGGAAAGTGGTCAGACCTAGCCGTAGTAATATGTGTTACAGTGGCTTCTTTAAACATATCCATCCAACATGGGGAAGCGACACCTCTATCAATCCTTGCTCTCACATTTCTAGCACCCTGTTGTTTATTATCATAAGTCCAAGGTTGGCCCCTGAACCCTAGGTCATGAAGATTACAGTATGATAACATACTTCTAAATCTAGCCATTTGTCCTTCAGATCTTCTAGTACCTGAAAAATGTTCAGATTGCCACATCGTCTCATTAAAATCGCCGATCATCATCCAAGGCTCATTGGCATTTGGTCTGATCCTCTTTAACAAAGTCCACATATGATGTCTATCTTGAGATCTGGGCTCCCCATAAACAAAAGTTCCCCGCCACGACGGGCCATGGGGGTCATCACAGACAAGCACATCAAAATACTGAGGACCATACGACAACACTTTTATATTTATTTGATCATCCCAGTACAAAGCAATGCCTCCACCTTTGCCCTTACCGTCATGAGTAAAGCAGTGCCTCAGGCCTATTCTCCATCTTATTCTTCTCACTTTCTCTTCGCATTGCCTTGTTTCAGACAAGAAGACGATCTTGGGGCGGTAGGTATGCACAAGGCACACCAACTCTTGAACTGTCCGGGGCTGCCCCAGGCCCCGGCAGTTCCAACTAAGAATACTCATTGCTCCTGACGGGCGTCGCCAATCGCGCCCGTCAGTTGACCGATAGCCCCGGGATCGGTTGCTGCCTTTCCACCTTTCAGCCCCAAATCCTGCCCTATCCTACGATTCTCCTCTCCACTACACATCTTTTTCTCACTTGCATTATGATCTAAGATTTTACTCTCATAAACTGAGCTATGCTGCCTTTTCCCAAGTGCTGACTTAATAATAGTGCTAGCCCTGCCATCCCCAACAGAAACATGCTTGGAGGAGCGACCGTGCCCCTTGCGTCCCAGCTTAGCAACGCCGTGACTCGGTTTTACCATACCCAGGTTGAACACAAGAGGAGCGCTAGAGTCATTTGCAAACACCATGGCCCCTGCTGGGCGGGCCATGGTATTTTCAGGATCACCTTGCTTGAGGTCCTTGTAGTTCTGTTTCTGCCCGACAACATCACCCAGATCAGCCTCTGATGAGATCAAGATGTCTCCGGATATGCCAGAGTCGAGCTCCTTGCTGGGGTTGCTACTAATGTGCATAGCCATCTTCGCTCCCGCCTTCGACACAGCCTTGGGGTCGAGCGCTGATGTGTCATCCGCAACAACATCCATCTCTTTCTGTTCCATCGTCTTGCCCACCTCCAAGTCCACAGGAGGCAAGGCAGTGGTGTTGTTGACCGACTTCTGGTTGGTGGAGGAAGTTGTGAGGGCCACATTGAACGCTGCAGTGTTTGTAGCGTCAACTTCTTCGGCCAGCAGGTTTGCCGTGATCTGGATATCGCTGGAAGTAGCCGTCGTGGCAGACTGAACCTTCAGGTTTATGTCAGTTTCCATATCACCACCCACCGAGAGGCGGGCCACAACTTCCCCCATCTTTTCCACTGCCATCAGCACCGCCTTGTCCTGGCTCGCAGGCTTGGGAGCACGCCACAAGGGGGGTGACGACTGGGAACCCTTCTTTTGCCCCATCTTCTCTGGCAGGAACCAAGCCCGGGGGTCATCAAAATGGACTGGGAACACACCAAGCACTATCAATTTTGGCGCACAAGCTTGCGTCTAATCAAAGACTTCAACGCTGCCAAATCTAGTGTAAATTCCAGCTATAAACTCCTAAACGTCGGGCTCTACTTGACCCAAACCCGAGAGATTGTGACAAATTTATGCCTGACAATACGATAAAGTCCTGTTCATTGATACAAGATTCGGCTCCATGAATGTCGCGGTTGGCTGACCCATCCAAAATGCATCGTGGTATTCTATGAGTTTCACGTTTGATCTCCCTAATAATTTTTCGGTAATGTTATTGTGCTGACATTCCCTGGGAGGGCATGACAAAACAAACGTCTTTATGGCAACTTATATTGCCGTGAGGATGGTAAATTTAGTTAGCAAGCACGGCAAACTCTGGCAAAAAATTAAACCTAGGCGGATTTGATCCTCGGCCAACATAAATTGCCATACGAATTGTTGGCAATTGCAGAGGAACATTAACTGGTTAAGTCGGTCCTAATTTTTCAATTACTTTGGTATCAAATGTTGGAGAAAACTTGGTCGCCGGACAATTTTTATAGGTAAAACGCGAATTTCTCAATTCCAGCAACCAGAGTAGCGTAAAAGGAATGAGTTTGGCAACTTCACTTCTTGAAACCAGTTTCTGAAAACACGCCCCGCGTCGCCCCCGCGGGCGGCTCGGGCGCGCACCCTAGCGACCACCCAAAACCACCCCGCCGCCGCCACTCCCCCTGCCGCCGCCGGCAAGCGCCGCCGGCCGAAGCCCGGCCGGCGTCGGCGACGGTGGGACCTCCCTTTTCCTGCTCGCGAGGTGTGCTGCGCGGGGCAGCTTCGCCAAGCGAAGTCGCTGGACATGGCGGCGCCGGCCAGTGCTGGCCGGCGCGCCCAAAAGGTGCGGGAGCGCGCGCTCGTTGCCAGAGCGAGGTGGCTGCGGCCGGGACGCATGACAGCTCTGCTGGGAGGCGGCATCCAGCGCAGGCGGCGATCTGGCTGGGTCTCTGCCCAGATCTGACGTTTTGGTGGCTGGTTGCCCAGCGGCTGCTCGACCGCGCCTGTTGGGGTCCGGATCCGCGGCGGCGAGATGGAGGCGGCTGGCCGCACGCCCGTCCGACAGCCCTTGGTGAGGCCGGATCTGGCAGGCCCTCCCCGGCCGGATCTGGCGCCCGGATGGCTAGGGGTCTACAGGCGGCTCGGCCAGTGACGTGGCCGCGGGCCACATGGCGTGCGAGAGGTGATGTGGGAGATGAATGGCACCCTGCTCGGTGTTGCATCTTTCTAATGGTGGTTCGGAAAGCTTGACGCTGCTGCAGGTGGAGGACGAGATGGTGGTGGCTGGAGGGAGAGGAATGGCGTCGTTGCCGTTGTTGCATCCTTCGTCGGGAGATGAATGGCCCGTTGGCGTTGCATCCTCGAGGAGACGAATGGCGTTTTACTGGGTTGCATCCTTCCAATGGGAGAAGAATGGCGCCGCTGCGGGGTTGCATCCTCCGTCTAGTGGGGGACGTGGATGCAAGGTTGGAAGCATGTCGGGCTTGCCGGGGATGTGCGGTTTGCCGTGGAGGCAGGGGTAGTGGCTTGGTGTGTAGGCTGATCGGATCCTGGGCTCGAACTGTGTAGGTGAGACTGCTGGCGAAAGTCGTACTCCGGTTGTGGCCGGAGTCGTCGATGGCGGCGCCTTCTGGCGTCGCTCCCTCGTTGGAGGCATCGATGTAGCTGCTCCCATCTTGCATTTTCTGTCGTGCTTCGGGGGAAACCCTTGATCTAGTTTAGATCGGACGATGTCGGCGCTATCCGGCGTCGCGTTCCCTCTTGGGGGCATCGTACTGAAGGTGGATCCGGTCGGAGGGACCCGTGACTCGTGAGGTTGTGTGTGTTGTTTGCCGAAAGGCGCCGTTTGTATGATTTGTGGGTCCGGTTTCCCTTATAAACTGGACCAAACTTCTCCTGTTCAATGAATTTAGCAATAATGCTAACATTCGAAAAAAACCAGTTTCTGAATAGTAGAAGCATGTTGCACTAATTCGGCGTTGCGCGTTTATACTTTTTCACTAGATCATAGAAGCGCGCGTTGTTGCGCCCGTCTATCTTGAGAAAATAATGATATGTATTGTAGTAAAATATAAATGATAAAACGATCTAAAAAAACTCTATACGATACACATGAGAAAACGTCAACAACCTCAAAGGATTTCCGACATTGATTAGATGTGTGATGCAAATCCGGTCAAAGAAATTTAAATTTAGTTCTAAATCGCAAATATTGTGATTTCACAAGCACCAGTTTACTGAACCACACTGAGGGTACCATGGTACCGATATCACTTGAAGTTGGCACATACCTATCATTTTTTTGATTTCAATAGCTTGACTTTGTATATATTACTGTACATACACACATGTTATTCTAGGTCATGTTGAAGCGACAAAGTGCTGATTTTAGGTCCCTCCATGGCTTGTGTGGATGCCTAAGTCGTTGTTCACTCAATATCTTGTAGACTGTCCGGAGAGGCGGAGCTGCACATCCTTTTCAATTTCCTTGATTTCCTTGTTAAGTCTGGTGCTTACTCGAAGGGCATTGTACTACACAGTACTACCTCCGTCCTGGTTTATATGTTTCCTTTGTAATTTGTGTCAAATTTTGATCAAAGATTTAACTAACAAAATGTTGATGCATGTCAACAAAAACTATATTGTTGGATTCGTATTTGAACATAGATTTCAATTATACTATAATTTTTTGTGACATGCATAAGCATTTTGTTAGTTTAATCCATGGTTAAAATATGACACGAAATACAATGAGGACCAATAAACCAGGACGGAGGTAGTACAATGCAACTGTTTTATGAAAAAGAGAGCAATTTCCATAAGATAGCCCAGAGCGGAGTAGTTTTTGCTCACATGTTTAAAACACATTGTCCCGACAGGCACATGCTACATCATGTGAAAACAGAGTGGAGTATTTGATCAGATGTTTCTGTTTAAGAAGACCGTATATCGATTGATGCAACCTGTTTCGTGTTGATAACATCGTCATCTAATCCTTCAATCATGTATAGTACTTCCTCTGTTCCTAAACATAAGTCTTTGTAGAGATTTCACTATGAACAACATACGGATGTATATAGATGCATTTTAAAGTATAGATTCACTTATATTGATCCATATTGAAATTTCTACAAAGACTTGTATTTAGTAACGAAGAGAGTATCACATAACAACCAACATTGAAATATATGGACTAATCACTTTCTAATCTTTCCTGCGGAGTACAAAATAAATCATCAGTACTTTGACTTTGGCTATTTTATTATTATTATTTTGCAATGGAAATTCAAGCATGACAATGAATTTTTTTAATTTTTTTAAAAGAAGGAAGACCCCGGTCTCTCCATCTGGACGATGCATGCATGCATCCACTTTATTAATTATTCACAAAGACCTTATAAAGTAGTACATCAGTAAGTCTGAAGCCACCATCTTGACAACATCTGTCGCTACTTTTATCCACTTGATGAAGGGGTGCCGATAGTCCGAGCCTAATACCAAACAGACCTCGCACCTATAAGTCTAACATCTAAAACCGGATGCCCCAGCCAAGCCATATACCTGGTCTGGGGCACACACCAGTCCGGCGCACTCTCAGAGACCGCCGCCGCCGTCTTTCACCGATCCATCTTCAGAGCAGATACTGACGCCACGACATTGCCAGGTCTGCCATCGACGCCACCACAACGCCAAACAGTGCCATCCTTCTGCACGAGTCCGTCTACACACATCGAACGCCAAGACTCCACTGCGCCACGCCGCCAAGATCCACAGTCGTCGATGCATAAGATGAAACGCCGCTCCACCAAAGATGCTGTCCGTTGGTCCCTCGAGCCCGTGCACACCTCCAAAGACTGACGCCCCAAGGGGGAAACGACGCAAGAGCGCCGCCATCATCCAATGTACCAATCTAGGGTTTCCCCGGAGGTAACAGATAGAGGTCTGGAATTTCTCCACGGCGATGTCTTCAAGAAGAGAACGACACATAAGAGCGCCGCCATCGCCGGCCTTGGCATCTAGCCGAGCGCAAGATTTTCACCCAGATCTGTTCAAAGAACATCCATCAAGTCTTGTGTACGGATTGCCGCCATCTCTACCGGGGACTGGAAGTAGGATCCAGGCCGGCGCCGCCTGACCAGCCAACAGCCGCGCCGCACGAGCAACAGGGCTGCCCGCAACCCCCAGCCGCGCCAATGGAGAGCCCTACACCAGACCCCGCTGCCGGCCCTGGAGAGGACGACGCCACGTATGCCCAGCAGCCACCGCTGCCAGCCCGTGCCGTCGCGCCGCCACTAGAAGAAAGCGTCTGCGCCGCCATCCTCGGGCAGGAGGAGAAGAAGGCCCCGCCGCCGCCTAGGCCGAGCGGGCTTTGCCCGGCGACCTGCGCTGGCGGAGGTGAGGAGGGGCGGAGGAAGGAGGAGGGGCAAGGGACGGCAGATCTGGGCTCCCCCCGGCCGCCCGCGAGGACGGCGCAAGGAAAGGAGGAGATGTGCTTCGGGCTAAATGTCTGATTCTTGATATCAGCATGACAATGAATGCCAACATTGGCACATCACACGAACATCAACACTGGGAAAAGAAAATATTACCCTAACTTGTACGGGTTAAAAAATGGTCAATCTAAAGGCAAACCATGGCTAGAGAATGTGGAGACTGACTCATAAAGCTTGAGGCTCCTGATTGTTAATGTTGCGGCGCAGCCACGCAGATGGAGAATACTGTGTATCATTTCTCCAAGACAAGTTAAATGGTCAACTATTTTACCTGCGGTGCTGTACAAATTTATTGAGCAACAAAAATTCTTAAGGAATCATTTACCTCATGAGAGAAGACAAACAATTAGCTACTCACAGGCCGAGGAACACAAGAAATCATCTCAAAGATGTTCCTTGCAGCTGTCACATTCTGCTTCTTGCAAGATGACCACATACGGAGGCACATGGCCGGTTCAAATGGTGGCACCCCAGGCGACCTTGACTGATGTAAAAATTTCCTCCCCGTTGCAAGCCATCAGTGTGTCATCGCTACTGAGTGATGCGCCTGCACAGGATTGCACAGAATCCACGACCTGACCTCGGCTACCTCCATCTCCATGTACTCTCGTCATTCATAGCCACAGACGCTTAACGAATCACTGTGAAGGGAGAAGCCAGTCCACGAAGAGAAGGGTCGCGAGAGATCAGCCATGTGCCACCGCAGTTCCCAACACAAGATCCTCTTCCAGTCTTCCTTCTCCTCTCAGATTATCTCCAATGTCCTAGCTCCAAACAGGAAATCCGAACCAGTGAGCAGATCAGAAACAATTGCAAGTAAGACGACTGAGTAATGAACTAATCATAGAACAGGGATGAAGGATAGTACGTGAACACAAACTAATCCTGGGCAAGAAACATGGTTGCCGAAGGAAGTGGAGGTCGCAGGCTAGATAATGGGAGAAAGAAAGCAGATTGCAGACTGCATATATGAGGAACAAAGCTGATAATTATGTTGCCGCCGCCAATTTCAGGATGAATACACGAAGAACAATCAGAGCGAGGAACATGGATGTTCCACAAGGACGAAACTAAGCAACGGGCATGGCAGACCAACGGCGGGAGGTGAGAGATAGTGCGAGGCAATCGGGAAGGAGGGGGGGGGGGAGGGGGGGGGGGGGGGGGGGGTGGTGGGTGCGGAGAGGAAGAGTATGGGGGAGTGGACCCCAAAAGCTCACCGCCGGGACGGAGAACGACGGCGGCGCAGCGTTGACGAAGAGCAGTTTTTTTCCTACAGGAGCAGCTCGAGGAATAGGAAAAGTGTCGCCGTGGAGAAAAAATGGAAGACCTACTCGGAGATAGGGACGAGCCTGGACCTCCACAGCGAAACATAACTGGATTGGACCCGGGCCTTCAAACAATATTGTCACGCCCTAGGGGCTGCTAGGTTCACCGGCGGTGGAGGAGGAACGGATCGGGACCGGAGTTGGAGGGGGAAGGGGAGAACAGAAGGTAGGAGACGACAGCAGAGAGGATAAGGGAGAAAAGGAGAGGTTCAAATCATTTCATTTTCTTCCATGCCTTGCTACACAGCTGACCGGTGCTTATATACGCACGGTCGCTTACATTACCGGACTGGCCCACGGCCCACTAACATAACCACCCTTACGGCCCAATGCTCTATTTGAATCACCCGCCCACTGCTGCCGCCTTCGTCTCAGCCACAGTACCCCTTCTCTGTTGCTTGGCGACTCCTGTCAGGGCACTAGTACTGACAGTACCCTCCCCTAGAGAGCTAGCTTGTCCCCAAGCTGGTGCTGCTGGGTAACGTGCGCGGAGAACTTCATAGTCCTCCCATGTAGCATCAGTTGCTCGGCACTTTGTCCACTTGACCCGCATCTGTAGATGAGCCGCGTTGCCTTTCTTAACTAAGCGGCGCTCAATGATCTCCTCTGGCTGAACTGCTGGGTTTGACAAATCCAAAGGCGCTGGCAGGGTAGTAAAAACTGGAGTGTGATCAGGTATATGCTCCTTCAATTGCGAAACGTGAAAAACAGGGTGTACGAGACTGCCCCGCGGTAACTCCAGTCTGTATGCAGCTTGTCCCACCTTGGCAATGATCTTGAAAGGACCAAAGTATTTCATGGCCAATTTGTGACAGGGGCGATTGACCACTGAGGATTGTGCATATGGCTGCAAACGCAAGTAAACCATTTCTCCTTATGAGAATTGCCTGTCAGTCCTCTTCCGATCAGCATATTGTTTGTACCTGCTCTGAGCTCTGGCCAATTGCTCCTTCAGAGCTGCTGTGTGGTCTGTCTGCGCAGACAGCCAGCTCTGCACTTCAGTATTGAGAGATCGAGTCTGACTATACAGCTGTCCCACATGTGGATCAAATCCATATAAAGCTTTGTAGGGAGTGCATCCGAGGGAGGAATGGTAAGTAGTGTTATACCAGAATTCTGCTTGAGGTAACCATGAGGCCCACTTGGTTGGTGAAGCATGTACAGCACACCTGAGATACATTTCTAGACATTGGTTAACCCTCTCCGTTTGCCCATCTGTTTGAGGATGGTAAGCCGTGCTCATTTGTAGCTCAGTGCCCCAAACCCTGAACAGTTCTCTCCAAAATGCACTGGTGAAAATCTTATCTCTATCAGAAACTATGAACAGAGGAATTCCATGTAATCTGACCACAGTGTTGAGAAATGCTTTTGCAACCGAAGCTGCTGTGAAAGGGTGCTTCAAGGGTAAGAAGTGACTGACTTTAGTAAAGCGGTCCACCACCACAAGAATGGCATTGTACCCTTCAGATCTAGGTAGCCCCTCAATAAAATCCATGCTAATTGCCTACCAAGGGCCATCAGGAATGGGCAATGGCTGTAATAACCCAGGCACCTTGCAGAGTTCATGTTTTGCTTGCTGGCAGATGTTGCATTGTTTAACAAAGTTCTCAACATCTCTTTTTAGACCAGGCCAACTAAACAGTTGCTTTACTTTGTGGTAAGTAGATAGCATACCAGAGTGACCTCCAATTGGAGAGGAGTGAAAAGTCTGTATGAGTTTAGTTTGTAACCCAGCATTAGCTCCCACCCAGAGTTTCCCTTCTTGTCTGATGAGACCTTCCAGCAGCTGAAAACCAGGACAGGCTTTAGGATCGATCGCTAGTTTTGTGAGCATCTCTTGGGCGGCAGGATCCAGAGTATAGGAGTTTAAGATTTCCTGGATCCACATAGGTTTGCTGGTAGAAACAGCCTGTATTGCAAACAAGTGTGCAACTCTAGAAAGTGCATCTGCAGCTGTATTTTCCACACCTCGTTTGTACTGAATTGAGAAGTCCAAGCCCACTAACTTGGTCATGGCTTTCCTTTGCAGATCAGATGTTAGATTCTGATCTCCCAAGTGACACAAGCTTTGATGATCCGTTTTAATCACAAATGGTGCTCTAGACAAGTAGGACCTCCACCTATCAATAGCCATCATGATAGCTAGAAACTCTTTCTCATAGATAGAGACTTTCTGACTGTTCACTCCCAAAGCTTTGCTGTAATAGGCTATAGGATGTCCTGCCTGAGTGAGCACTGCCCCAATTCCAGTATTGCAAGCATCTGTTTCTATTGTAAATGTCTTTGTGAAATCAGGTAGGGCCAAAACAGGTGTAGAGGCCATAGCCTGTTTGAGCAACTGAAAAGCTGCATCAGCTGTAGTGGAGCACTGAAAGGATTGTTTCTTGAGCAGCAGGGTTAGTGGTTTTGCTAGCAGCTCATAGTTCTGAACAAATTTTTTGTAGTATCCAGTGAGACCCAGAAAACCCCTTAGTTCAGTAACATTTGTTGGAGTTGGCCAGTCCAGCATAGCAGCAATTTTTGCAGGGTCAGTGCTGACTCCTTTGTCAGAGATTATGTGCCCCAGGTACTCCATGGACTGCTGTGCAAAGGAGCACTTACTCTCCTTGACAAACAACTGGTGTTCTTTCAGTATGTCAAACACTGACTGCAAGTGTGTGATGTGTTCTTCCAAAGTGCCACTGAAAACCAAGATGTCATCCATGAAAATCAGTACAAATTTTCTATTGGGGCCTTTGAAAATAAAGTTCATGAAGCACTGGAAAGTAGCTGGTGCTGTGGACAACCCAAATGGTACCACTTTGAACTGATACTGCCCATTGTGTGTCTTAAAAGCTGTTTTGAACTCATCTGCTTCAGCCATTCTAATTTGGTGGTATCCTGATCTGAGATCCAGCTTGGAAAACCATTTGGCTCCTCCTAATTCATCTAGCAGCTCATCAATCACAGGCAGTGGAAATTTGTTCTTGATAGTGACAGCATTCAATCTTCTGTAGTCCACACAAAATCTCCAAGTACCATCTTTCTTCTTGACCAACAGTACAGGAGATGCAAAAGGACTTAAACTAGGTGTTATAAGCCCTGCCTGTAGCATTTCAGTCACTTGTCTTTCAATCTCATCTTTTTGCTGAGGTGAGTACCTGTATGGCCTGCAATTTATAGGAATTGCACCAGGTACCAAGTGGATTTCATGATCAACTTCTCTGTGAGGAGGAAGTACTTTAGGATCACTGAATGCAGCTTTGTTTGCCTGCAGTACTTGTTGTACTTCTGGAGGTATTTTAGTTTGTGGGCTGACTACAATGTGATGGAGCATGGCAGTTGCCCAGATATCATTCCCTTTTTCCCACTTCCTCACTTGATCAATAGAAACTTCCTTGATGGGCTCAGATTTTGCTGGAAGTACTCCTTGCAACTTAACTGTCTGCTGTTGATACTCAAACTGTATCCACTTTTCTGCCCAGTGGCACTGCATCACTCCCCATTGCTCAAGCCAGTCCATTCCCAATATGATATCATATCCTCCCAAAGGAAAAACCTGCATAGCACTAGAAAAACTGTGCCCCTGAATCCACCAAGTGAGATTGGGCACAAACTTGTTACATTCCACCATATTTCCATTTGCCACCTTTACTTGCATGGGTGTTTGCAATTTCTCAGCAGGTACAGAGATCCTGTCCAACAAAGCTTGATCAACAAAAGTGTGGGTACTGCCAGGGTCTAGTAAGATCAGCACCACTTGGTTCCCTATCAGAGCTCTGAGTTGTATAGTTTTGGGGTGAGAAGCTCCAGACAAGGCTGTGGCCGAAATGGTGGCACATTCTCCCTGATAGTCATCCACTAATGTGTCTAACACTGCATCTGAGATCAGTTCGTGGGGGTCTACCATCTCTGCTGCTTTCAGTTGAGCTGTAGGTGCTGTCGGCTGTTGACAGGCGTGTCCAGGCACATATTTGTCCCCACACCCGTAACAGAGACCATTGGCGCGTCTCTATTCTTTCAGCTGCTTGGCCTTCCAGAGCTCTCCAGGCACAAAATTCTGTCGATTGTCCGTCCTTGGGGCTGTGTTTTTTTGATAAGTGGACTTGAAACTTTTCTGTTGCTGGAGCAATCCTTCCTGCACCGCAGCATACATGGCAGCTAACTGAACAGTTGTGGGGAGTTGCATTTCAACGGCTGACCGCAATTCGCTCTTCAGTCCCATAACAAATCTGGTAACCAAGAAAGTATTGCTGATAGTGGGTTCATATAGCCTAATGTTGTAGACAAGCTGTTGGAACTGGTGCTTGTACTCTTCCACTATTCCTTCCTGTTTGAGCAACATGAGTTCCTTCATCCTTTCCCGATGAATGTTCACATCGAATTCCTGTAAGATAGCCACACAGAACTGTTCCCATGTATGTACTGCACTCTGCTGTTTAAACGCCTGGTACCAATGTGCCGCCCCATCAGTGAGATAGAGAGATGCTGATGTGACCCTAAAATTGTCAGGGATGTGATACAACTGAAAAAATGCCTCACACTTGTCAACCCATATCCTGACATCGCGACCATCGAAACGGGGAAAATCCATTTTAGGCATCCAGGGCTTCCTGTTCTGCTGTTCTTCAGACCCTCGCAGAACCGACAGATCGATGTGTGGGAGTGGAATTGTTACCTGAGGAAAACGCGGTGGTGCCCGGCCTGGTAACCCGGGCATGGGACCCATGATGCCGTCCGAAACTTCTGACGCTGTCGGTGAACTGGCGCCCGATCCGGCATGCCCCGACTGTTTCCCCAACTGCGCGGCGTGCGCCTGCTCCTGCTGTACCTTGCCTAGGGTGTCGCAGGACAGATTGACCTTTACTTGCACTTGGTCGAGCCTGGTGGACTGCTCAGTTAGCTTGGCGTCGAGGGCCTCCAACTGAGCGCAAATCCCGTCGACGACGGCGAGCTTGCTCTGCGCGGCGCGCAGCTCCGCGAACTCCTTCAGCATCCGCTCCTGAAACGCTTCCATCTCGTCAGCGAGGAAGCGCGACTGTGGATTGGGCTTGAATGTCGTCGTGGTCGTGAATTTTTCCCCGAATCACCCACCTCAGGTCAGGAATTACACGGATCAAACCCGAGGGGATCCGCGACCGTCGCGTCGGATTTGCTGGGACGACTGGGAAAAAAAAATTGAGCGCGAGCGGAGCGACGGCTCTGATACCAGATTGTCACGCCCTAGGGGCGGCTAGGTTCACCGGCGGTGGAGGAGGAACGGATCGGGACCGGAGTTGGAGGGGGAAGGGGAGAACAGAAGGTAGGAGACGACAGCAGAGAGGATAAGGGAGAAAAGGAGAGGTTCAAATCATTTCATTTTCTTCCATGCCTTGCTACACAGCTGACCGGTGCTTATATACGCACGGTCGCTTACATTACCGGACTGGCCCACGGCCCACTAACATAACCACCCTTACGGCCCAATGCTCTATTTGAATCACCCGCCCACTGCTGCCGCCTTCGTCTCAGCCATAGTACGCCTTCTCTGTTGCTTGGCGACTCCTGTCAGGGCACTAGTACTGACAATATGTGGCTCGTCGCCGCCGCCAGAATCGACGCATCTACACCCGTCACCGCCATCGCCAGATTCAATGCACCTATAAAATAGACTAATAGTTAGGACCATATCGCAAGATTACTTATTACCAATGTTCAAGAATTCATTCGATTAATCAGTTAACGGGCCAGTTAATCGCTACTCATAGCATGGCCTAATCAAATAACACCTATTTGCCGCGTTAACTTGTCAAGCCGATTAATTGACCAGTTAGACCGATTAATCAGTTGTCAAGCCGATTAATCCCTGCTGGCGCATTAACAGGTGGGCAAACAAAGCCCAAATTTTGGCCTGTTGATGACCCACAAGTATAAGGTATCAATCATAGTCCTTTCGATAAGTAAGAGGGTCGAACCCAACGAGGAGTAGAAGGAAATGACAAGTGATTTTCAGCAAGGTATTTTCTGCAAGCACTGAAATAGTCTGTAACAAGTAGTTTGATAGCAAGATAATTTGTAGCGAGCAAGTAACGGTAACGGTAAATAAAGTGTAGCAAGGTAGTCCAATCCTTTTGTGACAAAGGACAGGCCAAAACGGTCTCTTATGATAAACAAAGCGTTCTTGAGGGTACACGGGAATTTCACCATATCACTTTCATCATGTTGGTTCGATTCGTGTTCGCTACTTTGATAATTTGATATGTGGGTGGACCGGTGCTTAGGTGCTGTTCTTACTTGAACAAACCTCCTACTTATGATTAACCCCCTCGCAAGCATCCGCAACTACGAGAAAAGTATTAAGATAAAATCTAACCATAGCATTAAACTTTTGGATCCAAATCGGCCCCTTACAAAATAGCGCATAAACTAGGGTTTATGATTCTGTCACTCTAGCAACCCATCATCTAATAACTACTCCATAATGCATTCCCTTAGCCTAATTATGGTGAAGTGACATGTAGTCGACGTTCACATGACACCACTAAGGGAATCACAACATACATATCATCAAAATATCGAACACATATCAAGTTCACATGATTACTTGCAACATGACTTCTCCCGTGACCTCAAGAACAAAAGTAACTACTCACAAATGATAATCATGCTTAAGATCAGAGGGGTATTAAATATCATAATGGATCTAAACATATAATCTTCCACCAAATAATCCATATAGTAATCAACTACAAGATGTAATCAACACCACTAGTCACCCACAAGTACCAATCTGAGATTTCGGTACAAATATTGAACACAATAGATGAACTAGGGTTTGAGAGGAGATGGTGCTGTTGAAGATGTCGATGGAGATAGCCCTCCCAAAGATGATAGGGTTGTTGGTGATGACGATGACGATGATTTCCCCTTCCAAGAGGGAAGTTCCGCCTGCGAAATCGCTCCACCGGAGGGCAAAAGTGCTCCTGCCCAAGTTCCGCCTCGAGACGGCGGCGCTTCATCCCGAGAGGGCCGAGGAAGGCGCGCCCTGGTGTCTTGTGCTCACCAGGGTGGCCCCCTCCGATGGTTATTTGCTCCAATATTTTTTATATATTTCAAAACAATTCTCCGTAAATTTTCAGCTCATTTGGAGATGTGCAGAATAGGTAACTCTGATGTAGCTTTTTCAGGTCCAGAATTCCAGCTGCCGGTATTCTCCCTCTTTGTGTAAACCTTGCATATTATGAGAGAAAAAGCATTAGAATTACTCCAAAAAGCATTATTATGCATAAAAACATTATACATAACAATGGGAAAACATGATGCAAAATGGACGTATCAGCTCCCCCAAGCTTAGACATCGCTTGTCCTCAAGCGAAAAACCGAAATCGAAAAACATGTCCACATGCTTAGAGAGAGAGAGGTGTCGATAAAAAACAAAATACGGACATAGAAGCATCATGCTTATTATTATAACAGCAAATAACTTTAACATAAAACTTTTATCATATAACTTCTCATGAGCAAGTAACAATTCATCACAACATCGAAGTATAAAGCATAAATCTTAGTGAAAACCAACAAACTATGTTCTCAGTCAACTTTGCAACTACAATTCATCATATTTTCAGGAAGGGTCACGTATCGGAGCCTTTAGGCAAGTCCACATACTCAACCATCATTTAACCTTCTATGATTCCTAATACTCACAGCATACCCATGTACAAAAAGTTTCAACCGGACACATAGAAAGATAGGGGCTTATAGTTTCGCCTCCCAACGTATTCACCTCAAGGGTGATGTCAACAATAATAACTCATGCCCACTCATATCCAACTTGATATATGTGCCTAGATTTTTACTCACCACATGATGCTTGCAAAAACAGAAAATAAAAAGGAATAGGGAAGAATACTTTGACTCTTACATAAAAGTAAATGCATAAAAGTAAAAGATAGGCCCTTCGCAGAGGGAATCAGAGGTTGCCAAGCGCTTTTTGTTTGTATGCCAAATCCCTTAATGTAAAAAAATGTCACGTTATATTGCCCCTTATGATAACAACCTTTGTTATGCAGTCCGTCGCTTTTATTACTTTGCCATCATAAGTTCGTACAACGCTCAATTTTCTCTTACACTAAATGATCCAACACATTTAGAGGCAATTT
Organism: Thinopyrum elongatum; assembly: GCA_011799875.1. NCBI lineage: Eukaryota > Viridiplantae > Streptophyta > Magnoliopsida > Poales > Poaceae > Thinopyrum > Thinopyrum elongatum. The sequence goes on from CM022300.1 coordinate 560,432,617, forward strand.
TTATTGCCTTATTGCACCGATGATAACTTACTTGAAGGATCTTACTCAATCCATAGGTAGGTATGGTGGACTCTCAAAACAAGATTTGGGTTTAAGGGTTTTTGGATGCACAGGTAGTATCTCTACTTAGTGCGGAGTTTTTGGCTAGAAAAGATATTGAGCAAGCACCACATGTTGAAGGATCTATGACAATATAACTTCTATGTGAATATGAACAAACATAAATCATTACGTTGTCTTGCTTGTCCAACGTCGACAATTTTGACACAAAATATTTAATGGGGGCTCACAATCATAAAAGATGTCCAAGATAGTGTATTTGTATGTGAATCTTCTCTTCCCTTATTACTTCTTTCATGAATTGCATCATTGACCAATGCTATGTTTGTCAATCTCCAACAAATTTTACAACTTATACTTTTCCTTATGTGATGTCATTACTTACCATAAGATTAGCATATGATCTTTTTCATTTATTTTACTTTCTTTTAATTGAAACAAAAGAGTAAAGAAACAAAACTCAAAACTACTCTTTATTATATATCTCGCACACGATTGCATATATAGGTAGATCATGAAGCAAGCACTCGAAAAGAAAGGATCGAACTAAACTTTTATTCAACTAAATCATAGGATAATTAATGATCGAACTAAAATAGATAAAGGCAAAGATAGTGGTGGTGATACGATACCGGGGCACCTCCCCCAAGCTTGGCACAAGCCAAGGGGAGTGCCCATACCATGAACTCAAGTCTCCTTTGGTGGGGAAGATGATCATGGTGGTGGTGAAGTAGTAGCGGGCTTATCCTCCTGCTTCCATGGCAGCGGCTCACCATCATAAGAAGAAGCAAGAGTCTCATGAGTCCTGCAACTAGCAGCTAAACACATACCTTTAAATCTCTCCTCATAGTCAAAGACTTGATTTTGGAGATCATAGATTTGACTTTGCAGAAAATTTATTTGCTCGTTGAGGGTGAAGACGATGTCCTTCATGGACCAGCCATCCACCTTGAGATCACGGGTGTAATCCGCGATCATGAGGTGATTGGCATTGAGTCCAAGTTCCATCATTGCCTTGCACTTGAAAACCTCTTGCTCCATAGCTTCGAGCCTAGCCTCCACGGTTCCCGTCCTCTTGGGCCCCTGGACGTCCCGGAAGTGGAGCACCCCCTCACGCATCTCAATGGCTTGAGGGTGCTGCATCACCTCCCGCAAATATGGGTTGATGACATTCTCAAAGAACTTGTTCTTGGAGGAGCTCGAAGCGGCCATGGCGAAATAGATCTATCAGAAAACAGAAAGAAAGAAGAACAGAAGATTTCTCCGCGATATGGGGGTCAATCGTAGTCCTTTCGATAAGTAAGAGTGTCGAACCCAACGAGGAGCAGAAGGAAATGACAAGTGGTTTTCAGCTAGGTATTTTCTACAAGCACTGAAATAGTCGGTAACAAGTAGTTTGATAGCAAGATAATTTGTAACGAGCAAGTAACGGCAACAGTAAATAAAGTGCAGCAAGGTAGCCCAATCCTTTTGTGGCAAAGGATAGGCCAAAATGGTCTCTTATGATAAGCAAAGCGTTCTTGAGGGTACACGGGAATTTCACCTTATCACTTTCATCATGTTGGTTCGATTCGTGTTCGCTACTTTGATAATTTGATATGTGGGTGGACCGGTGCTTAGGTGATGTTCTTACTTGAACAAACCTCCTACTTATGATTAACCCCCTCGCAAGCATCCGCAACTACGAGAAAAGTATTAAGATAAAATCTAATCATAGCATTAAACATTTGGATCCAAATCGGCCCCTTACGAAATAGCGCATAAACTAGGGTTTAAGCTTCTGTCACTCTAGCAACCCATCATCTAATAACTACTCCGCAATGCATTCCCTTAGGCCCAAATATGGTGATGCCATGTAGTCGACGTTCACATGACACCACAAAGGGAACCACAACATACATATCATCAAAGGGATAATTAGATTTATGCCCCTAGTTGTGTCCCACTCGTCTGTTTTACCCCTAGTTCCCAAAAGTCATCGGTTCTGTCCAAGTCACTTTGCTCCTCTTATGCTTTTGCCCTTTGATCGTTTGACCGTCAGTTTGAAAACTTCATAACTAATTCATATTAAATCAGAAAAATGCAAATAAGATACCAAAATGTTCGAAAAAACATCACCTATATGTGAGTGTCATTTGCATTCATGAAAAAAGTGTTGGAAAGTGCCCATCCGAGTTTTAGCTCTAATGCTACCACCATGAATAGTAAAATTTAAAAAAGTTCAAAAAATTCAAAAAAAAATTGGTGGCAAAGAATGACAAATTTTCTAAGTGTCTGCCAAGTTTCATCAAGGAATAACATTCGTGGGTGCCGCGGCAAAAAAACAATCAGCACTCCAAAATAGATTATTTTTTTGCCACGACTTCCACAAATGTCGTTCCCTGATGAAACTTGGCAAGCACTTAGAACATTTGTCATTCTTTGCCACCATTTTTTTTTGAATTTTTTTAGATTTTACTATTCATGGTGGTATCAAAAGAGCTAAAACTCGGATGTGCACATTCCAACACTTTTTTCATGAATGCAAATGACACTGACATATAGGTGATGTTTTTCTGAACATTTTGGTATCTTATTTGCATTTTTCTGATTTAGTATGAATTAGTTATGAAGTTTTCAAACTGACGGTCAAACGGTCAAAGGGCAAAAGCATAAGAGGAGCAAAGTGACTTGGACAGAACCGGTGACTTTTGGGAACTAGGGGTAAAACAGACGAGTGGGACACAACTAGGGGCATAAATATAATTATCCCATCATCAAAATATCGAACACATATCAAGTTCACATGATTACTTGCAACATGACTTCTCCCGTGACCTCAAGAACAAAAGTAACTACTCACAAATGATAATCATGCTCAAGATCAGAGGGGTATTAAATATCATAATGGATCTAAACATATAATCTTCCACCAAATAAACCATATAGTAATCAACTACAAGATGTAATCAACACCACTAGTCACCCACAAGTACCAATCTGAGGTTCCGGTACAAATATTGAACACAATAGATGAACTAGGGTTTGAGAGGAGATGGTGTTGTTGAAGATGTTGATGGAGATAGCCCTCCCAAAGATGATAGGGTTGTTGGTGATGACGATGACGATGATTTCCCCCTCCGTGAGGGAAGTTCCCCCGGCGGAATTGCTCCGCCGGATGGCAAAAGTGCTCCTGCCCAAGTTCCGCCTCGAGATGGCGGTGTTTCGTCCTGAAAGCCCCCCTCTGATTTTTTCTAGGTCAAAATGACCTATATACCAGAAGATGGGTACCGGAGGTGGGCCGAGGAGGGCACAACCCACCAGGGTGGCCCCCTCCGGTAGTTATTTGCTCCAGTATTTTTTATATATTCCAAAACAATTCTCCATAAAATTTCAGCTCATTTGGAGATGTGTAGAATAGGTAACTCTGGCGTAGCTTTTTCAGGTCCAGAATTCCAGCTGTAGGTATTCTGCCTCTTTGTGTAAACCTTGCAAATTATGAGAGAAAAGGCATTAGAATTACTCCAAAAAGCATTATTATGCATAAAAACATTATAAATAACAGTAGGAAAACATGATGCAAAATGGACATATCACCTGTAACCCCTTCCAGTCCCATCCCACTCCTTAATAGCTTGGATTAATAATTTTACCTCCTCTCTATGATTTTTATATGTGTATGGCGGCATGTTTTGGTATACTACATGGTTGGGAGCATGAGAGTATGGTATAATACATAAAAAATCTAGATATATGTTGGCAAGTTCCTATTCAATCTACCAATTAATGGTCAACCGATTAATCCATTTAATAGGCCGATTCACCGATTAATCACTACTCCTAAACCGATCAAGCAGCTACCAGTTAATGATTTCATGAACATTGCTTATTAAAATCCACCTATAAAATAGACTACGACGAGCAACAACAAAGAGTACTTCCTCCGTCTCGAATTACTTGTCACATAAATGGATGTAAGGGCATCTCCAACGGTGACCCGCAAATTTCCTCCCGCATCCGTCCGTGGACAGGGGGAAACCAGTCCGCGGACACGGATGCGGGAGGCTGCCATCCAACCTAGCTGCATACATTTTGACAACAGTTCGAACCAACCGAACGAAATTCGTTCAAACACGGCCAGATTTCATATAAATATGATGGATTTCATACAAACCGGCTGAATACATTTACATTTTGAACATATTTTAACTCCTATTCGATGGTGCAAGTACGGTCGCGTGGAGCTCCACTCCCACGACATGGATACACTACACTAGTCTACGACCGGCCACGGCGGATCCCTTTGTCTTTCCCATATCCGGCAGCCCGCTCACCGGACTGCCGGGAGCCCCAGAAGTATATGCTACAGCGCAAAGGGCGGCTCGCTTCCCCACCACTCATCAGAATGGAACCACCGGCTGGTGCTTCAGCCAGAGGGGAAGGGGGTGCCTCCACTTTTGTGGAGTCCAAGGCGGGGGCCGATGATGGTCTGCGCTAAAGAATCGGGCAAGACACCGGCTGTGTACACCGACATCGCCTCGACTGTGACCTTCATGGGACGACCCAAGCGGCGGTGGCCTCCCGTGTTCTACTTCTCCTCGATGATGGTGGCGGGCACAGACGTGCGGGGCGCCCCCTCGTCAATGTCTGCGTAACCGACATCTTTCGCTGCCGGCAGGGCGTGGCTATGCGCGTATCGATGGCGGATGGTGCGGTCGCAGGCATGGGAGGCGCGATATGACGCGGCATCATCGACGGCAGCGACGATGCCCGTACCGCCATGCTCCCTGCCGTGCCAGCCTAGAGCAACTCGCCACTCCTTCGCGAGCTGGCTTGGAACAGCGACTTGCTGAACCACGTGCCAGCTTGGGGCGGCAACTTGCTCCATCAGGTTAGGCGAGGGAGGTGTAGCAACAAGCTGCCTCGCTGGTATCCGTCAGGCTCGGTAGGCCACTCAGCCGGCTTTTATGCCGGAGAACAGCTCTTCCTGCTCGTCGGATGCTGAAAGAACATGTGATGCTCACATGTTTGGTTTTGGTAATTGATGACAATATCTATGGACTAATGGCTGCCTTGAGTTATATTTGAAGGATTTGTCCATAGGCATTTCTTGAAGTCCATGTGTTGGTTTCAAGGAGTTTATGAGATGACCAAAGTGCTATTCAAGGAATTATCCAAAGATTGGTCATGTAGAAGACATGATACAAGGTTGATGAAGACTAAGTCAAAGTGTGAATCAAGTTGATCAACACGCAAAGCATAGAAGATGTACCGAAAGGGATCAAGTGATCCCATGGTATGGTAAGCATTGTCCATTACACTTTGTGTATTAACCAATGGTCTATGTGAGAGTTCTATATGGGGTTAGGTATGTTTCCATGGGCTTGCGTTAAGAGGAAGATCTCATACAACCCATGGAGGATGACATCAAGTGGTGATCGTCATCAAGATTGCGGTGTGCAAGTTCAAGTGGAGCATCACGAAGAGATCATGCTTGAAGCTTGCTGTCCATTATGGTGACAATGGACTTGTGAAGATGTGCCGAAGAGTGGTTCACCCATAGTGGAGTATGGGGGAGCAATCTACTTGTCCTCATCAAGCCAACGCAATCAAGAAAGGTGGTCCAACTTGAGGAAGTGAAGATCGTCATCATCTAGCTCAAGTGGACTATGTGCAAGGCAAAGGTTTGCCCTTGATGGGGTTTCTATTTTATCGGTTTCATGGTGGTAGTTGGGAGACCGGGTTATAGGATCGATTGTCTTTCTATCAAGGGGGGCTCTCAAGTAAGTAGCTTGATCGTAGAGAGCTCAAACCATTGCATCCTTGCATCACCTTTCTTGGTTCTTGTTTGGTGTTTCTCTTAGTGAGTTTTAGAGCTTATGGTCATCTTCATGACAAGCTCGACTTCATCGAAAACAGAGTTCATATGCATCTTCTATGATGTTTTCGATGTTGGAGTTTTTGCCGATTCTTCATTCATAGATGTTTCACATCTCTATATCATTGGCTTTTTTCTACTACCTCTTCTTACTTTAACCAATCTCTGCTTGGATAGTACTCGTCATCATCTATCCAACAAGCTTGAGTTTGCTCAATTCGAAGCTCATATGCAGAAGTTATGGCAGTTCTGGTTTTCTTGCTCCTTCTGTTTTGCTTGGGCAGTTTTTTAGCTTGAGCGGTAGTAGAGAGCGGTAGTACCTCTCCGCCGAGCGGTAGTACCGCTTAGACGGTTCTTCCACTGACCAGTATCGCTTCCACTTCCGCTTATTTTTATGCTTCTGTTACCCAATCCGCTTGAGCGGTGGTAGAGAGCGGTAGTACCTCTCTAAGAGGTAGTAATGCTCCCCCGAGCGGTACTACCTCTCAAGCGGTACTACATATCCTCCGAGCGGTACTACCTCTCAAGCGGTACTACATATCCTCCGAGCGGTACTACCTCTATGGCAGAACTACCAGTCGTGTTTTTCTACCTCGTTGGGTTGTTTTGACCGTGCTAAGCGGTAATATCGCTCCCCTGAGCGGTAGTACCGCTTGTGCACGACTTGTGGGCATAACGGTTGGATTCGAGGGGGGCCTATTTAAGGGGGCCTTCTTCCCCAATGGTCCTCATCCTATGAGCTCATGTTTTCCCCCAATTTTGACCTTCTTCGAGCTTGCTATCTTTCAATCCCTCCATGGATTCTTGTTAGTTTTTTGGGGGAAAGATAGAGGAGATCTAGATCCACATTTACACCAATCACTTTCTCCTCTATGTGAGGGGAACCTCTTGGATCTAGATCTTGGAGTTCTTGGTGTTCTCCTTCTTTTTCTTCCTCTCATATTCCTCCATAGCTTTCATTGCTTTGATGGGATTTCAGAACGAGGGACTTGGGCACTCCATGTGCCCTTGTCATTGCATTAGTTGCATCAGTTTGATTTCTCCATGGTGATACGTGGAAGTGAAAAGTTGAGGATCTTATTACTCTTGGGTGCTTGGTACCCTAGAGTTGTTCCTCTGGGGTGCTTGGGCGCCCTAGACGGTTGGTGGTGTCTCGGAGTTCAATCATTGTGGTGTAAAGCTCCAGGCTTGCGTCAGGGTCTCCAATTAGGTTGTGGAAATTGCCCTGAGCAATTTGTACCAGTTCCGGTGACCGCCCCAAGGGTTGCCAAAGTATACGGGTTTGGTGACTGCCCCCAAGGGTTGCCATTTGTACGGGTTCAGTGAACAACCTCAAGGGTCCCTTAGTGGAATCACGACAGCTTGCATTATGCGAGGGCGTGAGGAGATTACGGTGGCCCTAGTGGCTTCTTGGGGAGCATTGTGCCTCCACACCGCTCCAAACGGAGATTAGCATCCGCAAGGGTGTGAACTTCGGGATACATCCTCGTCTCCGCGTGCCTCGGATATCTCTTACCCGAGCCCTTTACTTATGCACTTTACTTTGTGATAGCCATAGTATGACTTGATATATATCTTGCTATCACTTAGTTGTTTATCATGCTTAGCGTAAGTTGTTGGTGCACATAGGTGAGCCTAGTCAATTTATGTTTTGTGCTTGACAAATTAAACACTAGTTTTATTTCACATTTGTCAAGCCTAAACCATAATTATTTTAAAGCGCCTATTCACCCCCCATCTAGGCGACATCCACGATCTTTCAATTGGTATCATAGCCTCGTCTCTCTTTGTTAGGCTTAACCGCCTAGAGAGTAAAGATGTCGACTAGGGGATTAAGATTCTCTGACACTCTTAGTTTCGATGGCACAAATTTTGATGGTTGGCTTATTCACATGCTTAATATCTTTAGGGTCTTGCACCCAAATTTAGAGCGAATTGTAGATATGGGTTTTTGTCCTCCAAAGGATCCTCAAAGGTTATCTCTAGAGCATGAGAAAAACTCTTATCTCAATGCTCAAGCTTCTAATGTGCTTTTTGATGCTTTGAGCAATGTAGTTATATTTCAACTCATGCCGTTTTGGGATGCTCATGAGTTGTGGACAAAGCTTCAAGATAAATATGGCGTGTCCAAGATTTGTGGGAATGATTGTTCTCCCTCCACCTCCGGTCGTATAGTGTTCTCAACTTCTTCTACTTCACCTACTCCCTCCGTCCGAAAAAGCTTGTCCCAAGCTTGTCCGTTAAATGGATTTATCTAGCACTAACTTGATGCTAGATACATCCATTTGAGGGATACGCTTTTTTGGACGAAGGGAGTACATGTGAATCGCCACAAGGTATTGATATAGTGAGTATTGTTGGTCATTGCAATGATGATAGTGTGCTTATCGTTGATGATTCCTCATGACTATCTTATTGCAATGCTCCATCCTTGGACTTTAACACTTCGAGCACCTTACATCTTTCACATGCTTGTGTTGATAGTCCTTGCATATCATTTAGAAATTGCTTGACCAAATCTCATGATGATGCTTGCTACGTCTTGTTGCCATGATGAAAATGAATGTATTTCCTTGAGTTGTTGTGCTAACAATGTAGAGGAAACCCAACACTACATGGAACAAGATGTGGTCTTAAATGGTGCTTCAAGTGATCCTACACCATCATCTATTGTTTCTCACTTTTGACTTATGGCCAAGGCTTCAAAGGTATCTCCCACTTTGAATCCCAATATATCTTGTGATGATGATGTTGATGATAATGAGAATGAGGATAATGATGAAAAGAATGATAATGTTGCTTCCTTAAAAATTAAGGGTGAAATTATTTTTAAAGCTCTTCATAAAAATAAAATTGCTCATTCCAACTTTATGGAAATCATGTCTATTGCCATTGAGGGCAAGAAATACATTGAGGAGTTGAAATCTCATCTCGAGGAGCATGAGGTCACCATTGATAAAATGAAAGGTCATGAGCATGATTATGCTAATGAGATCACGGACCTCTCTCAAGGTCTTGAACTTGACAAAACACCAAGAAATCTCTTGAGGAGACTTTTGCTCTAGAACTATCTGGAATAAAGGAATCCCATGATAGAGCCCTTGAGGTGTCCAATGATTTCAAAACTAAAAATTATAAGCTTGAATTTGCACATGTCAAACTCCTTGAGGACTTTAAGCACCTCGAAAATGGCTCAAGGGTCATTAAGAGCAAGCTCATCGAACTCATCGAGTCTCATGTTCAACTTAAAGCTTCTTATTCAAAAGAGCTTGCCAAGTTGCTTTCTCCTCTTGTTATTAATGATGATGCTTGTGCTACTAACTCTATTTCTTGTGAAGCGTCCATTTTGAAGGAGAATGTTGAGCTAAGGGCTCAACTTGAGTTGCTATCTAGCAATTATGGAAAATTGGAAGAAAGTCATGTAAAGATCTCAAGCTCTCATTATGATCTTCTAGTATCCCATAATGGGCTAAAGATAGCTCGTGAGGCTATGATTACTAAGGTAACATCTAGTGAGCCTCATGTGAATACTAGCACTACTACAAGTCAAAATGCTATCTCGCCATGTGCTAGTCCTCGTAATTCATCTACTCACAATGTTGCTACATCTTATGATGAATTGCTTTCCTTGCCTTGTTGCTCTAACAATGATGCTTACACTTCCTCTAGTACTTGTGTTGATCCTAACCATGTAGAGGAAATTAAAGAGCTCAATGCCCAAGTCACTTCATTGAAGAAAGACTTGGAAATGTGTCGTGAAGGGAAGTCACTGATAACCCACAAGTATAGGGGATCGCAACAGTTTTCGAGGGTAGAGTATTCAACCTGAATTTATAGATTCGACACAAGGGGAGCCAAAGAATACTTGTAGGTATTAGCAGCTGAGTTGTCAATTCAACCACACCTGGAGATTAATTATCTGCAGCAATATGATTAGTAGCACAGTAATATGATAGTTTTGATAGTAGTGATGATAGTAACAGTAACAGTAATAGCAATGATTTTGTAGCAATTGTAACAGTAGCAGCAACAATAGTAACTGAGCAAGAACAATATAGGGAAAATTCATAGGCATTGGATCGGTGAATTCGTTGGATGATATTCATCATATAACAGTCATAACCTAGGGCGATATGGCACTAGCTCTAGTTCATAAATATAATGTAGGCATGTATTCCGTAAATAGTCATACGTGCTTATGGAAAGAACTTGCATGACATCTTTTGTCCTACCCTCCCGTGGCAGCGGGGTCCATAAGGAAACTAAGGGATATTAAGGCCTCCTTTTAATAGAGAACCGGAACAAAGCATTAACACATAGTGAATACATGAACTCCTCAAACTACGGTCATCACCGGAAAGTATCCCGATTACTGTCACACCGGGGTTTACGGATCATAACACATAATAGGTCAATATGACTTGCAAGATCGGATCTAGAACATAGATATAATGGTGATAACATAAACGGTTCAGATCTGAAATCATGGCACCCGGGCCCAAAGTGACAAGCATTAAGCATGGCAAAATCATAACAACATCAATCTCAGAACATAATGGATACTAGGGATCAGGCCCTAACAAAACTAACTCGATTACATGATGAATCTCATCCAACTCCTCACCGACCAGCGAGCCTACGGAGGAATTACTCACTCCCGGTGGGGAGCATCATGGAATTAGCGATGGAGAAGGGTTGGTGATGATGAAGATCGAAGATCCCCCTCTCCGAAGCCCCAAACGGATTCCAGATCTGGCCTCCCGATGAATAACAGGAGGTGGCGGCGGCCCCGTATTATGAAACGCGATAATTCTTTCTCTCTGATTTTTTTCTCCAAAAATAGGATTTTATAGGTGCGGAGTGAGGGTCTGCGGGGCCACCAGGTGGGCACAACCCACCTGGGCGCGCCTCGAGGGGGGCGCGCCCTGGTGGGTTGTGCTCACCCAGGGGCCCACCTCCGGTGGTTCTTGGCTCCAATATTTTTCTTTTATTCCATAAAAATTCTTCAAAAAGTTTTGTTCCATTCCGAGAACTTTTATTTCTGCATAAAAACAACACCATGGTAGTTCTGCTGAAAATAGCGTCAGTCCGGGATAGTTTCATTCAAATCATGCAAATTAGAGTCCAAAACAAGAGCAAAAGCGTTAGGAAAAGTAGATACGCCGGAGACGCATCAGTCAATCAACAATATCTTGAGTATGCAAAAATCCCCCAATGACATAGGTGGACTCTGATTCAAATCCAATAATAAGAAGAAGTCCAAGAGCACCAAGAACAAGGGCCAAGAACAAGTCAAGAATTCGACCAAGATTGTTTGCTTCAAGTGCAAGATTGAAGGGCATCATGTTAGATCTTGCCCATTGAAGAAGGAATCTCTTAGTAAGAAGCAACAAGGGAAGCGGCCAGAAGTTCAACCTCATGCTCAAACACAAGTTGAAGAAGACTCAATTCAATGCTCCTCATGTTGAGAAATCAATTAAGAAAGGGAAGAGTAGATGTTGCTACTTATGTCGTGAGAAGGGTCACCTTGCTTCTTCATCCACGAATGGTACCTTATCCAACCCTATTCTAATTAATGATATGTATTCTCTTCGGAAGGATAAGGTTGGCAATGTGTTTGTCAAGATTGTTGGTACTTAAAGTGGTGTCAAGAAAAGAACCATTTGGGTAGCCAAGCCTATTGTGACTAACTTCTTAGGACCCAACTTGATTGGGGACCAACAAGCTCAAACTTGATCAATAGGTTTTGTTGGAGGGCATTCAAGACTTGTCCACATAATGAAGAATTAAGGGGTCTTCATAATTCATATTGTCTCAAGCCAAGTCATTTGAATTATCAAGTTTATATCTTATATCCAATGTGCCTCCTTGAGGTAACTTGTACTTAAATTATTTACATTGAAAGTTACTTGCCCCTTTGCATGTTTTGGTTTTGTACCTTGCGTGTGTTTGTATATGTTGTGCTTCCAATTTTCTTATCTTGAGTAATCAAGTATATGTATGTTGGTTTGCACATCATGTACGCGTGAGTGTTGTGTTAAACCTTTTTGCATCTTGTTATCTTAGTTGACTCATGTGAGAAATTAACGGAACATCCCATTTTGGGGGAGTGATGTGCCTTGTGCACTTCACGATCCTACAAATGTGTGTACATGAGGAATACCACCTAGTATTGATATTACAAGATTATCTAGTCTCTATGTGGTATGTCTTCTCATGAGAAATTCAAATTCTAAATAGTCCATTAATTATATCTTGTTGGATTCTTTTTTACTCTTGTTAAGTTTTCTTTGGTATCACATTATGGGGAAGTAATATGCTATGTGTATATTACAAGCCTAGGAATTGTGTACATTTGAGGTATTGCCACTTAGAGCTGATATTGTAAATTATCTTGTTCCTAGGTGGCATGTTAGCTCTACAAAAGTCACTTATTTATGTGTTTGGCGTGAAGATGTTGTTGGTTATCTTTGCTATCTACCACCGGGAATTATTTCCAAATACCTCTTGTCTCTTGACAATTGGTACTCACTTATGTGGTAGAAATTATTGATCATCTTTACGTTGGCTTTTAATTTTATTTGTCTTGTCTCTTGCCAAGGATTGTGTCAACTCCCATTGTCTTCCATACCACTTGTGGATCTTATTAATTTCTTGATCTTGCCTAGTGTTTTTATAGATATAGTGAAAGTGGTGATCCCATCTTGTGCATTTTGTATTCAAGTGCAAACAGGCCCGTACCGCAAGCAGGTGCAGCATGTGCAACGACACAGGGGCCCTAAAATTTTTGGGGCCCCAAATTTATCTTAAATAGCAATTAACCATATTAATCAAGAGAGTAATAAAAATTGAATGTTTAACCTCCTGTCCAACATTCCAACTTCAAACGCTGACCATTACCCATCCCACACGATGACACAAGCGCATGCTCTCTCTCTCTCTCTCTCCATCTTAAGTAACAATTAATGATATTAATCAACATCAAGTTCGATTAGAAAATATCTCATACTACCTCCGTCCTATTTAATTAGTCTCCTTAGTAAAATTTTGACTGTAAATTTAATTAACAAAATTTTAACACATGTCAAAAAAATAGTATCATTAAAAACTATGTTCAAATACAAATCCAACGATATAATTTTTAATGACATGCATTATTGTCAAATTTTGGCACAAAATACGAGAAGAACCAATAAACCAAGACGGAGGAAGTACATCATATTCCCAATCCCAACAGACGTCTTCGAAACTAGTACAACATATTCTTCTCTAGCTTATCAGTTCTCCTTGCAGCAACTTTCTTGAAGAAATTTGAGGCAAGCAAGATTGATACACTCTGCACTCATCTCTTTTTTTGTTTGCGAGAAACACTCTGCTCTCGTCTATTTAGTTTTCTTCCCATCATCAATCACTTTTGTATTATTATTATGAAGATTATGTTTATGGTATGCTAATATATATCATATGAGCAATGCTACATCGATGAAAGGTTACTTGAGCTTAACGAGCTGACATTGACCAGATTTTTTTTATTGGGGCCAGGTGACATTATTAACTTTATAATTAGTATTTTCATATAAATGGTCTAATTTCTAATTTTTCATCGGGCCCCCAGATTCTCAGGTATGGCCCTGAGTGCAAATTCTCTATAATGCACAATGCTTGGGGGAGCTATCCTATTTTCTTTAGAACACTCACCTTGTGATCTTTATCAAGTGTGTGTTGGTGGAAGGCAAGCCGTTTCTTTTTGGTACTTTGTGCCATCATGAAACTTTGTAGAGAGCTTGGTTTTTTTGGAACCATCCTCTCTTTTGGGAGTTTGATATCTTTCTTTTTGCGTGTATCAATGGATATATCATTCCTTGATGTATCTTTTAATTGATATCTTCCAAGTGATGATTTCTCCATTAGTATCCTATTTTCACTTGGTATTTCTTTTTCAATTGATATCACGTCTTGAAAGTCTTGGGCCTGCATATTTACTTCATGTATTTTCTTTGGCATGCTTTCTTTCTTTGACCCAATATATAGGGTAAACTCCATCTAATCCTTTTTGACTGAGATGTGCATGAAATTCAATTTCATTTCTATTTGCACATATTTATGTGAAGTTTGTCCTATATATTGTTGGTTCTCTAACTCTTTGGTCCCAATGAGTTTGGGTACCATTTTGTTTGTGATGATTGTTCTAGGAACAATTGGAGATGCATTGGATGCTCGGCTCGCTCATAAGGAAGGTGGTGTCACCATGTGCTTATTAAAGTCAAGCTAGGATGATCAATGAACCATTACCTACTACATCATTCCTATGCTATCTCGGTAACAAGTATCTACTTCATGCATACTTTTCTTGCATTCAACCTTGTGTAGGTTGCATCATGGCATGAATTTTTGATTCATTCTTGTGATACTTGTTTCCTTTCTCAAAGCATCCCAACAATGATCTCATTTTGCTAGTTGTGATGTCTTTGCTGATTCGTGTGGTTGGAGTTCATTGATATACAATAAGACAATATTAATCCATGTGTTGTGCTTTCAAGCAAAGATCTTATTGGTATATGGATAACTTCCTTTTGGATATCTTGTTCCTTTTGTAACTATTTCATGTGTACATCCTTCTTTGTGGATTGATATCAGTATGACTTTCATCTGCCTAGAATCTTATACACTTGAGAGAAATTACATATCTAGAAGATATCCTTTTCCTTCATGTCCACCTTTTCATTCCCGTGTTATTTCTTTGGTGGCTCCGTGAAAGCTTTTTTCCTTGAGTGCGGATCTTATATCGTTGCATCTTGTTGCACTCTTTTGTGGTGAAGATTGTTTTCCTCTTGCTTGTATTGACGAGGCTTGCCATTGGTATCCATCCTCTTGACAAATCTATCTTTTTATCTTCGCCATGGGTTGTCACAAGCTTTGTTTTAATTCGCATATTAGTGAGCTTGTGAACCCATTTGCTAGTTGTGTGTGGGGGGGGGGGGAGGACATGTCTTGCACCTTGTATCTCTTTCATTCAAGACTATGTTGATGCTTAATGCTCATCCTTATATTAATCTTCTCAAGTGCTTTGCCATGACTCACAGACATCGTTTTGGTTGAGCCTATTTCTAAGTTGCCTCTTTTACATGTTGCTCAACCATTTGTTTGTTGCAAGTGCTAGCCTTAGTTTCCTACATGCTCACTTGCTCTTGTTGTGAGTTGCTATTGATTTTGGGGGAGTGATGATCCTATTTTGTGCACTTTATATCCAAATACAAAAATTCTTATTTGTGCACAAATCATGGGGAGCTTCTCTAGTTTCTTTAGAACACTCTGTTGCTCGTATCCTAATATCTTCTTGTCATGTGGCTCGTAGGGTCATTTGATTGCTTATTTCTTTTGGTATCTCTTGATTGCTTGCTTCACTCCTTGGTAGTCTTTGTGCCATATCATCCTGTTGCAATCTTTGGATTCTCAATATAGTTTGTCTTCCTCCAACTATTTATCATTAGACACATGTATTGCACTCCACTCATATTTTGAGAAATACACAATTTATGGAGGAACAAATATTATATTGGCCTTCTAAGCTTTTCGCCCATTTTGGCAATCGATGCCAATGGGGGAGAAGTTTAGAGAGTTTTGTGGATAAGTTTAGAGAGCTATTTCTTCTTGCTTTAATTTGTTCCTAAGCATTTGCATTGCATCTCATGCGCATGCATTATTGGTTGTTGCATTGCATGGTGATGCTCAATTCCTTATATAAACTCTCTTGAAAGTGATTGTCATCAATTACTGAAATGGGGGAGATTGAAAGAACATGTGGTGCCCCATGTTTGGTTTTGGTAATTGATGACAATATCTATGGACTAATGGCTGCCTTGAGTTATATTTGAAGAATTCGTCCATAGGCATTTCTTGAAGTCCATGTGTTAGTTTCAAGGAGTTTATGAGATGACCAAAGTGCTATTCAATGAATTATCCAAAGATTGGTCATGTAGAAGACATGATACAAGGTTGATCAAGACTTAGTCAAAGTGTGAATCAAGTTGATCAACACGCAAAGCATAGAAGATGCACCAAAAGGGATCAAGTGATTCCATGGTATGGTAAGCATTGTCCATTACACTTTTTGTACTAACCCATGGTCTACGTGAGGATTCTTTGTGGGGTTAGGTATATTTCCATGAGCTTGCGTCAAGAGGAAGATCTCATACAACCCATGGGGGATGACATCAAGTGGTGATCGTCATCAAGATTGTGGTGTGGAAGTTCAAGTGGAGTATCACGAAGAGATCATGCTTGAAGCTTGCGTCCATTTGGTGACAATGGACTTGTGAAGGTGTGCCGAAGAGTGGCTCACCCATAGTGGAGTATGGGGGAGCAATCTACTTGTCTTCATTAAGCCAACGCAATCACGAAAGGTGGTCCAACTTGAGGAACTCAAGATCGCCATCATCTAGCTCAAGTGGACAATGTGCAAGGCAAAGGTTTGCCCTTGATGGGGTTTCTATTTGGGATTTTTATATCTGTGCCCCTGGTTCCTTAGCTGTACTCATTCATTCCTACGCTCTTAACTTTTGCTCACTTTTCCCCACTCCCTTGCCCGAAACCCTCACAAATGGGCAAACTAGACGTTGCCGTCGGGTCAATGGTTTGACCGTTAACTCTGACGAGTGGGGCCACACTGGACTGTGTCGCCCGTTGGACCTGACAAGTGGGGCGGCCTTGGCTGGTGGCGCTGTTCGACCATTGGGCCGTGGTTTCGTTGGACTGTTGGGCCGTTGCATGAAACGCCTGCGCGCGCCGCCACGACAGAAGCCTGCAATGCATGCACGACGTATCCAGCTAGCCTGCCATGCATGCACGCAGCTAGCCTGCCTGCATGAACCGATGCATGCCGACCGAGCCGCTTTCCTGCACGCCAGCCGCCACGGACGCAATGACGGTAGCTGTCACTGGCGCGCACCCAGCTAGCCGGCCTGCATGCGTCGATGCGTGCCGCCACGATGCGCTGACTGAGTCGCTTTCGTGTCGCCAGCCGCCACGGACGCAGCGACGGTAGCTGCCTGCATGCGCCGATGCGTGTCTCCTTGATTTAGAACATCGTTTGATCCTTTTCGATCCACTTGCATCTGCACCCGTTTTGCTACGACAAATAAATTGAACAATATTTTTTTATTATTTTTGGCTGCATGCACTAGGTGGCTACATATCTGAATTCTTTGTGGCTTCCTCGACGTGGTGGTGGCTTGTGTAGCTATGCATGCACTAGGTGCTTACGAACAAAGCGAGCTCTCTCAAAAAACAATCAATAATTCGAAAAAAAGTACAAACTAGCAAGAACTTAATAATAGGATAGATAGAAAACTTAATAATAGAACTTAATAACATAACATAGATAGGGCCAACAAGCCCAGAGCACGATCATATAGTTCAATTACAACTTAATAACATAACATAGATTCAAAAAAAGAAAGAAAAAAAGATAGAGGGTTCTAAACCCTAGCCGCCGCCTTCTCCACCTTGCTCCTCCGGACGCCCTTCACTGCTCCTCCGGGGTGTTGTCGATGGGGTACGACAGAGTGTGCATGCGTGACGTGGTGGGGAAGATGTTGTTGTACTCCATGAAGATGTTGTGGGTGGTGAAAGAGATGAACTCGCAGCCACACCAAACGCGCGACTGAGGAGGTAGAAGGCGTCGAAGGGGTTGGTGAAGTGGGCAAGGATAGCAACCACCACCCCATTTTGGATGACCTCCTCGACGTGGAATATCGTTGGAGATCCCCGTGGAAGGTGGCGGTAGCCGGCCACGAGGAAGAACTCGGTGAAGCCCCTTGCGGTCCTCCACCTTGATATCGCCCACCCACATAGTGTATGCTCAACATACACGCCGGTAGGGGAGAGCCTCTCCGGCACGGTGGGTGGGAAGCGGTAGGTTGGTCCGGTGTACTGCATGGCTGAGGGATGTGAAGAAGAAGGAGAAGAGGTCGAAGAAGATGGGGTCGAAGAACAAGAAGGGCAGATGGCAGAGGATGGGAGATAGATGAGGGTGAGAGGAAGAAGAAGATGATGGGTGGCTTAAATAGCCATAGTGCGACGTGTTATTCCGCCGTGGCAGTAATGGGGTCAAATGTGAACTAGCTCGTTTTCACACCCACCGCGGCATCGGGAACTCAATCTCTGTAGGTGCAATCAAAACAATTAAGCAAAAAAAAAAAAACAGAGCCAATGCGACGGCCCAACCAGAGCTTGGTTTCATTTTGGGCCCAATAACTACTTTTTTTCACGGAGTCAATGGTGGGCGAGCACAACCAATGGGAGAATATCTCGCAGATCGCCCCATGATCCAACAATGCGGAGCCGTCCATCTGATCCAATGGCGCGGAGCTTGCACACAGCCAGCCCTTCTAGAAGACCACATCTGAGGGCTGTCGCTTGGCGCTAGTGTATGATCGGACGGCTGTTGTTCGGAGCTAGGGTTAGGCGAAACCCCGCGGGGTTTAGAGGGGTTTTGAGCTGGTCAACGGGGTTATCTAGGCTTTGACTAAGCATAACTAATTTAAAAAAATCAAAAAAATATGAAACCTTCGCCGTTCGTCGTTTTATAAGACACACTAACGAGGTAAAATACTAAACTTGGTATAAGGAAATTTTCAAAAAAAAACCTAGGCGGCACGATCGAGGTCAAATGAGCACCATTAATTTAAAAAAATCAAAAATATATAAAACCTGCGCACAATGTTGTCTTATGTGACATGTTACCAACCAAAAATCATAAACTTGGTCTATGGACATTTTCATGAAAAAACCTTCACACATATGAGCTATCACGTACAACGTTACACAGAGTTCAAGGAGAGGAGGTAGGGTTCCCTTAGGTTTTTGAAAAATTAAAAAAATCATAAAATTCACCAAAGCTTGATTTCAAAGTGAATAAGAAGGATCTGAACTTAGTTTTCCATTTTCATATTTTAAACGTGTTTTTAATGGTTTTCTATTAAAGCATAATTTTTTAATTTTTTTTAAAATATGAAGATTAATTCAATAAATAGTGAGACTTCGAATCTACACTATATAGATTGAATAGGTGTTAATAAAGAATATTTGGCTCATTTGCAGTAGGTCCAAAAAAACTTGATTACAAATGGAGCTCATTTGGAGCACATTTCTCATGACTATAAGTTTTGCCACGCAAAAGAGATCGGATTGATCACCTAACGTTTATAATAGTTCAGCAAACTTTGCAACATCACCCACAGGGCAATGGACTTCAAGTGTTGGTGCAAATTCAAATTTTGCCTCAAATTCAAATTGGAATATTTGATCTGTTATTGGAATATTTGATCTGTTATTGGAATACTTGATCAAATGATGGACTATCTTCATTCAAATGTTGTTTTTTTTGCTCTGTTATTGGAATATTTGATCAAATGATGGACTATTTGCTCTTTTTGCTTATTCTTTGCTCTGTTTTTGCTCTGAAGCAGCATGTGTGATCATTGGAGCACCTAAACTCATAGCTCACAACATCTAAACAGAACATACCATACACCACACGCAAATTTAAGGACAGACAAATATAGATAGCATAATACATTACTGCCATAGATCACACACAAAGTTTACTATAGATACCACCACACAAAGTTTACCAAACAGCCACATTCAGTTTACCAAAAGTAAAGGATAAAACATCATCACATCACATGGGAAGAGGAGTCAGGGCCTTCGTGACGGCAGCATGCCGCCCCCTGATCTTGTAGTCCTCCCCGCGAATCGCTACATCCTCTGCATGAGACACAAGGTGATCGAAGCGGCCATCCTTTGGCTTTGGCTTGGTGGTGCAGTAGGGGCAGTGCCACTTCTTGATCTTGCGGTTGTAGAAGGAAGCAACTCCCTTGGCCTTGATCTTCTCCTCCTCCTTCGCTGTGAAGGATGCGACGTTGCCGTTGTCCACAACTTCTCCAGACTCATACTGCACACATGAATGAATTACATTAATACATTATAGATTCATATACACCATGTCAAAGGAACTAAATGAACAATCTAAATTTCAAGTAGGCTTACCTCATATTCTTCGTCGTCACTATACTCTAGATCATATGGGTCCTTGAACCCAGTAAGGTCCAGCTTCCTCTTATTCCCCACAGAATCATCCTCCTGAATATACAATTACATCCATTACTAGTAAATACAGAAGCCAACTGATAATTTAGATATGCACACATGACACATTGATCATATTATCCATACTATGATCCTATTTGCATTTTCCATTGTCATGCACACACATTGAAAAACAAAGCTGATATAACTACATATTGTGGACAAATTTATATACTGATGAATCAAGTAAGTTCTTAATCAATTGATAGGTACATCAAAATTAATGCATTCCATTTGGGCATATGACATTCAAAACACCAATCTGTGTAGCATTCAAAAACAAATCTAAGCATACATGTCTGTAGCATTCAAAACCCCAATCTATGTAGCATTCAAAAACAAATCTAATAATCACGTGTAGCATTTAAGCACAGAGATCCCTATCTCTCATTAAGATCTGTCTAGCATTTTTGCAACGAATGTAATCCAAAAAACCCTAATACAAAAAACCCCCATCCCCCCATACAGAAAACCCCATCCCTCAAACCAACTACTCTAACCATCTATACTACCCTACGAATCATAATCCAACCAATGAAACTAACTCTACAATCTAAATATTGCAACTAGGGTACAAGCAAATGGAAGTACCTCCTGTACCACCTTCTCCTCGCCAGGCTGCGCATCTGGATGGACTGCGCCGCTCGACGCCGTCACCTTCAGCTCCAGCAGCGCCGAGGCGGAGCCCGCCACCTCCTTCTCCACATCCATAGCCGCGACAGCGGTTGCGAGTTTCCCCGCACCACCGTGGACGCTGCCAATGTCCTGCATCTGCCGCGGTCACCGCGCCCTGCAGATCTCCGGCCGCTGCGCCGGCGTCGCCATGAGCGTCCGTCATTGGTATGAGGGATGCGATGAAGGTGAGGAAGAGGATGCGGTGGGGGAGAGCGAGACGGTGCGGTGGAGGAGAGCGAGACGACGCGGTGGGGGAGAGCGAGACAATGCGGCAGGGAGGGGATTTGGGGGCAAATGGTAGGGGCGATGCGCCCGTAGGTGGTTCCCCCTCTTATACGATGGGACGTTTTTGGCATGTTCCATGGACACGTGCTACCCCACGACTGCGGTCAGTTGCATGCAAAAATGAAACGCCTATGCGGCCCCACTAGTCAGAGTTAACGGTCAAGCCATTGACCCGGCGGCAACGTCCAGTTTGCCCATTTGTGAGAGTTTCAGACAAAGGAGTGGGGAAAAGTGAGCAAAAGTTAAGAGTGTGGGGATGAATGAGTAAAGCTAAGGAACCAGGGGCACAGATGTAAAAAAACCCTTTCTATTTTATCGGTCTCATGGTGGTAGTTGAGAGACTGGGTTATAGGATCGATTGCCATTCTATCAAGGGGGGCTCTCAAGTAAGTATCTTGATCATATCATTCGTAGAGAGCTCAAACCATTGCATCCTTGCATCACCTTTCTTGGTTCTTATTTGGTGTTTCTCTTTGTGAGTTTTAGAGCTTATGGTAATCTTCAAGACAAGCTCGAGTTCATCGAAAACGGAGTTCATATGCGTCTTCTATGATGTTTTCGATGTTGGAGTTTTGTCGGTTCTTCATTCATAAAGGTTTCACATCGCTATATCATTGCCTTTTTTCTACTACCTCTTCTTACTTTAACCAATCTCTGTTTGGATAGTACTCGTCATCATCTATCCAACAAGCTTGAGTTTGCTCAATTCGGAGCTCATATGCAGAAGTTATGGCAGTCCTGATTTTCTTGCTCCTTCTGTTTTGCTTGGGCAGTTTTTCAGCTTAAGCAGTAGTAGAGAGCGGTAGTACCTCTCAAGCGGTAGTACCTTTCCCCTGAGCGGTAGTACCGCTTAGGCGGTACTTCCGCTGACCAGTACCGCTTCCACTTCCGCTTATTTTTATGCTTCTGTTACCCAATCCGCTTGAGCGGGGTAGTAGAGCGGTAGTACCTCTCTAAGCGGTAGTAATGCTCCCCTGAGCGATACCACCTCTCAAGCGGTACTACCTCTCCCCCGAGCGGTACTACCTCTTCGGCAGAACTACCATTCGTGTTTTCTACCTCGTTGGGCTCTTTTGACCGTGCTAAGCGGTAGTACCGCTCCCCTGAGCAGTAGTAGCGCTTGTGCACGACTTGTGGGCATAACGGTTGGATCCAGGGGGCCTTCTTCCCCAATGGTCCCCGTCCTTTGAGCTCATGTTTTGACCCCATTGTTGACCTTCTTCGAGCTTGCTATCTCTCAATCCCTCCATAGATTCTTGCTAGTTTTTGGGGGGAATGAGAGAGGAGATCTAGATCCACATTTGCCGTGGTGGGCGCACGGCAGATGCCAAAGGATGGCTAAAGAGAGGAGGAGGCTCGAGGGCACCGGTGGGCTCCAGAGGCGAGGTCGGCATGAGCGAGCGAGGGACGCAAGACATACCCAGGTTCGGGGCTCTCCGGAGAGATAATACCCCTAGTCCTGCCGAGCGTGGTTTATATGTATCTGTACAGAGTTGCTCCTTGAGCTGTTTGGAGGAAGAAGGAAGGCTAGCCAAGGCTTAGGCTGCTCACTTTCCTGGTGTGCGCGTGTGTCTACGTGAGTTGCCTCTCCTTTGAACATGAGGCCTCCTGAGGGGTTTTATAGGTCAACCCCCCAGGGTTACAATGGTAAAGTTACAAGGCCGTGGGGCCGGGTTGTCATCGTCCGGGAAGCCGGTGCTGGGACCCGCCGGGTGTCAGGGCTCACCGGGTTTTCCGGGCGCAGCCCCATGTGCCAGGAGGCACTGTTTGCCGTCTTGTCGATCGTCACGGAGTGGCCGGGTCGAGTCCGCTACAGTGGCGCACCGCCAGGTCGCCGTCTGCTGGCGTCAGCGGTGATGATGGGCGGGCTGTAGCCACGCCGGCCTCGGTCAGCAGGGTAGGTGGGGCACTGTTGCCACGCCTCTGCCGGTCAGAGGGGTTGGTGGGGTACTATCGCCTCGCTCATCCCTTTTACTGGAGACTCGTCCCATCGCCTGCCTCGGATGGGACGGGAGCCGGCCCGTGGCCAGGTTGAGTAACACACCACAGGGGAGCTAGCTTGCTGGAGAAGTCTTGGTGCGCCGGGTTCGGCCGGCTTGCGCCAGCCGGCAGGGCCGGGTTGCCGTCTTGGTCGGTTCAAAGAGTTCGGCCGGGTCGAGGAACCCGGCCAAGTGCGAGCCGGATTGCGGGGCGATGCTGGCCCCGATGTTTTTTAAAATGGATCCGGGTTCCTTTGCCTGCCTGGGGTTCATCCCCCCGACAACATTTCCACCAATCACTTTCTCCTCTATGTGAGGGAAACCCCTTGGATCTAGATCTTGGAGTTCTTGTGTTCTCCTTCTTCTTCTTCCTCTCATATTCCTCCATAGCTTTTGTTGCTTTGGTGGAATTTGAGAGTGAGGGACTTGGGCACTCCATGTGCCCTTGCCATTGCATTAGTTGCATCGGTTTGAGTTCTCCACGGTGATACGTGGAAGTGAAAAGTTGAGAAGCTTATTACTCTTGGGTGCTTGGTACCATAGAGCTTGTTCCTCTTGGGTGCTTGGGCGCCCTAGACGGTTGGTGGTGTCTTGGAGCTCAATCATCATGGTGTAAAGCTCCGGGCTTACGTCGGGGTCTCCAATTAGGTTGTGGAGATTGCTCCGAGCAATTTGTACCAGTTTCGGTGACCGCCCCAAGGGTTGCCAAAGTGTATGGGTTCGGTGATCGCCCCCAAGGGTTGCCATTTGTACGGGTTCGGTGACCGCCCTCAAGGGTCCCTTAGTGGAATCACGGCATCTTGCATTGTGCGAGGGCGTGAGGAGATTATGGTGGCCCTAGTGGCTTCTTGGGGAGTATTGTGTCTCCACACCGCTCCAAATGGAGATTAGCATCCGCAAGGGTGTGAATTTCGGGATACATTGTCGTCTCCGCGTGCCTCGGTTATCTCTTACCCGAGCCCTTTACTTATGCACTTTACTTTGTGATAGCCATAGTATGACATGATATATATCTTGTGATCACTTAGTTCTTTATCATGCTTAGCATAAGTTGTTGGTGCACATAGGTGAGCCTAGTCGATTTAGGTTTTGTGCTTGACAAATTAAATGCTAGTTTTATTCCGCATTTGTTCAAACCTAAACCGTAATTATTTTAAAGCGCCTATTCATCCCCCCTCCTCTATGCGACATCCTTGATCTTTCATACACTATCGAAAGGGTGAAAAAATGTTGGAAGGAAGAGATGGGGAGCGGAGGAGTGGTGCGAGCCTGGTGTCTGGCCTCGTTTAAATAGAGGGCGGACGGGAGGAGCTTCCCCGATGTTGCGTTTAATGTCAGCCCGGTTGTGAATGGACATGTGGCCGGAGTAGGTTTCTCGGTTTCCACGTGGGTTTATTGGAGGCATTTGAATATGGCGAGGAGGCGTGTTCAGCCGGGCGTGCAGCGGGTGGTGCCCTCGGCCGGCGCACCGCTTCAATGGTGGAGGCAGTGAGAGGTCGCGTCGGCCTGAGCCGTCTTCAATGTGGAGCGACGCACTCTACAACGGCATGAATGCGGCTAGCTGGCGCCGGACGAGAACACACGCGGGAGGGAGGAGGGAGTTGGGTTGGCCAGGGCCGTCAGAGAGAGGGCTTGGGAGCGGTCCAGACTCCCTCGAAGCCCCACGCTTGTCTCCGATTTGCGGGAGAAATCGCGTCCGGGCCGCGTTTGATGGCTTCCGTGGTCCGGATAGCGCGGTCCGAACGAATGCGGAAGGTTTGAGAGTCGGCATTGGAAATGCCCTAATACATCTAGATACATCCATGATAAGTAATTCTGAATGAAGTACATAGTGGGGAAAAACAACTACAGCCACTGATGTGCTACAACATGACTGTAAAATCCTAGTTTTAAGCCTAAGAAACTCTTGTATGCTACTATGTACTTTCTCCATTCCATAATGTAGTGCATATCGATTTATTAAAAAATTAAAATTTGCAAACTTTGACCAAGTTTATACGGAAAACTATTTATATCTACGATAGCAAATATATGAAATATAAAACCACATCTTATCATGTATCTAATGATACATGTTTGACATTCTAGATGTAAATATTTTCTCCACAAACTTGATCAAAGTTTATGAGGTTCAACTTTTCAAAAAATCTACATGCACTATATTATGAAATAGTGGGAGTATTTAACATCAAATAGCTTGAGTTTAGGAAGCGAACTAGGATAACATTATCGTACGTGTGCATCAATATTTTAATCTCGCTTTGATACATCGTTCCCGGAGAGGATTCACACACTCGTGAAGAGAGCCGACGTATCCCGGGAACGCAACTAGCCCATGGTCCAACATCTCGGACAGTGGCACATCTGTTAGTGACTCGTTAATTAATCCTGGATTAATTAATCCATTCCTGACCGGTAAAAATAAGCTTCGGCTCGTCTCATTCCCGCAACCCGTGACGCGCATGCATCGTGACGAGGCGAGGCGGGCAGCGGTGGAGGAGCGCGCATGTACCACTCCTCTTCCCAAGCTTCCAATGGCAAGTGGTAGAGCAGCCCTTATAAAGGGGTCTCAACTCTCCTCAACTAGCAAGGTGGTACTAAACTTTCCACCACCTGCCATATACCTACATGGGCCTCAAGATTAACCAGGAATCATTGTTCATATGGGCTCAAAGCCCATCTATGATTCAACAATCCACCACTAGATCTCGAGGCACATAACTTTGTCAACTGTTCCAAACAATGTTTGATATACCAGAACTTTTACTGGAGACTGTTAAGTTGAACTTCCACCTAGAGCAACATGATTAGACTTCTTCACAACTGAACAATGGACTATGCCTTGAATTGTCAGTTTGGCATGCAAAAGTTTGGCCTATTGTCAGCTGATACGTGGCTGTCGAAGGCTAAACCCCATGGGTGAAACTTATTAGTCATACTCCTTACCTTCTCATGAGCTTCCTTGAGATTACCCAATCTCATAGATTGTGACCAGTAGTCGGGCTCACATAGGTGTGTTTCTCCAAAGAATGCTCTGTAGGTTGGCATCTTGCTTACACAAGCTTTGGAACACATTAAGACAAAAGTCAGCTTGCCTTACAGAATATGAGAGTATTATTGCTTCTCCAACGGAGTGGGTTAATTAAGGATACTCTTCTCAGTTGACCGCTGGATTGTTTTCCCAGGTCCTAATTCATGGGATCTCCGATCACATAGGTTGGGTTACCCCCATGGCAACCTATGTGGGTCTCATACCCATCTCTCTCGATGCATTTTCTATCGCAATCCGTGATAGCCCTTTCGTGAAGGGATCCGCCAGATTCTTAGCCATTTGAATGTAATCCAATGCTATCACTCCGGAGTTTCTAGAATGCCGGACGGATTTTATCTTCTTATGTGCTTTGTGGATTTCAAGTTGTCCTGTGAACTCTTTGCCTTGGCAATCATAGTTTGATTGTCACGGTTCATAAGCACAGCTAGGACTGGTTTATCAACCACTGGCAAATCCATCAAAAGCTCTCGAAGCCATTCTGCTTCGACGCATGATGTGTCTAATGCTGTGAGTTCTGCTTCCATAGTCGATCTGGTTAAGCTCGTCTGCTTGCAAGACATCCAGGAAATAGCACCACCACCAAGTGTGAAGACATATCCGCTTGTGGCTTTCATCTTATCAGCATCAGATATCCAATTCGAATCACTATACCCCTCAAGTACCATCGGGTACCCAGAATAGTGAATTCCGTAGTTCACAGTACCTTGCAAATAATGCATCACTCGCTCAACAGCATGCCAATGCACATCTCCCGGATTGAAAACAAACCAGCTCAGTTTGCACACAACAAATGAGATGTCAGGACGAGTAGCACAAGGTAGGTACATGAGTGAACCCACCACTTGAGAATATCTCAATTGATCTATAGTCGTGCCTTCGAACTTTCGAATCTGCACGCTAGGATCATATGGTGTTGCAGAAGGTTTGTAGTCTGAATATCCTAAATGGCTCAAAATCTTCTCAACATAGTAGTATTGCAAAAGTGCAATCCCACCCTTAGTATCTCGCAGTAGCTTGATGTTCAAGATAACATCAGCCACACCAGGTCTTTCATCTCAAAGTTATGAGATAGAACAACCTTGACCTCCTCAATGACTTTGAGGTGGGTCCCAAATATCAGTATGTCATCAACATACAGACACAGTATAACTCCTTCGCCCCCACCATAGCGATAGTATACACATTTGTCAGCTTCGTTAACAACAAAGCCAGCAGATGTTAAAGTTGTATTAAACTTCTCATGCCATTGCTTAGGCGCTTGTTTCAG
Source organism: Thinopyrum elongatum (assembly GCA_011799875.1). Lineage (NCBI taxonomy): Eukaryota > Viridiplantae > Streptophyta > Magnoliopsida > Poales > Poaceae > Thinopyrum > Thinopyrum elongatum. Next base: position 560,459,943 of record CM022300.1, read on the forward strand.
GCCATACAAGGATTTCACTAGCTTGCACACCTTTCTTTACTGACCATTTACTACAAAGCCATCTGGCTATTGCATGTAAATTTCCTCATCTAGCTCTCTGTTAAGGAAAGTCGTCTTAACGTCCATCTGATGAATGAGAAGACCATGCGAGGCAGCCAATGCGAGTAACACTCGAGTGGTTGTTGGTCTAGCCACAGGTGAATACATCTCGAAGAAATCTTCCTCTTCTTTCTGGGTATAACCCTTGGCAACAAGCCTAGCCTTGTACTTCTCAACAGCATCATCGAGCCTAAGCTTCCTTTTAAACATCCACTTACATCCCAATGGTTGGCAACCATAAGGACGATCATTGATCTCCCATGTCCCATTAGCCAAGATGGAATCCATCTCGCTACGGACCGCATCCTTCCAGTAGTCAGCATCCGGAGATGCATAAGCTTCTGAAATGGAACTGGGAGTGTCGTCATCCATGAGGTACACGAGGAAATCATCACCAAAAGACGCAGTCCTCTGTCTCTTGCTCCTGACAGGAGCTTCCTCGTCATCCTCCGTGGAATTTTCATCACTTTTGTGCTCATAATATTCCATCAGAATGGCAGGTTCCGGAGTCTCATCAGATTCCAGTCTAGAAGTGTTTTGCATAACTCTCATGGGGAAACTATCCTCAAAGAATGTAGCATCTTTAGAGTCCATGATCGTACCGACCTTCATGTCGTGTACATCAGATTTCACCTCTAGAAATCTATAGCCAACGCTATGCTTGGCATAGCCAAGAAAAATGCAGTGAACAGTCTTCGGACCCAACTTACGCTTCTTGGTTATCGGCACGTTGACTTTCACCAAACAGCCCCAAGTGCGCAAGTAAGAGAGTGTAGTTCTTTTCTTTTCCCATTGCTCATAGGGAGTAGTCTCATTATCTTTTGTGGAAACTTTATTTAGGACATGACATGATGTCAATACAGCCTCCCCCCACCATGCCTTGGATAAACCCGATGTATCTAACATGGCGTTAACCAAATCTGTTAGAGTACGGTTTTTTCCGTTCGGCAACCCCGTTTGACTGGGGTGAATAGGGAGGCGTCCTCTCATGAATAATACCATGTTTCGCACAGAATAAGTCAAACTCATTAGAAAAGTACTCTCCACCACGATCAGACCGGACTCGTTTTATTTTCTTCTCAAGTTGGTTCTCAACTTCTGCTTTATAGATTTTAAAGTAGTGTAGAGCCTTATCCTTAGTATTTAACAAATACACGTAGCAGAATCTAGTGGAATCATCAATCAACTCATGAAATATTTCTTTCCACCTTTAGTCAACAGACCATTCATCTCAGAGAGATCTGAATGTATGAGCTTTAGTGGTGCCAGGTGTCTCTCCTTCGCATGCTTGTGAGACTTATGAGGTTGCTTAGCTTGCACACACGCATGACACTTAGAGCCTTTGGCTAAAGAGAAACTCGGGATTAAGTCCATCTTGGCTAGCCGCGTCATACAACCAAAATTAATGTGACAAAGACGTGAATGCCAAACCTCAGATTCGTTCACATTAGAATGAATTTGGTTCACAACTTTATTACAAAAATCCTCCAGGGAAAGGCGGAACAAACCACCACAATCATATCCTTTTCCAACAAATAGTCCATACCAAGATACGACTACTTTGTTGGACTCAAATACTAACTTAAACCCTTCTTTACATAGAAGGGAGCCATTAACAAGATTCTTCTTGATGGCGGGGACATGCTGCATGTTCTTCAGTTGCAAGATCTTTCCCGAAGTAAACTTCAGATCTATCGTGACACCATGAACAGAAGCATGTGAGCCATTCCCCATCAGGACGGAACAATCTCGTGTGATCTGGTGGGAAGAAAACAAATTCACATCAACACACACATGAATATTGGCCCCAGTGTTAACCCACCAATCATTGGACTGACAACTCAAAGTATGGTAAACAGATTACCATACCCAGATGCCGCATCACTGTTGCTCAGAGTGACATTGACAAACTTGGAGTCCCGTCCTGGCTTCTTGTACTTGTTTGGGCACTTGTTTGCCCAATGTTCCTCTAAACCACAAGTAAAGCAATCATCTCTCCTTTTGTCCTTCTTACTACCCTTCTTCTTGAAGGTAGTATTCTGCTGGACAAAGTCCTTTCCCTTGAACTTGTGGAAATTCTTCTGCACCACATTGGTGCTAGAAGAACCCTCTGCCCATTTTGCACGTGTGAGTCCTTTGCTATCGAGTTCTGCTCAACACTTAGATGACCGATGACATCCTCAACAGAGAATACACATCTCAAGTGCTTGAGAGAAGTAGCAAAGTTCCTCCATCCAGGAGGGAGTTTTGCAATAATGTAACCCACGACAAACTTGTCGGGTAACTCACACTTTAGGAGCTCCAGCTCCTTAGCGGTACTAAACTTCCCACCACCTACCATATACCTACACTAGATAATTGCCCGTGCGTTGCAACGGAAGTATAAATATTCTAGTAGATGCACGTCTATTATTACATTATTGTGCTAAAATCTTAGCAAGTTTTTGTATGCAATCGCTATAATTTACCTATCATCTTATTGTTAAGCACTTATTTGGTGAGAATTTATTGCCTTACCCAAAAAAAATATTTTTGTTCTGGTAAGTTAATAAAACATGGGACAATTGACTCTATTTTAGGAAAAATCGATGGAAGGAAAATCAAAGATGGGAGGAAAAAATCAAAGAGGTGAAGGGAAGATGTGGAGCGTATATAAGGAAGGTTGGATGAAGGAGAGGTGAAATGGAAACCTTATATTCTTCTTAAGTAGTAGAGATAACCTATACGGTTTGTAAAAGTAAATTTCCTCCATTAATATTTCCGTACTTCCCATCACGACGTTTTGACCTGCAACTGCCTCTATCAGTTCAGGAGAAAATTCACAGATTCAATGAAATATTATCCGGAGTTGAGTGGAAGACTTGAGGGAAAGAAAGCTTGCAAATTTGTAGGAAATGGATTGTCTAGTTACCTTGGAGAAGTGGATTTGACATCAACGTCAGAGGATGAGAGGATATACAAAAGAGGATTTTCAACTACGAATAAGCATTGCCGAAGATTTTTTCTAAGATATTGTGACTGCAACATTCAGAAATGAAATCGGCAGTATTGTACCTTCCACGGAGTTGATCGGTTTCCTATCGTGGCCATCTACCTAACAATCCCAAACAGACATGTCAACATTCTGCTATTATTAATTACTCTCTCAACAGCTACACATTCCTTTACAGGTTACAATGTATCCTCCACTTATAGATTTTAATCCAAGATATCATTGCTCTGGACGGTGATAGTGTGATCGAGCTACAGTATCTTGGACTCGATGGTCACCACCCGCTCCCGAACCTCCACCTACCAACAATAAGCAACCACCAAAATGAGCCGACACTGTTGTCGCCATGGGCAACTGACAAACAGACACAAGACAGCCGACAAATAGACGACGAACCACACGATGGTGCCCTTGGTGAATCATGGTGCGACGGCCTCCGGATCCGGCTGGAGCAGGATGGTGTAGCTTCCATTGGCGATCTTCTCTTGAGTTGCCTTGAGGTCGCCACGAAGGGCCTATCAGCAGGCTGGATGCGTCTTCTCCTTAATCCCATTCGTTACCACAACCAAATCACAAAATAGTAATGAATATAAAAAATAAATAAGGGAAATGCATAGATGTTCAGTAAACCTGGTTAGACAATGGATTCTTGAATTTCTATGGGTGCGGTTTTCCCTCAAAGTTAAATGCACAAGATACTTAGCATCAATTTCTGTGCCAAATTGAATTTCCTTCCAAGTTCCTTTCTCTGTTATAAACTAAACAAAAAGGTCTATTCTTTTTGTTTTCTACTCAATCTAGTAAAAGTCTAAAAGAGAAAGAATCAATTAAAAACTTATATCACCAACATACAATGTACACTTCGAAAAGCAATTAAACCATACATGAAATAAATAAGAGAGTTCTGAATTTATTTGGAATACATAGGATGAGTAGAAAAAATATGTATCTACCATAGCCATGTCTTGGACGATTCTCGTATGGGGAAAGGCCTCCATCCCTAGCCTAGGCATATAGCGTATGGGGAAAGGCTAGCTGTACCTCTAGGCAAGGCATGGATGTGCGGCAGCCATCTTGGACAGCAAACGCATTGCACATGTGGATGCTGAATCTGGTGGAGCCGCGGGCGGACGATATGGCTAGATATGATGGACGATGCCACATGAGGTTGAGGTCACGGGAGAATCTGGTGGCGCCGCCGGTGGACAATATGGCTAGATATGGTGGATGCTTCCACTGGAGGTTGAGGTCGGGGGACGGCTCTGCCGCTCGCCTGCTTGATGGGAAGGAACAGGAAGGGATTGAGGTCGGGGTCGGAGGCCTGGATCGATGACAGTGGCGGGATGAGGCCGGAGGCACCACCCAGTCACGATGGATGCGGTCCGGATCATTAAGCGCGACACGAAGCCGCTGGATCCAGCCCCGACTCCTTCACCAGCCGGCGGTCAAGCGCGTGCGGGCGCAAGCCCTGTAGGCGGACAGAAGAGAAGAGGTTGGGGAGAGGAGGAGTCGAGGCGGAGAGATTGGTTTGCATCGACGAGTCGAGGCGGAGAAATGGGCCAGAAAACCAAATATCAGCCCATTTAACCATAGTGGGCGAAAAAAGCTACATGAATAGCCGCCCTTTAGGACAGCCAGCCCATCTCGCGAAAAAAATCGTGTTGATAGAAGATCTAACGGCCCAGCTAGGGTTTTTTTTTCTCCCGGAGGCGATCTATCACCGCCGTCGAGGGTTCTTCTTCCCTCCTCCGATCCTCCCTCTGTAGGTTAATTCGGGCTGATCCAGGGGTGTCCTTGTGTCACTTCCTGGCCTTGATCATCTCAGGGGTGTGCGAGAGGAGAGTTTGGGTCAGCTTCAACAGCCCGATCCGCTTTTCCTTGGGCTAGGTTTCTAGATGTCTTCGCAGGGGGCAACGCCGGCGGGTGCGTCGGGTTCCACTTCTGCATCTGAAGTTGAACAAATGATGGCAGAGCTAGGCCTCCATGAGGAGGATCTAGATTATGTCATCTTTGATGAAAAGGAAGCGCCGCCAGAAGCCACCAGATGGATTGCGGTTTGTCGTGTTCACATTGATAAACCCTACAGTCAGTATTGGTTCTACAAAAACATGCAGGCAGCATGGGATCTCGTGCATGATGTTAAGTTCCGCCCCTTGGAAGAGAATCTATATACTCTTCAGTTCTTCTGCCTTGGGGATTGGGAACGGGTGATGAACAAGGGGCCGTGGAACTTCAGAGGAAACGCTGTCATCCTCGAACCGTATGATGGAATCACCAAGCCAACCATGGTAAACCTAGACTACCTCAATATATGGATTCAGAACCATGATGTGCCGGACCTGTATGCACACCTTGTTACACCATTGGCAGCAAAAGTTGGAGAAGTTCTCTTCACAGAATCCGTGACAAACGACTTTGCTGGAAATTTCTATAGGGTGTGGGTCAGAATTAATGTTAACAAGCCTCTGAAGAACGCAGTCACTATGATCTGTGATTCGAAGAGGCAGATATACTGGGTGAAGTACGAGCGGCTCCCGCACTGGTGCGCGGTGTGTGGCCATCTGGGCCATGTCTACAAAGAACACGGAGATGGTGTTCACCCTCCTTCCGCTCTTTATTTTAAGGACTTGAGGGCAACATGGAATATGTGAGTTGGCGCTGGCCCTGGTGTGAGCCGGGGTCGCGGACGCCGAGGTCATCGGGGAGGCCGGTCTACAGGACGGAACACAGGGACTCACAATAGTATGAGAGAGGAGGAGGTGCCGGCAGGAACTGACAAGGATTTGGTCATGGATGATGCTGATGAAAATAGAAAGAGGGCCTCTGAACAGCAAGGCAAACTCAGCATGACAGAGCCAACTCAGATTCCATCTACACAAGCTCCCTTGGCCTTACCTCCATCGGAAGTGCCGGCAAGTCCGTCTTCCAAGCAAGACCCGAAGAGGCTGCGTACAAATATGGACAAGAGCATCATGAAAAAAGGGGCTGCACCAGAAAAATCATCAAAAGCAAAATCGGCGACCTCCCGCGTGGAGGATCACCGGGCGCAATGAATATTCTCTGTTGGAATTGTCGTGGCGCGGGCAAAGCCGTGACAATTCGCGAGCTTCGTGATCTTGCGAAGCAATTTGCCCCGACCGTGTTATGCATAGTGGAAACACAGATTTTGAAAGCACGTGTCGAGAGTCTTACTGATACTTTAGGCTTTTCTCATTCTTATGTTGTTGGTGGTTCTGGCCCTAGCGGCGGCCTAGGTTTATTTTGGAACGATGGAATAAAGATCAATGTTTTCGGTTATTCAGAATATCACATAGATGCTACTGTTGCTTCTCCTAACTGTGCTGATTGGCAACTCACCTGTGTATATGGGGAGGCACAAGTAGGGGAGAGATACAGAACGTGGGATCTGCTCAAATCATTGGTGACTGCCAGTGCCTTGCCATGGTTGTGCATAGGGGACTTCAATGAAGTTCTTTATTCTTTTGAACATGTTGGAGCAGGCCAATGTAGGAGCACCCAGATTGCTAGCTTTCGGGACGCTATGGACGTCTGCGCTCTTGATGACCTGGGTTACCAGGGTAGACCGTGGAGTTTTGAGAAGAAAATATCAGGTGGTTCCTATTGCAGAGTACGCCTAGATCGAGCTATGGCAAACACAGACTGGACATTGATGTTCCCGCATGCAACTTTGTACCATGAAACGGGTGCCACGTCTGATCATTGCCCCATTAGGCTGCAACTTGAGCCACCGATTGATGTGCCTTTGGAGAAGAAAATCTTCAGATATGAGCTATACTGGGAACGGCATGCAGAGTACAAGGAGGCTCTGACTAGTTTGTGGGCTGGATCCCCCGGCGCGTAATCAGTTGAGCAGACGAATAAAAAACTAAAAGAGCTGTCGTCCTCTCTCATGCAGTGGAGCGGTGCTACCATCGAACAGGTCACTAAGGGCGCGTTTGGTTGCCTGGGTAGCTCCAGCCTGCATCGCATGAAGGATCCTGGCTGAGCTTGGCCTGGTTGAGCTGATGCAAAGTTGAATTGAGATGTATGTTTGGTGGACTGTAGGTTATCGCTGCACGAGAGGTGTCATATCCGACAGATGTTGTTTGGTAGGTTGCACTAGAAATTCTGAACCAAAAAATCAAGTTTTAGTTTTATTTATCAAAAATTCCTCAAACAAGTAAAAGAAATCAGAACCAAAAAACAAGTTGCATTAGACCTTAATTCCATGAAATTGACCGCTGTTTCAGTCTCAAATTGCAAAGTAGACACATGACTAGTAGATGACATTTAAAGGGCAATTCACAACCAAATAAGACGACCAGCTAGCAATTAGTACATCGATTGCAGATGCTAACAAACAGCCGATGAAAAGATTAGCACCAGTCGACATTAAATTCTTAGGCTATCCTAGTGAGTAACTGAACATTTTCTTGTTGGTCAACATTCACTAAAAAAACAGGCCACAGATTGGAAGATTAGTGTGACACCCTGGTTTTTGACAACTTTTTCTTTTCAAAACCTTTTTGGCTTTATTTGAATTCTGGATGGTTTTTGAACCTTTTCAGTTAACTTTGGATTTGTGAATCTTTGAACCTCTTTTCCAAGTGACTCAAAAATCCTCACCACCCTGCCATAGCCTTGCCACATCTCTCTTGGATCAAATTCCAATAATCAATCTTTTCCCAATAATTTATTTTCTTCCTTGGGAAACTATGTCATCACCATGGGTTGTGAAGCAACCTATAGTTCTGATGATCAGAAGGACCCCAAACTCCTGTCACACCTTCTTATTATCATATAACCTCATAATCTTCAAAAACATTTCATAGTCCAATATAAAATTTTGGCCAGAATAATTATTTTCTTTCTGGTCAGAATTGGCCAATTGTGAAGCAACCTCCATTTTCCTAACTCAGAAAACTCCCAAATAAATTCCCTGAGATACTAGGGAACCTATCTAGCCACAATATCCAAAAATATCACTTTGTCCAATATAACTTTTTAGCAACAAGGCTCTGCCAAGTTGCTGTCTTTTTGGGACCTCTGTGAAGGAAGTACTAGCTAGAGGTATCCTATGGCCATGAAATTTTTATGGCATCTTCTACCCACCAAATGACTCCCATACACCAAATTTCAGCTTCAGAAGATCAACCATATGAGTGAACCAAGCTCATTTAGTTTCTGGACCAGTAAGGTGGTTTACACAGGAACTATATTCAAAACTAGTCCAAACCCTTTCAAATTTGGTCAGCTTGTAGTCCCTCCAAGGTAGAACACACCAGACATCTCCACTGGCTTCATCTCCAGCTCATCTATCCTCTAGATCACTCTCAAGTTTGCTGTCAGAAACTGTAGCTGAAGCTACACTTCACAGCAGAGTGAATCTAGCCAAACCAAGCGTGCAGAGAGGCTAAGTGATCAAAGGAGAAGGCTCTGGACATGGTGCGCTGGACATGCTCGGCCTCTAGGCGCCAGACACGGTGGTGAGCATGGCAATGGCATGCCAGTGCGCGTGCTCTGTAGCTCGCCCGCGTCGGGTGTTGTCATTCCGGCCACCCCGCGTTGTCAGAAGGTGTCCGCTGGTGCCGACATCGCCAATGCCGTCCACGTACCTCACTCCAGAGGGTCCCTCTCGCCAGAATCCTCCCCGACGGCCGCCACGTACTCGGGCACTATGGCGCCCGTGGCTGCAGTGTGGCCTGCGACGCATCTTCTTCCTCCGCTAACCTCCACCGCCGCATTAACTCTCTCTGCCCTCTCCCATCTCGTCGCCGCTAGCAGCCAGCCAGCAAGGCGTCCTCGTGCCGGCGACGTGTCCCGCGCCTCGGCGCTTCCAGAGGACTCGCCCGAGCTCGCCTCCCGCCTATATAAGGCCATGGCCAGCCTCTCCGAGCTCCTCAACCCACTCCACCAACTCCTAATCGCCTCCCCGAGCAGCGAGCCACGGCTAAGAGGCCCTCTAGCCTTGAACCTCGCTGGAGATCCGCCGCCACCAGAGCCCAGCTGCCTCGCCGTTCTACTCCTTCCCGGCGTCCACTAACGCCACCCTCGAGCGCAGCTCATTCCCCTAATCATGCCCGACCTCCTCCCGAGTCGAACCGCTGCCGGAATCGCCGCCGCCGCCCGTAGCATCCACCCGCCGGAGAAGAAGGGGGCGCCGCCGTCCAGCCGACTCCAGCCAAGCTGCGGGTATGTGCGCATCCGCCACGGTGAGCTCGTTCCATTCATGTTCTCGCCCGACCTCACCGCTGCCTGCATCGTCGGCGACGGTCACCGGAGCTCCGCTTCTCTCTCTTTCTCTCTCTCTCTGGTTTAAACCCAGCAACGGGGCCCGCTCCTCAGCGGCTCAACCGCGCGCACGCGAAGCGTTAAGTGGAGACGCCTCTCCGCTTTACGCCTTCGACGTGGCCCCTATCAGATTTTCTGATTTTAATTTAAATTCCAGCTTTGACCAGTACCTTTGACCATCAATAACTTTTTATTCCTAAGTCCAAATTGATTGATTCTTTTTGCACTTGGTTTGTATTGATCTTCTCTAATTTTTGGTAAAGTTTGGTATTTTTCTCTTGCTCACAGAATTTCTGGTGGGCCAAACAGTGTTATGTGATATTTTAAATTGCTGTTTTAAATTATTTTCAGAGGGAAACTTTGGTGCACTTGAAGACCAGAAGTTTTTGGGCAACCCAATAGATCAAGGCAAGCCAGGACATCCATTTTATGTAGCATTCCAATAGCATTGCATATCCATATGAATTTCTTTCATTTACTTGCTGTATAATAATTCATGGTAAATTGATTTAAGTGACTAGTTGCTGCTAACTAAAGATATAGTGATGAACCACTAAGCTTGCTAAATGAACTTAGTGGTTGATCTTGAGTCACCTGTCCGGACTTATCCGTGCAACCACATTTGCCGGTATGGGACGGCCTTGAGTTGGTCTGGCTCCGTGCTCTTTCACCGGTACCACCCGACAGGGAGGGTTATGCATGCGTGCTACCCTGATCAGGTAGACGGCGATAATCCTGTGAGCCCTGTTGAGTTTTGTGCCGGTGTCCCCATTTGGGATAGTTTAGTTGGCCTCGACAGTGGTAGGTGACACAGGGGCCACCCAGGGCAAGACTCCGGGGGAGAATGATTGCCGGTGGTACGATGGGAGGGTCACGGGTCAGGCGGGTTTCGTTGGAGCAACGCTGGTCCACCCGAATGGGATCACGAAGTCAGGTGCCCCATGGTGTGGGTAAAGTGCGCAACCTCTGCAGAGTGTAAAATCTATTCGAATAGCCGCGTCCACGGTAATGGACAGCCCGTCCAGACCTCACTAAATGGTCAACCGTAATACTAATAATAATGATGGAAGAACTTTTCTGGTGATCGGAAGTACTCACTGAGTATTCCGAGGGTTGTGAGACAACCCGGAAGAGAGTAAGTTGGTAACCAGTGACAGTAAGTGAATTACTTAAGCATTTAACCTGATAATTGCCATGCCATTGTTTGTTGCATTACTTGGTTGTCATGAGCTTGTGAGTACATTCAAAGTACTCACCTGGCGTATCATGCCAGATGCAGGAGAAGCCGAGGACGGAGGTCCCGATGGTTCGTGCTACGCTAACTAGGCTGTGTCCCAGCAGTGTCCCTGTGGATGGAGTTTCCGCTAGGTTCCGCTATGTCGTAGAAGTACCCAGTAGTACCGAGGCCCTGTTATGTTTCATGAATATTGTAGATATTGTCTTAGCACCAGGTGTGCTTTCGGCCTTGCTTTCGATGTAAAATATGAGCTTGTACCCGAAGTTTACCAATAAAATTCAGTTTTGTTATGTTCCAAGTTGTTGTGTGTTTCCAGAAGACATGATCTCTGGGTTGGAAACACTGGTAATCCGGTTCTCTGAGCTGGGGTGCCACAACGCTTGGTATCAGAGCCGTGCTGACTGTAGGACACCCTAGTTAACTCGCGCTAGAAACCACAATTAGTGTAGGGTTTGAGTGTGCATCTTGCTTGCTGCATTTGATTGATGCATAGCATGCATTCTAATTCATTGTTTTACTAACCATGGCATTGTGAGTGTAGATGGCACCAGTTCCGTACCACTACCATCATGAGCCAGCACCGTTCACTTTTCCTGTACTGCTCCGTAGCGTCTGGCTTCAGTTGTATCCCAACGGTGAAGATCCAGTGTACCAGGTGTTCCGAGAGAAGCTCGCCGAGTCAGTGTACGAGTATCACGCGGAGGCCTTCATGACCACGAGCTCGGACATTGGTAGCTACTCCCGCGCTTCCAAGGGCGGAATGGCTTCTACTCCAGAGCTGGCAATCCATTTTGCTGCGATGGAGGCTCTCACTGACTTGCGCTTCCACGAGGTCGAGATGCAGACTCATCCAGGTTTCGTTCACTACCCCACCCTGTCGCCTACGACAGGGCGAGTCATTTTCGCGCCTGTTGACCCGGCGAGTGATCGTGCGACTGGTGTTCTATCTCGTTATCTGAACGCCAGCTACCGTATGATCATTTCCCTGGCTGAGGAGCTGTCTCGTGTCCTAGAGGCACTTGCAGCTGCAACTCCAGCACCGTCTCCACCCCATCCTACACTTCCACAACCAGTTTCACCTCCACGTATGTTTGAAACCCCCTCTAGCTCCATCACCCCACTAGGCTATTCGTCGGGTAGCCAACGTGAGAACCCGGCAGAGTGGGCCTAACTTTTAGCCACTCCAGCTACTCCGATGCTGAGGCGTCGTGCTTTTCCTCCCCGGAAGGAGAACCATCTCAGCAGCGTCGTCGTGTTTCCTTTGATCCGGAGGATGCGATCCACATCATCAGTTCTGATTCCAACTCTGGATCAGATGACGAGGAGTCTTCAGTTTGGCAGTGTTCGTGCCACCCGCGCCACTAGAGTGGAGGCTTGAGCCATAGTGCATGCATCTTTGCATATGTCAACTGTCGTATGAGCAGTCTAGCCATGATATTCCCCTACTAGCTTGCCATGTATGATGTTGGGTTATCTTGTATAATTATGTTGTTTGCTTTATTCGCCTCTTTTTCGTGAATTCTCTTTTGGTGTCATATTACTGTGTTTCTCTTATGGATGTTGCTCATCGATTTGGTATTTTGCAATGGGAACAAATTTAGGATGAAGAGAGGTAGTAGCCAAGGCGGCGATGGAACCCCCGTTCGTCGATCCGCCAGACAAGCAGGATAGCCACCAGAAGATTTACCACCACCACCGCCCCAGGCACCGACCACTGATCAGATCATGAGGATGTTTGAAGAAAAAAGAAATCAGGATCTCATGGAATTTTTGAAGGGTATGCAGGCTATGGTGGGCCAGAATAACAACAATGGGACACACTCTAAGTTGCCTGACTTCCAACGCACTAAGCCACCCAGTTTTGGTCAAGCTGTGGACCCGATGGAGGCTGATGATTGGCTAAGGACCATGGAAAAGAAGCTGGATATAGCTCGCTGTGAAGAGGCAGATAACACTGGTACGCGTCGGTGCTATACAAACGGTTTTTAACCCCTTTCCGCGACGGCGTTTGGAACCGTCGCCAAGTGAGTGCGAGCGATAGGGGGGTCCTTCCCACACAACCCAGAAACCGTCGGGGATAGGCCCTCCTGGCACACAGGCTGGGGTAAAATGAGCTCGTGTGCGATCTGGTGAGGCATCGAAACCCAATCGTTTCCGTTCGTATGTACATCCCACACGGCGAATCCTAGAAAAACATTTCCGTTCGTATGTATATCACACAGAGTTTTTTGTGTTGAAACGTTTGTGCAAGGTGGCCTAACGCAAATAGTTCTCTGCCAGAAGCCGTGTGTGATTGTTAGTTGATCGAACACGCCTACTTTCTAGAAACCGTGTGGGTTGTTTGAGTTCATCGCCCACGGTGCTGTCTGAGTAACCGTCTGCAATAGAAAATCCCAATAAGCAGGGTAATTAGCCTATTATTGATAATCCATGTACTAATCAAATTGATATTTCTTATAAAAACACACCAGATATTTCATATCCGTATAACGGCAACCAGGATTTCATAATCGAATTACATCACATAGCTTCGGCACTCAGTTACGCCATTACACAACAGCACCAAGTTTCACATGCAACATTGAAAACCTTTGGAAAGTAGCATCATACATGGTAAATAGACAGATGAATCTAATCTGGGAAACTGCAGAAGCGGAAGGCAAATATTGAGCCTTCAATGATGTTGAATGTCCTTGCAACTTTAGGCCAGTGGCTATGGATAATTGTCCGCCCAACCTTCGTCCTCTTTAGGAAGACTTCAATATTGTACCGTGGGTGTTGAATGAATACCTTCCTCGCCTCTTAACCATGCAGGTGGTTTGAGAGGTAATCATCGGTGAACTGCTTTGAAAAGTACTGAAAACAAAGATATGCATAAATCGTTGTTATAAATTTTGAAATGGCACAAGGGGTAAAAACAAGGTAAAAGAGTTAGTACCATCCTATAGTTGATTGATGTCTTCTTCATTATGCAAACAAAGATCTTGCTGTTATTCGTCACAAGTTTCTTCATCCTAACAATCTTTCTGAGTTTCTTGACTTGACTGATATTCATGGACATCTCATTTCCCCATATGCAAAATGGGTCGAACAGTGGGTCTAAGCCTCTGACAGCAGGACCTACATGTGCAAGACCAAATTGTAAGAAACCTAAATATTAGAATGATTCCTACAACTGCACAATAATGTGCTATTAGCGAAAGGACCATGCATGAGCAAACCTCGATGGTAAACTGCAATGTCTCCCATTGTTTCCCTGCAACACACATAAGGAAGATCTTGATCAGGTTAACTGAGAGTTGCCATACTATCAGTACAATATGTATTGAGTACAGCCAAATTCGATTTATTTCACATGTACAACAATACAAAATTGTACCCACAGCAAATGAAAATCAAATTACAGAATTGAACCAAACAGTTAAATGGACAGCAGACCAAATGAACCAAAACAGTTAACTGAGCACGACATTGTAGAATAGAAACATGTACTAGAAGATAAGACAGTTAACAAAACAAAGAATGCTTGAGAACAGTACTACGAAATGTAGCAATTGTTGGACCAAACTGTTAACTGGACATTACATTTCAGAGGACCAAACTGTTAACTGAACATTACATTTCAGAGGACCAAACTGTTAACTGAACATCTGATTGCATATTAACATTACAGAGGACAAATCACTAGAAGGCACTGGCGGTGGCCTCGAGAAAACAGCACGAACTGTATTTTAAAGTAGACAACCGTGTGGCGGTGTCGACGGTGGCCTCGAAGATGAGGTGCTCCTCCAAGATCTGGCAGTCGGCACTCATGGCAGCCATAGCGACCTCGTGCGCGCGTGCGGCCACGATTTGCTTCTCCGCTGCTAGATGCTACTGAGCTCCACGTTATACTGCATGCAAAATGGCTGTGGGCGGCGCTTAATTGGAGGAGGGGGACAGTGATTTTGGCAGAAGGTGTCGCGCCGTCAGTCGGGGCATGTGTGACGGGGAAGGAGGAGGATGGTGTGGGTGGGGTGTGGATTACCTGACCATATCGACGGGGTCGCGCAGCAAGAAGAAGGGTCGGCGGCGAGGAGGCCGCGCAGCAAGAAGAAGGGTCACCGGCGAGGAGGCGGCGCTGCAAGAAGAAGGGTCGCCAGCGAGGAGGCGACGCTGCAAGAAGAAGGGTAGCCGGTGAGGAGGCAGCGCTGCAAGAAGAAGGGTCGCCGGCGAGGAGGCTGAGCTGCCAGTAAGCAGCAGTGAAGGTTTGAACTTGGAAAGCAAGGAGGAACAGTGGAAATGTGGCTTTTGGTGGGAGGGAGGGGCGGGGACATAGATATTTCCGCGGTGGCAGAAAAATTTCACTCGGTGCCGCGAGAAACTAGCGCGCAAGTGCGGTTCAAGCGGGGGTGGTGGACTGTAGACGATGAAGCTTCCTGCGTAAGCCAGACAAGACGGTGGGCCAAGATATTTTATATCACATTCCACATGATTCTTTCTAGTAAACTGTTTGTGTTATACCTGATTTTTTCATTATGTTTTGAAAGACAAAATGGTGTTACGGAGGGAAAGGATGGTGTTTGAATTGCTAGAACATTTATGTACAGTGAACATGCAACTACATGAGTGTCGTGTTTAAATTTGGAATTATTCCGGGTTCGTTTGGCATTTTTATGCATTAATTGAGTTTCTAGGCATTTAATGTGCATAATTCAAATTTGAACTACAAGCACATGCTCCAGTGCACCAAAGTTTGTTGAAAAATCACATGTGTGTCTTTGGGTGAATTTATAGGTCCCATGCAAGAAATGGGAATGAAATTCAAACATCTGGGCGTCGTGGCTCGGCCGGGAACATTGAGAAACTTGGTTTTTAAATTCCTGGAAATTCAAAACTCGCCTGAAAATCATGAAACTTGGCATGGTGTCATTTCATGGCACCAACATGCTGTGGTAAAAAAATTGGACACATTTGGACAAGTTTTTGGTATAAGCTTCTTGCAAACCGGAGCTTCTCTCGAGAAGACTCGTGGTTTCCGAGGGGGAACGTGTCACCTTTGTGTGCGAAACGATATACGCTGCCTCCCCCCCCCCCCCTCTTGATTTTTTACAGAGGCAACATAGAACTATATGAGTCCCGTGTTAAAATTAGGAATTATTCCGGGTTCGTTTGTACTATCTTATACATTAATTGAATTTTTGGCCATTTAATGTGCATAATTCAAATTTGAACTACAAGCACATGCTCCAGTGCACCAAAGTTGGTTGAAAAATCACATGTGTGTGCTAGGGTGAATTTCTAGGTCCCATGCAAAAAATGGGAATGAAATTCAAACATCTGGGCGTCGTGGCTCGGCCGGAAAGATTGAGAAACTTGGTTTTTTAATTCATGTAAATCCAAAACACGCTTGAAAATCATGAAACTTGGCATGGTGTCATGACATGGCACCAACATATTGTGGTAAATTTTTTGGCCGAATTGGGACAAGCTTTGGTACAAGCTTCTTGCAAACCGGAGCTTCTCTCAAGAAGGCTCATGGTTACGATAGGAACGTGTCACCTCCGTGTGCGAAACGACATACGTACACTGCCTTCTCCCACCTTAATTTTTTTACACAGGAAGATTAGACCAAATAGAAGTATCGTGCTAAATTTTGGAATTATTCCGGGTTCGTTTGGCCTTTTTTATACATTAATTGAATTTCTGGGCATTTAATGTGCATAATTCAAATTTGAACTATAAGCACATGCTCCAGTGCACCAAAGTTGGTTGAAAAATCACATGTGTGTCCTTGGGTGAATTTCTAGGTCCCATGAAAGAAATGGGAATGAAATTCAAACATCTTGGCGTCGTGGCTCGGCCGGAAAGATTGAGAAACTTGGTTTTTTAATTCCTGTAAATCCAAAACATGCTTGAAAATCATGAAACTTGGCATGGTGTCATGACATGGCACCAACATGCTGTGGTAAATTTTTTGGCCGAATTGGGACAAGCTTTGGTATAAGCTTCTTGCAAACCGGAGCTTCTCTCAAGAAGGCTCGTGGTTCCGAGAGGGAACGTGTCACCTCCGTGTGCGAAACGACATACACTGCCTTCTCCTGCCTTAATTTTTTTACACAGGTAGATTAGACCAAATAGAAGTATCGTGCTAAATTTTGGAATTATTCCGGGTTCGTTTGGCCTTTTTTATACATTAATTGAATTTCTGGGCATTTAATGTGCATAATTCAAATTTGAACTAAAAGCACATGCTCCAGTGCACCAAAGTTGGTTGAAAAATCACATGTGTGTCCTTGGGTGAATTTGTAGGTCCCATGCAAGAAATGGGAATGGAATTCAAACATCTGGGCGTCGTGCCTCGGCTGGAAATATTGAGAAACTTGGTTTTTTAATTCCTGTAAATCCAAAACACGCCTGAAAATCATGAAACTTGGCATGGTGTCATGACATGGCACCAACATGCTGTGGTAAATTTTTGGCCGAATTGGGACAAGCTTTGGTATAAGCTTCTTGTAAACCGGAGCTTCTCTCAAGAAGGCTCATGGTTCCAAGAGGGAACGTGTCACCTCCGTGTGCGAAACGACATACACTGCCTTCTCCCGCCTTGATTTTTTTACACAGGCAGCTTAGACCAAATAGGAGTTTCGTGCTAAATTTTGGAATTATTCCGGATTCGTTTGGCCTTTTTATACATTAATTCATTTTCCAGGCATTTAATGCACATAATTTCAAATTTGAAGTGCAAGCGCATGCTCCAGTGCGCAAAAGTTAGTTGGAAAATCATGTATGTGTAGTTGGGCGAACTTCTAGGTCCCATGGAAGAAGTGGGAATGGAATTCAAACATCTAGGTGTCTTGGCTCGGCCGGAAACATCGAGAAACTTGGTTTTAAAATTCCCGTAAATCCAAAACTCGCCTGAAAATCATGAAACTTGGCATGGTGTCATGACATGGCACCAACATGTTGTGGTAATTTTTCTGTCCGATTTGCGAAGGCGCACACATTAACAATCAACAAAGTCATTTTGGAACAAGTGTTGTCACGTTACAAATCGGAAACATAAGTATTATTGAAACCGTGGGCGTTCTACTTACCAATTACGAGCCGCCACGCGTCCCCTTTTTTTATTGGCTAGGAGGTGCCATGCGGGGTAGCTATTTGAGTACGGGAGGCGTGCGATCAGACCCCTGCGCGTGCTCATCGGGAGGAGAGCCCTTTGACCTCTATCCGCCGCGCACCTCCTTCCCAACGTCTCCATTAATGGCGCCTGAGCCCCTGTTTCACGGCGTAGCTATGTCTCACTGGACTGAGATTTAAGAGAGAAAAAAGAAAATCTGAAAAGAAAGTTTTGCACGGATCTGTCTAACTGTTTCTGTTTGTTGTGGCTAATCACAAATAGTTCATCCGTATGAACCCCTGCAGGTGCGCCGGGAAGAAGCAGAGCAGCGGCGGCGGGGCGGTGCCGGTGAACCCCGCGGCCGTGGCGCACACCACCTGCACCTGCGGCGAGCACTGCTCCTGCAGGCCGTGCTCCTGCGGCAGGCTCGGCTCCGGCGATGGCGCCGGCAGGGCCGACTGCACCTGCGGCCCCACCTGCACCTGCGTCGTCTGCGCCGCCTGATCAACCCATCCATCGTACTTGTAGCGCTCCGTGTGTTTGTTGCTTCAGATGTACTACTGTACCACCCACCACTGCCTACTCTGTCAGTCAGTCTACTCATGGCATGAATAAGAATCCTTCATCTTCAGTCTCCCTGTGCATTTTCTCTGGACAGATATCTTCGGTATCCTTCCACGCACAAGCGCGCACACACAAGCTTAGTTACAACTCTCACTCACTCACTCGCCAACATCTCATCACAAATCCGGCAAAAGCACTCCGAAAAAACACAAGAAGAACAGAGAAAACACACCCCAAAATGAACTGTACAAGTATGCGTGCTCTGAACACCAAGCTCAATCAAACAGTCAATCAGTCTCCTACGTTGAGCAGCACGTCCCACAGCGTCTCGTCGACGAGCTCAGACAGGATCTCCGCCTCCATCTCCTCGGCTATCCCGTCGACGTCGTCGCGGAACACGCCGCTCCAGGGGGACACGCCCATGTCGCGGCCGATGAGCCCGTCCACCGAGTTGGCGTCGTCGTCGACGCTCGGCGGCTCCAGCCACGTCTGCACGGATCTCCATAGCCCGTCGAGCAGCCTCCTGTCCGCGGACGCTCTTCTCGGTGGCGCCGCGTACCACTTGCTGAACACGCACAGTGTCGTCGAGCCGCGGGCGGCTCCCGGCAGCGCCTCGTTTATCAGGTCGAAGAGGAGGCGGTGGTCGACGTCATGGACGGAAGCGGCTTCCGGGGGTGGTGTCGAGGAGATGGCTTGCTCGAACGCCCACTTGGGGATTGGCTTGATCAGTTGGCAGGTTAATGAGAGGTGGTCGCCGGAGTTCTGGCCGTACATGCCGGCGACAATAAGGGCGGCTCTGATGAAAGCTTTTGTCGGGTGATCCATCTCGGCCGTGTCGTCGTCATCATCGTCCGGGACTGCTGAACTTGCTTGTGGGATTTCTTCAGCTTGATCTTGCTCCATCCATGAATTGCCTGGTTCTGAGATAACATTTCGTCAGTAACATAACCTCTGAACATTGTTCTGAAGAAAATTCAGACATGAGCAGCAGTTGCTACTGCTCTACTTACCAGAAGCACTTGAGCTCGCCGCCGGCTTCAACGGAGACCGGTGCTCACCGAAGGAAGCCTCCAATGGCGAGACGGGGCTCGGGTAACCTCCCCGGATCATCATGTCATCCGGCGGGCTGCTGCACCACGACGCCGGGCTCGGCGGTACCTCGGTGGAGTTCTCCTGAACATTCCCATGTTAGATTGATCGCACTCACTCTGAAACAACAGCAAGTATTCGATCCCTCACCTGCAGGACGCCGGGGTGGATGAGGACGGAAGGGGCGGTGACCAGCGTGCCCATCGGCGGGAAGTCGTCGAGGAAGAACGATGACGACGACTCGTCGGCGGCGGCGGAGTGGAGCTTCTTGCCGAACAGCTTCGCTCTAAGCCCGAGGTTCTGCCGCAGGTTGGACACCTTCCCCTTGATGCCGAACCCGTCCTTCCTCCCTTTCGGCTGCCTCTCCACCTCCGGCGACGGCCGTTCGCCGTAGTAGTCCCCGTGTCCCTCGTGTTTCAGCTGCACCCGCGCTCCGGCGAGTACCTTTGGCTCCCCCTCCGAAAGGAACTTGGCGAAGTTCCCGGACACCGGCGCCGAGAACGACCTCATCAGGTTCCTCGGCGATGCCGACTCATCGGAGGAGTCGACGACCGCCGCTGTACCGGAGTTCTTGTGCCACCCGTGTCTGAAGGACCGGACTTCGGATGACTCGATCGCGCGCTTCTTCTCCTCCTTGCTCCTGATCTTCTTGTCGCCCTTCCTCGCCACGTCGCGCCTCGGACTCGTCGGCTTCGGCCGCGGCTCTTCGCCCCACGGAGAAGATGACGGCGTCGACGCGGCCGGCCGTCTACGGTGAGAGCCGAACGGCGGAGGCTGGTCGGCCTCCGGCTCCCTCCTGAGCACGTTCCTCAGCCGGTCGGAGAGCTGCTTCCTGGCGTCTCTGCAGATGTAGTCCATCTGGCTCTGCACGTCGCTGCTGCGGTACGACCGCGTCGACTCGGACCGCAGCAGCGCCGGGTGGTGCATTTCCTTGGTGACGCTCTCCCTGATCTGGTCGGCGATGTTCCGCGCGATCTGCTTCGGGTCGGCGGGGACGTCGCCGCTGCCGGCGGGCCACCGGTCGGCCGCCCTGTCGTCGGGGGCCAAGTGCCCTTCCAGCTCGACCTTGAGCCGCATCTTCACCTCCTCCAGGAACGCCTCCATGTTGTTCTCGTTCTTCATCAGCTCCGGCGAGCCCAGCGACGACTCGTCGACGTCGTCGGCGCTCAGCTCCGGGCATGGCTTCAGGATCACGATCCTCGTCGGCGACAGCGGCTTCTCCTCCTCCTCGTAGTAGAATCTCGAGAGCGGCAGCCTCGCGGAAGAACCGTCGTCCGCGCTCGTCAGAGAGAATGTCCGGCTGCCGGAGATAGACGGGCCGCCGCCGCCCTCCTTGCCCCTTCTTCTCCAATGCGCGTCGCCACTGCCATTGTCGTGCACGCGCCTGTTGCCATCTCTCCCTCTGCGATCCTGCTGGTGGTACCTGTACGGCACGATCTCCGAGGACCTATCACCGTCGCCGTCGTCAACGTGCCGGCTATCCAGCTCCAGAGCTCTCGACTGCTCCCACACCTTGCTGGCCTGCCACGCCGCGAACTCCTTCTTGAACTTCTGCAGCTCCTCCTCCTGCGGGTGCTCCCGCGGCACCGGCTTGCTCCACCCATCAGCACCACCACCGCCACCACCACTGCTCCTCTTTGTCAGCTGAGCAAGAATGTCCCTCTCGTCGTCGCCGGCGTCGTCGAAGGTGTAAATTTCCTGTTTCGCCGTATGCCGGACAGGATTCTTCTGCTGCGCGAAGGAGACATGCTTGGTCGGCACTGGCCTCGCAACGATCATCTCCTGCCTAGCATCATCAGCGCGGGTGGTGAGCTCGGAGTTCATCGGCGGCGAGTCCATGCCCATCAACCTGGCGATGACGCTGGGCACTCTCTTATGCCCTTCGTTCGGCCTGAAGGACGCGTCCTCATGGATCAGCTTCTTGATTGGGGCCGAGGAGGATTTTGGGTACTGCCTCATGTTGTTGCAAGAGTACTGCAGAGAGTTGTACATGAAATTTGGTCAGGACACGCTACAAAAGCAGTAGTGCTAATCCAGTTAGAACAATGCCAGCGGCTCAACATGGCCTCCTACTTATTGGTAGACAGAAGATGGCAAGCAATGATGCAGAGAATGGCCAGGTAATTAAGGGGCAATGTGTTTTGCACCCAACAGTACTAGATGAGGGGGGGGGGGGGGTCTACTGTTTGTTTGACAGCATTATTAATAGGTGTTTTGTGCTGTCCTCTCAGGCAGCAACAGTCAGGTACAAGTACACCTAGCAGCAGAGCTAGCAAGGACGGACAGTACATATCATCTGTCAACCAAGATCTACCCACCAAACTGAAACATGAAATGTTTGTGACTGGAATGAAGAAAAAAAATGAAATTCCAGGTCCTTTTTCTGGAAACAAAAAAATTTAGTAGATGCATGCATACAGGGGCCAGGGAAGAAAATGATGCAGTGAATTAGTCTTGACAGATAAGAGAGAATGAACAGGGAAGGGATTGTACTACTCACCGGGACGTCCTCTTGGAAGACGCCGTAGCTATGGGGCGCCTCCATGGCGAACTCCATGCTGCTCCTCGGAGCATCGAACCCTGCAATCAAGCCCAACCACGATCCATTAAACTTGCTGTGAACCCAATCACCAACCAAGACTATCATCACCAACGAAAATGGTGTGCAAAGGTGCCTGGAGATGGTCGAATTTCGGAATTCAGCATGTATGTATGTATGTACCTTGGCCAGGCTGCCTCTTGCTGCTGTTGGCCGTCCACTTCTTGGAGGTGCTGGCCTGGGAGAAGTCCAGGTACTGCATCATGGTCGCAACTGTCAGAGAGATCCAGCAGTATGCTTCGATGGCGAGGCTGGGATCTCCGAGGGCTGGGTGCGATTGACCTCGCTATCCTGTAAAATTTTGCAGGAAATCATGTCATACTCTGAATTTTCTTCTTCTTCTTCTCGGGCAGAGTAATCTAGTAGAGACTTCTCATCAGAAAAATTACAGAGTAATCTAGTAGAAATTGGAGAGCAATTGGCCAAAGATTTTATTTTTATTTTTGCAAGCGTGAAAGCAAAATTCAACATGCAAGGAATTCCCCTAAGAAATAAGCTAGTCAGATTCATGAGCGGAAGCAGAGGAGGAGATGAACAGGGGCGGACGGCGATGGTCCGGAGACGTCAACGTGGGTGGTGGGGAAGCTGAGCTGCCGAGCCCCACCACGTGCACGCAGATCGCACGCATTTTCTCCAAGAACAAGGAACGAACCAGAGGCGAAACTAAAAGAAATGCTAGCTGAACAAGAAGAATCAACCAAGAAGTAGGCATCATCGACGAGGAACGAACCGATGAACCGGCAAGAACAGCATCCAAGGATCGATCTTCCCGGCGTGCAGTCACTGCCGCCGTAGGTACGCCACCTCGCCCCGCACGCAGCTCTCAGCACGCGAACCACGGCTGGCCGTACGTCGCCGGCGGGTCAGCGGAGAATGCTAGCTCCTGCGGAGGAGAAGAGAAGAGAGGAGACGGCGCTACGCGGGCCTGCTCGAGCCTTATGAATGGCGGTGGTTGTAGTGGCGGCAAGCGGGACAGACAGAAGCCCATGACATGCATATGCATATGCATGGACGGGACGGGAGGGAAAGCAACAGCCGGGACAGCGAAAGCGTCGCCAAAAGGAAAGCTCTTTCCCCCTCCCTCGCTGTAACAACAAATTAACTACCCGATAATCGGAAACGCCACTGCCGTCTTCCCAGGGAGTACTACGCAGTATGGAGCAGCACCATTTCTCCGGCCGCCGTGCTGTTAGCCTCTACCTGTTGGACGTTTTCACGGGATGCCGGGGGAGATCCCCCCTGGCGTTATTTTTAACAGTATATGCTGGGTTTTTTTAGGGTTTGATAACAGTGTCATGTTATTGATTGAAGAGGACAGCTTGGTGTTGCGAGGACTCCCTCTCTAGCTAGAGAGGACTACGGAGTGGTTGGTGCGGCAACCACACGCTTTCCGTTACCCGGCCCGCACGAGCGGAGGCCGTTCCATTTGGCGCCGGTGTGGTGCTGCTAACCGCCTGCTCTGCCTCCTCGTCCGTTTCCGTTCGGGACAGCCCTGTGAGTGCTGGCCAGCATCGATTCGATCATGTGGGAATTGGATGAGATGTACTAGTACCAATTCTCCCATCTTTTAATATTAATAATGTTAATAAAAGGCGGGAGAATCGTTCCAGGCACCCAAAGCCCGCCGTACAGCAAATCCGCCAAAGCCAGCTTAGGAAAATGGCCACATTTGGGCGGGTGGAACACGCAGTAATCCCAGCTTGCACCGTGTCCCCGGCTTAGAAATGATTGTTTTGATGGCGATGACACGCACACACGCGATCTGCCTAACTGTATGTGCCAGAGTGATGATCGACCGGGACGGGCATCAACCTGCCCTGCGTCCTTCTCAACAATCTAGGCCACTCACAACTCCGTCCATGCCGCGAGCGAGCAATACGGCCGGAAAAGGCAAAGCGTACGCCGTACCGTACGACGCGGTGGTACAGTACGCATCGTAGACGCGGCGCGAGACGTACATTACCAGCAGGTCTATCGACGTGAAGTGGGAGCAGCAGCAGCGGCAGCGGCAGCGTCAGCACGGCTGTTTGCTGGTGGCCGCGCAGCGGGAGCCGCCGAGCACCGGCCGCATTGATTAATTGGATGGCGCTCTGCTCCTCGACCGGCAGGGGCACACCAGCACGCCCCCACGCCGTCGACGAGCGCGATCCAGGTCCTCCCCGGGCCGGACCAGTGTCGTGCGCCGGCGCCCCACGCGCGACGGCGACACGCGGAAGATTTGCGCGTCAGCTCACCTCACTGGCCGTGCCTGGAATGTTGCTCGCACATGCCCGCGCACACGCACGCACATGCGCCTGCCTTGCCTTGACCCGGCCGGCTTAGCGTCAGCAGCTAACAACTGTCTGTTCTACGTCTTGTTTACTACTGGTTCTACTACTAGTGATGGTCTGATGGATGTGGCTGGCTTGGGGTTTAGTTGGTTGGTTAGTTGGTTAGCTGCTGCCACTGGCCAAAGCCAGCGCCGGCCGGTGCGTGCTGTGATGATAATAATAATACAAAGGGGCGTGTACATCGGAATGGTCCATTATGGTGCAGTATGATGGCCATGATGCAGTAGTGGGCATCATATGCCCTGTATGTATTATTGTCAAGGTCGCCTCCTCCTTAATTCTCTGCTCAATATACATACATGTATCCATCTAACCGAACTACTGCCAACTGACACGGATACTGCGGTTCCACACACGCCCATGCTTCATTCCTTTATTTATTTTTACCTAACATGTGGCCCCCACCCAGTGTACCATTTCATCTATGGCAATTTAGATTATTTCCCTCCAAGAAAATAAGTATTCTATGCCATTTGATTGAGAAACAGAAAGAGAAGAAAAACAAAGATTAGGAGATCAACCAAGCATCATTCCCCGTATAATACACAAATGAGCAGCCAGTGCTTTCGGTAGGAAGACCAAAGAATCCTCTTTCTGTTGGGTTTTTTTAGTTTGGTTGGGGCTATGGTTATCAAAATGCATGACGTGCGCGCATGCACAGCCATCATTCCTCCTTACTAAACTAAGCATGCAAAGGGGCAGGGAAAATCATACCACATCCATGGTGGACTTTATAAACTACCCTACCCAGCAAAAAAAAAAGAGAGAGAGGAGCTTATAAACTAGTTAACCCTGTGACCCCTCCTGGATCAAGACATCACATGGTGGGGTGCCCCACGAATCAATACCACCCCCTCCCCACAGCCCACATTGCCTAAAGCCAAGGGCAATCGCTGTGCTGTCCACCCGAGCAAAGTTAACCACCTAAGATTACTCATTACTCTATCTACTCTTCAGTGACATTATCCTAACAGCGGCACAGTAATGTGAACACACACAAGTCGGCAAATGTTTATGAGTTCGCAAGTTGAGGATTGTTTGTTCATCTTCAATTGCTACGGAGAGAAATTGAATTCAAGGCAAAGGTACGAGAATTTTCTTGATAATTAGGCTCGTAGGTTCGTTCAACCAACCTTTGTAGATTTGTCCGTGGAGCCCTCTTGGTTCTTCCAGCTCCATCTCGCGTCCATGGCGCATGTATCCGGTCCGCAACTCTGCATCCGCATAGATCTGCATGTACAAGCACTTACCTTTGCATATATGGACGGGCCGCCGTATCTCCCAAGAGATTGACTTGAGCTTTCTGCCTTCAAAAGCACTGCCAACAAGTGTAAAGGAGCTTCCAATAGTTAAAACACCACCATAAAAAAAATCAGCGCAAGATGGTCCTCGAATCACTTGCAATTTGCTAATATAAGCAAGCAGACTCGGAGCATTGGCGTCTAATGGCGTCTTTCTGCAGGGGCTTAAAGGAGAACCGGGTCTCCTAGGTTGTAAAGGGGAAGCCATGATCAGCACAGCACACTTTAATTCTGTGCCCACCTCAATGAATGAATAGCTTGTGCATCTTCCGGTGAAAATTCCCATCGATCGTTCAGATCAGGAGAGCCCCCACAGGAACATGTTTTCATGTGAAGCTGCTGCCTGCTTCTGGGGTAAGCAATACTGCACTACAAGGTGTCTGAGCAGTAGTGGTCCAGAGGAGAAGAACAATTGTGAATGTAGGAGGAAGAACCCATCAATCATCTCTTTGCCAGGTCAGACGGTAACCTATCTTATTACGGAATTGATATATCGAACTAGTTATACTCTAGTTTGTTTATAGGCGCGATCATTGGGCATGACTGCTGCTCCTGGATTCTGAGATATAAAACAAGTCTGCTCTTTAACAAAATGGATGGACTGGGATCTGCATTTGCTGTACTTCATAATCAGAAATCGTATCTCAAAATAAGATTTATTTTGGTTGCCAACCTACTAAGGGATTGCCTAGTAATAAGTTGCCTGATCAGTCATACTATGTCTAAACCACCATCCCAACCTAGCTTCATTTATAATCTACATATCAGAGGGTCCAGTTACGTTTGATAAAAATGAACAGTTTCTGCAGCTCCAGGCTAAATGGCAGGCAGTTTTGGGTGACTAAGATTTACACAAGATCCAGGACAGTGAGAATAAGCAAAACGGTTATACTAATTGGCCAGTCTCGAGTCTAACAAACACCTTGAAATAATAGAACGTGCCACCTCCCGTAGGAATAGACCTAAATCATCTCAAAATATTCACAGTTCAATTGGTCATTATCAATCATCGTAAGTGCTTGCAAACTCTCACAAGGAGAAGCCATAAGTTCTTATCAGCGAGGATGTGATTTAAGTGTCTCTATCAAGTTATGTCATATGCATTCTTACTATTCATCTAGGCAGCAACTTGGCCATCTTTTACCGACAGTGCAAGAGTAAGAACAACATGAACAACTAACAATAGCAAGCAAATGTCCAAATAATGTGAAATGTACAGTGGGGAAGGGAATACCGAGCTGGAGTTATCATTCATGTGCCCACTATATGCAAAACAATGATGGCCTATTAGTAAAACTTGGGCAGATCATGTGATGCTTGTTGTAGAGGTCACCACATACTTCATTACAAGCTATAACTGCTGTGATTGAATGTGTATACATGATTGAAGAACCAAAGGAAACCCGCAAAAATTGAAATGCTTATTATATATTCAGATTATAACCAGTAACGTACATGAAAATAACTTGCCGAGTGGTCTATCCGTAGTCAGTGAACATACAAAAGATGACTCAGCCATGCAGGTACACCACTTGAAGACACGACCAGACTGTATGTTACAAGCTAATGGTGGGCTATTACTGAAGTAAAATCTCTAATGTTCTACCTTCTTTTGCTCAAAGGAAGATGTAATTTTCTGCATTACCCAAGTCCCAAGACTAACAAAATCATCACAATAAAAGGGTAGCATGTCACCTCTTCTGCATCAATCTGCTCAACTGACACGTACATACACTCTCTCTTGGTATCCTGTTACCAGCATTTGAGATAAGAAAAACTTCTCCAATCTGCTCCTAATTCAGGTATTCACCTCTTCTGCATCAATCTGCTCAACTGATTGTAGATACTCACTCTCATGGTATCCCTGTTGCCAGTATTTAAGGTGAAAACATCTGCTCCAGGATGATTCCTCAACCTTGCGACTGCATTTTATAGGGGAGAATGTTTAGTCACGATCCAAGCAGAAACCATAGTCAGAAGATTGACTTGGCATGCGTCTACAGAAAAGCATGGGAGATAAAAATATATCTTGTTCCCATGCTGGAGATATATGTTAATTTCTTATATGTGTAACATAGCATACTTGAGTACACTGTAGCAATCGTTATAAAAATGTGCCCATGGCTGAACCGGGTACTAAAAGACAATCGATGCAATGCTCTTTATACAATACATGTACAGTCAAGCTCCCAATTTTGAAGAAATGGTACCTCCAGGAATGTCTCGACCATATCTTGGTAGTGGTATGGTAGCCAGCACAGGGATGTTCGACTCCATAACTCTCATCACAGCAGGGAAAAATGCTGAACTGAATAACTCCATTTTACCCACTTCATCAATGATGAAGAGATCTGTGTCTTCTTTGACCTGATAAATCAACAAGAAATATAAAGCTGTTGGCTACATTTCGATAGTAAACAGTGATCTAACAGACTGGTCTAAACCCTGAGTTCATGATTATGACACATGTCTGCCATGTATGAACAAACTAGCAACCTACCATTCGAACTAAGGTCAGGGAAATATCTCGGAACTGCTTACCTGCAACTCAGGCAATGCTAGCGATTCCAAAGATGCTATATCTACTTTGTACTTCCCAACAGTAGGCCATCTAGCAGACTCAGGGCTGCAAGATACCACAAACTTAGATGCCATGATCCGCAAAGATAAAATAGTTCAATGAGCATACATAAGGATATAATCAACAAAGCACTAAAATAAACTACGAATTATCTAACAGAGACCATACCTTAAACCTTTTCACTGAGCTTGATTAAAAGCTATACAGTAACATGACAGAGAACAAGACACAGAAAGACGCAAAATTATGTGAAGATGATACTTCTTGAGCTATGTATTCTAAGTAATTATTACTCGGCATGGCAGGAGTGTGCCAAAATGAGAAGAGACAAAATCTTCCATATGCTTCAGATTACTGGCAGTGGCATTAACTAGTCTCACATAAAGTGCAGTTTTCAAATCAGATGTTTATCGACAAATCTGATACATACGCAAGTGTCCTAGCAGGCTGAACATCGGTGTCAGGAGGCATTCTTCTACCATCAGCGGCATTTCAAATGTAAGCAAGTGTTAAAAGTGCAACATAAACAGGTTTAAGGAAGTTCTGAAATGTTCCATCACTTGGAGAGAGAACTCTGTGCACCCTCAGACAGGGATTTTAACAATGATCGCAAGCAAGTTTATTGAAACTAGATGCACTTAACTCGAGTGTAAGAATCTATTACCGTGCATATGCTAACCAAGGAATTCAAATCAAGCATAGGGGCAAGCTGAGGGCAACCTTGAAATCCTGGAGGATGCGAGCGGCCCGCTTCGCCCGTCGAGCGTCACGACCTCGAACCCGACCCTCTCCCCATTCTCCCTCACCTCCCCTGCAAACAGAAAGCACGACGGGGAGTGAAATTTCTGGGGGCAAACTGCACGGGCAAACGAATCGGAGATCGGAGTTCGAGGAGGGCAGTACGGGTGTAGAAGCCGCGGACGGTGAGGTTCGGGTGGGACGACCTGAGGGTTTCCAGCACCCGCATGACCAGCGTTGTCTTCCCCACGCCCTGCGAGCACCGGCAGCGGGCCCGCCGAGGCCGTGGTTAGGCGCTTGGCAAGGCGGGAGGAGGGTATTGTGCGGGGTTCGAGGGGCCGAGGTTACTGCTTACCGGTGCGCCGGTGACGAGGAGGCATCTCGACGGCGCGGCGGCCATCGGTGAGGCAGGCGACGGTGGCCGCGGCTGGTGGCGGCGGCGCGGTGCCGTTCAGACTGGCAGACTGCCTCGCGGCCCAAACGAGAGAGCACGA
The DNA here is from genome assembly GCA_011799875.1 of Thinopyrum elongatum. Lineage (NCBI taxonomy): Eukaryota > Viridiplantae > Streptophyta > Magnoliopsida > Poales > Poaceae > Thinopyrum > Thinopyrum elongatum. The sequence goes on from CM022300.1 coordinate 560,489,357, forward strand.
CACGGTCTATGCGGGCCGCAATGCACATGCGGGGGAAATCCAATGCATTTTCCATCACTGTCGGTATTGCCGGCCCGGTAGACGATTCTGGGATGCCTTTGGTCGCTGGGTTATCCCACCTTAGGACATGGGAGCATTGTCTAAAAAAAAAAGGACATGGGAGCAAACTAATGAAGGAGCACTTGTTAGGGAGACTCTCTAAGTGTCATTTGGGGTGGGCTGAGAGCGCGTCATTTGGCGCGCTCTTAGCGTCCGTCACGTGTCGCGCTCTTGGCGTTTTTTTTGGGTTTTATTTTTCTTTATTTTTTTATGCATTTTTCGGTTTCTTTGGCTTTTTGGTTTTTCTCCGGTTTTACATAGGATTTTTAACCAAAAAAATTGAAAAAATAAATTTTATTTGCGCGAAAAACGCATTTTTTCCTTCCGTGAAAGGCGCGGTCGTGTCTCTTGGAAAAGAAAAAAAATATATGTTTTCTTTCGCCGCGCTCTGTGCTGCGCCAGGCTCGGGTCTCATCCGAGCGAGACCACGACGCCGCAGCAGCTTGTCTGGGCATGCCGACATCGCCTCTGGTCGACACGCAGCCCCTCCAGAACCCTCGCCCTCGCCGGAGATGCCCTCGCCGGCCGCCACGCCATCACCGCACTGTGAGACCCGTGCGGTCATAGTTGCGGCGCTGCTCGTCGTTTCCTCTCGAGCCGTCGCCTCCCGCATTGAATGCTGCTGCTCTCTCCCGTCCCTTCGCCGCAAGCATCCAGCCAGCGCGGCGTACGTCTCGCCGGCGCCATGGCCCGCATCTCGCCGCATCCAGAGAGCTCGCCGAGCGCCCCCCCCCCCCCCCCCCTCCGCCTATAAATAGCCCCGTCCAGCCTCGCTGAGGTCCTTACCCCTCTCCCTCCTCCTCAATCGCCCCCACAGAGCAAGAGCCAAGGCCGAGAGGTCCTCTGGCCTCGAGCTTCACCGGAGCTCCGCTGTCAGCTGAGCTCCACCACTAGCCCTCTCCACCCCATCCCAGCTCCGCCCGAGGCCACCGCTGAGTTCGTGGTGTTCCACTAGTGCTTCCAGACCCCTCCCCGAATCAAACCGCCGCCGGAATCCCCATCGCCGACGATCACCGTAGCACCCGTCCGCTGGAGAAGAAGGGCGCGACACCGTCCGGCCATCTCCGGAGGAGCTACGGGTACAGGGTGAACCGTCGTCGAACGCCCGATCCATCCCCACCATCCACGAGCCTCACCACCATCGCTATCGCCGGCAATCATCGCCGGTGAGCCGCCCCTCTTCTCTGCTCTCTCCCTCTCTCTGTTTTAAACGGGCCGGGCCCCACTTGCCAGTGACTGGACGAAGCGGTAAGTGGAGGCGCCAGGAGCAAATACGCCTTCGACGTGGCCGATCTGTTTTTTTTTTCATTTTTGATTTATTTAACAGAATTGACCAGAAACTTTGACCATTAATAACTTTTTACAGGAAAGTCCAATTGACCTGATTCTTTTTGCATTGTGTTTGTATCAAAGTCCTTTATTTTTTCACCAAGTTTGGTATTTTTCCAATACTCACAGAATTGTTGGTGAATAAAAAGGCTTTATGTGACATTTTCCTTTGCCATTTAAAAATGTTTTCAGAAGGAGATACTTGTGGATTTGAAGACTAGGAGTTTCTGAACAACCCAACTGATCAAGGCAAGCCAGGACATCCATATTATGAAGCATTTCATAGCATTGCATAATTCATATTCATTTCTTGCATTGAAATTATCATTGATAATTCAAAATAATTATTCGAATGCCTTATGTTGATAACTCAAATTGATATGATGATTAACCTTGCTTGCTAAGTGAAACTTAGTTGGTTGATCAAGAGTCACCTGTCCGGGCTTACCCGTGCAGCCACATTTGCCGGTATGGGACGGCCTTGACTTGGTCTGGCTCGGTGCTCTTTCACCGGTACCTCCAAAGAGGGAGGGTTATGCGTGCGTGTTGCCCTGATCAGGTAGACGGCGATAACCCTGTGAGCCCAGTTGAGTTGTTTGTCGGCGTCCCCGTTTGGGACAGTTTAGTTAGGCCACGACGGTGGCAGGTGTCACGAGGTGACACGGGGCCACCCAAGGCTTGACTCCGGGGGAGTGTGATTGCTGGTGGTACGATGGAAGAGTCACGGGTCAGGCAGGTTTCGTTGGAGCAATGCTGGTCCACCCGAATGGGATCAAGAGGTCAGTGCTCCATAGTGTGGGTAAAGTGCGCAACCTCTGCAGAGTGTAAAATCTATTCGAATAGCCGCGTCCACGGAATTGGACAGCCCGTCCAGACCTCTCTAGGTGATCAACTGTAATAACCATAGTAATGATGGAAGAACTTGTCTTATAAGCAGAAATACTCGTCGAGGTCGGGTATTCTGAGGGTTGTGAGACAACCCGGATATGAGTAAGTTGGTGACAGTAAGTGAATCACTTAGAGTTTAACCTGTTCATTGCCACGCTATTATTTGCTGCATATTTGGTTGTCATGTGCTTGCGAGTACATTCAAAGTACTCACCTGGCGTATCATGCCAGATGCAGGAGAAGACTGAGACGGAGGTCTCGATGTCCGTGTTGTGATGCCTAGGATGTGTCCTCAGCAGTGTCCCTGTGGATGGAGTTACTTTTATGTTCCGCTACGCAGTAGTCTTCCGCTGTAGTACCGAGGCCCTGATATGTTAGATAAATAATGTAGATACTATCATAGCACTAGATGTGCCTTTGGCCTCGATGAGTATGTAATATATGAGCTTGTACTCGACTATTATCAATAAAAGTTCAGCTATGTTCTGTCCCAAGTTGTTGTGTTTTTCCAGAAGACATGATCTCTGGGTTGGAAACACTGGTAAACCGGTTCTCTCAGCCGGGGTGCCACAACGCTTGGTATCAGAGCCGTGCTGACTATAGGACACCCTAGGTAACCCGCTAGGACTGTGATTAGCATAGGACTTTGAGTGTGCATTCTGCTTGTTGCATTTGATTGTTGCATGCCATGCCTCATGCATCATAATTCATTATGTTACTAACCCTTGGCATTGTGAGTGTAGATGGCACCAGTTCCATATCATTTCCATCATGAGCCAGAACCCCACACTTTTCCAGCTCTGCTTCGTAGCGTCTGGCTTCGGCTGTATCCCAACGGTGACGACCCGGTGTACCAGGTGTTTCGGGAGCAGTTGGGCGAGTTAGTATATGAGTACCATGCGGTGGCTTACATGACCGCGACTTCAGATATTGGAAGCTCTTCTCGCTCTTCCAAGGGCGGAGTGGCTTCTACTCCGGAGCTGGCGATCCAGTTTGCTGCCATGGAGGCTATTACTGATTTGCGCTTCCACGAGGTCGAGATGCAGACCCATCCAGGTTTCTTCCACTATCCCACTCTGTCACCCACGACAGGGCGAGTCCTTTTCTCACCTGTTGACCCGGCGTGTGATCATGCGGCTGGTGTTTTGTCTCACTACCTGAACGCCAGTTATCGTATGATCATTTCCTTGGCTGAGGAGTTGTGTCATGTTCAGGGGGCACTTGCAGCAGTGACTCCAACACCTCCTCCTCCTGTAGTTCCACCCAGTTATCCACCACCAGCTCCACCCCCGCGTGTGCTTGATACCCCTTCTGGTTTTTCGGGACCATCAGGCTTATCGTCTGGTAGTCGACTCGAGACCCCAGCTGAGTGGGCCTCACTCTTAGCCACTCCTGCTCCGCCGATGCTGAGGCGACGTGCTCTTTCTCCCGCGGAAGGAGAGCCATCTCAGCAGCGACGTCGTGTATCCTTTAACCCGGTGACTCACATCATCAGTTCTGATTCCGACTCAGGATCTAACAACGAGGACTCTTCAGATGGGCAGTGTTCGTGTCACCGACGCTACTAGACTGGAGTTTGAGTAGTAATGCATGCATCTTTGCATATGCCGACTGTCGTATGAACAGTCTAGTCATGTTATTCCCCTACTAGCTTGCCATGTATGATGTTGGGTTATCTTGTATAATTATCTTGTTTTCTTTATTCGCCTTTTACATGAATTCCCTTTGGTGTCATATTACCGTATTTCTCCTTATGGATGTTGCTCATCGATTCGGTATTTGCCATCGGAACAAAAATTAGGATGAAGATAGGAAGTAGCAGTCAAGGCGGCGATGGAAACCCCGTCCGTCGATCCGCCAGACAGGAAGGGCAACCGCCCGAAGACTTACCACCACCACCACCTCAAGCACCAACCACAGATCAGATAATGAGAATGTTTGAGGAAAAGAGAAACCAAGACCTCATGGAATTTCTCAAGAGTATGCAGACAATAGTAGGTCAGAATAATGGCAATGGGTTGCATTCCAAACTGTCTGACTTCCAGCGCACAAAACCACCCAACTTTGGTCAGGCCGTGGATCCCATTGAGGCTGATGACTGGTTAAGGACCATGGAGAAGAAATTGGACATCGCTCGTTGTGAAGAAGCAGATAAGGTCCCATTTGTCACTCATTATCTTGAAGGCCCGGCAGCCATATGGTGGGATAACACCAAGTTAATGTGGCCTGCTGAAGAGATTTCCTGGGAGAAATTCAAAGAGCTGTTCTGCAAGTATTATATCCCCACGGGAATCATGAAAGTGAAGCAGAGGGAATTCCTGGCCCTCACACAAGGAAACATGTCTGTGGGAGAATACTTAAACAAGTTCAACAATTTGGCCCGGTACTCTCCTTATGATGTGGCTACCGAAGAAAGGAAAATAGACCGGTTCCTCGGAGGACTTAATCACGCCCTCCAATGTCAGCTATGTATGTTGGATTTCCCCAATTTCCAGACCTTGGTGGATAAGGACTTCATCGCCGAACGAGAACACAAGTCTGGGAATGATGATCGTAAGAGGAAGTTTGAGCCCTGGAAGGACAACAAGGAACCATACGCGCAAAAGCTACGCAGTTGGCAGCCAGGGTCATCTGAGAACAAACCAGTGTGGAACAATGGTGGCAACAACAGCAAGCCAGGTAACCAGAACAAGACCTTCGGCAAGCAGCCAGTCATAGAGGACTGCCGCCGCAACAACACCTGTTTCACTTATGGCCAGAGTAGACACTACGCCAAGCAGTGCCCTACCAATAACGAAAAGCAATCAGCTGACCACAAGCCACAAGTCAATCACCTTGGACGTCGTCCCAACCACAACTTCAGCCACGGATGCGTCCACCACATCTCTGCCGAAGAAGTCTGCGAAGCTCCAGACATTGTCCTTGGTATGTTTTCTATCAATAACATACCTGCCGTAATTTTATTTGATTCTGGGGCTTCCCATTTGTTTATTTCGCGAAGTTTTGCCACCTTGCACAAATTTTCTCCTTCGCTTTTGGACAAAATCATGGTGGTACAATCCCCTGGCTCTATGCTCAGAACAAATATAATATACAAGGGGCTGGAAATTTCAATTCATGGAGTCAAATTCCCGGCCACCCTTGTTGCTATTGACTCCCCGGGACTGGATATAATACGGGGAATGGACTGGTTGGCACCACACCAAGTGTGTATCAACTGCGCCACTAGAACGGTGACATTGGTGAACCCCGTCGGACAGACCGTCCAATTTCTGGCCAGCAAAATGATAACAAGAAAGGGCACGGCATACCAGACCACAGTTACGGATATGAATCTGATTCCGGTAGTGGGTGAGTTTCCGGATGTGTTTCCTGAGGAATTACCAGGAATGCCGCCCGACCGAGATTTGGAGTTCGCCATTGAAGTAATTCCTGGTACAACTCCAATATACAAGAAATATTATTGTATGCCAGGCCCAGAGCTGGCAGAGCTAAAGAAGCAGTTAGACGAATTGCTACAGAAAGGATATATTCGTCCAAGCATCTCGCCATGGGGGTCACCAGTATTATTTGTCAAGAAGAAGGATGGAAGTCTACGAATGTGCGTAGACTACCGCCAGCTTAACGAGGTCACTATCAAGAACAAGTACCCACTCCCTCGAATTGATGACTTATTCGACCAGTTGAATGGAGCACGGGTATTCTCTAAGGTCGACCTCGGAACGGGATATCATCAATTGAAAATCCGAAAGGAGGATATCCCCAAGACAGCGTTCACCACTAGTTATGGACTATATGAATTTATAGTTATGGCGTTTGGATTGACCAACGCTCCAGCCTACTTCATGAGTATGATGAACAAAGTCTTCATGGACTTTCTGGACAAGTTTGTAGTGGTGTTCATTGATGACATCCTGATATACTCTAAGGATGAAGAGGAGCATAAACAACATCTCAGAGCTGTTTTGGAAAGGTTGAGAAACCATCGCTTATATGCCAAGTTCAGTAAGTGCGAATTTTGGCTGAAAGAGGTGGGATTCCTTGGACATATTCTGTCAGAAAAAGGGATAGCTGTTGATCCCAGTAAGGTTACTGCGGTCTTAAACTGGAAGACACCAGTTACGGTGACTGAAGTCCGTAGTTTCCTGGGCTTGGCAGGCTACTACCGTCGCTTCATTGAGGGCTTTTCTAAGATAGCCAAGCCACTGACGGAATTGTTGAAAAAGAACCAAAGGTTTATCTAGACAGACGAGTGCGACAACAGTTTCTAGGAATCAAAGACGAGGCTAACCACAACCCCTGTCTTAGTCCTTCCAGACATTCACAAGAGTTTTGACATATACTGCGATGCATCCAGGCGTGGGATCGGATGCGTGCTGATGCAAGAAGGGAAGGTTGTAGCTTATGCATCACGACAGCTACGACCTCATGAGGAAAACTATCCCACACATGATTTGGAGCTAGCTGTTGTGGTTCATGCCCTGAAGATCTGGAGGCATTACCTTATCGGACAACGATGTAAGATATACACAGACCACAAGAGTCTCAAGTATATTTTCACTCAACCCGACCTGAACCTCAGGCAGCGAAGATGGCTTGAGCTAGTCAAGGACTATGATGTTGGAATAAACTATCATCCAGGGAAAGCGAATGTGGTCGCTGATGCCCTGAGCAGGAAACAAGCTGCAGTGAATGCACTATTTGAGGGCATGCATCTGAGCTTACAAGAAGAATTTGTCAAGCTCAATATGGTGCTATGCGGCCCTATGACCCCAGATACGTTGGAAATTACTCCAACCCTCATGGAGGAAATCAAGGAAGCACAGAAGTCAGATGAAGAAATTCGGAAGATCAAGGAGTTAATTCAGCAAGGGAAGGACAAGTCCTTCCGTGTAGATGAACAAGGTACCGTGTGGTTCAAGAAACGAATTTGTGTGCCGAATCAGAACAACTTGAGGAAACAAATACTCAAGGAAGCACATGAGTCCGCATATTTGATCCACCCGGGAGGTACCAAGATGTATCAGGACTTGAGAGAAACCTTTTGGTGGTCTGTAATGCGAAAAGATATAGCATACTATGTCGCCTGCTGTGACATTTGCAATAAGGTCAAAGCAGAGCATCAGAAACCCGCTGGGCTACTGCAACCTTTACCAGTGCCCCAGTGGAAGTGGGACGACATATGTATGGATTTTATTGTGGGACTGCCCAAGTCCACGAGAGGCAATGATGCAATTTGGGTCATTGTAGACATACTCACGAAAGTGGCTCATTTTATCCCAGTAAAGACTACTTTCAACGCAAATCAGCTGGCACAACTCTTCATGTCTCGGATAGTCAGTCTGCACAGAGTACCCAAGTCTATCACTTCAGATAGGGGTTCCGTATTTACCTCAGCATTCTGGCTACGACTACATCAAGCCTTGGGAACCATGCTGAAACACAGCACAGCATACCATCCGCAGACAGATGGACAGACCGAGCGAGTGAACCAAATATTAGAGGATATGCTTCGGTCATGTGCTCTCTCCCATGGACCCAAATGGGAGGATAGTCTACCATACGCGGAATTCTCCTACAACAACAGCTATCAGGCAAGTCTCAAGATGTCGCCTTTTGAGGCATTTTACGGACAGAAGTGCCGCACACCGCTGAACTGGTCCCAAACAGGAGATAGTCGCATCTTTGGTACGGACTTGATGCTCGAGGCTGAAAGGCAAGTCAAGGATATTCAAGAGTGTCTGCAAGCAGCCAAATCTCGACAAAAGAGTTATTACGACCCAAAACATCGGGAAGTAACTTTCGAGCCCGGAGACTATGCTTATCTATGGGTAACTCCTATGAAGGGAGTAAAGAGGTTTGGCACCCGAGGAAAACTAGCCCCAAGATACATCAGTCCCTTTCCAGTGATTGCCAGGAAGGGCAGAGTCGCATATCAGTTGGAATTACCACTAGTACTGTCTGACGTTCATGATGTCTTTCACATCTCACAACTGAGGAAATGCATTGCACCCCCAGCCAAGCAAGCGGATATGAGTGAATTAGAATTGGCTAAGGATTTGACTTATGAGGAAAAACCTGTCAGGATCTTGGATGAGATGAAAAGAACCACAAGGAGTAAGGTGATAAGATTTTACAAGGTGCTGTGGGAGCACCACACCGAGGAAGAGGCCACTTGGGAAAGAGAAGATTTTCTGAGATCCGCTTACCCATATTTGTTCCCTGAGCAACCGAATCTCGAGGAAGAGATTCATCCTAAGGGGGGTAGGTTTGTGACACCCTGATTTTGGCAACTTTTTCTTTTCAAACTTTTCTTGGCTTTATTTGAAATTTAAATGGTTTTTGAACCCTTTCATTGATCTTGGACATTTCTGAACCCTTTCCAAGTGATCCAAAGCATCATCACCTTACCAAAACCCTGCCAAGTACTTCAAGAACCCAAATCCCAATTTAAATCATTTTCAATAACTCTTTTCTTTTATTTGAGAATTTAGGGCATTACTATGGGTTGTGAAGCAACCTATAGCTATGATGCTCAGAAAATTCCCAAATAATTCCCAAAAATACTTTGGACTATATCTTGCTCCAATATCCGAAAATATTCCATGACCTAGCTCAATTACTTTGCAAAATAATTCAGTTTTGCTTCTGGTCAGACTGGACCTTTGTGAAGGAAGTACATGCTAGGTTTATCCAAATGCTCTCAAATTTTTGTGGCATGAGGACACCTACAAATGACTTCCCTACACCAAGTTTCAGCATCTGAAGATCTTCCAAGTGAGCAGTACTTCAACATTTTGATTCTGAACCAGTTTTGCAGGTTACACATGAACTACCCTCAAAACTTATCCAAACCATCTCAAACTTGGATAGTTTGGAGTCTTTCCAACGAGGATCACCCCAGACACCATCTTTGGCTCAATCTCCACCTCATTTCTTCTCTGGAATCTCTCCAAGTTTGCTGTCAGAGACTGTTGATGATCTTACCTCTCATCTCTGCGTGAACCAAGCCAAACCAAGGCTGTAGGTGATCTGAGGGATCGAAGGTCGACATGCTGGACATGTTTTGCCAGACTTGCGTGGCCTCCTGGTGCCAAGCACCGTGGTGAGCACGGCGCTGGCATGCCTGTCGCCGCGCTCTGTGCTGCGCCAGGCTCAGGTCTCATCCGAGCGAGACCACGACGCCGCAGCAGCTTGTCTGGGCATGCTGACATCGCCTCTGGTCGACACGCAGCCCCTCCAGAACCCTCGCCCTCGCCGGAGATGCCCTCGCCGGCCGCCACGCCATCGCCGCACTGTGAGACCCGTGCGGTCATAGTTGCGGCGCTGCTCGTCGTTTCCTCTCGAGCCGTCGCCTCCCGCATTGAATGCTGCTGCTTTCTCCCGTCCCTTCGCCGCAAGCATCCAGCCAGCACGGCGTACGTCTCGCCGGCGCCATGGCCTGCATCTCGCCGCATCCAGAGAGCTCGCCGAGCGCCCCCCTCCTCCTATAAATAGCCCCGTTCAGCCTCGCTGAGTTCCTCACCCCTCTCCCTCCTCCTCAATCGCCCCCACAGAGCAAGAGCCAAGGCCGAGAGGCCCTCTGGCCTCGAGCTTCGCCGGAGCTCCGCCGTCAGCTGAGCTCTACCACTAGCCCTCTCCACCCCATCCCAGCTCCGCCCGAGGCCACCGCTGAGTTCGTGGTGTTCCACTAGTGCTTCCAGACCCCTCCCCGAATCAAACCGCCGCCGGAATCCCCAACGCCGACGATCACCGTAGCACCCATCCGCTGGAGAAGAAGGGCGCGACGCCGTCCGGCCATCTCCGGAGGAGCTACGGCTACAGGGTGAACCGCCGTCGAACGCCCGATCCATCCCCACCATCCACGAGCCTCACCGCCGTTGCTATCGCCAGCAATCATCGCCGGTGAGCCGCCCCTCTTCTCTGCTCTCTCCCTCTCTCTGTTTTAAACAGGTCGGGCCCCACTTGCCAGTGACTGGACGAAGCGGTAAGTGGAGGCGCCCGGGGCAAATACGCCTTCGACGTGGCCGATCTGTTTTTTTTTTCATTTTTGATTTATTTAACAGAATTGACTAGAAACTTTGACCATTAATAACTTTTTACAGGAAAGTCCAATTGACCTGATTCTTTTTGCATTGTGTTTGTATCAAAGTCCTTTATTTTTCCACCAAGTTTGGTATTTTTCCAATACTCACAGAATTGTTGGTGAATAAAAAGGCTTTATGTGACATTTTCCTTTGCCATTTAAAAATGTTTTCAGAAGGAGATACTTGTGGATTTGAAGACCAGGAGTTTCTGAACAACCCAACTGATCAAGGCAAGCCAGGACATCCATATTATGAAGCATTTCATAGCATTGCATAATTCATATTCATTTCTTGCATTTAAATTATCATTGATAATTCAAAATAATTATTCGAATGCCTTATGTTGATAACTCAAATTGATATGATGATTAACCTTGCTTGCTAAGTGAAACTTAGTTGGTTGATCAAGAGTCACCTGTTCAGGCTTACCCGTGCAGCCACATTTGCCGGTATGGGACGACCTTGACTTGGTCTGGCTCGGTGCTCTTTCACCGGTACCTCCAAAGAGGGAGGGTTATGCGTGCGTGCTGCCCTGATCAGGTAGACGGCGATAACCCTGTGAGCCCAGTTGAGTCGTTTGCCGGCGTCCCCGTTTGGGACAGTTTAGTTAGGCCACGACGGTGGCAGGTGTCACGAGGTGACACGGGGCCACCCAAGGCTTGACTCCGGGGGAGTGTGATTGCCGGTGGTACGATGGAAGAGTCACGGGTCAGGCAGGTTTCGTTGGAGCAATGCTGGTCCACCCGAATGGGATCAAGAGGTCAGTGCTCCATAGTGTGGGTAAAGTGCGCAACCTCTGCAGAGTGTAAAATCTATTCGAATAGCCGCGTCCACGGAATTGGACAGCCCGTCCAGACCTCTCTAGGTGATCAACCATAATAACCGTAGTAATGATGGAAGAACTTGTCTTATAAGCAGAAATACTCGTCGAGGTCGGGTATTCTGAGGGTTGTGAGACAACCCGGATATGAGTAAGTTGGTGACAGTAAGTGAATCACTTAGAATTTAACCTGTTCATTGCCACGCTATTATTTGCTGCATATTTGGTTGTCATGTGCTTGCGAGTACATTCAAAGTACTCACCTGGCGTATCATGCCAGATGCAGGAGAAGACTGAGACGGAGGTCTCGATGTCCGTGTTGCGATGCCTAGGATGTGTCCTCAGCAGTGTCCCTGTGGATGGAGTTACTTTTATGTTCTGCTACGCAGTAGTCTTCCGCTGTAGTACCGAGGCCCTGATATGTTAGATAAATAATGTAGATACTGTCATAGCACTAGATGTGCCTTTGGCCTCGATGATTATGTAATATATGAGCTTGTACTCGACTATCATCAATAAAAGTTCAGCTATGTTCTGTCCCAAGTTGTTGTGTGTTTCCAGAAGACATGATCTCTGGGTTGGAAACACTGGTAAACCGGTTCTCTGAGCCGGGGTGCCACACACGGCCGTGCCTCTCAGGAAAGGAAAAAAACACGTTTTTTTCCTTCCACGAGAGGCATGGATTTGCTTCTGCGAGAGGCACGGCCGACGGGTGTGCCTCTCGGAAAGGGAAAAACGTGTTTTCGGTTTGGTTTTTTTCGTCCGATTTTTTTCATGAAAAAAAGTTCGTCGAAACATATCAGCATGGGATCTAGTTTTGAAGATCTCGACGCAAGAAATCCAAGGGTGAAAACGGTTCGAAATTGGGACACACAGTTTGAGAGATAAAACATTTTGAATAATGAATCTATAAAAGAAGGGAAACCTCCCAGGTTGCGACATGTGGCGCACATGCAGCGTGACACTTGTTACAACCTGAGATGGTGGTAGTGACCTTTGCAAAGAGTGCTCCTTAACTAATGATTTCGTAGACAGAGATAGTCATATTTTGACTGGATGCCCGCCGTTTGGTTAGTGGCACAATAGGGACTAGTGGGATACGCACGCTTTGCCACGCGAGTTTTCTATCGGGTGTGAGTTTTTTCTTTTTAGATTGTTATGGTTGGTTGGTTTTTTCTGGGTTTTATTTGTATCGAGTGGGTTCTTGTTTCATTTGGTTTGATTTTATACATTGTTGGTTTGAACCTTATGGGGACATGTAGCTAATTTGCGTTTTTTGATGGGTTACATTTTGGTGCAAGAAAACAAATGGCCGCAACCTAGCAAGAAAAAGCAGAGAGGCACCAACACGTACACAACAACGCGTACCCAACCACCACAGCTACATGTGAATAGACCAGAAGTCAAAACCATCGCTCCAGACACATACAGGTGGGACCCACCACGCACACCACATCCCAGCCTCTTGTGTTAAGGAATAGATCATGAAAATCAGACTGTGTATCATCGTATAGCCTAGTTTTTAGTTTAAATTACCATTTGAATCTTGGCCTCATGTGAGATTGGAGTACAAATAAAAAAATAGTTTTTGATGTATCAAAATATTCTGACTCTTTTTTTACAGGACTGCTCGAGAGAGGAGGTATGTTGCATAGTCATGTTGGGTGTGTTCGCACACAAACACGTCACCGTGTACCTCCAACGCCGAGGGTGATGCACTGCAGCTCACGTCGAAGGAGACCCGTACGGAAATGCGGTATGCAAGCAATCCGGCGGGTGCTTTTGAGGACCCAAAACCCCACACGCCCGGGAGGGACCCCGTAAGGGCGCGCGGCGGCTATGGGCTGCCCTAGATTGACCTGATCGCTCCTAGGGCCTCGAGGTTCGCCGCCCTGTAATGAAGAAGAACGAACGAAGAACGAGGAAGAAGAAGAACAAGGGAGAAGGAAAAGTAAAGGTAAAAGATGATAGATTGATTTGTCGATTGTGTGTTGTTTCAATCGGCCGTCACCCCTAACATATATAAGAGGCGGCTGGACTTCCCGTACAAGTAAATGATTCATCTAGGCTTTCCTTACAAGAAAATTACATCAATTCATGTCCTACAGTTCTAGTTTCAGTCCAACTCGGATTCAGCACGAATCGGTCCCACACTTCTGTCCTGCTTCTTGCGTGGGCTGTAGAAATCGCATACTAACTTGGATGGAGTCGAGTTCAACATCAAACTTGTCCGCCTCGATGATCTGCATAATACAACATGGGACACTTCTCCTTTTAAGGCCGTCTTTATGACTTTTAGGGCCCATCTTTAATTGTGGGTCGGATTCAATTATGCAGTTTTCTGAACTGTCCGAGTCTTGTAACAACTTTGCAGGCCGTATACTATCTCCGATGATGATGACTCCAAAAGCAAAGTTGACCGTTTCGACGATACGCACAACTTCCGTGCAGAACACTTTTCCATCCGAGGTCATCTGAATAATCTTTCGAGCCCATCTCCAACTTCTGGTCGGATTGACTTTGACAGCTTCCACTTTTCCGGCAAGGTTTTCACCCCGGCAAGGTTTCCACCCCGGCAAGTTTTCACACCGGCAAGATTTCCACCCCGGCAAACTTTCACACTGGCAAGATTTCCACCCCGGCAAGCTTTCACACCGGCAGGCTTCCATGCCGGCAAGCTTTTCGCGCCGGCAAGCTTTCCATGCCGGCAAGGTTTCCACCCTGGCAAGCTTTCCACACCGGCAAGGTTTCCACCCCGGCAAGCTTTCACACCGGCAAGATTTTCACCCCGGCAAGGTTTCCACCCCGGCAAGCTTTCACACCGGCAAGATTTCCTTCCTGGCAAGCTTTCACACCGGCAAGCTTCCACGCCGGCAAGCTTTTTGCGCCAGCAAGATTTTTACTCGGCCGGCAAGCTTCATCCAACCGGCAAAGGCTGAATAACTCACGCGACCCATCAGACACCACCTAGGTGGGTGTCTGGTCCCTCGCGTCATTTTTTCACTCAGGACCGGTCCGCAAAGTGTTGCCTCTAACTTTTGCATACGAACTCGGATTGGGATGATTTTTATATCAAAATCGACCGTTTCGACGAGACGAAGACAATTCATGTAGAAATTTTTTCCATTTGAGGTCGTCTTGGGGGCTTAATTGGCCAAACTGTACTCTGAATATAAGATCTTAGTACTTTGAGCGTAGTTTCGGCCTTCGAGATGAAATCGGACGGCAATGGCCCGAACTTCAAAGATGTTTATATCAACAATATGGAACTCTTTCATGTAGATCACTTCTCCATTTGAGGCCATCTTAAATAAGTTCTTGACCGTGCCAAAATCTGGTGTCAACACATGCCCCCCTGTTTTTCGGCAAAGCTTGTGTGCCGAAAAATAACTTGCACATAGCTTGCTCTAAGGACGATGTCAACACTCCATCGTCCATTTTGCATGTTCTTAGGACGATAATTTTATATCGGCCATTGCTTTTGTGAATATTTTGATGCAAGCTTGGGTGAAACTTTCTCAACTTCATTAATCCGACTATAAAGTTCCATAGATATGCATGTCAAAACCATCCATCAACCATATTGTCCACCCTTCTGCTAGGATCTTGCAGATAATCAACAATGAACTTTCTCGAATCCTTGCTTTCGCCAGCATAAACACTTCATTAGTAGCCGAAGCAGTGGGTTTTCGTTCGGCCTTACCTATGTTGGCAAGAATAAGCATCGGCTATTGATAGATATATGATACACCACGATCAACATAGTAGCCAGATACTTGTTGTGCCAACTCATTTGCTCTTCAATTGTCATGTCTAAATATATGAATTTTTTAAAGCAACCCAAGGTAAATTTTGCATCCAGACATACCCCAAGATAAACTATAAGTGATTCGTCAAAACATTGATAACCCTTGGATATTTATTGCACTACTCATAAGAAATCACCGAAAGCCTCAATATGTATAGCACCTATAGCAAGTAAAAGATTCAATCCGAATAACAATGCATATTCGGCTTTGATCATTTGTGCATAAATATTTTAAGCGGCATGAAGCTTCACAGAATAGCACGATAAGGAGATATATAAACAACACCAACACCTTGGCCAT
The DNA here is from genome assembly GCA_011799875.1 of Thinopyrum elongatum. Classification (NCBI taxonomy): domain Eukaryota; kingdom Viridiplantae; phylum Streptophyta; class Magnoliopsida; order Poales; family Poaceae; genus Thinopyrum; species Thinopyrum elongatum. The sequence goes on from CM022300.1 coordinate 560,504,689, forward strand.
TGCTACAAATTTAACCATCAATATATAATCACCATGGTATTAGAGAGATGAAGCTAAAATCAGTATTATGCATGATGTCAATATGATGCTCAATAATAAAATCAACCATGATTTGGCTTTACGTAAATTCTGAAAACTAGTAAGCGAAAGCACACCCAATCAAAACGTAAGTCCACTTTGCAGTTTTGGTGAATTGGTCTATGCATAATATCTTCAATGGCATCAATTTGACAGATTTCTATGCAGGCACTTATCTCAATCTCTACTCAAACTAAGGACGATGTTAGAATACCACACCGGCCATTCTTAGATATATTCTTAGGGCGATAGATAAATATCGGCCATTACCACGAGGTCCATGTAGAATTCACCCACCAAAGTATGTATAGCCGAAATAAAAAAATGAAATAGCAATAAAATATTTCGGCCCCTTTGTATTAGCAACAAAAATGTAACTAACCAGATGTATAGTGATTTGGTAATACCCTGTCATGATATAGAAAATTATGTTGCATCCATGGATCAAAATAAGTCCATGGAGGGTAACTGATCATACATATGGATGAATTCCATGGCAAAGGCATCAATGGCATTGTTGGAGAAAATGGATGATGTGCTAACCGAAGATTTTGATGTTGTGATGCACACCTTCGATTTAATTGTTTGTTGCTTCCATTCTTCTCTTTCTTCACTTTTATTGTACTTGTTGCAATAGAAGCATGCACATCATTTTTGTTATGAATGATCCTCTTGGGAACCCATGCCATGTTCTTCTATCTCAGCTCTTGTGCACTAAGATTTTGTAATTCCTTCTTTTGCCAATATGTTAAGCCGAGTGGGCATCTCGGCTGTGATTCTGTTTTGACCAATGGCAATTCCTTTTTGGCCTTATGCACTCTCAACTTCTTTTCTTTAGATTTGGCACTTTGACTCTCAATAATTGGTTGCTTTGTCTCATTGCCTTTAGTAGCCAATGTCAACACTTTAATTGGCTCTTTTTCATTTGAGATCAAATCTGAAGTTGCACTCTTACGACCATCTCTTTTAACACGGGAAACTTGCTTGACCACCTCTTTCTTCTTTCTTGAGTTCTGAACCGATTCTTTATGATTGAAACGATCTTTAATATGTGATTGTTCAAATGTCAATCTTCTCGGAGCTGCATAATATTGGTGAGATGGTCTAAAATAAGATGAAGAATGTGCCCTTGTATCATACCTGTCCCATGATGGATATGGATCTATATGAGCATAGGGAGGCATCCACGGCATTGGCATTGGCGGCCCAAAATAAGGATATGAATATGTTGCATTAAAATTCTCACTTTGCCAATACCGATCCTCATATTTGCTCCTTGGGGGTGATCTTGGTTTCTTTGCATGATTTGGCCGATAAGTATTCTTCTCTTCACTCTTCTTTTGATATTTATCCAATAGTTCAGCGAAGGTGATTTTTGATCTCTTACACTTGCGCTTATTTTGGCCTTTGTTTTCTTTTAGTTTGCTTTCATCGATCATTGGATTTGCTTGCTGCCCCCCAGTCCTTGGCGTCTCCATTGTAGCTTCGATGGAATTCTCGCCCTCAAGATTATGTTCATTATGCTCTTCAACAACTTCTTTACTTGAAAGCTTGATCCCATCACTTGCAGTTTTTACCTTCTCTTTAAATGGATCAGCTTGAAGCAGCCGATGCAAAAACTTTCTGCCATCGGGACCAATCGGAATAGACTGGTCATCTCTTGGTGTCTCAACAAATTTCAATCGTCCTTTATCAATGGCCGATCTAACTATTTGGCGAAACATGTTGCAATCCTCAAAATTATGCTTGGACGAATCATGCAACTTACAATACATTCGTCCCTGGACAGATGGCTCAACATGGCGATCAAGAATTCGAATATAATTATTTCTCAACAACAAATCAAAGATTTGATCACACATGTTTGAATTGAAGGTATTTTTTTTATTTTCTAGCCGATCTTGCTGTGAAAATGGCTTTGGAGTTAAGCAAACGAATGGTTCAGATTTTGTATCACCCCATTCGGCTATGATTTTTATTTTGCATTCTTTTACCGATGTCATTGGATAAGATATTATACTAGCATCGGTTTTTTGAAAAAAATCTAACCTTGGCTTTATGTTTCTAAAACAAAAATAGTTAGAACATGCATGCCTCAATTGAGACCAAGAGTAAGCCAAGTATGAAACAAGCAAAGCTACCCATGTAGATATGAACTTTAAATAAAGCAACGGGGAAAGCTTTGGCTGCAACAATAAGTCATTATCGGTCTTTATAAATGGCGCAATGGGTTGACCGATATGTTCTATAATGATTTTATTGCTAACAAGTAAATTACCCTTCTTCATTGGTCTTTCAAAATTACTTATGAGGATTTTTCTAATAGATGCATTAACAATAAAGTTTTGACCAAATCTGAAAATAGGTAAATTACTTGCTAAACATACCTCTTCAAATATGTTGGGAGAGCATGATGGTGGTGTGACTTGAACAATATCTTGCTCCGCCTTTGGATAGCTCCCCAACGCCTCTTCATCATCTTTTTCTTGAGTTCGTGCATCATTACACTGAAGATTTTTGTCGGCCGAACTTTGTCCGGCTACTTGTTCTTGTCCTTGAAGTTCATCAATTTCTCTGGCACGAAACTCATAGGGCAGGAAGTAGGTTCCATTAACTTTAGAAAAATCAAGTATGGTCGCTTTGCTATGCTTGCCATGCCCTTTCTCAATAATGCTTGCCTCTTTGCATTTGATGGATTCAGAATATATACTTCTTGATTCGGCTTTTTCAACCGAAGTACTTTCATGTTCTGAATCATCTTTCTTTACATTGATTCTACCAATTGGCAATGCTTATTTTACTTGAGCCAATTCTGTTTCTTTTTGTTTCTGGCGGCGAGCGGCAAAATTGGCTTTAATCTTTTTCTCAATTTCAGCCCACTCCGGATACATTGCCCCCCAATGCTTTTAGATTCTTTCGACAATGGCACATGGGTGTTGCCGAAACTTTGCAATTGTGTAGGGGGTGTATAATATGATGTAGTACTAGGTGAAGGCACATGCATTGTTGTAAAACCATATTTTTGCTCGCCAATTTTATCAATTGGCAAAGATTCATCTTCTTGCAAAACTCTAGCTTTTATTGCCGCATAATCAGGAAATAGCCCATTTTCATGTTGTTAAAGGCAGAGAGCACTAATCCTCTTATTTTGGGCTAAACTCTTCAATGCAGCCACCACTACCTCATCTTCTACAATATTGGGCACAACCGCTCCTGTAAAATTTACATTTATTCGGTTATGACCAGGAAGGTGTGAAGCCGAATTATGAACATCTACAGTTGTGTATGGTGCTGAAAAATTACTGACATGAGGTGTAGCATATGATGGCTGAGAGTAACTGGCCGAATAGCTAGTAACAGTATGGCCAATTCTCCTATCCATCGGCAAGGTTGGATTCACATATTGCAAATTAGTTGCCGATGAATAAAAGGGTGAAACACTTTCTTGTATGCTATTGGAAATTTTAACATGAGGTGTTTCAAATTGATTAACCAAACCCATCATGTTGTTCATCAGCATATGGATTTGTGGGGCTGCCGATGCATGAGAGTTAGGATACATATGTTGTATGTTACTAATATCATAAGAAGTTGAAGCATGTAAATTACTTTGAATCGGCCTATGCACGTAATTAGATGCATTATTGAAAAAACTAGGGCTGGCCGATAGAGTATACTCATTGAACGATCTAGTAACACCATATGAATTATTTGCATCTACAGTAGGGAATTGGGTATTCATATTACCTTTGTAGATTGCAAACCCTAGATGACGATCTCTTCGTAGCAAGAACAGGCCGGAGACTGTTCAAAGCTTCGTCCCCAGCGGAGTCGTCAAAAAGTGTGTTCGCACACGAACACGTCACCGTGTACCTCCAACGCCGAGGGTGATGCACTGCAGCTCACGTCGAAGGAGACCCGTACGGAAGTGCGGTACGCAAGCAATCCGGCGGGTGCTTTTGAGGACCCGAAACCCCACACGCCCGGGAGGGACCCCGTCAGGGCACGCGGCGGCTATGGGCTGCCCTAGATCGACCTGATTGCTCCTAGGGCCTCGAGGTTCGCCGCCCTGCAATGAAGAAGAACGAACGAAGAACGAGGAAGAAGAAGAAGAAGGGAGAAGGAAAAGTAAAGGTAAAAGATGATAGATTGATTTGTCGATTGTGTGTTGTTTCAATCGGCCGTCACCCCTAACATATATAAGAGGCGGCTGGACTTCCCGTACAAGTAAATGATTCATCTAGGCTTTCTTTACAAGAAAATTACATCAATTCACGTCCTACAGTTCTAGTTTCAGTCCAACTCGGATTCAGCCCGAATCTGTCCCACACTTCTGTCCTGTTTCTTGCGTGGGCTGTAGAAATCGCATACTAACTCGGATAGAGTCGAGTTCAACATCAAACTTGTCTGCCTCGATGATCTGCATAATACAACGTGGGCCACTTCTCCTTTTAAGGCCGTCTTTATGACTTTTAGGGCCCATCTTTAATTGTGGGTCGGATTCAATTATGCAGTTTTCTGAACTGTCCGAGTTTTGTAACAACTTTGCAGGCCGTATAATATCTCCGATGATGATGATTCCAAAAGCAAAGTTGACCGTTTCGACGATACGCACAACTTCCGTGTAGAACACTTTTCCATCCGAGGTCATCTGAATAATCTTTCGAGCCCATCTCTAACTTCTGGTCGGATTGACTTTGACAGCTTCCACTTTTCCGGCAAGGTTTTCACCCCGGCAAGGTTTCCACCCCGGCAAGCTTTCACACCGGCAAGATTTTCACCCCGGCAAGCTTTCACACCGGCAAGCTTCCACGTCGGCAAGCTTTTCGCGCCGGCAAGCTTTCCATGCCGGCAAGCTTTCCACCCCGGCAAGCTTTCCACACCGGCAAGGTTTCCACCCTGGCAAGCTTTCACACCGGAAATGTTTTCACCCCGGCAAGGTTTCCACCCCGGCAAGCTTTCCACACCGGCAAGATTTCCACCCCGGCAAGCTTTCACACCGGCAAGATTTCCTCCCCGGCAAGCTTTCACACCGGCAAGCTTCCACGCCGGCAAGATTTCCTCCCCGGCAAGCTTTTTACTCGGCCGGCAAGTTTCATCCAGCCGGCAAAGGCCGAATAACTCACGCGACCCATCAGACACCATCTAGGTGGGTGTCTGGTCCCTCGCGTCATTTTTTTCACTCAGAACCGGTCCACAAAGTGTTGTCTCTAACTTTTGCATACGAACTCGGATTGGGATGATTTTTATATCAAAATCGACCATTTCGACGAGACGAAGATAATTCGTGTAGAAAGTTTTTCCATTTGAGATCGTCTTGGGGGCTTAATCGGCCAAACTGTACTCTGAATATAAGATCTTAGTACTTTGAGCATAGTTTCAGCCTTCGAGATGAAATCGGACGGCCATGGACCGAACTTCAAAGATGTTCATATCAACAATACAGAACTCTTTCATGTAGATCACTTCTCCATTTGAGGCCATCTTAAATAAGTTCTTGACCGTGCCAAAATCTGGTGTCAACAGGGTGCTAAGTTAAGTACTCACTGCCGAAGAACTTGGATGCCTATAAGCAGTTAAGATCGTCCATTACTATACATCTATTGGCGCGTTTTGTACAATTTCCTATAATACGTACAAATCTCTGGTCACGCATTTGTTTTTATTGTTTTGACTACGCCTTGTGCTACTACCACGGTGAAGCGTGCGGTGCCCCACAACATCAGTTTCCTCGCGTGGCCCCGCGCGAAACGTGAGCATGCCGACGAGCCATGGATGCGCGCACCATGGCAACACGCACGATGTAGATGGCGACCACGTGCGCCAACCTCGGCTCCGTTGCAGTCCAGTCAGACGCAGCGAGTGCGACGGTCGCGAGCAGCAGACCGCGGGAGGAGCAACAGAAAAAAGGGCGGCGACGGTGAGGAGCGCGCCAGAGAGGAGGCCACCGCAGAGGAGGAGGTCTAGGTGCTGCTGCAGCGTTGTCGATGCCGCGTATGTGGCCATGGCTATGCTGAGCTGGCAGGGGAAGCTCGACCACCAGGAGAGACGAAGCACCCGCATAAGAAACCGGACAGCAAGAAGAAAACAGATACCTGCACGAGATGAGTTGGAATTTGGCCGCAAACTAGCGATGCCATTGTTTTTGCGTGGTATTCTTTTGCTTTTTGCCAGGGTGCATGTGTGTATGGTATTTCTTTTTTTTAGAACATTGGCGAGTCCATTAGAAACGAAAAACATTACAGGAACGACACACGCCAACACCGACTCGAAGCATCGAGCAAAGCCGAGAGACCCAAACTTTTACAAGAACAACCCCGAGAAATAAAGGAGAAAAGAGAAGCCCTTCCAGGTCCTTGCAAATGCCAGCCTTGCCGCTCGTCGCAACCAGCCGCCATGTCCCCGCCGCCGCGGAGAAAGGCAGGCATCCATCAGGCCCAAGCTCGAACGAAATCCCTCGCAGAACTGCTGCTTTATGGCGTCCACCTGAGGCCTGCCAAGACCAGCAAGGCACTTTGACGATAGGGAGCACCGGCGGGGAATCACCCCACAATTTCACCGAGCACGGCACCGCTGACTCCCGTCGTGGTCGACGGGCGCCGCACCTCCTTCCACCACCCCACAGCCGGACCAGCACGAACCAGATCTCGCCGGCACAGCTCCACCGCAGCTCCGCAGCACCAATAGTCGCTGCGGACGCCGCAACAGCAGAGCCTTGCTCCTGTACAAGCCCCATGGCTCAGCGTCAACGTCGGAGCAAACGTCACCGCTGCAGCGGAGCCAGGGCACAAAATCCACATCGAGGCCACCGCCGCCGCCACGGCAGCCCCGACAGAAAGGCCAGCAACTAGATCTCCCAGAGGCCGCGAGCACGCAAACCACGAAGAGGAGATCCGAAGCAAAAGAACAGCCCAGCGCCGTCTCTCGCCAAACAAGACGACGACCACCCAGCGCGGAAGCTCGCCTGCGTGCCCGCAGAGCAAGCAACCCTACCCTCGCCGGCCGCACGGACCGGCAGGAATCTACAGCAGGAAGCTCGCCGACTCCGGCCCGAAGGCCGTCGCTGGACAGGAAGGCCAAGCTCCTGCAGACCACCGCGACGCGACGCCGCTTCCTCCCTCCAAGCAGCGCCTCCACCACACCTAATCCTACCCTATTCACATGCCGAACGCACGGATCCGGGGTTCCCCCACCCTCCCGCCGCCGGAGCGGCAGGGGGAGAGAGGGGGAACCCGCGGCGGCGCCGGCTGAGCGGGGTGGAAGAGCAGTTGCCTTTGGTTTCGCCTCCTTCTAGTGTAGAAGGGGAAAGCAGAGCGAAGAGGTTTTTTTTTGTGTATGGTATTTCGGCGCCTATTCATTTGACCTGCAGGGCCCACTGCGATGGCGACAGCCTGAGGGCTCACAACTCTTTATTCCTAGGAAGCTTGGAGTTTTAAAGGATATGGCTAGGAGCTTTGCCGAGCACACACCCAGACCAACTATACTACTCCTAACACACACCGCACAAGAACACAATGTATCGGACTAACTCATTTACTATCAGATATAAAAATTATTTCCCATCGTAGTCTTTTGCGACACTTCTGATTTACTTAATTATTTTGTTAGGTCTCAGACTTCTCCGCTATGATCAGTTCATATAGGAGCTATTGCCGTTTTATTCCTATTCGTGGTTATGATGTTCAATATTCAAATAGCGGAGATTCACGAAGAAGTATTGCGCTATTTACCAGTGAGTGGTATTATTGGACTGATCTTTTGGTGGGAAATGTTCTTCATTTTAGATAATAATGAAACCATTCCATTACTACCAACCCACAGAAATACGACCTCTCTGAGATATACGGTTTATGCCGGAAAGATTTTACCAGCATCGTGTTGCCTTTTTCCTTGCCACTTCTTTCATTATAGGATTTAATCTTTGTTGGTGCTTGATAATCCATAATTGTAGGGGATCACAACAGTCTTCGATGATTCGACACAAGTGGGCCAAATACTCCCTCCATTTGGAATTACTTGTCGCTCAAACAGATGTATACACCCGTTTGAGCGACAAGTAATTCCGGATGAATGAAGTAATATTCAAAAGGTTTAGCGGTTGAGTTATCAATTCGACCACACCTGAAACAAAATACCCGCTCATGAAAATTATTAGTGACAATAATAATGCGGTGAATGAAAATTATTAGTGACAATAATAATGCGGTGAATGAAGTGGCGTATATAGTGGCAAAGTGATGCGTGTCAAACACATCTATAATTTTTATATGATTCATACTGCATTGCTATCACTTCTACATACTTTGGACTTACTTTTTTTTATCAATTTTTATTGACTAAGAGCATATACAACCGCACACCCCACTCTCTCCCAGGCAGACAACCCGGACATAAGAGAGAATGGAAAAAGCCCATCCAACCAGCCTCCCCACTTTCCCTCTATATGTCTGGACTGATTGGCAACCCTCGAACCCAGCCTATATGGGCTGACTATGAGGGTTGCCCGGTCATCCTGGACACATCCTCCACGTCAGGTCAATCCCGCCCAACTCATGTAGACCTCACCCGTAGCCACCCAACCGACTTCCCTCTTTTCTATCTCACTTGTTTTTATGGACACGCACACCTCGTGGCTCGACCTCGCACACACGGAGCTCGCCGCCAGCCCCGCCCCTGAGCCCGCGAGTTGCCACCGCTGGTGCGCGCTTGCGTGTTCACGATGGCCGTTGAGCTGGGTGTGAAGCTTGCAACTGAATTCACCAAATATCGACCATGATCAGGACAAAAGCAGCGCAAAGTATCACGGGGACAATCGACAACAAGAGCACGACCAACATCCACCAACAACACAAGTAAGGTTGGTAGGAACAGGACGATGAGCCAGGGGCGGAGACAGGGAGGGACGAGCAGGGGTTAGACCCCTGCCAATCGCTCGCCCCCCTCAACAAATTTTAGCAGGTAATATACCGTATGTACGGGCTAATGGCCGGCTGCCGCAGTTAATTACTCACTAGCCCATATATTAATGAACCAGCACCGAATTAGAGAACCCCAAAGCCCAGCAGAAAATAGCCCATGTACGGTCGTGGCTGGCTTATTGTGATCGATGAATCGATTTGATCATGACCGGCGTGTGTGTATGTTCTGCATTTCCGCTAGGGTTTTGCCGCTGCCGCCGGCCAGATATAGGAACTTCTGTAATCCGTTTAGATTTTATTGTTGCCGTTATCCTAGACCTAGAGCATAGCAGTAGCTTGTTAGGGCATGTCTCTCTCTAAGTAGTTTTGGTGATTGATGACAATGCATTTACGGACTAATCATGTGCATTGAGCATTTCAGATATTCATTCATTAGCACGAGACGATTCTTTCCCCTCAGAGCTCAAGGTGAAGACGGTGTAGTCTCCTTCTTTTTGGTTTTGGTGGACTTGAGTCGTAGGAGACACTGTACTATCAAGAGGGGGTCCGTATTGAAAAGGCTAGGGTGGAATCACATGTACACATCTCTTTCGCACCCGCGGCTCCTTCCCTCGCTCTTGGAGTTTACCTTTATCGCGGAAGTGGCATGAGAGTGGCGCTAGCGGTAGTACCGCTGGGCCAGAGCGATAGTACCGCTTATAGCCACAGGCGGTAGTACCGCTGGTCCTCAGCGGTAGTACCGCCCATGGCCATAAGCGGTAGTACAGCTCCGGCTCCGCGCTGGTACCGCCTCGACTCGAGTCCCGCGCATCTCGTGTCAGGTTCAGCGGCAGTAGGGGTGGTAGTACCGCTCGCAAGCGGTAGTACCGCACCTACCACCGCTGCTAGTGCCGCCCGGGCTCGCGCTCTCCTGCCCCTTCTCCCTCTGAGGCCTCTGCTCACAGTCTCCGCGGTAGTACCGCTGGGGCTCATGGTAGTACCGCTATAGGCAGCGGTAGTACCGCTCCCCTGAGCGGTAGTACCGCTCTATGCGGGCTGAAGTGGGGATAACGGTTGGATTGTTTCCCCCACTATAAAAGGGGGTCTTCTTCCCCAAGAAGACTCACCTCTTTTCCCCCAAGCTCCATTGTTGCTCCAAAGCTCATTTTCGCCCGATCTCTCTCCCTAGCCAATCAAACTTGTTGATTTTCTAGGGATTGGTTGAGAAGGCCCGGATCTACACTTCCACCAAGAGAAATTTGATTTCCCCCCACTAATCCCTTGCGGATCTTGTTACTCTTGGGTGTTTGAGCACCCTAGATGGTTGAGGTCACCTCGGAGCCACATTCCATTGTGGTGAAGCTTGATACGTCTCCAACGTATCTATAATTTTTTATTGTTCCATGCTATTATATTATCAATCTTGGATGTTTTACAATCATTTTATAGCAACTTTATATCATTTTTTGGGACTAACCTATTGACATAGTGCCCAGTGCCAGTTGCTGTTTTTTTGCTTGTTTTTTACTTCGCAGGAAATCAATACCAAACGGAGTCCAAACGCAGCGAAACTTTTTGGTGATTTTTTCTGGACCAGAAGACACAAGTTGGGCCAAGAAAGTACCTGAGGGGGGCTCCGAGGGGAGCACAACCCACCAGGGCGCGCCTGGGGGCCGAGGCGCGCCCAGGTTGGTTGTGCCCACCTCGGCCACCTCCCGCACCGCCTCTTTGCTCTATAAATACCCCAATATTCCAGAAACACTAGGGGAGTCGACGAAAATCAATTCCAGCCGCCGCAAGTTCCAGAAACCACAGATCCAATCTAGACACCATCACCGAGGGGTTCATCGTCCTCATTGGTGCCTCTCCGATGATGCGTGAGTAGTTCATTGTAGACTTACGGGTCCGTAGGCAGTAGCTAGATGGCTTCCTCTCTCTCTTTTGATTCTCAATACAATGGTCTCTTGGAGATCTATTTGATGTAACTCTTTTTTGCGGTGTGTTTGTTGGGATCCGATGAACTTTGAGTTTATGATCAGATCTATGTTTTTATCCATGAAAGTTATTTGAGTCTTTTGATCTCTTATATGCATGATTGCTTATAGCCTCGTATTTATTCTTCGAATCTTTGATTTAGTTAGGCCAACTAGATCAATTTTTTTTGCCATGGGAAGAGGTGCTTTGTGATGGGTTCGATCTTATGGTGCTTGATCCCAGTGACAGAAGGGGAACCGACACGTATGTATCATTGCTATTAAGGATAACAAGATGGGGTCTATTTCTACATAAATAGATCTTGTCTACATCATGTCATCGTTCTTATTGCATTACTCCGTTTCTCCATGAACTTAATACACTAGATGCATGCTGGATAGCGGTCGATGTGTGGAGTAATAGTAGTAGATGCAGGCAGGAGTCGGTCTACTAATCTTGGACGCGATGCCTATATAATGATCATTGCCTGGATATCGTCATAATTATTTGAAGTTCTATCAATTGCCCAACAGTAATTTGTTTACCCACCGTATGCTATTTTTCTCGAGAGAAGCCACTAGTGAAATCTATGGCCCCCGGGTCTATTTTCTCATTATATATTTTCAGATCTATTTTGCTATTTGCCTTTTTATTTATTTGTCACTTTTATTTTCAGATATATATTTCCAAAAACCCAAAAATATTTTGCTTCACTTTATTTTATTCGTGATATATTTATCCAACCTACTACAATTTATCTCACACCCGTTTGCCAATTTCTGGCGCCGTTACCCGAAAGGGATTGACAACCCCTTTAACACGTCAGGTTGCAAGTATTTGTTCTTTGTGTGCAGGTGCTGTTTACGTAGTGTTGCTTGGTTCTCCTATTGGTTCGATAACCTTGGTCTCATCACTGAGGGAAATACCTACCGTTGTTGTGCTGCATCATCCCTTCCTCTTTAGGGAAATACCAATGTAGTTCAAGCCAACATCAAAGCTCCGTGTTATCGTTGGGAGCCTCCAATCAAGTTGTGGAGATTGCCCCAACCTTGTTTGTAAAGGTTCGGTTGCCGCCTTCAAGGGCACCACTAGTGTAATCACGACATCTCGCATTGTGTGAGGGCGTGAGGAGAATACGGTGGCCCTAGTGGCTTCTTGGGGAGCATTGTGCCTCCACACCGCTCCAACAGAGACGTACTTCCCCCAAAGGGAAGGAACTTCGGTAACACATCCTCGTCTCCATCGACTCCACTTATGGTTATCTCTTCCCTTTACTTTGTGCAAGCTATTGTTGTGTTGTATCCTTTGCTTGCACTTGTTGTTGTTGTTGTTGTTTGCATCATATAGATTGCTCACCTAGTTGCACATCTAGACAACCTATTTGTTGCTAAACCTAATTTGTTAAGAAAAGATAAAAATTGGTAGTTGCCTATTCACCCCCCCCCCTCTAGTTAACCATATCGATCCTTTCAATTGGTATCAGAGCCTCGTCTCTTTATTAAGGGTTTCACCACCCGAAGAGTATGGTTGACACTGGGGAGGAAGTGCCCGAGGCCGTAGAGTTGACTTCGATCACTCGAGACGACTTAAATGAAGCTATGGCTTCACTTAAGACGTCTATGACGACCGAAGACAAGTCCATGATTAAAGAATTACTTGAGGGGATGAAATCCACTCCCGATCCCTTGCTTGTGGTTAATCCCACGGCATCTGAGTCGGAGGCCAATTCCGCCAAGGAAGCGGCTAAAGGTACTCATGTTCCTTACCCTCATGAAAAGAATGGGACGGGAACCTTTGCCTCGGTTCCCCCTCCCCTGGTCTATGGAGGACCGGTCCCCACAGCTCGCATTAATATTCATGGTCCTCCTCCCAAGCTTGTTAAGGGTGATTTTGCTAATTGGGTCGGTCTTTCGCATTAAGTCTCATTTGAATCATTGCTCAACTAACCTTTGGAGAATCATTGAGCAAGGCTTCTACCCGCATGATCCAAACAACTTCACCCCAAGAGAAGAAGTGGACAATCAATACAATCACTCCGCATTGTTCATTCTTCAAGAAGCGGTCCCTCCCGAAGATCTATCGCACCTATGACCTTTCACTCGTGCAAATGATTGTTGGGAGCACATTGTTTCGATGTACAAGGGGAGCTCAAGCATCCAACGGTCCAACTTTGAAGTGGTCCTTGATGAGGCCGATGAATTTATGATGCTTGAAGATGAGGATCCACGTGATCTTTATCGGAAGGTGACTACTATTGCGGTTGCTCTCCAAGACCATGGAAGCAAGGATACGGATGACACTTGGATCAAGCGCAAGTTCCTCAAGGCCATCATGCCATTCAACAAGGCCATGTCTTCCGTGATTCGTCAAAGGCTGGACTTTCACTCCTTAACCTCAAGTGAAGTGTTGGATGAGTTTATTGCCATGAACATCATGAACAAGACAGCCGACAATGCTCTTGCTCGTGTCCGGTCAAACAAAAGCACTCCCACCCTTGCTTTGAAGGCCAAGGCCATTCCGGAAGAAGAAGAGGAGTGTGGCCCCGAGGACACCAAATATGCTTACCATGAGCACATGGCTCTTGCGTCAAGGCAATTTTGGAGCAAGAAGAGGAACTCAGGGCCCAACTTCACCGAGAACAACTCAAGTGGGTCAAATAACAAGCAACGTGTAAGAACTTGCTACAATTGTGGCAATGTGAGTCACTTTGTGGTGGATTGCCCCTACGAGAAGAGGGAAGACAATGGTGGCAAACTCATTCGCAAAGATAAAGCCAAGTCCTTCCCTAGCAAGAACAACTTCACCAAGAAGACTCCTCCAAAGGGCTTGGTGGCACATGAAGAGTACTCCTCCGACGATGATGAGGAAGATACAAGTGGAGAAGGAATGGCAATGGCAACCATTGCCATTGCTACATCTTCTCCCTCCAAGGTGTCTCTCTTCGGCGCCCCCAACGAAAACACCATTGCCAAGTGTCTCATGGCCAAAGGTATCAACAAGGTAACTCCTAACATCAAAACCACCATCATTACTACTCCTTCATTGTTAGATTGTGTAGATGATAGTGAGGTGGAGAAAGTTGATGAGAATGAGTTCACCAAGTTTGTGAGCAAGCTCAAGGGTGAGTCCAAGAAGCACTTTGTTGCTCTCTTGGAACAACTTGGTGAGGCCAATGATATCATTGAGTCACATGAGGATACTATCTCCAAGTTGGAGGGGCATAGTCATGACTATGCCGATGAGATTGCGGATCTTTCCATTGCTCTAGAGGAAGAGCGAGATCTTCGTTTGACTCTTGAGGAGTCACACAATGTTGATCATACTAAATTGCAAAAAGATCTTGATCATGCTATTGTTCTTACTCGTGTGCTTAAATCCGAGAAAGCCGCACTTGGGGTTGGCCATGATAGACTCAAGGAAGAATTTGATACACTTGACAAGGCTCACAAGGTCTTGATGGGTGTTCATGCTTCTCTCAAAGAGTCTCGTGATCAACTCCAAGTGAAGCTAACCAAGGAGATTTCCACTTGTCCTCCCTTCGTTCTAATTGATAATGCCCATGCTACTAACCCTTGTTGCGAGCATGTGCATCTCGTGGAGGAAAATGCTAAGTTGAAAGAGCAACTTGAGAAGGGCCTTGTGACTTGCATACAAGGCGAGAAGAACCTCAATGACCTTTTGCGCAATCAAAAGGAAGTTGTAGGAAAGGAAGGACTTGGATTTGTACCCAAGTCAAAGAAGAAGAAGAAGAACAAGACCAATCAATCTCTCCCGCTCAAGGACACCTTTGTCAAGGCGGGTGAGGGTGCTCATGAGAAGAAGAAGAACAAGGAAGTGGGTGGTAATGCCAAGAAGGGCAAAACCGCCCCTAGCAACGAAGCCGGCGACTTTAACCCCTCTTATGTTTTGTGACATGCTAGTGATGGGCATGTTTATGCTAAATTTGTTGGTTCTTCTTATGAGTACATTGAATGGTCTATTTGGGTTTCCTAAGACCCTTGTTACTAACATAAAAGGACCCATTCAAAAATGGGTACCTAAATCCAAGCATTGATCTCTTGTAGGAGTTTGCTTCCGGAGGGGTGTCATGGTTGCTCGATAGTGGAGCAACAAATCATATGACCGGGAGCAAGGACTTGGTGGTGGATGTGCATCCAATTCCATCTATGCCCACCCATGTCCAATTCGGTGGTGCTTCAACTTCTAAGGTATTGGGCTTGGCAAGGTGGTCATCTCTCAAGATTTATCTATTGAGAAGGTCATGCTTGTTGAGTCCCTTGCATACAATTTACTTTCCATTCGTCAACTTGCACTTATGGGCTTTGCAACATTCTTTGATCTTGATACTGTGGCCCTTTTGTGGATCAAGACTCTTAAAGTAGCCTTTGTTGGGCATGTCGAGAACGGTCTCTATGTGGTGAACTTTTCGGAGCGACCCACTAAGACCGCGACTTGCCTAATGGCTAAAGTTGATGTGGGTTGGCTTTGGCATCACCGCCTAGCCCACGTCAATATGAGATCTTTGCAAAGTCTCCTCAAAGGGGACCACGTGCGTGGACTAACAAATGTGAGTTTTGCCAAAGACCGTGCTTGCAGTGCTTGTATCGAAGGAAAGCTTCATGAAACGGCTCACCGACCATCGACTATCATCTACTCAAAGAGGCCCTTGGAGCTCCTTCACATGGATCTCTTTGGTCCTCCATCCTTTGATAGTCTTGGTGGAAGAAAGTATTGCTTGGTGATTGTGGATGACTACTCAAGATACACATGGGTATACTTCTTTAAGAGGAAGAGTGAGACTCAACAAACCGTCATCAACTTTGCAAATGAAGCTCAACGTTAACATGAAGCAAAGATCTTGATGATTAGAAGTGTCAACGGCACCGAGTTCAAGAACTACACCTTGGATGAGTTCCTTAGTGACGAGGGGATCAAGCACCAATATGCCGCACCCTATACCCCTCAACAAAATGGTGTGGCGGAGAGGAAGAACCGGACGTTGATGGATGAGGCAAGGACCATGATGGCGGAATTCAAATCTCCGTACAACTTTTGGGCTGAAGCCATCAACACCGCATGTCATGCTTCCAATAGGCTCTACCTCCGCAAAGGCTTGAACAAGACTCCATATGAGATTCTTACCGGCAACAAGCCCAACCTCAAGTACTTCCGGGTGTTCGGTTGTAAGTGTTTAATTCTCAAGAAAGGTGTTCGTTTGTCTAAATTCGAACCTAGAGCTCAAGAGGGCATATTTGTTGGTTATGCTACAAACTCTCATGCTTACCGTGTTCTCAACAAGTCCACCGGACTCATTGAGGAGACGTGTAACATGGAGTTTGATGAAAATAACGGCTCCCAATTGGAGCAAAGTGGTCTTTGTGGTGTAGGTGATGAAATTCCTCCTCAAGCCATAAGAAGAATTGGGATTGGTCAAATACTCTCCATTGAGGAACCCCTTGTGGTCGAAGGAGAAGGACAATGCTCTACTCAAGTGGAGCCATCACCTACGCTAGACCCACACGCTTCCGAAGAATAAAATGAAGGCCCTCAACCCCATGAACAAGATAAAGGGCAAGATCAACTCCATGGAGATGGTGATGCACCAAATGATGCCCAAGATCAAGTTCATGCCTCCGAGCACACTCAAGATCAAGAGCTAACTCAAGGTCAAGAGCAAGCTCAAGATGATGCTCAAGATCAATAGCAAGCTCAAGATCAAGAGCAAACTCAAGACGGTGCTCAAGATCAAGAGCAAGCTCAAGATCAAGAGCAAACTCAAGACGGTGCTCAAGGTGTGCAAGATGATCCTCAAATGCCCATCGAGGAACTTTTGGAGTGTCGTGCCGCTAAGGTGGCTTCCAAGCTCAAGCATCAATAACATGTCATGGAGAATGTGCTTGGAAGCTTGAGAAAAGGGGTAACTACTCGTAAACAATTGTCGAACTTTTGTGAGCATCACACGTTTGTTTCGTGTGTTGAACCCCAAAAGGTACATGAGGCGCTTGATGATGTGGATTGGGTTGAAGCTATGCACGATGAACTCAACAACTTTAAGCGCAATCAAGTTTGGGAATTAGTGCCAAGGCCAACGGAGGAACATAATGTCATCGGGACCAAATGGATCTTCAAGAACAAGCAAGATGCGAATGGTGTGGTTGTTCGAAACAAGGCAAGATTGGTGGCACAAGGCTACTCCCAAGTCGAGGGTATCGACTACGGTGAAACCTTTACCCCCGTTGCTCATCTTGAATCCATTCGCATGTTGCTTGCATATGCATCTCATCATGATTTTAAATTGCAACAAATGGATGTGAAAAGTGCATTTCTTAATGGTCCTTTGAATGAGTTGGTGTATGCCAAACAACCTCTGAGATTCGAGGATCCCAAGCTCCCCACTCATGTATACAAACTCAAAAAGGCGCTCTATGGCCTTAAACAAGCCCCACGTGCGTGGTATGAGCATCTTGCCGAGTTGTTGCAAGATCGTGGGTTTGAAATTGGAAAATCGATCCCACTCTTTTTACTGAGAGGGTCAAAGGGGATTTATTCGTATGCCAACTATATGTTGATTATATTATTTTTGGTTCTCCTAACAAATCTTTCAATGATGAGTTTGCCGCACTAATGACCGAGAAGTTTGAGATGTCTATGATGGGAGAGTTGAAGTTCTTTCTTGGGTTCGAAGTCAAGCAAAGAAGAGAAGGAACGTTCATCAACCAAGCCAAGTATACCCAAGACATGCTCAAGAGATTCAAGCTAGATGATGTCAAGCCGGTCAAGTTTCCCATGCCCACCAAATGCAAGCTTGACAGTGATCCCAATGGTAAAGCGGTGGATCAAAAGGTATATCGTTCCATGATTGGATCCTTGCTTTACCTTTGTGCATCTAGACCGGATATCATGTTGAGTGTGGGAATTTGTGCATGGTTTCAAGCCACACCTAAGGAAAGTCACTATGTGGCGGTCAGGCGAATCTTTCGATATTTGGATCATACCCCAAACTTTGGCTTATGGTACCCCAAAGGAGCAAGCTTCGATCTCATGGGTTACTCGGACTCTGATTGGGTGGGAGATTGTGTGGAGAGGAAGTCAACTTCCGGAGGGTGCCAATTCCTTGGTCGCTCTTTGGTAAGTTGGTCTTCGAAGAAGCAAAATTGTGTGTCTCTCTCGTCCACCGAGGCCGAATATGTAGCCGCCGCAAGTTGTTGTGCACAATTGCTATGGATGAGGCAAACTTTAAAGGATTACAGTGTCACTTGTGACAAAGTGCCTCTTCTATGTAACAATGAAAGTGCTATCAAGATCTCTCACAATCCGGTGCAACATAGCAAGACAAAGCATATTGAGATTCGTCATCATTTCATTAGGGATCACATCAAGCGTGGAGATATTGAGATCATCTACATCAACACTCAAGAGCAACTAGTGGATATCTTCACCAAGCCTCTAGATGAAGCAAGATTTCGCGAGTTAAGGCATGAGCTAAATATCATTGATTTGAGCAATGTGGCTTGAATCTAGGCACACCCCACCGCACTCATCATTATATCTTGCTCTAGATGTGGGCATGGACATAGGGGGAGTGTTGTTCTCTCAATGAACTCTTCCTCCCCCCATTATGCATAAATCGATCACGTCTTTCACATTAGCCATTTTTTATGGCACTTGTGCTTCAAAGATGAGTTGTGGTCATGGGCCCAAGGTTAAAATCTTCGCGGTGCCATACCACTTGACTCAAACATAGGTGGCCTCGGCCACCGCCCTCTCCTTGAGAGGAGTGTTGTTTTCCTTTTCCTCTAGTTGGTTTGGTTTGTGTTTTTGTTGTGTTTTGCTTCTAGGCTCTCCGTTGGTGCATCTCTGGTTGTTGGTTGTGTTTTGCTCTTTGAGTTGCTCCCTCGGCTCGTCTCGGTGTTTCTTTTTGTAGAAGCTAGGCCTTTTTCTTGCCAGTCTGTTCGAGTTTGTGCTGGGCGGTACTACCGCTGGGGATGGGCGGTACTACCGCTGAATAGCATCATGCGGTACTACCGCCCGCCCGAGCGGTACTACCGCTGCGGGGCGGGACTAGGGGTTATGAATCGGGCAGGGGGAGTTTTTCTCCCCCATACCCATTCGTCTCGCCCCGTCCGTTCCTCTCTCGCTCCAGAGACGAACTCGCCGCGGGAGGCCGCCGCCGGGCCACCTTCTCCAGGCCATCCTTCGCATTTCCAACTGGTGGAATCGATCCCCACCCCTTCCTCTTGCCATGGATGCTGGTATTGCCCCCGTTCTTCTCCTCGTTGCTTCTTGTTTTCAGATCTAGGCTTTTGGGGCAATAGTCTTAGCATTTATCGATTTTTGGCCAAATCGAGGCTTGAGTAGGATGTTGAAGGCTGCTAGACTCGTTGTATTGATGTTTGGTAGGAGTAGTCTTGAATTTGGCACCCCCGGTAGTACCGGATTTAGTCGCGACAGTAGTCAAAACCGCCATCCTCCGCCTCGGGCGGTACTACCGCTCCCCAGGAGCGGTACTACCGCTTGTAGGCAGTAGGCGGTACTACCGCTGGCTAAAAGCGGTACTACCGCTGGGGATGCCAGCCTCCATTCTTCTCGTACCAACCATTGATCTTTGTTGCTTTTCTGCTGGCTTATGCTCGTTTTCTCTATTTGCTGTCTTTGTACGTGTGTGTGGTTCCAGGTGATGGCCCTTCGGAGCACCCTGTCCGTCGTGTCAACCCCGAGCGTCCTGGAAGATCAAAGCGCTATCGCACTTCTGAGGCAGCTGATGCATCTTCAAGTGTTCCTCCAACTCAGTCCAAGCCGCCTTCCAAGAGCGTTGCGAAGAAGCCCAAGACGAAGCCCAAGTCTGTGACAGAGATGATTGCTAAGGAATTCTGTGTGGCTCGTGGCCGCAACCCGTATGATCAAGATCAAGATCCAGCTCTTGTCAATCGTCCCTTCTGGAAGCGGTTTCAGTTCTCTGTCTTCTTTGATGTGCTCAAGGCAAAGAAGAATCTCTATGTTGATGTCCGCTCCATCGACATTGGGTATCTGGAGAAGGATCGTGCCTACTTTGGCGAGGCACTGGATATGTGTGCTTAGTTGAACATTCTCAAGATCATGGAGTTCAACAAGGATTTTGATGCGGAGATGGTGGCTCAGTTTTATGCCACGGTCCACCTTGGCACTGATGAGGACAGGACTTTGACTTGGATGACAAATGGCAGACTTTTCTCAGTCAAATGGAAAGCGTTCATGGAACTGTTGGATGTTGAAGACCAAGGACTTGACAACCCGGTTGGCTTTCGTCCTCACAAGAATGAAAACTCTACTCACAAGCAAGCTCTCTGGGCCTACAACACAATGAAGGTTAACATCGAGACAGGGAAGAAGACTTATGAGCTGTTTCCTTTTCTGGACATCCTTCATCGCATCTTCAGAGAAACTCTTTTTCCTTGCATTGGGAACTTGGATATGGTCCATTCGTACCTCGTGGATATGTTACTGTTTTGCCAGCATGAGAAGGACAGCAGCACAGGAGATTCCTTGGATATTTCTCATGTCATGTGGTCAGAACTCCTCTCTGCCATCACCGAGCGCAAGTGTCCCATCTATGCCCCCTACCTTATGTTGCTCATTGAGAAGGCATGGGCGCACACTTATCCTGGTGTCATGCTGGAGACCGGTGACTTGGTCTCTCACGAGATTAAGCATCTGAGACAGAAGGAGCACTGGGGCACTCCTATTCCGGAGTCTGGCGTTCCGGCAGGTGCTAACGAGGCTGAGGCTGATGATGATGAGGACTATGAGTCCACTGGTGTGGAGCCCTCGTGGGCTAAGAAGATCAAGCGCAAGATGAAGAAGCTCTTCTGCATGGAGTCTCACGGGCAGTATATGGCTCATGTGTCTGAAAAGAAGTCTCGCAGCCGTCAAAAGGTCCTCATGCGCCAACTGGGTGCAGAGATTGCTAGTGGGTCAGAGGACAAGATCTCTGACGAGGAGGAGTGGGTCTCTCAGCACTGCCCATGGACAGATTCAAACACCGAGCAGCCTTCTGCCGATGACGGAGGCACGGGCAATCACGCGGGGATGTGATGATGGAGATCGTCGGCTTTGCTATCACCTGTGACCGTAGCAGCACTCTTTGCCCTTTTGGTGTCTCGATGCCAAAGGGGGAGAGAGTTTAGGGATTTGTCGAGTTGCGAGTGTGTTTTATTGGCCTTGTCTTTCTCTCTCGCAAACTCTTTTATCGGTCGTTTATCATTTGCTTTGGTTTGGTTTGTGCTTATGAGACCTGGCTACTCTATCATATGGTGTGAGACATATGCTATCCTATCTTATGTTTATCTTATGTGTGTCTAGTACTTTGATAGTATGTGAGTTGCTTGCTTATCCTGTTTCTAATTTGCTCACTTACTACATCCTTGCATCCTAGCTTATATCTCTCTTATCATAGATGCAAGTGTTGTCAGGCTATAAAATATAGGGGGAGTGTTGATCCTAATGTGTGTACTTTGCATTCCAGAGGCACTCCTAATTAAGTGCACACATCTAGGGGGAGCCCATCTATATTTTGTAGTCTCTGGGGTTCGCTTATTTTTTTGTCATATCTTTATGCAAATCCTGTGTTGTCATCAATCCACCAAAAAGGGGGAGATTGTTAGGGCATGTCTCTCTCTAAGTGGTTTTGGTGATTGATGACAATGCATTTACGGACTAATCGTGTGCATTGAGTATTTCAGATATTCATTCATTGGCACGAGACGATTCTTTCCCCTCAAAGCTCAAGGTGAAGATGGTGCAGTCTCCTTCTTTTCGGTTTTGGTGGACTTGAGTCGTAGGAGACACCGTACTATCAAGAGGGGGTCCGTATTGGAAAGGCTAGGGTGGAATCACACGTACACATCTCTTTCGCACCCCCGGCTCCTTCCCTCGCTCTTGGAGTTTACCTTTATCGTGAAAGTGGCATGAGTGTGGCGCCAGTGGTAGTACCACTGGGCCAGAGCGGTAGTACCGCTTATAGCCACAGGCGGTAGTACCGCTGGTCCTCAGCGATAGTACCGCCCATGGCCATAAGCGGTAATACAGCTCCGGCTCCGCGCTGGTACCGCCTCGACTCGAGTCCCGCGCGTCTCGTGTCGGGTTCAGCGGCAGTAGGGGCGGTAGTACCGCTCGCAAGCGGTAGTACCGCACCTACCACCGCTGCTAGTGCCGCCCGGGCTTGCGCTCTCCTGCCCCTTCTTCCTCTGAGGCCTCTGCTCACAGTCTCCGCGGTAGTACCGCTGGGGCTCACGGTAGTACCCCTGCAGGCAGCGGTAGTACTACTCCCCTGAGCGGTAGTACCGCTCTGTGCGGGCTGAAGTGGGGGATAACGGTTGGATTGTTTCCCCCACTATAAAAGGGGGTCTTCTTCCCCAAGAAGACTCACCTCTTTTCCCCCAAGCTCCATTGTTGCTCTAAAGCTCATTTTCGCTCGATCTCTCTCCCCAGCCAATCAAACTTGTTGATTTTCTAGGGATTGGTTGAGAAGGCCCGGATCTACACTTCCACCAAGAGAAATTTGATTTCCCCCACTAATCCCTTGCGGATCTTGTTACTCTTGGGTGTTTGAGCACCCTAGACGATTGAGGTCACCTCGGAGCCACATTCCATTGTGGTGAAGCTCCGTGGTATCGTTGGGAGCCTCCAATCAAGTTGTGGAGATTGCCCCAACCTTGTTTGTAAAGGTTCGGTTGCCGCCTTCAAGGGCACCACTAGTGGAATCACGGCATCTCGCATTTGTGTGAGGGCGTGAGGAGAATACGGTGGCCCTAGTGGCTTCTTGGGGAGCATTGTGCCTCCACACCGCTCCAACGGAGACGTACTTCCCCCAAAGGGAAGGAACTTCGGTAACACATCCTCGTCTCCACCGACTCCACTTGTGGTTATCTCTTCCCTTTACTTTGTGCAAGCTATTGTTGTGTTGTATCCTTTGCTTGCACTTGTTGTTGTTGTTTGCATCATATATGTTGCTCACCTAGTTGCACATCTAGACAACCTATTTGTTGCTAAACCTAATTTGTTAAGAAAAGATAAAAATTGGTAGTTGCCTATTCACCTCCCCTCTAGTCAACCATATCGATCCTTTCACAGCTGCTGCCTCTGCGCTGTCGTCCACGACGCATTGATCCTCAGTGTCTTTGAACCTGGCGGCGCCGCTCATCCGTGTCAACCCTAAACATAAGGTATATCATTATGAATTAATATTATTGTTGGACTTTTAAAGATTATTGGTTAGTATTTTTGTTAGATCTATCATAAATTACAATACATACTAGTTAGATCGATTGAACGTACAATTAAACAAGGCAAAAGCCAAATGATTTATTTGGAAGTCTAGTTTATTTATTTTTGAAGTTCGTTATGTTTCAAGAATGAAGATGAACAATTAGTAAATCCCTACTTTTGAAAATGTAAATCCAAGGAGATGGAGCTAGCCCGGCTCTTATTGCACTTGATATACAAACTCCCGATTCAAATATTGTGTCACCGGTCATAGAAATTCAACCGTAAGCTCAAGAGTGGAAGCACATCATATGACAATACTTTCGTAGTTATCATTTTCTTGCTTCGCCCCCCCTATGTTCAAATCCTGGCTCCGCCCTTGCGATGAGCCATCCCATAACACTAACACCAAGTCGACCAAAGAGGGTGGTGGGATATCGAGAGAGAAGGGTATCTTTTCCACCATGTGGTTGATGCGGTGGACAGGGAACGACCAAGATCGGGCACCCAAGCAGACGAAGCGCCTGGATCCAGAAGAGTACGACCAAAGGAAGAGGCAAAGCGCTCGATCCAACATCTAAGATGTGGCGACCCTTAAATGAAGATACTTGAAAATGATGCACATAACTTTACCCTTATATATATTTTTTGTTGGACTTCATACACATATTGCAGTATAATAAACTATAAAATTGCTAATGCATTGCATTGTGCATACAAATTTGTGTGCTGTGGACTTTAGTTATTGTGTGAAGAAAAGGTCTAGAAATAATATAGACGGAATCTCAGATATAAGAACCTAACAGAAGTTTCGCGACTCCTTCGTGGGATATAAATCTTAGTATATAAAATAATGTCAGTTTGAACCTGACGAGCCGTTATCATCCGTTGCCCTAACTGAGACCATTAGCTCTTGTTGCCCTTCTATGGTGGGGATCCATAGAGAGTCCGCCGTCGATTGAATCGGTACTTATTGATTTATCAAAGAAAACATGCCTAAGAAAACATGGTTTACTTGGTAATTAAGCCAGTAAAACACGGTATAGTTGTGGCGGTTTTTCAAGTTAAACTGAGGCACGGCACCACTGGTTTCGTATGAGTGAGACGCTAATCTGGCGGCCACGAGCCCACGGTATAGGGCCTCGAGATCAGCACGCCACGTCGCCACCCCTGCGCGGCTACGCTGTCGAGACTCGAGACTGATTCCCGTTGCACTAGAGGTTATTGTGGATCACACGCCTTTCCGGTTTCGGCCGATGAATTAAAGCCATTATTACCGATGTTGGGCTCCCCTCGTGGAAATGGCACCACAGGAAGTTTCCGCGAAAGCCTCCGGCCCGGCGTAGCTGTAGCACACACGTCTGTTTCCGTGTCTGTCCACCCATCCATCAAATTACGCCTTTGCGTGTGCGGTGGATACGCGATGCAGGAGCAATTTCGGGCAAGTTTACACACGGGCCGGATTTGTCTTCGTTTCGGTCCGGCCCACGCGCCATCGACCTCCCCTATGCTCTCCGTTTTTTCCCCTCTCGTCACAAGAACTCGCACGCAGCCGGATAGGGAAGGAAGAAGAAGAAGAAGAAGCGAACCCATCCAAGCGGCAGCAGAGCAGACGGCCGGCGACGAACCAATCCAACCACCCAAACTCGTCAGCGCGCAGCCACCGCCGCAAGGTTCGTCTCCCACCCGACCTAGCCCCCTCAATCCCATCTCCTAACGGCCGGCCGCGGCGGCGGTTTCGATCCAGCTAGGAGCGGCTTCTTTAGGTTTTCCTGCAGTCAATCGACCGGGCGTGCGTGTTTCTTGGGCGTTCCTCTCCCCCCCGCGGTAGCCAGGCCAGGGTTTTCTTGGAGGAGTGGGGTCGATTTTGGCAGTGATTTGGGCAAGCTGCTCTCTTTGCTTCGTCCTGGGGATGGGGATATTTATCTTTATTACAGCATGGCATTTTTTTTCTTGATGTTTTCTCCGGCCCTTGTCCAATTTCGATCGTTTCTTTGGATTCGACACCACATCTCGTCCTGCGCGCGCCGACGGTTTGTTAGGGTTTCTTTTGCAATCTCTTGGGATGAACGACCGGCGACACGCATGTAGTAGTAGTAGTAGTATGTTTCTTGTTTGCCACCTGAATTTCCAGGTTATCACTAGTGCTCTTGTTCCTGGCGTTGATGCGTGATCCTTGCTTGCATAGATACGTACAAAACTCGGTTCCAGACTGTCGCCACGGCCCACCCACGGCTTTGAAATTTCAGCTAGATTTCAGCCAAGCGCATCTTTTCTTTTTGTTGTTGTTGTTAGTAAATTGCTTGGTTGTTGACACGGTGGCCGCATCACAGCTGCGAAATGTCCACTGGCGTAGGATACAAAGATAAGACGCTGGCAAGTGGCTGTGCAGTTTATTCTTGTTTACTTGTCTTAGACACAGATGTATATCGCTGTCAAAGAGTGTGACGCCGTGCCGTGCTGATTGATCATTAGTTGGGCGAGCCTGCTGGGGCTGAACATTTGACTTTTGACCAAAACAAATGATCAGAACCGCTTCCCAGCTGGCATCATCCTGCAGACAACGTTTAGGATGAGCATCATCTTTATCTCCCACTATATATGTATGTGCAGTGTGCTTTGTATAGTTCCCAACTTCCCAAGAACACCCTCAAGCATACAAGCCTTGGGTTTCTACTCTGCACTGAACTAATTGAGAAGCGTATGTGTGTGTGCTTTTATTCTTTCCACGCTTTTAGTAGTTCATAAGGGTGTCTTGTGTATTCTGGATTTTATTTCTTCTCCCTGGGGCTGCCATAGTACCTTTAAGTTGGGATTGTCGTTTAGATTCCTTTGAAGTATGCTGCGGTGGGAACCTGTGATATTGATATTCTGTTTCCCAGACATGGCTATCAAACAGGAGAGTGGATTTTTTGTTTCTTTTTGCATTTTTGATGACATGCTGTTCCAACATAATCTGCATATTGTTGTTTGTAATACTATTTCCTTTCCCCTGATATGACTACATATTGCAACTAATCAGGTTTTTTTCGTTTGAGACATTAGTCAGCGTATGCATACGGTTAGTCGTTATGTAAGTAAAGCCATGACTATCTGTTTTAGTTCTATGATGCTATCATTTATTAGATTTTAGTCTCATGACGCTCTCGTTTATTCATTGGCAGAGTCTCACCAAGAGTGGTCATGAGCCACTTGTGCAAAAATATTAGATTGTTTTAACCTTTTTTCTTTTTGCGTATGGCAGCATTTAATCCATCGTTTCTTCCTTTGTAGGTAAACCATGGGTGGGGTACTTGGTTTGATACAGATTGATCAATCAACAGTAGCCATCAAGGAGACTTTTGGGAAGTTTGATGCGATCCTGCAACCTGGATGCCACTGCTTGCCATGGTGCCTAGGGCAGCAGATTGCTGGATATCTTTCTCTGCGTGTGCAGCAGCTTGACGTCCGATGTGAAACGAAGACCAAGGTGACATTACTTCTGCTGTATTTGATTATTGTTTTCTACTTGGCTGAAGGTCCCAGGAGTTATTTTCATGCATGGGTGAAATACTTATTTGAAGTTCTGTTTTCATTCCATATTATTATTCATTCTGTGTCATTGAGAATACGTGCATACAATATATATGCTTTCTCATCTGAATGGGATACCTACAATTTAAACTTGAAATAACTTTACAAGCTTGTAACTGTTTGACGATGAATATCATGGTTAATCTGCAGGATAATGTCTTTGTCAACGTTGTGGCATCTGTGCAGTACCGTGCTCTTGCTGACAAGGCATCTGATGCCTTTTACAGGCTTAGCAACACCAGGGAGCAAATCCAGTCCTATGTCTTTGATGGTAATATTGTTGAACTGCAATGCACAATTTCACTGCACAGACAACTTTTCTTCATCTGCTTTGTTCTCTCATCCCATTATGTATTCACCTGAACATTGTGGTTCTATGTTTATTCTTGTTCTGTATTTAATGCTAATGGAACTATATTTATCGTGTTCAGTGATCAGGGCTAGCGTTCCAAAGATGATCTTGGATGATGTATTTGAGCAGAAGAATGAAATAGCAAGGGCTGTGGAGGAGGAACTTGAAAAGGTTTTTGTTCATCATGCATCAGTCTTCTAAAGCATATGGTAGATTTTTTTACTAATTTGATTTTATCTTCTGTGTAGGCAATGTCTGCCTACGGATACGAGATTGTGCAAACTCTGATTGTTGATATTGAGCCAGATGAACATGTGAAGAGAGCCATGAATGAGATCAATGCAGGCATGTACAAAATCCACTTACCATTTTTATCTTTGGTAGTATCAACTGTCTAGTTTTCCAGCTAAAAAAAACTGTCTGGTTTTACATTTCACATTTGGAGCAATTATTTGCCTTCCAAGAAACAACATAGTTATTTTTCATATTGAAAGGAAGAAATGAGGCGAATCATTGGGCACGGCCTTGAGTGGTCAGCAAATTGACACTGATTAAGTTAATTTCCACACATTTATATGTACGCTATCATATAGTGTTGTAATAATTCAACAAAACACATATATTCCTGCTATATTAGGAGGAATCAGGCCTGCTCATCTGTTCAATTGACACAAGGGACCCACACCCATCAGGTTGCGTTTTTGTGTGTCAAAACGTGTAATTTTTGACAGTTTTAAGTTTTAACCAATAAACATAAGTTACTTTGGAAAGTCAAGTCAAGTAGCAACCTAAATTCTTTAAAATACTGCAGAAGATCTAAAGGTACCCAGATTAAACTTGCACGCATATGCATCTATTTCAAGTTAGCCATTACTTGGTTGCTATCATGTAGCAACCATGTTTTTAGTTAAAATCAACTTAAAAATTCATCTCAAGTTACTTAAGTTGCCTTAATTCCTCCCTGCACTTATTTCTTCTCCAAATTGTCAGATAAGTACAGAGTTTATATAGAACTAATAAATGCATTTTGGCTTAGTGTAGTCCTAGGTGTCGATTACTGTTGTGAACCTTGATCCACAACAGGGTAGGTACAGTGCTTAAGATAGCCAAATGGCATGGCCACGAGGGATTGGGTATTTAGATGAGATAATAACTTGGGGAAATAGATTAATAGATAGATTATTCTTTCTTGCCTTAACCCTAGATACATGACATCCTTATATAGTGGATTTGTAGGCCCTTGACCTTTCCTAATACAGTTGGACTCCTTTGACCTTTCCTAATACGAACTCCCATCTCAACACCCAGCCTACAAAATATGCTAGCCTCCTACCACAACAATTACATTGACAGGTAGATCTTACATTCCAGACTCTTGCATTTATAGGAATTTGACCGATGTGTAGTTCATTGAAACGTTGCCCTCAAGTACGTGTAATTCTGCGAAATACAAATTTAATTTTGTAGCTCTCTGATAGTTATAAGAAACTATCAGTTATGGAAATTTACTCTTATAGTTGTTCATGTTGTCCGCAAAACTAATAATTTTTATTTCTCTTGTGTTTAATTCTTTTACCATCATACTGAATATGACGCGACATTTTTTTAGTTTTCATTCACACTTTGGTTTTCAGGGTCATAGTTGAGTTCGGTAATGAGTGGGTTACAGAGGTACATATGTGTTTTGAATGGCTTGCACAAACATAGGACTGCAATTTACTTATATATTTGATCATAACAAACCGTTCTAGTCAATTAGTACTCAAGAACAACTTAACTTTTTTCGCTGTTGTAATATTTTTTGCTTGTTATCCCTTGAAAAATATGTGCTGTAAGCATTTTTAACCTTGCACCACATATTAGCAGCAGATATGTTGGATAGCAGCTTTTAACTGTTATACTAGTAATTTATATTGCAGCTGCTAGGATGAGGTTGGCAGCCACTGAGAAAGCCGAAGCGGAGAAGATACTCCAGATCAAGAGGGCTGAAGGTGAGGCAGAATCGAAGTACTTGGCTGGTGTGGGTATTGCAAGGCAGCGCCAGGCCATAGTGGACGGGCTGAGAGACAGTGTTCTCGCCTTCTCTGAGAATGTGCCTGGGACCTCTTCGAAGGATGTCATGGATATGGTTTTAGTGACTCAGTATTTTGATACGATGAAGGACATTGGGGCCTCTTCCAAGTCTTCAGCAGTGTTCATCCCTCACGGACCTGGCGCTGTCAAAGACATCGCTTCGCAGATACGAGATGGTCAGCTCCAGGGCAGGATGGTTTGAGGAGTGTTGGAAAATGGATACCACTTTTATATGCATACTTTTTAAGTACATACAGCTTATTCTTATACTATGTGTGAGGTGAGGTTGTGCCTAGATGGATGTTAATATCAGTACTTGCTTGGGTTGTGCCACTCGTTTCTGTAAAAAATATCAGTTGTGCTATCACTGTGTTCGCAACTATTTGTGAATTGAGAGTGTTATATGTTACTATATGGTTATTATACTATAATTTCTATGTTGCTACTAGTTTTTTCATTCAACTCTTTGAAACCTTGGAATTTTGGAGATTGTTCCGAAGCTCTTCCCATTGAAATTTAGCCGAATAGGCCCCCAGTTTCTCGTTCTTACTACTTAATGATATGATTTTGTGTGCGTTCGTCGTATTGTCATGTGAGCCGCAGCGTGTTACGCTCTATGCTGAATGGCCAGCAGAGGTTCACACCCTGCTCCCCAATTAATGTAAAAACAAATGCAGACTTCGATACTCCACATTTGAAGAAAGGTTGAGTCCAATGCCAAAAATCTTTTAAGAGGTACATTCATGCCACAGTTTCCCACGAATTTGTTACAAGATGGACACTTGTGTGCACCAAAATCTAGATGATCATGCAATGCTGGATGCAAATATGTAGCTCCAAGAAGATTAAAGCACAACAATATGCCAGTCGAAAGAACAACTACTGCACCAACTTGTGGATATGTCACTCACTAGCTGCATGCATTGCCTGAAAGCTGTTTCATTCTTCTCAAGGCAACAACCCATCGAAACCTCAGCCGCTCACTGGTGCTGCAGCCTCTGCTGCCTTACCCTCGAGCTCGAGGAGTCGAGCCACAATCTCCTGCTTCTTCGCCTTCAGGTCGTCGATTTTCACATCGATTTTCTCTAGCTTTGCCCTCAGCTTGGCCGTGTCAGTTGCCTCTCCGACCTTCTCTTTCTTCTCCTTGCCCTTTTCTTTCTTCTCCTTCTTGTCCTTCTTTTCCTTCGCCGGCCTGGCCTCTTTGGCGTGTTCCTTAATGAATAAGAACGTATGTGTTCATCATACTTTTCTGCATTTTTATGACGTGCATGTTGCATTGATGTGGTTGTTGAGATATTTCATTTATTTGATGCAAGTTCCAGATGATTACCTTGTCCTTCTTCTCCTTGGGGTGAGTTGCATCTGCAGCTTCCATCTGCATTTTGGGGCAGCAGGGCGCGATGCCACAAGATTAGCCTTCAGACATGGATTCGATTCATAATCAATAAATTCAAGGGTAGAGGCAAAGGAAGCTAACTTGCCTTTGTCAAGATAACAATGATTCTGGTGAAAACAGAGATAAATTCTGGTTGTTTCAGATTGATCCCTATATAAGTGTAAATAAGCTTCAACACTTGTGAACCGTAAATTAAATGTTTGCTTCGATCAATCCAGTTTTATAGTTGTGTTGGTTGCAGCGATTTAGTTCTATAATTAGTTCGGTTTGGATTAATTTGGCACGGTGTGTGTTTGGATAAGAGGAAAAGTCTCGACAAAGGGAGCAAACCCACATGTGTTTCATCATCCAACTAAAAATAGAACTGCACGCGTTGTTGCATCCATCATTTACTTTATTTCGGGTTTGTTATGACACGGAAATCTATTTTGCAAGTATTAGAGAACATTCATGATGATGTAGACAATTTAACACAAAGAATAACAATAGGTGGCATGATTCCTCTGATCAAAAGTTTTGATTTCTTTTTGCACTTGCATCTTAAGATCAAACTATTAGGCAAGACTAATGAGTTGTCACAATGTTTGCAATGGAAAGATCAAAACATTGTTCGTGCAATGGGTTTGATTGGGGCCACATTGCAGAAACTTCAAGATGCAAGATAAAATAGTTGGTATCACCCCTTGAAAGACATGAATGGCTTTTTTGTTTGTTAAACACAACATTACATTGCCAAACATGGATGGTACAATACCCGCTCGAGGTCGTTCAAGGGGCGTGGTTGTGACGCCCCCGGCTCGATCGTGCACTAGTCATACACGCAAATGCACACGATCAAGCCTAAGGACTCACGGGAAGATATCACAACACAACTCTAAAACATAAATAAAGTCATACAAGCTTTATATTACAAGCCAGGGGCCTCGAGGGCTCGAATACGTAAGCTTGCGAACAAGCGTCAGCGGAAGCATCAGATATCTGAGTACAGATATTAAAAGAGAAACAGAAAGGCCTTTAGAAAGGCGGGGCAAAATAAAACACTACGATCGAAAGGCGAAGGCCTCCTGCCTGGGACCCTCCGATCCTACTCCTGGTCGTCAGTCAACTCATAGAAGAATCCATCCTCTGGGTAGTAGTAGTAGCGATCGTCGGCAGGGCAGCTGTCTCAGGGGCTCCGTCATCTTGTTACGACAAACTGATATGGGGAGAAAAGGAAAACAAAGCAACCGTGAGTACTCAGAAGTACTCAGCAAGAAAGGATCTACACTACATATGCAACATTTTCAAAGGGAGGCTGTATATGTGGACTGGGCTGCAGAAATGCCAGAATAGAGAGAAGGCCTAGTCCTATCGAAGACTAGCATCTTCAGAGGTCTTGCAGAAATAGAAGAGAGTAGAACAGTACAATATAATGTAGTAGTATCATTAAGTCTCATCCTCACCCAGAGATCCTTTCTCGACTCCCTGCGAGAAAGCAATCCCAGAGCCATACAGTCATCAACCTCATCCGGAGATCCCTTCTCGACTCCCTGCGAGAAGCAATCCCAGAGCCATAGTATCCAAGTATCCAGTTCTAAATTGTATCAATCAGAATACAACTCCGAGTGTCCTTTACCGTAGGACCGGCTATCGATAGAAGTTTTCTTTCCTGCAGGGGTGCACCAACTTACCCAACACGCTCGATTAACTCCGGCCGGACACACTTTCCTGGGTCATGCCCGGCCTCGGTCAAACGACACATCGCAACCCTACCTACAGCTCAGCAGAGAGGTCCCCGCCGGTCTACATCCTAAGCGCAAGGGGGTCTTGGCCATCGCCCCTCGCCCTCCGGGTCGTTGCGCACATGGCTCAGATCCAAGCACCACCGCAATGGCGCCAATCACTCCATGCCGCACTGCTGAACTGGACGTCTGACAGAGCTTTCGGCTGATGCATACGATGCAGAATGCCCATACTATGCCCACGTGATGGTTAGTGCTATCAGACCAGAGGCCTGCTCGGATCAAATATCCAAATCGTTAGGACTAGGGCTTGCGGTAACGAGCAGAGACTCACGAAAGATGTGACCCCGTCGCCCCGTCTCGAGGACTTGCTGCAAGGGTTAAGAATGCCCGGCCGCGCCTCGTACTCACCACTCGGGCACCACACAGGCACCCGTCTTCACAACACTCGCCTCTCAGGCGCACGCGGGTACCCCTTAGGGCCGACCCGCCTATCCAAGGAACAGTGTAAAGTCCAAGTATCCGTGTGTCCATAACATCAGGGGAATCCGAGGTATCACCCTCGTTTGATTTCCCACTCGATGTATCCGTCAAGGTGAACTCGGAGGAATCACCCTCACTGGGTTCACACTTGAGGTGTTGTACGACAGCGTCGTTACCGGAAGTGGTGAAGGAGGAATCACCCTCGATGACCACGACCGAATAGCTACTCTACAGAGTTAACATCAGAAGTGCTACAAGAGGTTTCACCCTCGGCACTCGATAGTAACGCTGCAATGTCGTTACAACTAAGGGGGGGTGATGTGCGGTGTAGGGTCCTGGTCTTCAATCCCGTTGATCAGGTCTTCTGACGATCCAGCGCGGCAGTCGGGATAAGTGGGGTCACTGATAGGTCTCTACCCAGCCTATACTAAGCAGTTTAGGATATGCAGGTAATTATCAACAGCAGGTTACAATAAACAGGCTATGCATCAGAATAGGTAAAGCGGTAGCAGCAGCAATTCTAATGCAAGCATGAGAAATAGAATGGGCGATATCGGGATGATCAAAGGGGGGGGGGGGGGGGCTGCCCTGACGTTTCTCGGCGGCAAGGGCAAGGTTCTCAGGGTTGTTGAACTCCGGAGCTGCGTCGGTCTCGGGGACGACGTCGGGGTCGGGGGCTATCGAGAGAGAAGAGGGGGAGGAAACAGTATAAATATAGAGCAAACATGAGCATGACAAATACGATACATGGTGCTAGGGGTAGTCTAACGCAGCATTACACGTATCAGACGGAGCGGGAGAATATCTGACGATATTTCCCGGGTCTTTGGAATTATCGGACAGAGGATAAGAGGGAACGGTTGCAAGTTCGGATAGTTAGGGACGCGTGACGGACAAACGGACTGCGTATTCGGATTCGTCTCGTCGTTCTGAGCAATTTTCATGTATAAAGTTTTTCGATCGGAGTTACGGATTAAAAGATATGATTTTCTAAAGTTTTATTGATTTTCTGGAATTTATTTAATTAATTAAATTCGAATTATCCAAAACAATGCGGGGGTGACGTCATCATGACGCAGTGCTGACATCAGCAGTCAACAGGGGGCCGGCCAGGTCAAACCTGACCAGTGGGGCCCACGTGTCATAGACTGGACTAATTAACAGAGTTAAATTAACTAATCTAATCCTAATCAACTAGCGGGACCCACCTGTCAGTGTCTTATACTAATTACAATTAGTTTAAAATTTGATTAGGGTTAATTAGGTGCTGGGGCCCACACGTCAGTGTCAGCAGGGAACAGTGTCCCACGTTGACCGAAGTCAACGTGGTCAAACAGACGACGGGGCCCACAGGCAGTGTCTCAGGGTGGGCCCCACGCTTGGCCACGTCGGACGCCGGCGGTGAAGCTCCGGCGACGCAGATCGCGGCGGAGGGGCTCGGGAGTTCGCCGGACTCGGCCGGATTCGCGCCACGGGCCACCGCTTGATGCCCCGCTGGCTGGGATCGAACGCGGGCGCCAAGCCGCGTTGAATGGGCGCAACGGTAGGGGCGGGGGTGGTCGCTATCGACGACGGCGACGGCGGGCCGCACCGGTCGGAGCGGAACTCGTCGGGCTCATCGATGCGATGCAAGGAAGGTATCTTGGGGGGCTGCGTTCGAACGCCCGAAGCATTGTGCGTCGAACGGCGCAAGCGGGGCGACCGGAGGTGCACTAGAGCGACATGTGCGGCGACGACCGACGGCGGCTACGGGCGGAGCTCGACGGACCTAGACCTACGGCTCATGCGCGAGTGAACGGAGTGGGGGAGGAGATGCACGAGCTCACCCCGGAGCTGGTGGCGTGCTCAGACGCGTCGGGGAAGGGCTGGAGGCGGCGAATCGTCGGTGAGGTCGCGGCGGAGTCCGGCGAGGGGAACGGGCATGGGCGGCACTGCAGATGATCCTCGGCTCAGGCTTGAGGGCAGAGTCGATGTGGAGGTGCGCAGTGGAGCTCCTGGACTTGGTAGCGGCGTTCGGGGCCGTCGGTGGCCGCGGTGGTGACGATGGCACGTCGGCGGGGGCGCTCGGGAGAGAGGGGAAAAAGGGAGCCGAGCGAGAGAAAGAGGGAGAGAGTGAGTGAGGGAGAGGCCAGGGGGCACGGGGGCGGCGGCTTTAACCTCGACGGGCGGCGTCGGCGCGTTGTCGACCGTGGGGCAGGGGGGGCCGGCGCGGCGGGTGCGGGCGAGGCGACAACGTGCGAGAGGGGGAGCAGTAGGAAGGAGGAAGGGGAGGTGGGCTGGGCCCTCTGTGCTGACTAGAGCCCAGCCACTCGGGCCTTTTATTTTTATTTTTATTTTCTTCTCTGTTTTTCCTTTTAACTTCTGTTTTGCGAATTGTTTAGCCCCAAATAGAATTTTGTAAAATGGGAGACCTAGTCCACAAATACCAGTGCTTTATTCCCTAACACTTAAAGTTAGTTTGGGCAAAACATCATTTCATATTTGTTTTAAATAAATTAAAAGGTTACTAAATATTATTTTCAGCCACTGTTTTAAGTTGTTTGAGTCACTTATCCAATTTTAATAATGTTGTTTACAATTTTAACATAGCCTCTGATTTATTTGCTATTTAATGAACAATTTAGTTTCTATGTTGGACAACTTTTATTTTTCACTTTCATTTAAATTTGAATTTTGACTTAGGAGTTGAAAAGCATTATGATGCAAATGATGATCATGCACTGTTAATCATGCTGACTTGGCATTATCAAAATGGAATTACTGTGGCTAACCACTGGGGGTGTTACAGTGGTGGTCAAATGGTAACTTATATTCACCACTACAGGTATGAAATATTCAGTGTTGTGCATGACCAAATCATTACCGAGTTTAATAAATGCTTTGCTGAAAGATCTACTCAATTGTTGAGATGCATTGCTTTTCTTGATCCAAGGAACTCATTTGTTAATTTTGATGAAGACGAACATGTTGAACTTGCTGAGATGTGTGCTGGTGACTTCTCCATAAACGAGATTTCTTGTGTCCATAAAAACCAACTTGAAACATTCATTTGCTGATGTGAGAGCTAATCCAGATTCTGTGAGTTGTAGTAACCATGGTTTTCTTGATGTGAAGATGCTTTAGATTAATAGACATGTCATTTTTTTATTTGGTATATCGTCTCATTGAGTTGCAACATTGATTTTGCCAATTGCAACCACATCAGTGGAAAGAGATTTCTTAGCTACGAGTATTATCAAGACTGAGTTGACGTATAAAATGGGGTGATGATTGGATGACTTATAGCATGGAGTGCTATATTGAGCGAGACGTATTTGCCAGTATTGATGATAATGCTATTGCATATCTCTTTCAATCCTAAATATCTCGCAAAGGGGTTTGCCTCGTCATAGTTGTAAGTTTTTAGATTTGTATCAATGATAATTATTTCACTTGATATTTATGACTTTTCTTAAAAATTATACTTTTGATGCCTTTAAGGTGTTGGTTCTTCTTCTACCATTGATCATGTTATGAGAGGCACAAATGAAGTAAACAATTGGTTCAACACTGTTTTTTATTCTCATATTATTGTTTGTAGTTTTATCATGTGTTGGTGGATTGTTAAGCATTGAGTTCAAATTATAGATTTATTGAGCAATTGAGCTTTGTTTTGTATGTTTTTGCACACGTTTTTGTTGGAACGAATAACAATAAAATTAATCAACTTTACTCAGTGGTGGGTATATGAAATGGTGCTAACATGGGGCACACTAGATATCAAGGCCAATTCCAGTGATGCCCGGCCTTGGTCGCGGCGGAGCGAGAGTTCAAGGCTAGTGTGTTGGTCACGGTTGCACAGGTGGGCCGCATGTATCTTGGGGACCCCGCATTGGGGAGCTCGTCTAGAGCACGCGCGAGAGAGACGAGATAAGAGGCGACAACGAGCTCACGCTGTCGGGGGCGATGGACGGGAGGCTGACAAGGAGGAGGCTATGGAGCTCGCCTCCACAGATCAACGATGACAGGCCATGGATGGCACCGGTCGCCACGGATCTTCCTCGACGCCAATGGAGTGTGACGATGATGGTCTCCCTCGACGTGGTGGCCTCACCGGAGGAGGAAGTGGTGGGGGGCTTGCGCGACACAAGGGATGTTAGCAGCGACGACAGGCACCTCAATTTGTGGCGGACGACCACTACTGCAACCATGGGGTGGTGAGTGGCAGGGATGAAGGATCGAGCCACGAGCTGCTCATGCGCCTGCAACCCTAGTTTCATGCTATTTATATTATGATTCTTGCATGCTTTATATGTAATTTTATATCATTTTTGGGAACTAACCTAGTGCCCAGTGTCGGTTCCTGTTTTTGCCTATTTTATTGTTTCACAGAAAAACAGTACCAAACGAAGTCCAAACGTGATGAAACTTTACGGTGATTTTTTCTGGACCAAAAGGGGCCCTGGAAGCTTCGGGAGGAGGCCATAAGATTTATGAGTGGGCCACAAGCTCACACGACGCGCCCCCAGGGGGGCACACCACATGAGCTTGTGGGCCCCTTGTAGCTCCATTTGACCTAATTCCACTTTCATAAATTCCTTAAAATTTCAAAACCACCAGAGCGAGACCCGAAACAATTATTCCACCGCTGCAAGCTTCCGTTCTTCCATGATCCCATCTGGAGGCCTTTGTCGGTACTCTGCCGGAGGGGGAATCGATCACGAAGGGCTTCTACATCAACCTTGATGCACCTCCGATGTTGGGTGAGTAGTTCAGCACATGCCTACGGGTCCACAGTGATTAGCTAGATGGCTCTCTCTCTCTCTCTCTCTCTCTCCCTCCCTCTCTCTCTCTCTCTCTCTCTTTGGCCAATTCGATGTAATCTTCTTTTGCGGTGTGTTTGTCGGGATCCGATGAATTGTGGGTTTATGATCGGATTATTATTCGGAAGTAATTGAGTCTTTTCTGAACTTTATTATGTGTGACTGTTATAGCTATGCAATGCTTTGCGATCTATGAGTTTTCTTTGGCCAATTTGATGATTAGATCTTCAGTGGAAGTGGTGCATAGTAGTAGGTTCAATCTTGCGGTGTCCTCACCTCGTGACAGAAGGGGTAGCGAGGCACGTATTTGTATTGTTGCTACTAAGGGGAAAACGACGGGGTTCAATCATATTGCTTGGTTTTATTCTGTCTACATTATATCATCATACTTCATTCATTACTCTATTTGTCATGAACTTAATACCTAGAGAGGCAAGCATAGAAGCGCTCTCACAAGTAGCACGTGTATCCCACAATGTGACAGAGCAGTCGTCATCGCTGCTCCTGGAGGTTCCCGGATGTTCAATGAAGTTTTTGCGTCCCATAGATCCCAAAAGTTGCCAGTCCGGTTGTCGGTGCCAAAGACCTCCTTCTTCAGCTCCTAGTCCGGTTATCCGTGGCAAAGGCCTCACTCTTTACCTGGTCCGTCCTACTTTGTTTATGCAAAGCACTTCGATATGCTTGCACGGTAGGCTTGGACAATCTTTGCCGCATCAGGATCCAAGTCCGACCATCTTCACGAAAAACATTATGGAGTCCTGTGAAGCAACATTTTTCTTAGGCTTCTTCACTATGAGCTTAAGCTTCTTGTCTTGCTTCTCCATGAAGATGTGAAATCTCTACGTCTTCTTTCCCTTCTTCACCTCATTGCGTAGGAAACTTGTCTCCTCCTTCTTCATCTTGATGTCCTCGAGCTTCTCTCCATCTTGGTCTCCACCCCTTCCGGCTTCTCCTTTTCTCCACCCACTTCCTCCCCCGAATTGACAATCAAGGAGGTCCACTTGCTTTGCCCATTCAACTTCAACCAACAATGCATATGGATGAAGTGCTTCTTCTCCACCTTGTGGTATAACCTACACGCATGTACATGCTAGTAAAGGAAGATAATAAATGGTCAACAAGTTGCAACATTGAGCAAATCAATGAAATGGCCAGCACATACAACAACAAGCCACAAAACTTACAAGATCTTGGATTGTCGTGCCACTTGGCCATGAGTGTAGCACTCGTTTTTTGGAAGGCCGCAAAATTTGTTGACACCCTCTTGATTGTTGTACCATCGATGGCTGAGTAACTTCAAATTTTGCTGATGGATCACTTCCTTGCGGTAGGGACCGTAGTGCTTTTGCTCATGAAACCAAACATGCACGGCCAAAACGTGGCACCCCTTCGTTCTGTGCCCTGAAACAAATCTATACTAGTGGTCAACCATGCCTCACACAACAATTCCCCCTCTTTGGGGGAGAATTTAGTCCCCTCTGCTTCTTCTTTGGGTCGGTACTCGACGACCACTCCTTGTATGGATCCATGTTTTGCTGCTGGGTGTCTTGTTGGTGTCTGACTACTGGGTGCACATTTGTTGGGTGTATGACTGTGGTTGTTTCTTTGGCTGGGAGTCATCCACTTACCCGTCTTTGTAGGCGCCTCCATCGTGGATAATGTTCATCATCGCCTCATCCTCTATCGTTGGCCGCTTGGTTGAGAAATTCTGATGAATAGTGTCCAGGCATTGATGGACAAGTGGTCCACTGCTGACATCCATGACTGGACAAACCCCGACAACCACAACTCTGTGAAGACGTAGTCAGTGTTTAGCTCGACGCTGAATGAGACTCGATGGCCAGCGGTGAAGGAGGACACATACTGCTGTATCGACCAGTCTGCATCGACTGATGTGGGGTGACTAGACCAAGCTAATGCAAGGCGTAGTAGTAGGGCGGCTTCAGTTGGGACAACCAGCACATCATGCTTTACCGGATGAGGTTCGCCCTGACCGGCCGCCTACGCATCGCTCGCCTTCTTCTTCGTCTTGTGATGACGGGCATTGATGTCTATTACGGAACTTTTCTTCTGGTAGACTCTGTTGGGCCTCCAAGCGCAGAGTTTTGTAGGACAACAACAAATTTCCCTCAAGTGGATGATGATGACCCACAAGTATAGGGGATCAATCGTAGTCCTTTCGATAAGTAAGAGTGTCGAACCCAACGAGGAGCAGAAGGAAATGACAAGCGGTTTTCAGCAAGGTGTTTTCTATAAGCACTGAAATTATCGGTAACAGATAGTTTGGTGATAAGATAATTTGTAACGGGTAACAAGTAACAAGTGTAGCAAAAGTGCAGCAAGGTGGCCCAATCCTTTTTTATAGCAAATGATAAGCCTAGATGAACTCTTATATAAAGCAAAGCGCTCCCGAGGACACATGGGAATTACTGTCAAGTTAGTTTTCATCATGCTCATATGATTTGCGTTCGTTACTTTGATAATTTGATATGTGGGTGGACCGACGCTTGGGTGCTGTCCTTACTTGGACAAGCCTCCCACTTATGATTAACCCCTCCGGCAAGCATCCGCAACTACGAAAGAAGAATTAAGATAAATCTAACCATAGCATGAAACATGTGGATCCAAATCAGCCCCTTACGAAGCAACACATAAACTAGGGTTTAAGCTTCTGTCACTCTAGCAACCCATCATCTACGTATTACTTCCCAATGCCTTCCCCTAGGCCCAAATCATGGTGAAGTGTCATATAGTCTACGTTCACATAATACCACTAGAGGAAAGACAACACACATCTCATCAAAATATCGAACAAATACCAAATTCACATGATTACTTATAACAAGACTTCTCCCATGTCCTCAGGAACAAACATAACTACTCACAAAGCATGTTCATGTTCAAGATCAGAGGGGTATTGAATATCATTAAGGATCTGAACATATGATCTTCCACCAAATAAATCAACTAGCATCAACTACGAAGAGTAATCAACACTACTAGCAACCCACAGGTACCAATCTGAG
Source organism: Thinopyrum elongatum (assembly GCA_011799875.1). Taxonomy (NCBI): domain Eukaryota; kingdom Viridiplantae; phylum Streptophyta; class Magnoliopsida; order Poales; family Poaceae; genus Thinopyrum; species Thinopyrum elongatum. Next base: position 560,545,304 of record CM022300.1, read on the forward strand.
GTTTTGAGACAAAGATTGAATACAAGAGATGAACTAGGGTTTGAGAGGAGATGGTGCTGGTGAAGATGTTGATGAAGATTGACCCTCCCACGATGGAGGATCGTTGGTGATGACGATGGCTTCGATATCCCCCTCCGGAGGGAAGTTTCCCCGGCAGAATCGCTCTACCGGAGCCCTAGATTGCTTCTGCCCAGGTTCCACCTCGAGACGACGGCGCTTCGTCCTGAAAGCTTCCTTCTTATTTTTTCTAGGTCAAAACCCTCCATATAGCACAAGATGGGCACTGGACAATGGCCAGGGGGCCCACAAGCCCTGGGGGGTAGGGCGCGCCCCCAGGCTTGTGGCCTCCTGGTGGGTCCCCTTTGGTTGTTTCTTTGCCCAATATTTTTTATATATTCCAAAATAATTCTTCATAAAGTTTCAGGACATTTGGAGTTGTGCAGAATAGGTATCTCAGATTTGCTCCTTTCCGGTCCAGAATTCCAGCTGCCAGCATTCTCCCTCTTCATGTAAATCTTGTAAAATAAGAGAGAAAAGGCATAAGTATTGTACCATAATGTGAAATAACAACCCATAATGCAATAAATATTAACATAAAAGCATGACGCAAAATAGACGTATCAACTCCCCCAAGCTTAGACCTCGCTTGTCCTCAAGTGAAAGCCGAAATCGATAATCATGTCCACATGTTTAGAGATAGAGGTGTCGATAAAATAAAATACAGACATGAGGGCATCATGATCATGTTTTTAAAACATCAATATATTGTCATATAACTTCTTATGCTAAAGTGATAATTCGTTCACAAGGTAAAGTATGGATCAAAAACTTTATTGAAAACTAACAAACTATGATCTCGGTCATTGAGGCAATTGCAATTTATCATAACATCAGAAAGAGTCAATGTAAGAGCTCTTATTTAGCAAGTTCACATACTCAACCATCATTTAATCTTTCATGATTGCTAACACTCACGTGATACTTATGAGATCAAAGCTTCAATCAAACACATAGGAAGATAGGGGCTTATAGTTTCACCTCCTAACCATTTACCTCAAGGGTAACGTCAACAATAATAATTTATGAACACCTACATCCGAGTGGATATATATATGTCTGGATCTTCCGCAACACATAGTGCTTGACAAAAAGAGAAAATATAAAAGGAAGGGTGAAGATCACCCTGACACTTGAATAAAGGTAGAAGGTAAAATAAAAGATAGGCCCTTCGCAGAGGGAAGCAGAGGTTGTCATGCGCTTTTATGGTTTGATGCACGAAATCTTAATGCAAAAGAACATCACTTTATATTACCGCTTGTGATAGAGAACTTTATTATGTAGTCCGCCGCTTTTATTTCTTCCCCATCACAAGTTCGTATAAAGTTTATTTTCCTCACACTAAAAGATCATACATATTTAGAGAGCAATTTTTATTGCTTGCACCAATGACAACTTACTTGAAGGATCTTACTCGATCCATAGGTAGATATAGTGGACTCTCATGGCAGAACTGGGTTTAAGGTTTTGGATGCACAAGTAGTATCTCTAATTAGTGTGGAAGTTTTGGCTAGCATAGGATGAGAAGCAAGCTCAACATGTTGGAGGATCCATGACAATATAACTTCTATTCGGATATAAGAAAACATAACCCATTATGTTGTCTTCCTTGTCCAACATCAACTTATTAGCATATAATATTTTAATGAGTGCTCACAATCACAAAGGATGTCCAAGATAGTGTATTTATATGCGAGACCTCTCTTTCTTTACTACTTCCTATTAATTGCAACAATGACCAAAACTATGTTTGTCAACCCTCAATAAATTTCATGCGGCATACTTCTTATATGTGAAGTCATCACTCTCCATAAGATTATTATATAATATTTTATTTCTTTTATTCTCTTTTCCTTTTCCAAGAACAAAGCAAGAAAGCAAAGCCCTCAACTCAAAACTAATCTTTATTATATAACTCTCGCACTCGATTACAAAGATAGATCACAAAGCAAAACTCAAAGACTAAATCATACTAAAACTTTTATTCTACTAGATAACAATAAAACCAAAAGGATCGAACTAAGGTAAACGATAAAAGTAAAGATGTGATGGTGATACGATACCGGGGCACCTCCCCCAAGCTTGGCAGAAGCCAAGCGGAGTGCCCATACCCATGTACTCAAGTCTCTTCCTTCGGAGGTGGTGGTGATGGAGTTGATGGTGTGGGAGGCTTGTCCACTGTCTTCCAAGGCATAGGCTCACCATCGTAGAAGGATGAATGAGTCTCCGGAATCCTCAAATCTGTAGCCAAGCTCATCCTCTTAAATCTATATTCATACTCACAGTTTTGGTTTTGCAGGTCATAGATCTGGGCTTGGAGATGCTCGATTTTCTCATGAAGCTTGAAGATGGCCTTTCCAATATCATTGGTGTCCAGCTTGTCGTCACGGGTGAATTCCGTGATCATGGAGTGATTGGCATTGAGTCCGCGTTCCACCATCCCTTGGCACTTAAAGACCTCCTGCTCCACCGCTTCGAGCCTGGACTCCACGTTGCCGGTCCTCCTTGGCCCTTGAACATCCCGGATGTGAAGCACCCCCTCACGCATCTCGATGGTTTGAGGGTGTTGCAGCACCTCCGGAAGGTAGGGGTTGATGACCTTCTCGTAGAACTTGTCCTTGGGAGCACTTGGGGACGTCATGGCGATCTAGATCTGTCAGAAAAATAGCTCGAAACAAGAATAGAGGATATTGCCGTGATACGGTGGTCAAAACCTTCAGGAGATTATATAATGAATTTTTACCATGCAAAACAAGTATTCTGGGAGAAAACGGAGTCCGGAGGGCACACGAGGTGGCCACAAGCCTAGGAGGCGCGCCCAGGGGGGTAGGGTGCGCCCCTACGGCTTGTCGCCTCCTCGTGCGCTATTCGGACTACTTCTTATTTTCCTATTTTTTTAAATGTTCCTAAACGGAGTAAAATTGCTTTTGGAAAACTTTTGGAGTCGGTTTAGTTACCGTATCACATACCTATTCCTTTTCAGGGTTCTGGAGCGTTCTGGAAGGTTTCCCTCATGTACTCCTCCGGTGTTATGGTATGAATACTATTAGTTTCAACATTTATGGGCGTACCTAAGATATAATGTTTGATTCTTTGCCCATTCACCACCTTCGGGTTATTGCCCTTGACATTGTTGATCTTGATGGCATCGGAACGATAAACTTCTTCGATAATGTAAGGACCTTCCCATTTGGAGAGAAGTTTTCCTGCAAAAAATCTTAAATGAGAATTGTATAGCAAGACATGGTCACCTACATTAAATTCGCGCTTATGTATCCTTTTGTCATGCCATCTTTTAACCTTTCTTTAAATAATTTGGCATTTTCATAGGCTTGGGTTCTCCATTCATCAAGTGAGCTAATGTCAAATAACCTCTTCTCACCGGCAAGCTTGAAATCATAGTTGAGTTCTTTAATTGCCAATAAGCTTTATGTTCTAGTTCGAGAGGTAAGTAACATGCTTTTCCATATACCATTTTATATGGAGACATACCCATAGGATTTTTATAAGCAGTTCTATAAGCCCATAATGCATCATCAAGTTTCTTAGACTAATTCTTCCTAGATCTATTAACAGTCTTTTGCGAGATCAATTTTATTTCTCTATTACTTAATTCTACTTGACCACTCGACTGAGGATGATATGGAGATGCAATTCTATGGTTAACATCATACTTAGCAAGCAATTTACGGAAAGCTCCATGAATAAAGTGTGAACCACCATCAGTCATTAAATATCTAGGGACTCCAAACCTCGGGAAAATAACTTCTTTAAGCATTTTAATAGAAGTGTTGTGATCAGCACTACTAGTTGGAATAGCTTCTACCCACTTAGTAACATAATCCACAGCAACTAAAATATGAGTGTACCCATTGGAGGAAGGAAAAGGTCCCATATAATAAAATCCCCAAACATCAAATGGTTCAATAACAAGTGAATAATTCATAGGCATTTCCTGACGTCTACTAATGTTACCAATTCTTTGACATTCATCACAAGACAAGACAAACTTACGAGCATCCTTGAAAAGAGTAGGCCAATAAAAACCAGATTGTAATACCTTGTGTGCAGTTCTGTCTCCAGCATGCTGTCCTCCGTAAGCCTCGGAGCGACACTTGCGTAGGATTTTTTCCTATTAATGCTCAGGTACACAACGTCTAATAACACCATCTACTCCTTTATAAAGGTGTGGGTCATCCTAGAAGTATTGTCTTAAATCATAGAAAAACTTTTTCTTTTGTTGGTATGTGAAACTAGGTGGTATAAATTTAGCAACAATATAATTAGCATAGTCTGCATACCATGGAGTACTACGAGAAGTATTTATAACAGCTAATTGTTCATCAGGAAAGCTATCATCAATGGGTAGTGGGTCATCAAGAATATTTTCTAACCTAGACAAGTTGTCTGCTACGGGGTTCTCAGCTCCCTTTCTATCAGTAATATGTAAATCAAATTCTTGTAGCAAGAGAACCCACCTAATGAGTCTAGGTTTAGCATCTTTCTTTTCCATAAGGTATTTAATAGCAGCATGATTAGTGTGAACAGTTACTTTAGAATCAACAATATAAGATCTGAATTTATCACAAGCAAACACAATTGCTAAAAATTCTTTTTCAGTAGTAGCATAATTTCTTTGAGCACTGTCTAGAGTTTTACTAGCATAATGGATAACATTTAATTTCTTATCAACTCTTTGTCCTAGAATAGCACCAACAGCATAATCACTAGCATCACACATAATTTCAAAGGGTAGGTTCCAATCAGGTGGTTGAACAACAGGGGCAGAAATTAAGGCTTTCTTAAGTATTTCAAATGCTTCCACACAATCATCATAAAAAACGAATGGAACATCTTTTTGCAAAAGATTAGCGAGAGGCCTAGAAATTTTAGAGAAGTCTTTAATAAATCTCCTATAGAAACCAGCATGACCAAGGAAGCTTCTTATACCTTTGATATCTTTAGGACACAACATTTTTTGAATAGCATCTACTTTAGCTTTATCAACTTCAATACCTCTTTCGGAAATTTTATGCCCCAAGACAATACCTTCATTCACCATAAAGTGGCACTTCTCCCAATTCAAGACAAGATTAGTTTCTTCACATCTCTGCAAAACTCGGTCAAGGTTGCTTAAACAATCATCAAAAGAAGTTCCGTATACAGAAAAATCATCCATGAAAACCTCAACAATCTTTTCACAAAAGTCAGAGAATATAGCAGTCATACATCTTTGAAAAGTAGCGGGTGCATTACATAAACCAAAAGGCATACGTCTGTAAGCAAAGGTACCAAAAGGGCATGTAAAAGTGGTTTTTTCTTGATCCTCTTGTGACACAGGTATTTGGGAAAAACCAGAGTATCCATCTAGAAAGCAGAAATGTGTATGTTTTGATAGTATTTCTAGCATTTGATCAATAAATGGCAGAGGATAATGATCTTTCCTAGTAGCTTTATTTAATTTTCTAAAATCAATTACCATCCTATAACCTGTGATAATTCTCTCTGGGATAAGTTCATTTTTATCATTACGAACAACAGTAATACCTCCCTTCTTAGGGACAGAGTGAACAGGACTTACCCATCTACTATCAGCAATAGGATAGATTATACCTGCTTCCATAAGCTTTAGTATTTCATTTCTTACCACTTCTTTCATCTTAGGATTCAACCGTCGCTGGTGATCAACAATTGGTTTAGCATCAGGTTCCATATTAATTTTATGCTGACATAGAGTGGGACTAATGCCCTTAAGATCATCAAGAGTGTATCCAATAGTGGCACGGTGCTTCCTCAGAGTTTTCAATAATCTCTTTTCTTCATGCTCTGAAAGGTTAGCACTAATAATAACAGGATATATCTTCTTTTCATCAAGATAAGCATATTTCAGAGTATCAGGTAATTGTTTAAGATCGAACACAGGATCACTCTTGGGTGGAAGAGGATCTCCAAGAGTCTCCATAGGCAAATTGTATTAGAAAACATGCATTTCACTGGTACAACGAGGTGCTATACAAACAGTTTATAACCCCTTTCCGCGACGGCGTTTTGAACCGTCGCCAAGTGAGTGACTGCGATAGGAGGGTCCTTCCCACACGACCCAGAAACCATCGGGGATATGCCCTCCTGGCACACACGCTCGGCAAAATGAGGCCGTGTGCGACCGGCCAGCGATCAAATACGGTTATACGTACAGTTGTGCTAAAAAAAATTACAATTATACAGGCCAAATCATTTCCGGTCTTAAGTACATCCCACACAATCAGTCCCCGCTAAACGTTTCCGTTCGTATGTACATTCCACACAGTCAATCCAAGGAATACGTTTCTGTTAGTATGTACATCCCACATAGTTAATCCAAGAAGTACGTTTCCGTTCGTATATACATCCCACACAGTCACTCCAAGGAAAACGTTTCCGTTCGCAGGTACATCGCACACAATTTTTCCCATTAAATCGTTTGTGATAGCGTTGCCATTGCACACGATATTAACAATTTTATCGTTTGCATTATTCAATGCATCACACATGATGCGTAGAAGAAACTGTGTAGCAAAGGCTGTCCATCACACACACTTTTTATGTGGTAAACATTTGCGCAAGGTGGCCTAACGCAAACAGTTTTCACGAGGATGTCGTGTGTGATTGTTCATTGATCCAACACGGTTTATTCCTAGAAACTGTGTGCGTTGCCTGAGGTCATCGCCGATGGTGTTTTCTCAATAACCGTTTGCAATAGAAAACCCAATTAGCAAGCTAATTGGCCATTAGCAGGCTAATTGCCCTATTATTAATAATCCATTTATTAATCTAATTGACATTTCATATTAAGCACACAATATATTTCATTTCCATATTAAGGAAGCAGGATTTCATAATTGAAATACATTAGAGTACAACATCATATAGCTTCAGCACTCAGCTACCCCATTACACAACTGCACCAGCACCAAGTTTCACATGCAACATCTATAACCTTTCGAAATTAGCATCATAGACGGTACATAGACAGATGCATCTCATCTGGAAAACTGCTGAAGCGGAAGGCGAATATTGAGCCTTCATTGATGTTGAAGGTCTTTGCAACTTTAGGCCAGTGCCTGTGGATGATTGACCGTCCATCCTTCGTCCTCTTCAGGAACACTTCAATATTGAACCGTGGGTGTTGTATGAAAACCTTCCTCGCTTCCTGACCATACAGGTGGTTTGAGAGGTAATCATCAGTGAACTGCTTTGGAAAGGCCTGAAAACAAGGATGTGCATAAATATCTTCTCTATATTGGAAATGGGGCAAAGGAACAAAAAAAGGCAAGGTATAATAGTTAGTACCATCTTGTAGTGAACTGACGTCTTCTTCATTGTGCAGACAAAGATCTTGTTGTTTTTTGTTGCTAATTTCTTTATCCTAACAATCTTTCTGAGTTTCTTGACTTGACTGATATTCATGGACAACTCATTTCCCCATATGCAAAAAGGGTCGAACAATGGGTCAAAACCTCTGACAACAGGACTTACATGTGCAAGACCAAATTGTTAAAAACCTAAATATTAGAATGGTTCCTGCAATTGCACAATAATGTGCTATTAGACAAAGGACCATGCATGTGCAAACCTCGATTGTAAACCTCAGTGCTTCCCATTGTTTCCCTGCAACACATATAAGGTAGTTAGTCATCAGGTTAAGTGAGGGTTCGCATGCTATCAGTAAAATATATTGATGAAAAATAAGCACATTGCAGATTCATCAGATTAATTCAAGCCACATGAAAAACCCATTTATCCAAACCAAGCATGATTAAGAACTAGGAAATATAGCAGTTTAAATGTTTCTCATGTATTAAGTGCAGCCAAATTCGATTTATTCCTCACATGCACAACAATACAAAATTCTACCCATGACAATTGGACATCGCATTGCAGAATTGAACCAAGCAGTTAACTAAACACCACAACAAATGAACCAAACATTAACTGAGCACCACATTGCACAATATAACATACTCCTAATAGAAGATCAGACAGTTAACCAAACCAAGCATGCTTAACAACTTGGAAATATAGCAATTGTATTTGTTTCTCATGTATTTAGTACAACCAAATTTGATTTATTTCTCACATGGTATACAATAACAGAATGCACCCACAACAATTGAACATCGCATTGCAGAATTGAACCAAACAGTTAACTAAACACCATAACAAATGAACCAAACGTTAAATGAGCACCACATTGCACAATGTATAACATACTAGAAGATCAGACAGTTAACCAAACCAAGCATGCTTGACAACTTGGAAATATAGCAATTGTATTTGTTTCTCAAGTATTTTGTAAAGATAAATTCGATTTATTTCTCACATGGAAGACAATACAAAATTGCAGCCTGAAGAATTGAACATCACATTTGCAGAATTGAACCAAACAGTTAACTGAAGATGACAACTAATTAACCAAACAGTTAATAAGTGAGCACCACATTGCACGACATATAGAACATATACACTAGAGCAACAGATTGCATGGTAAAAGTAGATAGCACAATTCACTAGAATTTGTTAAGGAAAGGTAGGAGCAGCACATGCAACGGGTAAACCGATCATGCTTAACCGGCATAGCTAGCAAACTAAACATGGGTCCTTATAGTGAGCTAATAAGACAAGCTACTCCTCATCGTCAGAGATATCGATGATGATTGGCTCCTTGGACATGGAAGAGGGTGAGGACTCCACATCGTGGGTGCCCTCGTTGTAGTGGTGAATTGCCTGAGCTGCTCCGGGCACCAACCTGCTGGCTCTCGAGTTGAGGTAAGCACGTGCACGCTGAGAAAACACCTCGTAGTCTTCGTCGAAGGCACCGAGGGTGGCCTCGAGAAAACACCATGAACTGTCGTTTAAAGCAGCCAACCGCATCACGGCATCGGCACGCGAGGCCTCGACAGTGGCCTCGACAGCGAGGTGCTCCTCCAAGATCTGGGGGTCGACACGAATGGCAGCCATCGCGAGCTCATCCGTGCGTGCAGCCGCGATTTGCTTCTGCGCTGCCAAATGCTCCTTGAGCTCCTGGCTATACTGCATGCACCATGGCTTAGGGCGGCGCTTATTTGGGGGAGGGGTCGGTGATTTGGGTGGAAGGTGTTGCGCCGGCGGTCGGGGCATGTGGGATGTGGAAGGAGGAGGAGGATGGGGGTCGGGTGTGGATTACCTGCCTGGATAGACGAGGCCGAGCAGCGTGAAGGAGGGTCCCCGGGGAGGAGGCGGCGCTGCAAGCAAGGAGTGAAGGTTTCAACTTGGAAAGGAAGGCGGAAACAAGGGAAATGTGGCTTTTGGTAAGGGGGAGGGGGCGGGGAGGTAGATATTTCCGCGGAATCCGAAATTTTTGAATCGGTGCAGCGAAAAAACTGGCGCGCAAAGTGTCATCAGACACGGTCCCTTATTCTGCACTGTGTACGATATGTGAACATCACAAACGATTCATATAGCTTAACCCGTGTGTGATGAGTTTGAACGTCAAAAATTTTGGTTTGAATTTCCCTGGTTACAGTGGTCATCCACGTCATTGCATAATTTGGGTACACAAAGGAGACTACAACACACCCACACTTCTTAATCGAGCAAGTTCAGGAATTAAACAGAGCTAGCTGACCTAAACATTACTCTAACAAATTAAAGACCAGCACTCTTAATTAAACAAAACTTAGAGTACTACTACGGTTGGTGCTCGTCGATCTCCGCTGCCTCCTCCATGTCCAGCTCGCGCCCGACGGTCTCCTGGGGAAGGGGCTCCATGGCATCCATCGCACCATACTTGGCAAGCATCTCGCCATCTGCGTCCGCCATCTCTTTGGAAAAGGCCGCCATGAGATGGGCGTGGGCGGCCGCGATCTAGGCTTGGACGGGCTCCGTCGTGGCAAGGTATGCGGTGGAGGAACGGACGGCTGCTCGAACGCTCTCGGTGATTGCCAACTCTTCGGCCGTGGGTTGCCGACCGTTGTTGGAGAAGCTTCATTCGATTTGTGCGGTGACCGCCATGAGCTGGGCGTGGGCGGCCTCGACATGGTCGTGGGCGGCCTCCATCTGGGCTAAGGCCATCACTGCGGAACGGACAGCTGCTGTGCCGCTCTCGCCAGTTACTATCCCCGAGGCAGATGTTGCTGCCGCCACCTGAGAAGCAACAGCGGCCGTTTGGGCTGCCTTGGTCGCCCGGTAGCAGATTGCGGCCGCGCTCATGCACCTTGTTAGCACGCGCATGGCGGCTGCGGCCGCGCTCTCGCCGGAGTGGGCTGCCGAAGTTGCCCTCACGACGCGGGTCCACGTCCCCATCTTTCACCGGCGATGATTGAACAGTGAAATGATATTTGGGAAGTGAGCTAGTGTGCTTGACATGCCGGCTGTGGACTGTAGCCGACGCACCTTCTCGCGTAAGCCATAGGCGTACTATACTCCGACGGTGCTCCAAGATATTTTGTACTGCATCTCACACGGTTGGTGATAATAAACTGTGTGCGATCTACTTGATTTTTCATCATGATTTGAATTACATAATGGGGTCATAGCGGCAATGGAGGGTGTTTGAATTGCTAGAACTTTTATCTGCAGTGAACATGCAACTATAGGTGTGTCGTAAAAAAATTGGAATTATTCAGGGTTCGTTTGGACATTTTTATACATTAACTTGGTTTTCTAGCCATTTCAGGTGCCCAATTCAAAATTAAACTACATGCACATGCTTCGGTGCACCAACATGGGTTGTAAAATCATATATGTGTCCATGGGTTTATGCTTATGTCCCATGCAAGAAATGGGGATGAATTTCGAACACCACAGCACCGTGGCTCTCCGGAAAACGTTGAGGTACTTGTTGTTGTAATTCTAGTAGATCCAAAACCCGTCTGAAATTCATGAACCTTGGCATGCTATCATGGAATGGCATCAACATGCTGGGGTAAAAAATATTGTCCCATTTGGGGCAGGTTATGGTATAAGCTTCTCACAAACCAGAGCTTCTCACAAGAAGCCTCATGGTTCCGTTAGGGAAACGTGCCACCTTTGTGGACAAAACGATATTCGCCTCTCCTTGCTTTCAATTTTTTCCTGGTGTCAACATAGAGCAACAGGAGTGTCGTGTTAAATTTTGGAATTTTTTGGGGATCGTTTGGACATTTTTGTATGTTAACTGAGTTTTCTAGGCATTTATGTGCATAATTCAAAATTGAACTACATGCACAAGTTCCAGTGCATAAAAATGGGTTGAAAAATCGAATGTGTGTCCTTGGTTGCAAGCTTAGGTCGCATGCAAGAAATGAGAATGAATGTCAAACACCTTGACACTGTCGCTCGGCCGCTAACATTGAGATACATGATTTTAAAATTCTAGTAAATCGAAAACTCGTCTGAAATTCATGAAACTTGACATGATATCATGGAACGACATCGACATGCCGTGGTAAAAATATTCTCCCTAGGGCAGGTTTGGGTATAAGCTTCTCGCAAACCAGAGCTTCTCTCACAACAAGCCTGATGGTTTCGGTAGGGAACGTGCCACCTTGGGGGACGAAACAATATCTGTTGCCTCTTCTTACTTTCAAATTTTTTCTCATGTCAACATAGAACAACATGAGTGTTGTGTCAATTTTTTGGATTTTTTGGGGTTCACTTGGACATTTTTATACATTAACTGAGTTTTCTATGCATTTATGTGCATAATTCAAATTTGAACTACATGCACATGCTCCAGTGCATATAAATGGGTTCAAAATTGAAATATGTGTCCTTGGTTGCATGCTTAATTAAGTCCCATGCAAGAAATGAGAATGAATGTCAAACACCTTGCCACCGTCGCTCGGCCGCTAACATTGAGATACATGGTTTTTAAATTGTAGTAAATCGAAAACGCGTCTAAAATTTATGAAACTTGACATATTAGCATGGAACGGCATCAATATGCCGTGGTAAAAATATTGTCCCATTTGGGGCAGGTTGGGGTATAAGCTTCTCACAAACCAGAGCTTCTCACAACAAGCCTCATGGTTACGGTAGGGAACGTTTCACCTTTCTGGACAAAATGATATCTGTTGCCTCTTCTTGCTTTCAATTTTTTTTTCTAGTGTCAACATAGAACAACATGAGTGTTGTGTTAATTTTAGGATTTTTTTGGGGTTCGTTTGGACATTTGTATACATTAACTGAGTTTTCTATGCATTTATGTGCATAATTCAAATTGAACTATAGGCACATGCTCCAGTGCATGTAAATTGGTTGAAAAGTAAAATTTGTGTCATTGGTTGCATGCTTAGGTCCCATGCAAGAAATGGGAATGAATGTCAAACACCTTGCCACCGTCGCCCGGCCGCAAACATTGAGATACATGGTTTTTAAATTCTAGTAAATCCAAAACTCGTCTGAAGTTCATGAAACTTGACATGCTATCATGGAGCGGCATCAACATGCTGTGGTAATTTTTTTGTCCCATTTGGGGCAGGTTTGGGTATAAGCTTCTTGTAAACCAGAGCTTCTCACAACAAGCCTGATGGTTTCGGTAGGGAACGTGCCACCTTTGGGGACGAAACGATATCCGTTGCCTCTTTTTGATTTCAATTTTTTTTCTAGTGTCAACATAGAACAACATGAGTGTTGTGTTAATTTTAGGAATTTTTCGGGGTTCGTTTGGACATTTTTATACATTAACTGAGTTTTATATGCATTTATGTGCATAATTCAAATTTGAACTACAGGCACATGCTCCAGTGCATGTAAATTGGTTGAAAAATCAAATCTGTGTCCTTGGTTGCATGCTTAGGTCCCATGCAAGAAATGAGAATGAATGTCAAACACCTTGCCACCGTCGCTCAACCGCAAACATTGAGATACATGGTTTTTAAATTCTAGTAAATCCAAAACTCGTCTAAAGTTCATGAAACTTGACATGCTATTATGGAGCGGCATCAACATGTTGTGGTAAATTTTTTGTCCCATTTGGGGCAGGTTTGGGTATAAGCTTCTCGCAAACCAGAGCTTCTCACAACAAGCCTGATGGTTTCGGTAGGGAACACGCCACCTTTGGGGACGAAACGATATCCGTTGCCTCTTCTTGCTTTCAAATTTTTTCTAGTGTCAACATAGAACGACAGGAGTGTTGTGCCAATTTTTGGGATTTTTCGGGGTTCGCTTGGACATTTTTATACATTAACTGGGTTTTCTAGGCATTTTATGTGCATAATTCAAATTTGAACTACATGCACATGCTCCAGTGCAGAAAAATGGGTTGACATATCAAATGTGTGTCCTTGGGTGCATGCTTAGGTCCCATGCAAGAAATGGGAATGAATTTCAAACACTAGGGCACTGTTGATTGCCGGCAAAACGTTGAGATACTTTGTTTTTAAATTCTAGTAAATCCAAAACTCGTCTGAAATTCATGAAACTTGGCATGCTATCATGGAATGGCACCCGACATGCTGTTGTATTTTTTGTGTCCATTTTGAGAGAAGGCGCACTCGAATAACAGCCAACAAAGGCATTTTGAAACAAATAGCTGCCAGTTTAACATCTCAAACGTTTGTATAATTTAAATCGTGTGCGTTCTGTTAACCATTCATGTGACGCCATGTGTCTCTCTTTTAATGGTTATAGAAGGTGCCGTGCGAACAGCTGCTTGACTGAACGGGAGGCGTGCGAGTGCAGTCCGGTGCGCAGGCTGACCGAGAGGCGTGCAAGCTGTCCTCCAATGCGCAGGCTCACCGGGAAGCGTGCGAGCTATACGCTGCGCAGGCTCATTGGGAAGCGATCCCTTTGACTTCCATGGCCACCCGCCTTGCTCACATCCTCTCCATTAATGGCGCCCAAGCCGCTATTTAATACGGGCGGCCTTACTGTTCGCCTCTCATTCCCCTCCCTCCCGCAGACCTCCACCAACGCCATGGCACAGAAGGATCATCTGCCACTAGTCTTCAAGTTTGGTGAAGTCGACTCCGAGCCGGAGGAGATAGAAAATAAGGAGGAATGGGGCCTCATGGACATGGCCCTGAACGAGCTGGCCGCGGCGGTTGCTGCCCCCGCGCCCGTCCCAGCTCCCATCCTCGTGCCCGCGCCAGTGACCATCCCCGTAGCATTGACAGGCTGGTCGCCGAGCACTATCGCAGAGCTGGAAGCCGCGGGCGTCAGCGAGGTCTCCGCGGACCGGCGTGAGCTCGTGTACATGCCAGCGCCAACGCCCGTGCCCGTGCCCGTGCGCGCACCTGCACCCACCGCGGCGCCGGTCCCCGTGCGTTTGCCTGCAGCCGCCGCGCCCGTGCCCATGCGCGCGCCCCCCTCAGTGGCATGGGACGCCACCGTCGACTGCTACCTCACAGCGCCGCCAGTTGCCGTCCTCCCGCGCCCCGCCCGTCGATCGCGCGACGGCATGATGTTTGATTTTCAAGTGAAGAACATTCTGTGCTGCCTTGAAGACTTCAACAACGGCGTCCCGGAGGACGACAACGACAACGCCAGTGCGGCACGCCGCCTCCGCCGCCGCCGGAAATAGTTTTTTGGGTTTAATACTGTATCTCGATCATATGAATATAAATTCACAGTGTGGCTGAATGAAAGATATGGTTTGAACGAACTTGCGTTTTTCTCTCTTAATGTACAGACTTACCAAACGATTTTCTTTAAAAAAAATGTCAATGGTTTTTAAATATAAAAAACTCATCGCAAACGTTTTAGTTAGAACACCCGTATGCAAACCGACAGCTTCCCCAGGAAGCCAAGGGAAAATGTGACGAGCAGAATTTGTGCAGCTCTTGATCGCAAACGTTTTAGATAGAACACCCGTATGCAAAGTGAGAGCTATGGTCTTCCCCAGTAAGTCAAGGGAAAATTCGCAGGGCAGGATTTGTGCATCTCTTCAACGCAAATGGTTCAGATTGAATACGGTATGCAAAGCTAGACTTCGGCGCTAAGCCAAGAGAAAATGTGCCGAGCAGGATTTGTACATCCCTTCAACGCAAACGGTTGTTTTGGATGAACCGTGTGCAACCACATACAGACAATTTGGTAAGATTTGCATCTGTCATATTGGGTATATTGCCATTTGTCAAACTAGAAAGATTGACATTTGTTGATCTAGTAACATTGCTATTTGTCAACCTTGTAACACTGCGATTTGTCAAAATATGCAGCTAAAAATCAATAGCACTATCTAATTTTTGCAACTAAAATTCAGTAATTAAGCATAGATTTCATTCATAGATTAAGCAGTCGTTCTTTATACAAACAGTTCAACTCGACAGCTGAACCGACCAAACTTTTCCCCAATTGTTGCCAACCACGTAATGAAATAGCTAGTTCAACTATATATACTAGCTAATTTTAAGTACGTTGTACAGTTCCACCACATCTATAGTCAGATGAACTGAACAAAATAGCCCCTAAATACTACTACTACGGAGGGGCTTTGTACTACTTCCGGCAGCGTCTCCTCTGCCGAGCGCGCTCAGTAAGAGGCAGAGGAGGAGGAGCCTACCGACGAGCTGGACAACTGCAATACGGTGCCTGCCGCTGCTGCACCTTCAGCGACGCTCACATCGAACGCCCTTTGCCGCTCCAGACGACCCCTCTCGAAGCGGTGGTTCTCCTCGTAGATCTCCTGATTCCTCGCCTCTGCGGCAGCGTGTGCTGCGGCCACGGTGGCGCTAAGGCTCTTTGCGTGCTCGACGAGGCGCTCCTCCTGCTCCCGCAGGAACTCGATGTAGTGCGCAAGGTCGCTGACGCACGTGCGGGCCTCCACCTCCGCCTCCCGCCTTCGGGCGATGGTGGCGGAGCGGGTGATGACCCCGGCGGTCGACGGTGGGCTGGCGGCCACGGCGGCCGACGATGGGGTGGCGGCGACGACCACCACCTCCCGCCTTCGGGCCGCGGCGGCGGAGCGGGTGATGGCCACGGTGGCCGGCAGTGGGGTGGCGGCCACGACGGCCACCTCCCGCCTTCGGGCCCGGCGGCGGAGCGGGCGATGGCCCTGGCTTTGGACGGTGGTGTGGCGGCCACGGCGGCAGACAGTGGGGTGGCGGCAACGGCAGCCGGCAACAGCTGCTGACGGGCAGCGGCGGCGGAGCGTGTGGTGGGTGTTCCGCGCACACCCAACAGGGACGCCACGTGCACTACACTACGCTGGGGACTGCACCGCTGCTACAGTTTAGCCTCCCAGCTGGAGCTGTCCTCTGATGATGGTGGAGTGGTTGAGCGACGATGACAGACCGGTGCCATTAGCGATTGTGGGAGAAGAAGACGAGATAAGCTATAGGAAGGGAGGGGAAAATGCGACACAGGACTCGCCGGCCATGAGGGTTTATATAGCAGGCCGGTAAGCATTGGAATTTTGGGGGATTTCATCGAGTCGGGCGGGAAGCTTGCGCGGGAACCTGCGCGGTTGTGCGGCGCTGGGCTCACCACTATTTGGCCAAAAGAACGCCCCCGCACGCTGCTCAAGCTTGCGCTCTAAGCCGTCTGCGGCAGCGGGGTGACAAGACGTGCGAGAGGAGGACGAAAGGACACGTACACATACGGTTAATAAAATAAAAATGTTTGCGATTAAATTACCTACTACCCCCGTCCTGGTTTATAAGTCGTCTATGTATTTTTGTGCCAAATTTTGACTAGAGATTTAACTAATAAAATACTAATGCATGTCGCCAGAGATTATATCGTTGGATTCGTATTTGAACATAGTTTCCAATTATATAATTTTTGTAACATGCATTAACATTTTGTTGGTTAAATTTAATGTCAAAATATGGCACATAATATAAAGGGGACTAATAGACCAAGACGGCGGTAGTAGCACACAGCCGCTCTCTACGCAATGACACAACTGTCGACCGGCTTGTAGACGACCATTTCCTGCGTGTTCAACTACTCTATGCGTGTGGTTGCTTGCAGTTGAGGCGGCCACGGCGTGCTCTGCTCGCGTCCCGCCGCGCGCGCTCTGCTCTCGCGTCCCGCCGCGCGCGCTCTGCTCTCGCGTCCCTCCGGGCGCTCTGCCCTTGTCCCTCCACGTGCGTTGCCAGTGTTTGGGGCTGGCGTACGATCACGCACGTTCGTGTGCATGCGGTTGCGTCGGGCGCGGCGCCGTGATGCAGTTACCCGCTGCAAAAACTGCCATGCGGATGCGCCGAGAATCCAGGCTGCCCGGCCCCCATTTATTCCTGCGGCCATTTACCTTCATCTCTCGCGCCACACGACACAATAAGCACACCCATGACGACACATATAGAGAGGACATCCAGCGGTTCCAATGGTGCTCCCCGTGGCTCCAATGGCGCTCCCAGCGGCCGACGATGACAACGGCAGGCAGTTCACCATGCATCACGTAGTGGACACCCACGTGAGGGGGAAGGCCCTCTCGGTGGTGTACATGAACGAGCCGGTCTCGGTGGAGAGCTCCATCCAAACTATGGAGCAGTTGCTTGTCGAGGACAAGTACCAAGTGGTCGGCTTCGACCTCGAGTACACCATCGGTCGTGCCGGGCACGATCAAAAGGTTGCCGTCGCCTAGTTGTGCGTGCGACATGACATCCTCGTCTACCACTACCACCTAGCCACAAGGCCTTGCGTGCGTTTCTCCAGGTTTATCAACAACTCCGACTACAGTTTCGCTACGGTGGACACCACCAACGATCTAAAAGCGCTCAAGGTTTTGGGCTTGAAATGCCAGAATCTTGTTAACATCCAGGACCACTACAAGGTCTGGGGCAGCGACAACAACAAACAGAACTCCCTGGTTGACCTCGCCTCAGCCATCATCGACCCCTACTATATGAAGATGAAGGATGAGAGCAAGAAGGACAAGAACGCCTGGCACAATGTCTGGCATGAGAGACTGGATGAACAACACGTCAAGTACGCGGCCAAGGACGCATACACAAGCTACGAGATGTACATGCGGATTGTTGACATGAGGGAGTGTCTTCTTCCTGCCCAGACGAGGTATCGAGCCACAGAGCAGTGGCGGGAGCGTCACAAGAAGTAGATGACTAGACGATCGTTTCTCCTAGTTTAGAATGCATACAATTGTTTATTGAGG
This sequence comes from Thinopyrum elongatum, assembly GCA_011799875.1. Lineage (NCBI taxonomy): Eukaryota > Viridiplantae > Streptophyta > Magnoliopsida > Poales > Poaceae > Thinopyrum > Thinopyrum elongatum. The sequence continues at coordinate 560,563,419 of CM022300.1, forward strand.
TGTGTGCGAATGATCTGTATAGTCACTTATGTAATTGGATGTTTATTTCAGTTATATATATGTTATTCTTTTGTAGACAGAGCAAATCACAAGGCTTATTAGCAGCAATCGTCTGTGTTATTATTGGTTTTCGCATACATTTCTGATTACGGACCTGTTTGCCGTGTATCACACACATCTTGTTCAGTTGAACCATTTGTATTGTGTTGCCTAATCACACACAGTTCATCCTAGTGAACTGTATGCCGTATATCGCACACATCCTCATCTGGCTGCCCATTTCTGTTGTTTTGCCTCATCGCAAACAGTTCTGCTAGATTAACCTTTTGCCACGCATCGCACACACAACTCCAATATGAACCGTGTTTGATGTCACCGCCATCGCAAACATTTTGCATCTTTTTTGACGGTTTTATTACATCACCGTTTGTGATTGATGCATCGCACACAGTTTCGTCGAAGGGTCTCTGATTGGACTGTCACGTTTGGACCATCCTGCAGTAGTGTTTGTTTAAAGAATATCTCATCTATTTCATTTCTTTCATTCATAAACATGTCATTTTCATGGTCTAGCAAATATTGTTCTAAAGAATCAGTAGGAGGCATGGCAATAGAAGCAACACCAATAATTTCATCCTTACTAGGCAATTCTTTATCATGAGGTTGTCTACAGAATTTGGAGAAATTAAACTCATGAGACACATCCCCGAAACTTACGCTAATAGTTTCTTTCTCACAATCTATCTTAGCATTAACAGTGTTCAAGAAAGGTCTACCAAATATAATGGGACAAAAATCATCTTGTGGGGAACCCAGAACTAGAAAATCAGTAGGGTATTTTATTTTCCCACACAAGACTTCAACATCTCTATTAATCCCAAGTGGTGTGACAGTGTCTCTATTAGCAAGCTTAATAGTAACATCAATATATTCTATTTCAGCAGGTGCAATATCATTCATAATTTCTTGATATAAAGTAAAAGGGATTGCACTCACACTAGCACCCAAATCACATAAGCCATGATAACAATGATCTCCTATTTTAACAGAGACAACATGCATGCCAACAACATGTCTATGTTTATCTTTTTCATCGTGTTTAGCAATTCTAGTAGCTTCATCACAGAAATAAATAACATGCCCATCAATATTTTCACCCAAGAGATCTTTTACCATAGCAACGTTAGGTTCAACTTTAATTTGTTTAGAGGGTGTAGGTGTTCTTGTATAACTCTTACGGACTACAGCTGAAGCTTGAGCATGTTCTTTTATCCTAACAGGAAAAGGTGGTTTCTCAACATAAGCAGTAGGAATAACTGGATCAACATTATAAGTAATGGTTTCTCCTTCAGCTTTAATGGGTTCTACTATTTTTACTTCAATGGGAGGATGATATTTAAACCACTTCTCCTTAGGGAGATCAACATGAGTAGCAAATGATTCACAAAAAGAAGCTACTATCTCAGAGTCAAGTCCATATTTAGTGCTAAATTCATGAAAAACATCGGTATCCATAAAAGATTTAACACAATCAAACTCAAGGTTTATACCTAACTCCTTATCTTTGTCGAGCTCCCAATCTTCAGAGTTGCGTTTAATTCTTTCCAAGAGATCCCATTTGAATTCAATAGTATTCTTCATAAAAGAACCAGTATAAGAAGTATCGAGCATGGATTGATCATTACGAGAAAGCCGAGCATAAAAAATCTATATAATAATTTCTCTTGAGAGCTCATGATTGGGGTATGAATATAACATTGACTTAAGCCTCCCCCAAGCTTGAGCGATACTTTCTCCTTCACGAGGCCAAATTTATATATATATATATATATATATATATATATATATATATATATATATATATATATATATATATATATATATATATATATATATATATATATATATATATAATTCCGATCACGATGAAATAGATGCATAGGATAAAACTTTCGATGAAATTCCAATTTCAGTCGGTTGTAATTCCAAGCTCCAATATCATCACATAGCCTATACCATGTCAATGCCTTTCCCTTCAAATATAAAGGGAAGACCTTCTTCTTCACTTCTTCTTCGGGTAAACCTGCAAGCTTAAATAATCCACAAACTTCATCCACATAGATTAGATGCAAATCCGGATGTAGTGTTCCATCTCCTGCATAAGGATTAGCTAGCAGTTTATCTATCATACCTGAAGGAATTTCATAATAAATACTTTCAGTAGGTGTAGTAGGTTGAGAAGCAACTCTTTGTTCTTCTGGTCGGGGTGAAGATACCCTGAACAAGCCCCTCAAAGGATAAGTTTCCATAGTGACAAGTGATAATAAATTTCAGCATGTAATATAAATGTTTCCTTACCAAATTCCACTCACCAAAGGCGCTTCACTCCCCAGGAACGGCGCCAGAAAAGAGTCTTGATGACCCACAAGCATAGGGGATCAATCATAGTCCTTTCGATAAGTAAGAGTGTCAAACCCAACGAGGAGCAGAAGGAAATGACAAGCGGTTTTCAGCAAGGTGTTTTCTGCAAGCACTGAAATTATCGGTAACAGATAGTTTGGTGATAAGATAATTTGTAACGGGTAACAAGTAACAAGTGTAGCAAAAGTGCAGCAAGGTGTCCCAATCCTTTTTTATAGCAAAGGATAAGCCTAGACGAACTCTTATATAAAGCAAAGCGCTCCCGAGGACACATGGGAATTACTGTCAAGTTAGTTTTCATCATGCCCATATGATTCACGTTCGTTACTTTGATAATTTGAAATGTGGGTGGACCGGCGCTTGGGTGCTGTCCTTACTTGGACAAGCCTCCCACTTATGATTAAAGCCTCTGGCAAGCATCCTCAACTACGAAAGAAGAATTAAGATAAATCTAACCATAGCATGAAACATGTGGATCCAAATCAGCCCCTTACGAAGCAACGCATAAACTAGGGTTTAAGCTTCTGTCACTCTAGCAACCCATCATCTACTTATTACTTTTGAATGCCTTCCCCTAGGCCCAAATCATGGTGAAGTGCCATGTAGTCGACGTTTACATAACACCACTAGAGGAAAGACAACATACATCTCATCAAAATATCGAACAAATACCAAATTCACATGATTACTTATAACAAGACCTCTCCCATGTTCTCAGGAACAAACATAACTACTCACAAAGCATGTTCATGTTCAAGATCAGAGGGGTATTGAATATCATTAAGGATTTGAACATATGATCTTCCACCAAATAAACCAACTAGCATCAACTACGAAGAGTAATCAACACTACGTACTAGCAACCCACAGGTACCAATCTGAGGTTTTGAGACAAAGATTGAATACAAGAGATGAACTAGGGTTTGAGAGGAGGTGGTGCTGGTAAAGATGTTGATGAAGATTGACCCTCCCACGATGAGAGGATATTTGGTGATGACGATGGCTTCGATTTCCCCCTCCAGAGGGAAGTTTCCCCGGCAGAATCGCTCTGCCGGAGCCCTAGATTGCTTCTGCCCAGGTTCCGCCTCGAGACGGCGGCGCTTCGTCCCGAAAGATTCCTTCTTATTTTTTCTAGGTCAAAACCCTCCATATAGTAGAAGATGGGCACCGGACGATGGCCAGGGGGCCCACAAGCCCTGGGGGGTAGGGCGCGCCCCTAGGCTTGTGGCCTCCTGGTGGGTCCCCTTCGGTTGTTTCTTCGCCCAATATTTTTTATATATTCCAAAATAATTCTCCATAAAGTTTTAGGACATTTGGAGTTGTGCAGAATAGGTATCTCAGATTTGCTCCTTTCCGGTCCAGAATTCTAGCTGCCGGCATTCTCCCTCTTCATGTAAATCTTGTAAAATAAGAGAAAAGGCATAAGTATTGTACCATAATGTGAAATAACAGCCCATAATGCAACAAATATAAACATAAAAGCATGATGCAAAATGGACGTATCAGATGCCCTAAGGTTTATCAATCCGTGGGAGGTGTAGGATGAAGGTGGTCTCTCTCAACAACCCTGCAATCAAATACAAGAAATCTCTTGTGTCCCCAACACACCCAATATAATGGTAAATTGTATAGGTGCACTAGTTCGGCGAAGAGATGGTGATACAAGTGTAGTATGGATAGTAGACACAGGTTTTTGTAATCCGAAATGATGAAAACTGCAAGGTAGCAAGTAATAAAAGTGAGCCAAAACGGTATTGCAATACTTGGAAACAATGCCTAGGGTTCATACTTTCACTAGTGCAATCTCTCAACGGTGCTAGCATAATTGAATCATATAACCATCTCTCAATATGTGACAAAGAATCACTCCAAAGTTCTTATTAATAGCGGAGAACATAAGATGAAATTGTTGTAGGTAGCAAACCACCTCAAAGTTCTCTTTCTGATCAATCTATTGAGCCATCCCTATAAGTGTCACAAACAATCCTAGAGATCGTACTACAATAACACCATATGATACACATCAATCAACTCTAATGTCACCTAGATACTCCAATGTCACCACAAGTATCCATGAGTTAATTATTCAATATGCATCAAACAATTGTAGATTCATAATATCCAATCCAACACAAAGAACTTCAAAGATTACCCCAAAGTTGCTATCGGAGAAAGTAGGATGAAAACGTGTATCAACCTATGTGCCTAGATTACCCCAATGTCACCACGGGAATCCGCAAGTTGATTACTAAAACATAAATCAAGTGTCTCGATAGAATACCCCACTGTAACCATGGGTATCCACATGCAAGACACACATCAAGTGATTTCAAATCCAATATTCAATTTGATAATAATGAAACCTCAAAGGGCGAGACTCAATTCATCACAACAAAGATAGAGAAGGAAGAACACCATATGATCCAACTATATTAACAAAGCTCATGATACATCAAGATCGTGCAAAATCAAGATCATGAGAGAGAGGGGGAGAGAGAGATCAAACACATAGCTACTGGTACATACCCTTAGTCCCGAGGGTGAACTACTCCCTCCTCATCATGGAGACTGCCGGGATGATGAAGATGGCCTCCGGTTATGGTTTCCCCCTTCAGCAACATGCCGAAGAAGGCCTCCAGATGAAATCACTTCAGTATATAGGCTTGCGGCGGTGTGAAAGTTATAGGTTTCTTTCTGGGGGTTTATGGATTTATAGGATTTTTCAGTGTTGGAATCACGCCAATCAGAGTTACTAGGGGGCCCACAAGCTCGGACTGCACTCCCTACCCCCTAGGGCGTGCGGGGTGAGCTTGTGGCCGTCTCGTGGGTCTTCTGATCCTTCCTCGAAGCTTCGGGGCCTCCTATGTTCCAAAAAAGATCACCATAAATTTTTGTGGCATTTGGACTTCGTTCTGTATGGATATTTTGGAAACCAAAAACATGCAGAAAACAAACAACTGACACTGGGCACTAGGTTAATAGGTTATTTCCCAAAAATCATATAAAAGTGCACCAAAACCATATAAAATTGTTGTAAACATGGCATGAATAATTCATAAATTATAGATACATTGGTGATGTATCCGCATCCCCGAGCTTAATTCCTGCTCGTTCTCGAGTAGGTAAATGATAAAAGAAATAATTTATGAAGTGTGAATGCTAGCATAGTGCATAAGTTTGATCATGATAATTTCAATCACTTTTCCAAGCATCATAAACAACAACTCTTTCTCATAAAACTTATCATGATAAATTAGCAATCAATTCACATGTTATGGTTCAAAAAATGCATTCTCTTGAAACTTAACAACTTATGTTCTTAGTCACCAAACGATTACAATTCAACTTATTTTCAGAGAAGTCGAAGTAAGAGCTTCACATACTCAATTATCATATAGTCTTCTATGATTGCTAGTACTCAAAGCATATTTTTAGAACAAATAGCATCCACCATACATAGAGGAGATAGGGCTTAATGTTTCGCCTCCCAACTTACTTTTCATAGAGATAATTGTCAACAATAATAACTCATGATCAAATATATCTGACTAGATATATGTGCTTGGATCTTTCCCCACCACATGATGCTTGCCAAGTGGAGAATTATTGAGGTTGGAATAAGTTGACTCAACATGAAAAGTAAATAGACAGGCCCTTCGTAGATGGAAGCATGGATTTTCTTATGTGCCAGAGCTCATTGCGTAAAACATAGATAATTTCATTTGAGAGGTGTATTTTTCCCGTCAATGGTTTAACGACAAAGTTTTCAATATCTTCCATACTAAACACATTAATGACAGTTCCCATAATAAAAAGGTTGTACTCCCCTACAACCATACAAACACAAGCCATGGCTAGCCGAATCCACGGGTGCCCTCCAATCAATTAACTTTCCAGGGGGAGTTTTATTTTTCTATTAAGTTAAGCAGGACCGGGCATCCCTTCTACGAGCCTCCCTCAAACTTGACAAGTGAATAAACTCTTGTTGTGAGTAAAACACACTTAGCATGGAAGATATTGACTACCCCATCGTTCCATGAGCGGTATGGGCATACAAAACAGATGTTCATTTGAAGGTTTTAGAGATGGCACATGCAAATTTACTTGGAATGGTAGTGAAATGCCATATATAGGTAGATATGGTGGACACTCATGGAAGAAACTTGGTTTAAGGGTATTGGATGCACAAGCAATATTCCCGCTTAGTACAGAATTTTTTGGCTAGCAATGATTATAAACAAGCAACACATGTTGGAGCATCCATAACAATATAACTTCTATGCAAATACACCCAAACATAACTCATTACGTTGTCTTCCTTGTCCAACTTCAACTTATTTGATCAAGTTTGAAAATAATTAATGGGTATTCACAATCATAAAATTTGTCCAAGATAATATATTTGTATGTGAAAGTTCTCTTCCTTATACTAATCTTTCATGAATTGCTTGAATGCCCAATATTGTGATTGTCAAATTTCAATAAATTTTACTTTCTAAACCCACTGTGAGACTACTACTAAGCATATGAAACATGTATAATTTAAGATTTATGATATTCAATTCATGAATTTTCTTACTCTAAGGATATAAGCGAAGTAGAAGAGTGAATAACAAACTACTCCCAAAAAGATATAAGTTAAGATCAATGAGTAGTTATACAATTAAGTAGCTATGTGAGGACTCTCTCCAATTAAAAAATTTCAGATCTAATAATTTTATTAAAAAACAAACAAAAATAAAAGGGTACTCCAAGAATAGCACATATCATGTGAACAAATAAAAACATAGGCTCAATCGAGACTGACCGATAGTTGTTGATGAAGAGAGGTGGGATGCCTACCGGGGCATGCCCAAGTTTAAATTCTTGAGACTTCTTGTAATATTAACTTGTGGAGCCTTGGTAATCCCCAATCTTGAGATCTTATGTCTCCTTAATTCCTCTCATATCACGGTTTCCCTAAATCTTAAAAACTTCATCCACACAAAACTTAACAAGAACTCGTGAGATAAGTTAGTATAAATCAATTAAAAACCTTAGCATTCTCTATGTAACAAATTACTAAAATTATAATTAAACATTGCATACTAAATGCCTCTAGATATTTAATACTCCTATCCACAAATAGAAACATTAAACAAACAAACATATGCAAACAATGCGAATATAACAACAATCTGTCTAAACAGAATAGTTTGTAAAGGATGAAGCAAAATTCATACTTATTTAACTCCAAAATTTCTGAAAAATTACCACATGACGTAGAACTCATGCATGCTTAATGCGTAAAAATTACAAGATTTTATCATGTTCTGACTATTCAGGAGTATTCAAGACATAACATAAAATTTCTGTTTTCAAACAACAACACATAAACTTGCAAACTGAGCATGATAAAAGATGTACTTGAAACTTTTATTGAAATAAAATATACAAACATGATTATTAATAACAGCAAGCAAATATCAACAAAATAAAATGACGTTCCAAGAAAAACTCATATTGTATGATGAATAAAAATATAGTTCCAAGTGAGGTTAACGATAATATTGAAGACGAAAGAGGAGATGCCATCCGGGGCATCCCCAAGCTTAGACGCTTGAGTATTCCTTGAATATTACCTTGGGGTGCCTTGTTCATCCCCAATATTAGGGTCTTGCCACTCCTAATTCTCCTCATATCAATATTTCACCCAAAACTTGAAAACTTCAATCACACAAAACTTAACGGAACTTCGTGAGATAGGTTGGTATGATAAAGATCAAATTATTCACTTTGGTACTGTCAAGGCAAGGTTCATAATTGTTATTACATAATTCCTAATGTATATATTATTTTTGCAATTTATATTAACCAATATAAGCCACAGAAACTATAAAACAAGCAAACTATGCATTGAAAACAGAATATGTAAAAAACAAAACAGTTTTGTAATGATCTGAACAAAAACCATACTTATGTACTTCTAAAAATTCTGAAAAATTAGGAAAACGTAGGAAATTTGTATATCAATATTGTGTAAAATTTTAGACGAAGATCACATTACAGTAAAAACTGAAATTCCCGCACTCGGCGCAAAAGTTTTTGTTTTTGCACAGAATCAATTCAACTAATATCCACACTATCCCAAAGGCTTTACTTGGAACATTATTGAAATAAAAGATACAAAACATGATTATTACAGTAGCTTAATCATGTTGACACACAAAAATAGTAGGTATTAATATTGGGTTGACTCCCAACAAGCGCTTTTCTTTATAGCCTTTTTAGCTAGGCATGATGATTTTAATGATGCTCACATTAGAAGTGAAGAATTGAAACATAAAGGGGGAATCATGAATCATAAAGCAAACATATTTAAGCCTAACCCACTTCCTATGCATAGGAATATTGTAAGCAAACAATTTATTGGAGCAAGAATCAACTAGCATAGGAAGGCAAAACAAGCATAACTTCAAAATTTTCAACACATAGAGAGGAAACTTGATATTATTGAGATACCTACAAGCATATGTTACTCTCTCATAATAATGTTCAGTATCATCATGAATAAATTCAATAATATAGCTATCATATAATGCATTCTTTTCATGATCCACATGCATAAAAATCTTGTTACACTCCACATAAGCAATTTTCTTCTCATTCATAATAGTGGGAGCAAACTCAACAAAATAACTATCATGACATACTTGATTTACATAATCAATTTGAGCATTAAAATCATGATGATAAGTTTCATGGTTATCATTATTCTTTATATCATAAGTGTCATCACAATAATCATCATAGATAGCAACTTGGTTTTCATAATCAATTGAAACATATTCCAAAGTAGTGGATACAACATTAAATAAAGTCATGACCTCTCCAAATCCACTTTTATCAATATTGTGAAAAGATTTAACATCCGCCAAAAAAGTGGGATCATTATTACCTAAAGTTGACACTCTTCCAAACCCACTTTCATCATTGTAATCATCATAGATAGGAGGCATGTTTTCATCATAGTGATTTTTATCATCAAAAGTAGGGGAACTAAAAATATCATCTTCATCAAACATAGCATCCCTAAGCTTATAGCTTTGCATATATTAGGATCATGGATATACAAAGAAGACATACTAATAACATTGCAATCATGCTTATCATTCAAGGATTTTATGCCAAACATCTTATTGAATTCATCTTCTAACACTTTGGCACAATTTTCCGATCCATCATTTTCAAGAAAGACTCTATAAAGATAAGCAATTTGGCACAAGTTCATTCCCATTTTTTGTAATTTTCTTTTGTAACCAAACTAGTGAAAAATAAGAGACCAAAAGATTCAATTGCAAGATCTAAAGATATACCTTCAAGCACTCACCTCCCCAGCAACGTCGCTAGAAATATCTTGATGTCTACTACGCAACTTTTCTTCTTGTAGACTCTGTTGGGCCTCCAAGTGCAGAGTTTTGTAGGACAATAGCAAATTTCCCTCAAGTGGATGACCTGAGGTTTATCAATCTGTGGGAGGTGTAGGATGAAGATGGTCTCTCTCAAACAACCCTGCAATCAAATACAAGAAATCTCTTGTGTCCCCAACACACCCAATACAATGGTGTATAGGTGCACTAGTTCGGCGAAGAGATGGTGATACAAGTGTAGTATGGATAGTAGATATATGTTTTGTAATCTAAAATAATAAAAATAGCAAGGGAGCAAGTAATAAAAGTGAGCACAAACGGTATTGCAATGCTTCGATACAAGGCCTAGGGTTCATTCTTTCACTAGTGCAATCTCTCAATAGTGCTAGCATAACTGAATCATATAACCAACCCTCAACGTGCGGCAAAGAATCACTCCAAAGTTCTTATCAATAGCGGAAAACATAAGATGAAATTGTTGTAGGTAGCAAACCACCTCAAAGTTCTATTTCCGATCAATCTATTGAGCCATCCCTATAAGTGTCATAAACAGCCCTAGAAATCGTACTACAATAACACCATATGATATGCATCAGTCAACTCTAATGTCACCTAGATACTCCAATGTCACCACAAGTATCCATGAGTTAATTATTCAATATGCATCAAACAATTGTAGATTCATAGTAACCAATCCAACACAAAGAACTTCAAAGATTACCCCAAAGTTTCTATCGGAGAAAGTAGGATGAAAATGTGTATCAACCTATGTGCCTAGATTACCCCAATGTCACCACGGGAATCCGCAAGTTGATTACTAAAACATACATCAAGTGACTCGATAGAATACCCCATTGTCACCATGGGTATCCACATGCAATACATACATCAAGTGATTGCAAATCCAATTTTCAATCTGATAATAATGAAACCTCAAAGGGCGAGACTCAATTCATCACAACAAAGATAGAGAAGGAAGAACACCATATGATCCAACTGTATTAACAAAGCACATGGTACATCAAGATCGTGCCAAATCAAGATCACGAGAGAGAGAGAGAGAGAGATCAAACACGTAGCTACTGGTACATACCCTTAGTCCCGAGGGTGAACTACTCCCTCCTCATCATGGAGACCGTCGAGATGATGAAGACGGCCTCCAGTTATGGTTTCCCCCTTCGGCAACATGCCAGAGAAGGCTTCCAGATGAGATCGCTTCGGTATAGAGGCCTGCGGCGGCGGCGTGAAAGTACTAGGTTTCTTTCTAGGGGTTTCTGGATTTATAGGATTTTTCAGCGTTGGAATCACGCCAATTGGAGTTACGAGGGTCCCACAAGCTCGGACAGCACTTCCTACCCTAGGGCGCGTGGGGTGAGCTTGGGGCCACCTCGTGGGTCTTCTGGTCCTTCCTTGAGGCTTCGGGAGTCTCTTATGTTCGAAACAAATCACCGTAAATTTTCGTGGCATTTCAACTTCGTTTTGTATGGATTTTCTGGAAAACTAAAAACATGCAAAAAACATCAACTGACACTAGGCACTATGTTAATAGTTTATTTCCCAAAAATTGTATAAAACTTGCCAAAAACCATATAAAATTGTTGTAAACATGGCATGAATAATCCATAAATTATAGATACGTTGGAGATGTATCGGACGTTGCGTTCCGTTGAGCGGCCTTGCCGATGCCATCTCACTTGGGTCCTCTGGCTATGGCGGGACAACGATTGTCTCCGTTAGGACCTCTGGCAGTGGTCCATCGTGGCAGCAGATGATCAAACAGTTGGGGGCAATCGAGGAGGAGGCTATGGGATCGCCGAATGGTTGGGGGCGATCATGTGAAAATAGTGGTGGGATTGTTGGAGAATTACGAAGTTTTGTGATTAATTCCAGTATATAAATCATGATTAAAACTATTATTAGCATGCAACAGTCTAGCATACTAGATGAATAGGAAACATGTACAACAACATCACACACGTAACAATAACCATAATCAGATACATGAACAGGTCACGATGATGGTGTACTACACCGGGGCGGCCTCATGGTGGGGAGCCCAGTAGCAGGCCCGTCTTGGAGCCCATGAAGCTCGGTGAAGAGTTAACCACATGAGGGATCCTCGAAGCCTGGCTAAGCAACAACGGACCATCTTGGTGAGCAAGCCAGGAAAACAATGGCTTAAATCAGATGGATATGTTATAAAATGCTAGCCCTGTTATCTATATAAGGTGGGGGATAGGGGTAGCTAGAAGCATCTGCATCCGTAGAACTATACTCTCGACAGTCTGATACTTCATCCCCATTATAACTGTCGCACAAGGTACTCCACCATGAATACAAACCAAAAGCAGTATGTAGGGTGTTACTCCTGCCTGAAGGCCTGAACATGGGTAACTTCCTCGTGTGATCTCTGATATGCTATTTCTGGCCATGTTCGCCACTCTACCGAGGGTATTAAAAGGTTTATGCATCGTCAATTGGCATGCCAGGCACGGGGTGCGTTGGCCGGAGACCGAATCCAGATCAAATCTCTCCTCGCTTTTGGTAGCCTCCCACCGGGAGAAAGCCTCACCGTAGGTTCCTTCACCTTCATAGCGGACAGGGCTCGACGTCAACCCACCGGCCTCCCACTCCCGCACAATGTTCTTTGGTCGCTGGCTTTCGTCATTGATGAGTCCATTTAGTGATCCGGTAACAGATAGAAGAAAGGATCCCTACCTCTTTCCCCAAGATGCGACCCTGAGTTATTGGACGCATGATAGGATGTGCACTACAACAAGGGTTTCTACCAAGCTTTTGCGAGAGACTTGAACGCCACTTTTTTAGACCAGATCGTTATCACCTTCGTACTAAAACACTTATAAATAAAAACATGCATGTGTATGAGGACTTGTTTGTTACAAGCATATATTTGTGATTGGGATCATCATGATCTTAATTTGTGCTCTGGAAGACACCCGCTAATATGTGCTTGCAACAAGGTGTAGTGGGGGATGTGTTCAACTTACATCTTGATCGATTTGTGATCTGCATCAAGAGTCAGTTCTCCAACCATAGGCCCTATCCGTCAAGCAGGGTTACCTTGGTTATTACTCCTATAAATGATGGGGGGGGGGGGGTATGCCCTATCTGTCGCGCAGAGTTACCTCAGTTATTACTCCAACCATAGGCCCTATCCATTGATACGTCCCAAACGTATCTACTTTTCCAAATACTTTTGCTCTTGTTTTAGATTCTAATTTGCATGATTTGAATGAAACTAACCCGAACTGACGCTGTTTTCAGCAAAACTACCATGGTGTTTTTTTTGTGCAAAAATAAAATTTCTCGGATTGGGCTAAAAGTTTACGGAGATTATTTCGAGAATATATAAAAAATATTGGCGAAGAGAACTACTGGAGGGGGGGGGGGCCAGGAGCCACGAGCTCAGGGGGCGAGCCCTCCCCCCCAGGGCGCGCTCTGTGAGCTCGTGGGCCCCTCAGACCTCTGGCAACCCTAACTCCAACTCCATAAGTACCGTCTCATGGAGAAAAAAATCAGAGAGAAGGAATCATCGTGTTTCACAACACGGAGCTGCCGCCACCCCCTGTTCTTCATCGGAAGGGCTGACCTGGAGTCCGTTCGGGGCTCTGGAGGGTGGAATTCATCACCGTCGTCATCATCAACCCTTCTCCATCAACAATTCCATGATGCTCACCACCAGGAGTGAGTAATTCCTTCGTAGGCTTGTTGGACGGTGAAGGAGTTGGATGAGATCTGTCATGTAATCGAGTCAATTTGTTAGGGCTTGATCCGTAGTATCCACTATGTTCTAAGATTGATGTTGTTATGACTTTGCTATGCTTAATGCTTGTCACTAGGGTCCGAGTGCCATGATTTCAGATCTGAACCCTCTATGTTTTCATGAATATATTTGAGTTCTTGATCCTATCTGCTAGTTATATGCACTTGTTATTGTTCTGATCCTTAGACCCCAAAGTGACAATAGTTGGGATACTCTCCGAGGATGACTGTAATTCGAGGAGTTCATGTATTCATCATTTGTTAATGCTTTGTTCTAGTTCTCTATTAAAAGGAGGCCTTAATATCCCTTGGTTGCCTTATGGACCCCACTGCCACGGGAGAGTAGGACAAAAGATGTCATGCAAGTTCTTATTATAAGCACGTATGACTATATACGAAATACATGCCTACATTACATTGATGAATTGGAGCAATTGTGTATCGCTCTAGGTTGTGACTATTATATGATGAATATCATCCAACAAAAATATCCATCGCTGATCCAATGCCTACGCTTTTCTCATATTGATCTTTGCTAAGTTACTTTCATTGCTACTGCTGTTACAATCACTACAAATTGCTACCGTTACTGTTTAGTTACTACTACTACTGTTACTACTGCTATCAAACTATCATATTACTGTGCTACTAAACACTTTGCTGCAGATATTTAGTTCTCCAAGTGTGGTTGAATTGACAACTCAACTGCTAATACTCCTAAATATTCTTTGGCTCCCCTTGTGTCGAATCAATAAATTTGGGTGAAATACTACCCTTGAAGACTGTCACAATCCCCTATACTTGTAGGTTAACATCCATCACGTAGGACTACAAAATCGAAGGTGAGATTTATCGGAATACTCGTGAATCTAAAATTTGTTCATTATGCGGTTTCCTCGTTACCGATTTTGTTCTCTTTTCTTGTTCTCGTGTTCCGGCATCCCCGTGATCAAATCACGTTGTGTCTCGCCACGCTATGATGCATACCGTCACACTGAGAAGGCCCTAAGAATATCTCTCTATCGTCTAAGGAGCAAATCCCAATCTTGAGCTATCAAGAACCTTGTCATACTTTTCCGATGCACACAAAAGTTGTCGTTATGATCACCCTGTTATGCGTGACAGTTGACGAGCCCCAAAGTACACTGTCCTACATGAAGGGGCTCGATTCTCTCATGGTCTAAGAAATTATGCAAACATTAACTTTCTCTGTGATGATACTTATGTTGGAAATATACCCTAGTGGCAATAATACTGTATTATTATATATCTATGTTCATAATTAAGAGTTTATATTCTATGCTATGACTACTATGAACCTGGAATATATGATTCAGTAGAAAACTCATATGCACGTGTGGAATTATAAATGGTAAAATAAGTTTATCACATCTTCATAGTGTTCCTGGGTGATCGTAGGCTAATTTTTCTTGTTTTCTACTACGATTCCCAATGACTTATAACTTAGTGATGATGTGATCTCAAAGCATAAAAATATATTGTGGCCGTTCAACACAAGTGTTCTGCGAACATTATGTCGTCAAAGTTACTAGCATTTTTTGTTACACTAACTCATTCTCATGATCAGGAAAACAATATCATCATGAAACACTTGAGTCAGTCTTAGAGGCGAGACTAGGTATCTGTTTTACCGTTTATTATTCCACGGCCATGCTAAATGAGTTTCCCTCTTAGCCTCTTGGATATACATGCATGGAAATAAATAATAACATTTATTATTGGCTCTGGGGCATATTTTCTTCACTTCTGCCTAGAGCTTTAAGCTTCATTTATTTACAACTTGACAATGGACTATGCCTTGAATTGCAAGTTTTGTGCGAGAAGTTTCACTTAAAGTCATAACCAGTACTTGGTTGCTAGTAGCCTACCCCGCAGTTGGAGCATATGCATCATCTCCCTGATCTCTTTGTGAGCTTACTAGAGAACACCCAAGTCTCATAGACTGCCACGTTTAACATTCGAGGCTTATATAGGTGTGTTCTTTCAGGAATGCTTTGTAGGACAACATATTTGCTACATGTAGCCAATAGAAACACATTAAGGCATCTTGTCAACCTTCCTAACAATTATCTTATAGTTCTGAGAGTTTTGCATCTTCACATACAGTGGGTTACCGGTTACTCTCCTTTGTTAACCAATAGATTGTTCTTCTCAGGTCCTAATTCACTCGATCTCCAATTGCAAAGGTTGGGTTACTATGATGTGTAACACATATGGGTTTCATACCCATCTGTCTCGATGCATTATCTATCACATTTCATGATAGTCCCTTTGAAAAAGGATCTATCAGGTTTTTGTCTATTTAAACATACATAACAGTTATTGCTCCGAAGTTGCTCAATTTCCTGACAGACTTCAAACATCTCTTCACATGTCTTGATGACTTCGCATTATCCTTATAATTGTTCACTTTGATAATAACTATTTTGATTGTCTAATTCATAATAATAGCCGACACTAGTTGTTCAACCACAGGCAAGCGCATCAAGGGCTCAAACAGCCACCCAGCCTCAATAGTGGCTATGTGTAAAGCAGAAAGTTCTGCTTCCATGGTTGACCTTTGTCAAAATGGTCTGCTTACAAGACCTTCATGATACCACGCCACCTCCATAAGTAAATAGATACCCACGTGTGGCATAAAACACATCAACATCAGAAATCCAGCTCGAATCACTATATCCTTCAAGCACGACAGAGTGGCCTGGATAGTGAAACACTTGAGCCATTGTAACCCTCGCACAGGTACTCCACCATGAATACAAACCAAAAGAAGTACGTAGGGTCTTATTCCTTCCCGAAGGGTTGAACCTAGGTAACTTCCTCGTGTGATCTCTGATATGCTACTTCCGGCCATGTCCGCCACTCTACCGAGGTTACTGATGGGTTTATGCACCGTCAATTGGTGTGCCAGGCAGGGGTTGTGTTGGCCGGAGAGCGAATCCAGATCGGATCTCTCCTTGCTTTTGGCAGTCTCCCACCGGGAAAAAGCCTCATCGTAGGCTGCTCCACCTTCACTGCGGACAGGGCTTGACATCAACCCACAGGCCTCCCATTCCCGCACAGTGTTCTTTGGTCACTGGCTTTCATCATTGATGAGCCCCTTTTAGTGTTCCGGTAAAGGATAGCGGAAAGGATACCCGCCTCTTTATCCAAGGTGTGACCCTAAGTTATCGAACCCACAATAGGACATGCACTATGACAGGGGTTTCTACCAAGATTTTGCGAGAGACTTGAATTCCATTTTTTAGACCGGATCGTTATCACCTTCGTACTGAAACATTTATAAATAAAAACATGCATGGGTATGAGGACTTGTTTCTTACAACCATATATTTGTGATTGGGATAATCATGATCTTAATTTGTGCTTTGGAAGACACCCGTTAAGATGTGCTTGCAACAAGACGTAGTGGGGGATGTGTCCAAATTACATCTTGACCGATTCGTAATCTGCATCAAGAGCCAGTTGTCCAACTGTAGGCCCTATCCATCAAGTAGGGTTACCTTGGTTATTACTCCTATAAAGGATGGTGGAGTATGTGATACGTCCATTTTGCATCATGTTTTCCTACTGTTATTTATGATGATTTTGATCAATATAATACTTTGTGGTGCAATTCTAATGCCTTTTCTCTCTTAATTTGCAAGGTTTACAAGAAGAGGGAGATTGCCGGCAGTTGGAATTCTAGACCTGAAAAAGCTACATCAGAGATACCTATTCTGCACAACTCCAAATGAGCTGAAATTTCACAGAGAATTATTTTGGAATATATAAAAAATACTAGAATAAAGAAATACCAGAGGGGGCCCACCAGGGGCCCATGAGGCACCAGGGCATGCCCACACCCCCTAGGCACGCCCTGGTGGCTTGTGGGGCCCCTGGCCAGCCTTCGTGGCCCATCTTCTGCTATATGAAGCCATTTGCCCTAGAAAAAATAAGGAGAGGACTTTCGGGATGAAGTGCCGCCGTCTCGAGTCGGAACCTGGGCATGAGCACTTTTGCTCTTCGGCGGAGCGATTCCGCCGAGGATACATCCCTCCGGAGGGGGAAATCAAAGCCATCGACATCACCAACAACCCCCTAAAGACCGATTTGCTTATTATAAGAGACCATTCCGGCCTATCCTTTGCTACAAAAAGGATTGGGCTACCTTGCTACACCTTTGTTGCCGTTACTACTTATTGCTCACTATAAATTACCTTGCTATCAAATTATCTGTTATCGACAATTTCAGTGCTTGCAGAAAGTACCTTGCTGGAAACCATTTGTCATTTTCTTCTGCTCCTCGTTGGGTTCGACACTCTTACTTATCGAAAGGACTACGATTGATCCCCTATAGTTGTGGGTCATCAAGACTCTTTTCTAGCACCATTGCTGGGGAGTGAAGCGCCTTTGGTTAGTGGAATTTGGTAAGGAAACATTTATATTACATGCTGAAATTTACTGTTACTTGTTACTATGGAAAACAATCCTTTGAGGGGTTTATTCGGGGTATCTTCACCTTGACCGGAGGCACAAAGAGTTGCCCCTCAACCTACTGCACCTACTAAAAATATTTATTATGAGACTCCTTCGGGTATGACAGAGAAACTGCTAGCTAATCCTTATGCAGGAGATGGAACAATACATCCTGATATGTGATACGTCTCCAACGTATCTATAATTTTTGATTGTTCCATGTTGTTATATTATCAATCTTGGATGTTTTATATACAGTTACTAGCAACTTTATATTATTTTTTGGGACTAACCTATTGACATAGTGCCTAGTGCCAGTTGCTATTTTTTGCTTGTTTTTTACTCTGCAGTATATCAATACCAAATGAAGTCCAAAGGCCACGAAACTTTTTGGAGATTTTTTTTCTGGTGATAAGAGACACTGGGAGCTAAAGGAGAACACGAGAGGAGGCCCATGGGGCCCACAAGGCACCAGGGTGCGCCAGGGGCCTCCAGCGCGCACTGGTGGGTAGTGGAGCCCACAAGAACCTTCTTGACCTACCTCCGCCTTTATAAATACTCTAAAATCCCCAAAACCCTAGGGGAGTCGAGGAAATACTATTTTCACCACCGCAAGTTCCAAAACCATGAGATCCAATCTAGAGGCCTTTTCAGCACTCTGCCGGAGGGGGCAACAATCACAGATGCGTGAGTAATTTACCACAGACCTATGGGTCCGTAGCTAGTAGCTAGATGGCTTATTCTCTCTTTTTGATCTTCAGTACAATGTTCTCCTCGATGTTCTTGGAGATCTATTTGATGTAACTCTTTTTTGTGGTGTGTTTGTTGGGATCCAATGAATTGTGAGTTTATGATCAGATCTATCTATGAATATTATTTGAGTCTTCTTTGAACTCTTATATGCATGATTGTTATAGCCTCGTATTTCTTCTCCAAAATTTTGGTTTGGTTTGGCCAACTAGATTGATTTTTCTTGCCATGGGTGATTGAAAGAGACATGACACACATGTATCATTGCTATTAAGGGTAACAACATGGGGTTTATTCATACATGAGTTTATCTTGTCTACATCATGTCATCGTTCTTATTGCATTACTCCGTTTTTCCATGAACTTAATACACTAGATGCATGCTGGATAGCGATCGATGTGTGGAGTAATAGTAGTACATGCAGGCAGGAGTCGGTCTACTAATCTTGGACGTGAAGCCTATATACATGATCATTGCCTTGGATATCGTCATAATTATTTGCTTTCTGTCAATTGCCCAACAGTAATTTGTTTACCCACCGTATGCTATTTTCTTAAGAGAAGCCTCTAGTGAAAACTACGGCCCCCGGGTCTATTTTCCTATCATATTAAACCAAAACTACCTTGCTGTGATTTTTCTTTATTTATTTTATTTTATGTTTTTGTTAGATCTATTTATCAAAACCTATACAATTTAATCTATCTCAATACCGTTGAGGGATTGACAACCCCTTTACGTGTTGGGTTGAGAGTATTTGTTGTTTGTGTGCAGGTGCTATTTACATAGTGTTGCTTGGTTCTCCTACTGGATTGATAACCTTGGTTTCATAACTGAGGGAAATAATTACCTCTGTTGTGCTGCATCATCCCCTCCTCTTCGGGGAAGTACCAACACAGATCACAAGTAGCAATATGCACCTGATCTATGTGGACGAAGTTTGTGGATTATTTAAGCTTGCAGGTTTATCTGAAGATGGAGTTGATACGTCTCCGCCGTATCTATAATTTTTGATTGTTTCATGCCAATATTCTATAGGTTTCATATACTTTTGGCAACATTTTATATTATTTTTGGGACTAACATATTGATCCAGTGCCCAGTGCTAGTTCCTGTTTGTTGCATATTTTTTTGTTTCGCACAATATCCATATCAAATGAAGTTCAAACGAGATAAAAATTTACAGAGATTTATTTTGGAATATATGTGAATTGTTTGAAGAAGAATCAACACAAGAGAGTGCCCGAGGTGGCCACGAGGCACCAGGGCACGCTGATGACCCATAAGTATAGGGGATCAATCGTAGTCCTTTCGATAAGTAAGAGTGTCGAACCCAACTAGGAGCAGAAAGAAATGACAAGTGGTTTTCAGCAAGGTATTTTCTGCAAGCACTGAAATAGTCGGTAACGAGTAGTTTGATAGCAAGATAATTTGTAACGAGCAAGTAACGATAACGGTAAATAATATGCAGCAAGGTACCCAATCCTTTTGTGACAAAGGACAGGCCAGAACGGTCTCTTATAATAGGCAAAGCGTTCTTGAGGGTACACGGGAATTTCATCATGTCACTTTCATCATGTTGGTTCGATTCATGTTCGCTACTTTGATAATTTGATATGTGGGTGGACCGGTGCTTAGGTGATGTTCTTACTTGAACAAACCTCCTACTTATGATTAACCTCCTCGCAAGCATCCACAACTATGAGAAAAGTATTAAGATAAAATCTAACCATATCATTAAACTTTTGGATCCAAATCGGTCCCTTATGAAGTAGCGCATAAACTAGGGTTTAAGATTCTGTCACTCTAGTAAACCATCATCTAATAACTACTCCACAATGCATTCCCTTAGGCCCAACTAGGGTGAAGTGCCATGTAGTCGACGTTCACATGACACCACTAAGGGAATCACAACATACATATCATCAAAATATCGAACACATGTCAAGTTCACATAATTACTTGCAACATGACTTATCCCGTGACCTCAAGAACAAAAGTAACTACTCACAAATAATAATCATGCTCAATATCAGAGGGGTATTAAATAGCATAATGGATCTGAACATATAATCTTCCACCAAATAAACCATATAGTAATCAACTACAAGATGTAATCAACACTACTAGTCACCCACAAGTACCAATCTAAGGTTCCGGTACAAAGATTGAACACAAGAGATGAACTAGGGTTTGAGAGGAGATGGTGCTATTGAAGATGTTGATGGAGATGGCCCTCCCAAAGATGGGAGAGTTGTTGGTGATGATGATGGCGATGATTTCCCCCTCCGGGAGGGGAGTTCCCCCGTCGAAATCGCTCCATCAGAGGGCAAAAGTGCTCCTGCCCAAGTTCCGCCTCAAGACGGCGGCGCTTCGTCCCAAAAGTCCCCTCCTGATTTTTTCTAGGTCAAAATGACCTATATACTAGAAGATGGGCACCAGAGGTGGGCCGAGGAGGGCACAACCCACCATGGCGCGCCTGGGGGGCCTGGCGCGCCCACGTGAGTTGTGCCCACCTGGTGGGCCTCCTTCGGTAATTATTTGCTCCAGTATTTTTTATGTATTGCAAAATAATTCTCCGTAAATTTTCAGCTCATTTGGAGATGTGCAGAATAGGTAACTCTGACGTAGCTTTTTCAGGTCCAGAATTCCAGCTGCCGGTATTATCCCTCTTTGTGTAAACCTGGCATATTATGAGAGAAAAGGCATTAGAATTACTCCCAAAAGCATTATTGTGCATAAAAACATTATAAATAACAGTAGGAAAACATGATGCAAAATAGATAGATCACCAAGCAAGCACTCGAAAAGAAAGGATCGAACTAAACTTTTAGTCAACTAAATCATAGGACAACTAAAGATCGAACTAAAATAGATGAAAGCAAAGATAGTGGTGGTGATACAATACCGGGGCACCTCCCCCAAGCTTGGCACAAGCCAAGGGGAGTGCCCATACCATGAACTCAAGTTTCTTTCGTTGAAGAAGATGATGGTGGTGGTGGTGATGTGGTAGTAACGAGTTTGTCAAGCTTGCGTCGGAGACTAAAATTGGTATCCCTGAGATCCTCATTCTCTATCTCAAACTTTATTATCCTCTTGCATAATGCCTCCTTGCTTTTTTGCTTGAAACAAGGAGGGACTGGTTCATCTTCATCTTCCTCATCGGTAAACCATATATATTGATAGGTGTCCTTGAAGATATTTTTATCTAGAGGCTGATTAGAAACTGGGCAATCCTCCTCCGAATCTTGAGATGACATATTTTCAGATCTGCCAGAAAACAGCAAGAAAGAAGAATAGAAGGTTTCTCCGCGATACGGTGGTCAATAGGTTCGGGGGGTATATAAAGATTTTTTATCTTGGGAAACAAGCCAACGAGAGGAAAATGGAGTCGGGAAGGTTCCCGAGGTGGGCACAACCCACCTGGGCATGCCAGGGGGCCCAGGCGCGCCCTGGTGTCTTGTGCCCTCCTTGGTTGCCTTCCTGGTTGTTTCCTATTTTCCTAATTTTTGTAATATTCCAAAACTAACAGAAAATATTTTTGCGGATTTTTCGGAGTCCGTTTACTTACCGTATCACGTACCTCCTCTTTTTTAGTATTCTGGAGTGTTCCGGAAGGTTTCTTTTATGTGTTCCTCCGGTGTCATGGTTTGAATAATATTGCTTTCAATATTAATAGGCGTACCTGAAATATAGTGTTTAATTCTTTGCCCATTGACCACCTTCGGGTTAGTACCTTCGGCATTATTGATTTTGATAGCTCCAGAGCTATAAACCTCCTCGATAATATATGGTCCTTCCCATTTAGAGAGAAGTTTTCCTGCAAAGACTCTAAAACGAGAGTTGTACAAAAGATCATATTCTCCAACTTTGAATTCCTGCTTTTGGATTCCTTTGTCATGCCATCTTTTAAGTTTTTCTTTAAATAACTTGGCATTTTCAAAAGCTTGGATTCTCCATTCATCTAATGAGCTAATATCAAATAACCTCTTTTTATCGGCAAGTTGGAAATCGTAGTTGAGTTCTTTAATTGCCTAATATGTTTTATGTTCTAACTCTAGAGGCAAATGACAAGATTTTCCATAAACCATTTTGTAAGGAGACATACCCATAGGATTTTTATATGTTGTTCTGTAGGCCCAAAGTGCATCATCCAATTTCTTAGACCAATTCTTTCGGGACCTATTAATAGTTTTTTGTAATATTAGTTTTATTTCTCTATTGCTAAGTTCAACTTGACCACTAGATTGAGGATGATAGGGTGATGCAATTCTATGGTTAACATCATATTTGGCAAGCATTTTACGGAAAGCACCATGAATAAAGTGTGAACCACCATCAGTCATTAAATATCTAGGGACTCCAAACCTCGGGAAAATAACTTCTTTAAGCATTTTAATGGAAGTGTTATGATCAGAACTATTAGTTGGAATAGCTTCTACCCACTTAGTAACATAATCAACATCAACCAAAATATGTGTATACCCATTAGAGGAAGGAAAAGGTCCCATATAATCAAAACCTCAAACATCAAATGGTTCAACATCAAGTGAATAATTTATAGGCATTTCTTGACGCTCACCGATATTACCAATTCTTTAACATTCATCACAAGATAAAACAAACTTACGGGCATCCTTGAAGAGAGTAGGCCAATAAAAACTAGATTGCAATACCTTATGAGCAGTTCTATCTCCCGCATGATGCCCTCCATAAGCTTCGGAGTGACATTTCCGTAGGATTTGTTCCTGTTCATGCTCAGGTACACAATGACTAATAATACCATCTACTCTTTCTTTATAAAGATGTGAGTCATCCCAAAAGTAATGTCTTAAATCATAGAAGAATTTTTTCTTTTGCTAGTAAGTGAAACTAGGTGGTATGTATTTAGCAACAATATAATTAGCATAGTCAGCATACCAAGGAGTATTATGAGAAACATTTATTGTAGCTAGTTGTTCATCAGGAAAGTTATCATCAATAGATAGTGGGTCATCAAGGATATTCTCTAACCTAGATAAGTTATCAGCTACTGGGTTCTCAGCTCCTTTTCTATCGGTAATATGTAAATCAAATTCTTGTAGCAAGAGAACCCACCTAATGAGTCTAGGTTTAGCATCTTTCTTTTCCATAAGATATTTAATAGCAGCATGATCGGTGTGAACAATAACTTTAGAATCAACAATGTAAGATCTGAATTTATCATAAGCAAACACAACTACTAAAAATTCTTTTTCAGTAGTAGCATAATTTCTTTGGGCACCGTCTAGAGTTTTGCTAGCATAATGAATTACATTTAATTTCTTATCAACTCTTTGTCCTAGAACAACACCAACAGCATAATCACTAGCATCACACATAATTTCAAAAGGCAAGTTCCAATCAGGCGATTGAACAATAGGTGTAGAAGTTAAGGCTTTCTTAAGTGTTTCAAAGGCTTATACGCAATCATCATAAAAAACAAATGGAACATCCTTTTGTAAAAGATTTGTAAGAGGCCTAGAAATTTTAGAGAAGTCTTTAATAAACCTCCTATAGAAACCAGCATGACCAAGGAAACTACGAATACCTTTAATATCTTTAGGACATGGCATTTTCTCAGTTGCATCAACTTTAGCTTGGTCCACCTCAATACCTCGTTCAGAAATTTTATGCCCCAAGACAATACCTTCATTAACCATAGAGTGGCACTTCTCCCAATTCAAGACAAGATTAGTTTGCTCACATCTATGCAAAACTCGATCAAGGTTGCTTAAGCAATCATCGAAAGAAGTTCCATAAACAAAAAAAATCATCCATGAAAACCTCAACAATCTTTTCACAAAATCAGAGAATATAGCAGTCATACTTCTTTGAAAGGTAGCAGGGGCATTGCATAAACCAAAAGGCATACGTCTATAAGCATAAGTTCCAAAAGGGCAAGTAAAGGTGGTTTTCTCTTGATCAGGTTGTGAAACAGGTATTTGAGAAAAACCAGAATATCCATCAAGAAAACAAAAGTGTGTGTGCTTAGATAATCTCTCCAACATTTGATCAATAAAAGGCAAAGGGTAATGATCTTTTCTAGTTGCTTTATTTAATTTTCTAAAATCAATTACCATTCTATAGCCAGTAACAATTCTTTGTGGAATAAGTTCATTTTTCTCATTAGGAACAACAGTAATACCTCCCTTCTTAGGGACACAATGAACGGGACTTACCCATCTACTATCAGCTATGGGATAGATTATACCTACTGCCAGAAGCTTTAATATTTCAGTTCTTACCACTTCTTTCATCTTAGGATTCAAACATCGTTGATGATCAAGAACGGGTTTAGCATCAGGTTCCATATTAATCTTGTGCTGACAGAGAGTGGGATTAATGCCCTTGAGATCATCAAGAGTATATCCAATAGCAGCACGATGCTTCTTCAGAATTTTTAATAATCTTTCTTCTTCATGTTCTGAAAGGTTAGCACTAATAATAACAGGATATATCTTTTTCTCATCAAGATAAGAATATTTCAAAGTGTCAGGAAATTGTTTTAATTCAAACACGGGATCACCTTTAGGTGGAGGAGGACCTCCTAGAGTTTCAATAGGCAAATTGTGTTTGAGCAGAGGTCGTTGTTCAAATCTATCTCATTTCTTTCATGCATATGCATATCATTTTCATGGTCTAGCAAATATTGTTCTAGTGGATCAGTAGGAGGCACGGCAATAGAAGCAAGACCAATTATTTCATCCTTACTAGGTAGTTCTTTCTTATGAGGTTGTCTATTAAACTTGGAAAAATTAAATTCATGAGACTCATCACCAAAGCTAACACTGACAATTTGTTTATGACAATCTATAGTAGCATTGACAGTGTTCAAGAAAGGTCTACCAAAGATAATGGGACATAAGTCATCTTGTGGGGAACCAAGAACTAGAAAATCAGTAGGGTATTTTATTTTCCCACACAAGGCTTCAACATCTCTAACAATCCCAAGTGGTGTGATGGTGTCTCTATTAGCATGTTTAATAGTGACATCTATGTCTTCTATTTCAGCGGGTGCTATGTCATTCATAATTTCTTGGTATAAGGTAAAAGGAATAGCACTCACGCTAGCACCTAAGTCACATAAACCATGATAACAATGATTTCCTATTTTAACTGAGACAACAGGCATGCCAACAACAGGTCTATGTTTATATTTTTCATCTGGTTTGGCAATTCTAGCAGCTTCATCACAGAAGTAAATAACATGCCCGTCAATATTTTCTACCAGGAGATCTTTGACCATAGCAACACTAGGTTCTACTTTAATTTGTTTAGCAGGTTTAGGTGCTCTAATATTACTTCATCCTAACAGGGAAAGGTGGTTTTTCAATATAAGAAGTAGCCACAACTGGATCAACATTGTAAATAATAGTTTCATCTTTAACTATGTCGGGTTCTTTAATTTCTTCTTTGGTAGGGGGATGATATTTAAACCACTTCTTTTTGGGGAGATCAACATGAGTAGCAAATGATTCACAAAAAGAGGCTACTATCTCAGAGTCAAGTCCATATTTAGTGCTAAACTTGTGAAAAACATCGGTATTCATAAAGGATTTAACACAATCAAATTCAAGCTTAATACCTGACTCTTTACCTTCGTCTAGTTCCCAATCTTCGTAGTTGTGTTTAATTCTTTCTAAAAGATCCCACCTGAATTCAATAGTCTTCTTCATAAAAGAACCAGTACAAGAAGTATCGAGCATGGATTGATCATCAAGAGAAAGCCGAGCATAAAAATTCTGAATGATAATTTCCCTAGAGAGCTCATGATTGGGGCATCAATATAACATTGACTTAAGCCTCCCCCAAGCTAGAGCAATACTTTTTCCTTCATGAGGCCAAAAATTATATATATAATTCCGATCACGATGAACTAGATGCATAGGATAATTTTTTTGGTGAAATTCCAATTTCAATCGATTCCAGTTCCAAGATCCAATATCATCGCATAGCCTATACCATGTCAATGCTTTTCCCTTCAAAGATAGAGGGAAAACCTTCTTCTTAGCTTCATCTCTGGATAAACCCGCAAGCTTAAATAATCCACAAATTTCATCCACATATATCAAATGCATATCAGGATGTTCACTTCCATCTCCTGCATGAGGATTAGCTAGCAGTTGTTCTATCATACCCAAAGGAATTTCATAACCAATATTTTCAGTAGGTGTAGTAGGTTGAGGGGTAACTAATTGTGGTTCCGGTCAAGGTGAAGATACCCCGAACAAACCCCTCAAAGGATGATTCTCCATAGTAACAAGTGACAATAAATTTCAGCACGTAGTAATAATTTTTCCTTACCAATTTCCACTTACCAAGAGCGCTTCACTCCCCAGCAATAGTGCCAGAAAAGAGCCTTGATGACCCACAAGTATAGGGGATCAATCGTAATCCTTTCGATAAGTAAGAGTGTCGAACCCAACGAGGAGCAGAAGGAAATGACAAGTGGATTTCAGCAAGGTATTTTCTGCAAGCACTGAAATAGTCGGTAACAAGAATTTTGATAGCAAGATAATTTGTAACGAGAAAGTAACAGTAATGGTAAATAATATGCAGCAAGGTAGCCCAATCCTTTTGTGACAAAGGACAGGCCAAAATAGTCTCTTATAATAGGCAAAGCGTTCTTGAGGGTACACGGGAATTTCATCATGTCACTTTCATCATGTTGGTTCGATTCATGTTCGCTACTTTGATAATTTGATATGTGGGTGGACCAGTGCTTAGGTGCTGTTCTTACTTGAACAAACCTCCTACTTATGATGAACCCCCTCGCAAGCATCCGCAACTACGAGAAAAGTATTAAGATAAAATCTAACCATAGCATTAAACTTTTGGATCCAAATCGGTCCCTTACGAAGTAGCGCATAAACTAGGGTTTAAGATTTTGTCACTCTAGCAACCCATTGATGGCTCATGTCAGCGTCAGTATTTCCCCGAAGAGGAAGGGATGATGCAACACAACTACGGTAGGTATTTCCCCCAGTTATGAAACCAAGGTTATCGACTACTACAAAAAAACCACTTCCATGATGATACGTCTTTGTCATAGTAGGTCACGTTTTCTGTCATGCATGTACATCCATGACAATTTTATGACAGAATCAAGATACCTGTGTTGTTGTAGAAGTGTTCCATGACAATACCAAAATTATCATCACGGAAGTGTCCACTTCCATGACGATAAATGGCGCGTCATGGAAGTGCTTTCGTCAAGGGTAACCGACACATGGCATCCACCGTAACGGGTTGCCGTTAAGCTATCGGGTTCCGGTTTGGATCCGATAACCCGTTAACCGCCCGGACCAATTGGGATTTTCCACGTGTAAAATTCTGATTCGCCTTAGTATCCACGTGTCAGCTCCGTGTTGGGACAGGTGTCATCAAGCGAGTGGACGGGACGAGCCTATGGTACGTCGACACGTGGCTCGGCCCAACAGCGGCCCATTTAGGTTAAAAGGCCGGGCCTGTCAAAATAAGCGGGCCGGCCCATTAGTGGCCTACTTGAGTGAGGCCCATTCACAAGCACGGCTCATACAAGCTACAAAGAATTGGCCCATCAAAGGCCCATTCTAGATTTGACAATTTCCAGCCCATCATCAGTTCTAGCCCGTTAATGGCCCGCTATGTCTTTGGGCCCAATTACGGCCTGACCTTCTTTCGGCCTGTTAGCAGCCCATCGTCAGTTCTAGCCCGTTAACGGCCTGGTAAGTCTTTTGGCCTTTTCTCGACCCATTCTGCAGTTTGGCCAACTTCTAGCCCGTTGTGACTTTCGGCCTTTCCTCGGCCATTCGGTAAATGGGCCAATTCCTAGCCCATTTTGTCTTTCGGCCTGTTAACGGCCCACACAACAATTGGGCCTTTGACGGTGCAACCTGATTTTGGGTCCATTAGCGGCCCACATTCCGCAGGGCACAATTTCAGCCCGACGCGACTTTCGGTCTGTTAAAAGCCTAGCTTGTAAATTGGGCCTCTTCTGGCCCAAAACACTTTCGGCCTCTTACTGGCCCGTCAAGTAAAAGGGCCGAGACAAAATTGACATTTTTTCCGGCCTGCTAGAGGCCCGCGGGCCATTTTCATTTATACGGCCCTGTTGAGCTTTCGGTCTGTTAACGGCCTGCTAAGAGCCATTGTTACGGTGGGCCACATCGTTTGGGATCCACTAAATATTAAGTTGACAAGCCCAATTAAGGCCCGCTTTGACTACACATGTTTGTTCGTTCGGATGGCGTCCATGTAATGTTTGGGCGTGTTGGCCCCCGTTTCAACGATATAGCATATACAAAGAATTATCCTACTCTATACTATCGCCTCTAAAAAACCTACTCTATACAATACAGAGACTAAGGCATAGAAACAAAGAATAATCCTAGACTATACAATAATGAAATTACAGCAGATTATACGCATTGGGCATTATAGTTCGTGTCGTCGGAAACCACGGCCACCTATGGGGCCATCAGCCCCTTGTGGTTCGGCAGGGGGGATGAGCACATTGCACAAAGAGCGGAGAACGTAGCGCAGCACGACAGAGATCACACGGGCAGTTTTACCCAGGTTCGGGCCGCCGCGAGGCGTAAAACCCTACTCCTGCTTTGGTGGATTAATGGTGGATTGTGGTGGAAACGCGGCGCTCTTGCCTGGCAAGGTTGCCTCGGGGCGAGGGCAGATACGCGCGTACGAGTGTACCAGGGTCCGAATCCTTTCTATGGTTGCCATGGCCCTCCTTTTATAGATCAAGGGGTCACCACAGTGGCAAATCAGTCATTGCGTACTGATTAGATAGTGAACAGTGCTATCATACCTAACTCTGCAGTCAGAGCAGAGCGCATTAAATGCGCCGCTTAGTGTCACATCGTGGCGTGCCCGGCAAGCCTTGCCGGGTTGCTCGACCACCTTTTCGCCTGTCTGCTTGACACGTCTCTGGACGGGTGTCATTTGGTGGTGATTTCCATAGGAAGTGGTTGCCACATGCCAAATAACAGCCACTTAGTCACCTGGGGGCTTGACACCGCACCGATCGATGACTTGCGTCGGTGTGAGGTGGAGCGGTGGAGCCTTGGCGGGGTAGTTTGCCTTCGTCGCGCCCGGCAGGCCTGCCGGGACGGTCTTGAGGTTTGTCTTCGGGGCCACCTCGACCTCGCCAGGCTCGCCTGCCCGGCAAGGGAAGCTTTCCCTCAGTGGTGTCTTGCTCATTTAGCGTGTCTTGGTCTTCTTGATCTGCCCTTTGATTCCTCGAAGAGCTGATCTCTACTTGCTTGGTCTGGACTTGGACGTTGCAACCTTGCTCTTTTAGGCCTGTGCACTGTCTGGGCAATAAACCCAGGGTTTGTTGCACCGACAAGAGCCCCCTGGCCTGGCTCGAATGCGCTGCCGGGCATCATCGGGGTAGGCCCTATCCAGTGCACAGGCAAGAGGGGAGCAGTTGCTTGTCCCTTGAGATCTTCTTTGCTTCTTCATTAACATGAGCCCAGGTCAATTTCTGGTTCTCTCGCGCATCGCGTAATGCCAATTGTGGTGGGGCCATCCTTGTAATGGCCCGTGAATGACTTTAACGCACGGGCGAGTAACTGCCAATTCACTCTTCCCACCACGCTCTTATCCATGGCCACGTATGCTGCATGCATTGAGTGGGGTAGGTAACGGAGGCGTGTGGTGCGGGAGAGCGTCAAGGCAGGGGCCTGACCTTCTTGGATTGGTGGAGATGGACGGTGGTTACCCACCGATGGATCAGCCCCCAGCCCCCAGCCCGCCTATAAAAGGGGGCGGGGGAAGCATAAGTGCTCATCCACGCACCTCTTCTCGCCATTTCCTTCTTTCTTCTTGCAATGTTGAGAGGGAGCCCAGCCCGCCTATAAAAGGGGGCGGGGGAAGCAGAAGTGCTCATCCACGCACCTCTTCTCGCCATTTCCTTCTTTCTTCTTGCAATGTTGAGAGGGAGAGACCGGGGGCAGGCCCCGGGCTCGGGCTTGGGGTTGATGATGCTGAAAGCTTGTGTAGGTGCCCAGGGAGTGAGTCTGGTTCGGGGCCGGAAGGGATGCGGCAGTCATGCCACTCGCAGCGCAGGAGGTACCAAGCTTTTCCACTATGGTGGAATGCTTGTCTCCTCTGCTCGGGTCGGCCGTCTGGCAGGGAGCACTAAACCTTGTCACGAACCACTGCGGCTTCCTGCCCTGATGCCGGAGCTCCCAGGGCTTCCGGTATCTATCTGGGGTGCAGCACTCGGGTCCCTCGGTAATCCCAACACTGCCCCCTTTGGTGAAGTCGGGGCGAATGTCGAAGACGGCGGCATCTTCCTGCCCT
Source organism: Thinopyrum elongatum (assembly GCA_011799875.1). Classification (NCBI taxonomy): domain Eukaryota; kingdom Viridiplantae; phylum Streptophyta; class Magnoliopsida; order Poales; family Poaceae; genus Thinopyrum; species Thinopyrum elongatum. Next base: position 560,594,583 of record CM022300.1, read on the forward strand.
CCAAGGTGGGGAGCGATGCCCCTCACGTGTCTCGGACGCCGTCATCGCCCGCAGCCTCTCCGGGGGAGGCAATGGCTCGAGGAGCTGGCGCCCCCCTGGAGTGGTGGTGATGAAGAAAGAACGAGGGAAGACGAAGAAGGCGGGTGGCAGGGCGTCAGGTCGGAGTACGATGGAACCGACGCCTTTGTCTCGTATTGCCGACCTGCTGCCTCGTCTTTCCGTTCTTCCCCTCCCTCCCCGGCACCATCATCACCGGCCTCTTGGTTACCGGGGAGGGGGCCGCTCTCTTGGTGCCTTCGCCTCCTCTAGCAGTCTTCCAGCTGAGCCCCGGTGGTTCTCCCTGCTGGTGCTTTTGCTGGGGCTTCTGGCTGGTCCTGGAGGTGGTGACCAGGGCACCGCCGAGCTGCTCCTTCCGCTCCTCTCCTTCGCAGCCTCGCCACTCTCGATCTTGTCAGGCTGCACCCGGTAGGTCCTGACGGGGTCGAGTGGGGCGTCTTGCTCAGGCACCCCTTTTGCCCTCTTCCTCTTCCACCGCAGTGCCTAGGAGGAGAGGGACAAGAAAGGGATTACGGGGCACTTATCTTTTTTTTAATCTAAAATATGTAGGCACTTGCCAAACTTTAGTCTAAATAATGTAATCTTCTTTACCCATGTTGGTGTTTTGTAAGATCTGTACTTGTTCATCAGCATATTAATGAAAAAGACAAGCTTTGCCGGACACTTGTGCATGCATCATACCCATGCAGAGGTGAAATGCCTCTATACGTTCAAGTAAACAAGTTATCTCCGGCAAGCTATCCTGCCGGTACCCTCGAATTGTTGCCATGGGGCTAAGCCTGCCGGGCACAAATCGCAAAGAGGGACCAGCCCCCTGCCAAGCCTTCTCCGCCAAAGGCCACTGCGACCATCCTGACCGAAGCAACGTTCGAGTCAAAGGATGGGAGCACCTAAGTTTCGAAGGTGACGAGGTTTTCATATGCACAAGTTTCTACTTACAGAACACGTAAGGATAAGAAGAGAACTTATCTGTTTGGCTTGCCGAGGATCGTCACGTAGGATCGTCATGTAAGGGTAAGAACCCTGCAACTCAATGCAGATGAAAACAATGCCTCATGCGACCTCATCTATATGATCATGCTATGCTCATGATATGCTTATGCATGCATGCAAGTTTTGGGGCCCCCCCAGCGCTTCGTTTATTTCTGTTGCTCAAGGTCTGCGCCTGGCTTTGTACAAGGGGTTACATGCAACAACGACAAGGCCTGTAAAAAAGGTTGGCTGCCAGGCAGGGCCCGACAGCCGCACCTTATGGGTAGAACTTACGGAGATGCTCAATGTTCCATGAGTTTTGCAATTGAATGCCATCTCCGGTCTCCAGACGGACTGCGCCAGGTCTGGTGACTCGTACTACCCGGTAAGGGCCTTCCCACTTTGGCGTCAACTTGTTTGTACCCTTGGCGGACTGAGCACACCAAAGGACAAGGTTGCCTTCCTCAAAACCCCGGGCATGAACCCTGCGGCTGTGATAGCGACGCAAGGCTTGCTGGTAGCGTGCAGCACGCGTAGCGGCCCGGAGACGGTTCTCCTCAAGTAGCACAGCGTCGTCACGCCGGTGCCGTTCCTGCGCTACTTCATTGTAGTCAAGCACTCGAGGAGATCCAAATATGAGTTTCGTGGGGATAACTACTTCTGCCCCATAGACTAGGAAGAAGGGAGTCTGCCCGATAGCTCGATTTGGTGTCGTTCTGAGGGACCAAAGAACCACCGGCAGCTCGTCGATCCATCGCCTGCCACACTTCTGCAGTCTATCAAAGGTTCTTTTCTTGAGACCTCACAGCACTTCAGCGTTCGCCCTCTCAGCTTGTCCGTTGCTTTTGGGATGGGCGACAGAGGCAAATGAGATCTTGCTTCCGAGGGCATGAACATATTGCATGAAGGCACCGCTCGTGAATTGGGTGCCATTGTCGGTCATGATTCGGGCAGGCACCCTGAAGCGGCACACCAATCCTTTCAAGAACTTGATAGATGACTGTGCGGTCACCTTTCTCACAGGCTCCACCTCTGGCCACTTTGTGAACTTGTCGATAGCGACAAACAAGAACTCAAAGCCCATGTTAGCACGGGGGAAGGGGCCCAAGATATCGAGCCCCCAAACCGAGAAGGGCCATGACAAAGGGATCGTCTGAAGAGCTTGGGCAGGCTGATGGATGTTCTTGGAGTGGAACTGGCAGGCTTCACATTTGGTGACGAGCTCAACTGCATCTTGGAGGGCTGAGGGCCAATAGAAACCTTGCCGGAAGGCTTTTCCAACTAGAGCCCTTGATCCAATGTGTGAGCCGCACATACCCTTGTGCACCTCTGCCAATAGTTCCTTTCCTTCCTCCCAGCAAATGCAAATCAATTTCACACCGTTGGGCCTCCTTTTGTACAGCGTGTCGTCAACGAACTGATACATACTGGCTCTCCGGGCTACTCGTTTAGCTTCTTCTTGCACTTCGGGGAGTTCTCCAATTTGGAGGAAATGGACTATGTGTCGTGCCCAGGTTGGGGCCAGGGGCTCGGCAACAAGGACCAGCGGCACCTCCTCATTCGCAGGAGTGCACTCCTCGACTGCAGGGACCGGTGGTCTGACGGGATGGTGCAGCTCACTGATCGAAGGGGAGTTGTTCCCGCCAAGCTTTCTGCCGGGAGCCTCGGGAGGCTCTGCCGGGTGAGGATTGCCGGAGTCCAGTTTCCTCCTCTTTCTGGCCATTGTTGCCGGGGATACGGAGGGCTGAGTCAGATGGAGAGCAAAGGTCCCTGGTTCCACAGGGAGTTTTTGCGCAGCGCACTTTGACAGATGATCAACAATGTTGTTTTCCGCACGGGGGACGTCCTCTGTTTGCAATCCGTCAAAGCGCTCCTCCAACTTTCTCAGTTCCTCGACGTATGCCTCCATCAATGGACTTTGGTAATCCTTGTTGACTTGTCTCATGACAAGTTGTGAATCTTTGTGGATGATCAGCTTCTTGATTCCCAGTTCTGTTGCAATCCTGAGCCCAGCAAGGAGCCCTTCATACTCTGCAGTATTTTTGGTAGCCTCCTCCTGGGGAAAGTGCATATGGACGACATACTTAAGGTGCTCCCCAGTGGGGGCAACAAGAAGCACGCCAACCCCTAAACCTTGTAGGGAGAAGGCACCATCAAAATACATAATCCATTCTTGGGGCGCTTCCTTGCCGGGGATGATCGTCTCCAATACTTCTTCATCAGGAGTTGGTGTCCACTCTGCGATGAATTCTGCTAGTGCTCTGCTCTGAATAGTTGATGTGCTTTCAAACTTCAAACCAAAGCTGGACAACTCCAAGGCCCATTACACAATCCTGTTGGTGGCCTCAGGGTTTCAGAGTATGCGCTGCAAGGGGAAGCGGGTGACAACTATGATCTCGTGGGCTTGGAAGTAGTGGCGCAGTTTCCTTGAGGCCATGATGAGGCCAAAAATCAACTTTTGCATGCCAGAGTACCTCGATCTAGCTCCTTGTAATAGAGAGCTGTCAAAGTACACTGGGCGCTGCACAACTTTCTTCCTTGCCGCAACCATAGAACTGCTTTCGCTGCCCTGCCTTCCTTCGCTCTGGACTGACTCTGGTCTTGCCAGGACAGGTTCGCTTTCCTCTTCAGAGGGGACAGTGGTTGTGGCTGCCACGTCATCCACTTCTTGCTGCGCCACCAGTGCCGCACTAACCACTTGATTGGTTGCCGCTAAGTATAGCAGCAATGGCTCTTGTGGTTTGGGAGTGACCAAGGTGGGCACAGAGGAAAGATAGGTCTTCAAATCTTGTAGCACAGCGTCTGCCTCTGGGGTCCACTCCATGGGTCCTGCCTTCTTCAAGATTTTGAAGAACGGCAGGGCGCGCTCGGTAGACTTGGAAATGAACCTGCTCAGTGCAGCCACGCATCCAGTCAAACGCCTCATGTCCTTGACTGTCTTGGGTGCTTGAATTTGCTCGATAGCCTTGATCTTGTCGGGGTTGGCCTCTATCCCTCGATGAGACACAAAGAAGCCAAGTAGCTTGTCGGAGGGAACTCCAAACACACACTTCTCCGGGTTCAGCTTCAAGTTGATCTTGCACAAATTAGCAAAGGTTTCTTCCAAATCCTGGATGAGGGTTGATCTGTCCTTGGTCTTGACCACAATATCATCCATGTAAGCTTCAACGTTTCTGTGCAGCTGGAACTCAAAGCCAATCTGTACTGCTCTTGCAAAAGTGGATCCGGTGCTCTTCAACCCGATGGGCATTCATACGAAGCAGTACGTGCCACATGGGGTTATGAACGCGGTCTTCTCCTCGTCTTCCTTGGACATGAAAATCTGGTGGTATCTAGACTATGCATCCAGAAAAGAGAGCAAGTCACACCCGGAGGTGGAACCCACAATCTGGTCGATGCGCGGCAAGGGAAATGGGTCCTTTGGGCATGCCTTGTTCAGATCCGTAAAATCTATGCAAAGCCTCCATTTCCCATTAGCATTGCGTACCACCACATGATTTGCTAACCATGTTGGATGCAGCACTCCTCTGACCAGACCAGCTGCCTCAAGTTTCTTGATCTCCTCGACAATAAACTGTTGCCGCTCCAAAGCTTGCTTCCGGACCTTCTGCTTGACGGGCCGGTCATGCGGGCAAACAGCAAGGTGGTGCTCGATTACCTCCCTAGGAACACCGGGGATATCAGATGATTGCCAGGCGAACACATCAATATTCGCCCGCAGGAAGGCAGCGAGCGCGTTTTCTTATTTGTCATCAAGGGTGGCACTGATAGTGAAGGTACCATCAGTGCCAGCCAGCTCTGCCGGGACCTTCTTCACAGCAGGTGCAGCAACTTTGGATCTCTTGCTATTGGAATTCTCCGACAAGTCATCAACAGGCGCAACACACTTCGGAGAGGCACGCTTCCGGGATTCCTTGCTGGCATCCTTGCTAGCTCTCTTCATTTTCTTACTTTCCTTGGCCGGAGCAGTGGTTTCTGCAGCCTTAGCACCGACCGCCTCCCGGTACATCTTGTCCACGCATATGACTGTGTCCTTCTGATCTGACGGAATGGAAATGACTCCTATCGGCCCAGGCATCTTCAAGGTGTTGTAGGCATAGTGGGATGCCGCCATGAACTTGGCCAGAGCTGGGCGACCAAGGATTTCGTTGTACGGCAAGGGGAGGTCAACCACGTCAAACACAATCTTCTCAGTCCGGTAGTTTAACTCCCCTCCGAATGTCACTGGCAGCGTGATCTTTCCCTTAGGACGACTCCTGCCGGGGTTGATTCCTTGGAACGTGCCAGTAACCTTGAGCTCCCCATCTGCTATCTGAAGTTTGCTGATGACCTTTGGAGATATCATATTCAACCTGGCCCCGCCATCAACCAACGTCTTTGTGACTTTGAGGTTGCGTATTGTTGGTGAGACCAACAACGGCAAGCACCCTACCGCAGTGGTGTGGTCAGGGTGATCCTCTTCGTCAAAGATGATGGGCGTGCGGGAACACTTGAGCGGCTTCTGAGAATCTACCGCTGGCTCCACGACATTGATTTCACGCACCCACTGTTTAGGTTGGCGGTGACAGGAGTGCAGAGATGCACCCCCATCAATGTACAGGGCGTCAGTGGCTTTCTGGAACTCCTGCTCACTGGTTTCCTCTTCATCTCCTCCATCACTCTTATCATTGCAATCCTCCTTCTTACGGCCTCTGGCGGGCTTCCCTTGGGACCGAGGAGCCTTGCCGGGGTGACTTACTCCGCCGCCTCGGCCCTTCCCGCTAGCACGATCCTGGTTTTTCTCTTTATCACGCTTCTCGTACTCAGTCCTCTGCTTCTTGACGAGCTGCTCGACCTGGTGACACTCCTGAAGGTCAGTGCACGCGGCAACCTCCTTACCGGGGGCCTCGGCCTTGGCCTTCTTGCCGGTACTAGGTGTGCTTGATCCTTCGACGGCCATCACAACTTTCTCCTTGCGCTTCTTATTGCGTTTCTTGTTCTTCTTCTTCTGACTGGTGGCCTCGCCGTCATCGTCTGAATCGATGTCGACGCCATCCTCTTCATTGGGAAGTCGCCTTCCCTCCTCTATGAGAGCACACTTATCCACCAGAGTGTATAACTCATTCACAGTCTTGGGCAGCCGCACGTTCATTTTGGAACGTATCCTGCAGTTACGCACGTTGGACTGGAGTGCGGCTATCACAGCTGCCGGGTGGATATCTGGGATGTTCCTGTGCACTCGACAGAACCTTTGCATGTACTTTCGCAGACTTTCTCCTTCCTTCTGTGGGAGGAGCTGCAGATCGCCGGGCCGCCCTGGTTCTTGGTGGCCGCCCGTGAAGGCGCCAACAAACTCATGGCATAGGTCAGCCCAGGTCGAAATGGAGTTCTCCGGCAGATGCATTAGCCAAGACCTCACATTTGCCTTGAGTGCCAAAGGGAAGTAGTTGGCGAACACCTTCTCATCTCTTCCCCCGGCAGCCTGAACAGCGATGGTGCAGATGCTCAGGAACTCTGCCGGGTTCAATCTCCCATCTTACTTCTCTGGTATCTCTGGCTTGAATGTGCGGGAAGATGGCCAATGGACTTGCCGTAGTTCACGAGTGAAGGCGGGGCACCCAACCTCGAAAGGTAGGTACCCACCCTCACTGGGTGCAGGCTCGTCGACGTCGGGGCCATTGCGCCTATCAGACTGGCGGTGGGTGTCGTGGCGCCGCTCGATGGTGACGCTCGCGTCTTCCCCTCACCTGTCTTCCTGGGCCTGCCGCTGGTCTCGACGTGCTCGAGGGCCGGACGAAGCCATCGAGATGTCGTCGGGTTCTTGATTGCGTGGCTCCGTCCGTGGCCCCTGCGCTGGCTGTCGTGGAGGGGACTGCACCATGGGGGTGGCCCCTTCGGCACGGCCAGCAGCGCGTGCCGTTGTCGTCGCCTGGGGAGGCCGTGGTAGCTCAGCTCGCTGTGATCCTCCCACCTCGGCAAAACCAATCAGGCTCTGAATGGTGGCTCTCCACTCATCCATCTGATCGGCTGCCAGCGGAAATCTCAACAGCAGCTGGGCCCGCACCATAGCCTCCGAAGCAGTGCTTGGCATGGATGACGACGTAGACCGTAGCGTCGCCTGGCTCCTCATGGTGCCGGTAGTAGCTGCACTGTGCTCTCGTCATCGTGAGCCCATCGCCAGGGTGGCGTGGTGAAGAGGTGGAGGCGCTTGAGGGTCAGTGGCTCCATTTGGCGCATCAGCTAGGGCAGCTCGTTCTGGGAGTGGCGCGTGCCCTGCGGTTGCGCCCGCGGCCGGAGAGTTGTGATTCGCCCCAGAGCGAGTGCCACCACTGCGACTGTGCCCTTCAGCTGGGCGGAGAGGTGCAGACGGAATGATTTCTCCACTCGTACCTCGTGGAGCGTGGCCACTGGGATGCTGTTGGTGCTGGCCTTCCCTGGTGCCTTCTGCCCTCGTTTCAGCCGCAGGGGAGGTGGGGACGACGCTGCCTGCGTCGGCCACGTCCCCCGCAGCGTCCATGTCTCCGTGCATCCTCGTAGCCCCCGCTGCATCAGCGGCCGTGTGCGACGGGGCCTTCGAAGTGGACGGATGGGCTGCAGCACCGGGTTTCTTCTTGGGCGCCATGGATGATGGAGCCGTCGATGAAGAAGATGATGAAAATGACGCGCTGCGTACGCTTCTTGGGTTCGCGCAAGCGCAACCCCCTACCTGGCGCGCCAAAGATGTCATGGGAAACCACAGCCACCTATGGGGCCATCAGCCCCTTGTGGTTCGGCAGGGGGGATGAGCACATTGCACAAAGAGCGGAGAACGTAGCGCAGCATGGCAGAGATCACACGGGCAGTTTTACCCAGGTTCGGGCCGCCGCAAGGCGTAAAACCCTACTCCTGCTTTGGTGGATTGATGGTGGATTGTGGTGGAAACGCGGCGCTCTTGCCCGGCAGGGTTGCCTCGAGGCGAGGGCTGCTACGCACGTACGAGTGTACCAGGGTCCGAATCCTTTCTATGATTGCCATGACCCTCCTTTTATAGATCAAGGGGTCACCACAGTGGCAAATCAGTCATTGTGTACTGATTAGATAGCGACCAGTGCTATCATACCTAACTCTGCAGTCAGAGCAGAGCGCATTAAATGCGCCGCTTAGTGTCACATCGTGGTGTGCCCGGCAAGCCTTGCCGGGCTACTCGACCACCTTTTCGCCTGTCTACTTGACACGTCTCTGGACGGGTGTCATTTGGAGGCGATTTCCATAGGAAGTGGCTGCCACGTGCCAAATAACAGCCACTTAGTCACCTGGGGGCTTGACACCGCACCGATCGATGACTTGTGTCGCTGTGAGGTGGAGCGGTGGAGCCTTGGCGGGATAGTTTGCCTTCGTCGCGCCCGGCAGGCCTGCCGGGATGGTCTTGAGGCTTGTCTTCGGGGCCACCTCGACCTTGCCAGGCTCGCCTGCCCGGCAAGGGAAGCTTTCCCTCAGTGGTGTCTTGCTCATTTAGCGTGTCTTGGTCTTCTCGATCTGCCCTTTGATTCCTCAAAGAGCTGATCTCTCCTTGCTTGGTCTGGACTTGGACGTTGCAACCTTGCTCTTTTAGGCCTGTGCATGGTCTGGGCAACAGACCCAGGGTTTGTTGCACCGACAGTTCAGCATTAGTGATAATAAAGCGTACACAAACAGCAAATTACATACACTGGGCAAATAAAGCTCATACATCATGGACACGCATCAACAGAACTTACCATTTGAACTATAATCTCTTCAAAAAATAGGATTGGCCGGGTTCAGATAGCACAAATTTCAGTCTGCAAAATCTCCAATTCCTTTGTGGTTACCTCAGTGTCTTGTTTCATTTTTTTGACTCCTGCATCTAATACCTGCAACTCCAGTCTCAACATGTTGATTACATGTTGAGAATTATGTACACGTTGTCTTGCCACCTCTAGTTGATGCTAAAGAACATCAGCACATTCCAATTCCAATCCATAATCATTTGGTAACGGCCATGCCGCACTACTCTCAGATCTTTGTGTTGATGTCACTTCATCCTGAAATGTTTTTGTAAGTACACATGACTAGGGCAAAAATATAGTTACAACAGTGAAGCGAGCAAGACAGACTATTTTGTACATAGCAAAACAGGACTAACAATAATGTTACACGTCATGAAGCATAAGCAGGTGATATTTTAAAAATTATAAAAATGGTAGTCTATGCAGCTCGCATACAGAAATCTCTCTTAGCTCACCAGAGGAGCATGATGTTGGGGCCAAATCCAAAACACAACCAGGTTACAAATTTAGACCACATGCAGCTACTGAACATTATATATATATATACACGGTTGCGCTAAACTAAGCCTGAGCGTAGAATCCTAATTCTACGCTCTGGCCAGGAAACGGCGCGCATGTCTTACCAAGCAACCCAGTTCCTCTTCCACTTGGTCGTAATACCTTCGCTAATTCTAGTAAAAAACGTCCAGCCAGTTACGGCCAATTGCCCGAGTGCTCTTTGCCTTGTTAACTGTCCCCTGGCCCACACATCTTTCCCGTGCATATCAAATCAATCGTAACACCAGATTTATTTATAGTAATACAAAACCAATGATTTACATGGTTCTGCATGGTAACCAGTAGTAAAACTACTTTTGCTCTCATGCATAGTCTTTGTGCACTTTACGATAGGCCACACCATTACATTTTTTAATCCCAAGACATCAGTACTAATTAAACTATCATAATTATTAGGAATTCTTTTACATAAATAGGATAAATTACTAAAATTATTTTATCCCAAGTGACTAGTTCTTATCCTCTTACTATAATTTGAATATATAGTAATGTTAAAATTACAATTATGTTTGTTCTATGCTTAGAAATAGACTCTCCAGTAATTTGTTTGTTGTATACTGGTAATATAGTTACCATCATGTACAGTGCATGATAGTCAAAAATAACTAGAAAACGAAGGTGTTTAACCTCGTAAAAGAGTACACTGCCAATGGTAAAAATGATTCCCTACAACTATAAGTGGACATGCCAGCGTCATGGCTAAGGAATTATAAATGAATTACTACGGCTGGCTCATGGCATCACTATATAGCTACTCGATACATAGTAATTGTGTTACCATTTGGTTTACTATTTTTGCCCAAAATCTATCCGGTAATGTATAACCTTCCATTACCATGTTCCCCTTAATTACAGTACTCCATTACTATGTTTGATTAATTCATTACTACATGCACGGGAGGAGGTGGCGGAGTGCATACGTGGTCGTAATCTCATTAAATCGTTACGATGCAGTTTTCATTAGAAAGGGAGGCAGCACAACGAGATGGTTTGGCTAATCAGGCGCACGTAACTGGTTGGGTATGGCGGCCGGAGCGTACGATACCTTATATATATATATATATATATATATATATATATATATATATATATATATATCTTGCGTATAAGTAAGCAAGCAGTTGGCCATTTCGTAACTCAATTAAAGTCTTAGGGAGCATAAAGAACAGTAGATGGATTCATACAAACCTACTACAGCAAGCAAAACTATGTAATCATTAGCCTAGTATAAACTAGATTGTGAGCCTCATGTAGTAATAGTTGGTTAATTGACTTCAAAGCTTCAGGCACACTTCGCCAGAGTAATTAAATGGTAAGGCCTTTAATTATGTCAACTAATAGTTATACAAGTACCCAACATCAGGCATCATTGTTTGGGCATCTCATTAACTGAGGACAAATAAAGCAATTGAAAAGAGCAATTTAACTATGCCTGAAACAAACAAGCAATTGAACTGTTGAGTTGGTAGCATGCATACACGCACGCCTCAATAACATCCATGGCCTAGCTACATTTACTATATAAAGGAACAACTAATGTAATATTGTTTGCCCCCTATGAAGTATCTCAACTAGTATGTAATCAAGATCCTAGTAATGATAGGGAGGCTAATGATGTGAACATGCGTTGGGTTATGACATTTATGACATCGACAACTCTACCATAGCATGAAGCAGTTTCACACTGTTCACTACTATAAGATGTTTTAGATATTTAAAAGTAGACTACATCCGTAATGAGTGAACAGACACATTAAAATGTGTTTACATACATCTGAATTACAAAAAAGTTAGAACATCATATAGTAGTGAGCGGAGGGGGTTTTAATCAATGGCCCAATGACTGGGTTACAGGTGAAGAACCCTACGCAAGCACAATGTCAGACAAATAGGATGTCCTGGTAATTGTAATACAGTGACTTAAAATAACTGGTTGAACAGGCTCAGCGCTGCTCCTCCTTCTCTTGCAAGGCTCCTTCCTAACATCGTGTACTTGGAAATCCTCAATCTTATCTTCATTGCACCCCCTCTGCAAGGTGACACAAACTAGTTACTGGTCTCCTTGGAAGATAAATATGCATACTTTCCAGTCTGTGAACAACACAAAAGGATGGGTTTATAACAAAACAACACCACATAATGAAACATGCCACATCTCTTGCACACAATGAAATGAGCATTTACTATGTGTGCACTGTGTAAAAACTAGGCATACACTACTGGAATCTGGTAATTTGCCGTCTGCCACCTCTTTGCCGTCGGCCAGCGGACGGCAAAGAGGCTCTTTGCCGTCCGCTTCCACATTGCGGACGGCAAAGAATGTGCAGATGGCAAAAAGTCTATTTGCCGTCCGTTGTTTCTTTGCCGTCAGCCAGCTGACGGCAAAGAGCTAGAAGGCAGACGGCAAAGGGCCAGGTGGGCCCCACAGGGCATGGCGTGGAACGGCAAAGAAATGGCCCAGCTAACGGCCGTCTCCCCCCTCCGATGCTCGCTCTCTGTCTCCCCTCTCTCCCAACTCAACCGTGCCCGCGCCCCCAACTCAACCGCGCCCGCGCCCGCAACGCCGCCGTCGAACACCGCCGCCTGCACGGAACGCCGCCGCCACTCCCCCAAAAAGAAGAAAGTAACAACCACAGAGAAAGGAGCCATGAAGGCCCACACGTAGACAACTTCCCCACAGACCGGAGACCACACCTCACGACTGTACGGGGCTAGCGAAGGCCCCGCCGCCCAGCCCCCCCATGCTGCCGCCGCCCCACCCCGCCGCCAGCACCACCCCGCAGGCCCAGGAGCCCTGCGAGCCTCGTAGCAACCACCGAACGGCGCCCCATAAGCCAGGGGCCAGCGCCACCCCGCCGAAAGAAGACTGCGGCCCGTCGACACCCGCCCGGCGCCCCATCCGCCCGTCCAGCGCCCCTCCGCCACGAGCAACCCGCCGCCCGGCGCCCCTGGGCATGCCTCAGGTGAGCCCGGCCGCACGCCTCTTCTCCTCTTTTTTTTGTTTTTCTATTTTTTAGTTAGATTACTTTTAGTTTGTTTTAGATTTAGTTTAGTTTAGATTACTGTTAGTTTGGTTCTATATTTAGTTTAGTTTAGATTACTTTTAGTTTTGGTCTTAGGTTTAGTTAGTTTTAGGTTTATGTTTAGTCATGAAAAAAACTAAGAATAATTAGAAGAGGAGGAGGAGAAGAAGAATAGCTAGGTTTAGGTGTAGTTTTTTCCGTTTTGTTTTAGGTTATTATTGCTAGGGTAAGAAGAAGAAGAAGAAGAAGAAGAAGAAGAAGAAGAGGAGGAGGAGGAGGAGAAGAAAGAAGAAGAAAAAGAAGAAGAAGAAGAAGAAGAAGAAAGAGAAGAGGAGGAGAAGAAGAAGAAGAAGAAGAAGAAGAAGAAGAAAGAGGAGAGGAGTAGAAGAAGAAGAAGAAGAGAAGAAGAAAAGGAAAATTATATACATATTATGTTCATGATTATGATACCCTTAAATTGTATACATATTATTATGTTCATGTCAGGTATCCAAATTTTTTATGTTGTACTAATTTCGTTTACTTTTTGTCATTGCAGGTGTTGACAGGATGGTGGGCAAGGGTCCAGAGCGCCCCGAGCCTCCTGCGAGCGCTACCGGGAGGGGTGGTTGCATTATTGCAGCGCAGCCCCTCCGGAGAGCGGTGCAGGACGGTATGCAGACAGCTGCGGCGGGCGCTTCTTCTACGGCTGGGAGAGGTCGGGGGAGGACGAAGAAGGCTGGTAGAGGTGGACGTGGCAGTGGGAGAGGTAGGAAGGCTGCTACGCCTTCGTCGCCGCCACCCTCAGCTCATTCACCCGACCACAGGAGTGCTCCGTCTTACGTGGACCCTCGGACTCCGGTCCATGAGCCTCCGGTCGTTGATCCTTCGCCCCACCAGACTCGGGTTGCCGACCCTTCGCCCCACCAGACTCGGGTTGCCGACCCTTCGCCCCACGTGAGTCCGGTCCTAGAGTCTTCGTCCCAGAAGACTCCGATCCCGGTGTCTTCTTCCCACGAGACTCCGGAGGCTAGTGGCTCGGAGGATGGTAGCGAGGACACCTTTTCAGAAGATAGCTACAGCGACGACGAGCTGGTTGAGAACGGCAAGAAGGTCTACAAGCGTGGCTGTACAAAGCTCCCGCCCGTGCCGACGACCCCCGACCAGAGGTGGTTGATTGCGCCTAAAGGGTTGAAGTAAGTGCATTTACTATTTTTTATCCTTTTGCCTTCATGTTCCTTCAAATTAATATCTAATGCGTTGGCCTTGTCATACTGCAGGGGCTGGGTACGCCCCCGTGGTTCCCGTAGGCCCAACCAGGTCCTTGGTGTGCTTTGCCGGCAGCACTTCCCTGGGTGGGTCACGTTGCCCGGTGAGGGTCAGGTTCCACAGCTAGCACTGACCTGGGAGCTGTACTCGGTTGCCCCAGCCCCGCCGGAGGAGAGGGTCGACGGTGTCTTGTGCGAGACGGTGGCGGACATTGTGTTCCGTCGGTTTTGGGTAATTTCTCCTTTACAGAATTAAAAATCAACACTACCTAGTGATTGTACTAATCAGTGTTGTCTTGTTTGATTGCAGACCTTCTACAGGGTTTCAGAGGGAGAGCAGGAGGCCGCGTGTATGGTTGTCGAAAACGAGTGCAAGCGCCTACTTCAGAACTTAAGGCACGAGGCTCGGGTGCAGGCCGTTCGAGACTACTACGCCTCGAAGGGTATTAGGAGGGGCAAGCAGAAGTGTCGCGGCAAGTTTCTGAGTAAGGAGAAGTACATGAAGGTAATTACCTATTCTTAAGGCCTTGAACTTAGTTTTCTTGATTTGATTCGTAGGCGTAGCGATGAAATTTCTCTTGACTCACTTAGGTGCCCCCGAGATGGTGTGTGGATAAGATGGACTGTTGGGAGGCGTTGGTGGATGCGTGGCGCTCTGCCCAATGGAAAGTCGAACACCAAAGGGCCAAGGATAAGCGCGACCAAATGGAAGGTGTGCCACACCATCAAGGGAGCTCCAACCTGTTTGAGTACGGGGATAACTTGGTATGTGGTTTGCTATGATTCATGCAATTCATTCTTCATGCTAGATAGTTCATTTATGACATATTTAGCTCTAAAATGACACAATAACCTTAGATAGCTCTATAAAATGACTTAATATGCTTTAGTCAGTTAAAAAATGGCATAGCTACCTTCGATAGCTCAATAACAACCTCAACTAATCTTAGCTAGTTCATTCATGACATAATTAGCTCTAAAATGACATAATAACCTTAGATAGCTCAATAATGACATAATTAGCATACTTTGGTAAAAAATGGCATAATAATCTTGGTTACCTCGAAAATGACCTAAACTTAGCTTACTTTCCTTGAAAATGACATAATAACCTTTCTTAGCTCCAAAATGACCTATTTACATAGCAATATCATTCTTCATGCTAGCTTGAGCCCTTAACTAATATTTTGTTCCTCTCTCTTAGGCGCACCACCACAAGAAGCCTGTGCCAGGTCTGTTCGACCTCTATGGCATGGCCCATATGGCCCCGTACAAGAAGGCCAAGCCATTCACAGAGTCTGACCTAGATGATCCAGAGAACTTCACCAACAAGACCTCCCACCACAAGCTTGTGAAGTACAGACACGAGGGGAAGGCAAGGAAAGGGGAGGACTTTAACCCGAGCCAGGATCCTTTTGATACAGAGCTGGTGATGATATCTGGTGGCGGGAGGTCCCATGGCTCTCTAGCCATTGATGATGGACTGATACGTTGTCCTAAGACTCTCCCGCAGATCAAGAAGCACCTGAGTAGCTCTGATCCTGAGATAACGCCTCGTGCACGGCCCGCGGAGATCGCCATGGCGGTTAGTTATACGGACTCTCTCACCTTTCCTCCATTACATTTGTGTGTGCATCCGTCGATGATTACAATGCTAACAAGGAGTGGTGTGTTGCAGGCTATTGTTGAGAAAGAGAGATTGAAGACGAAGGAGCTTCTGGAGGAGGCAAAAAGGGAGGCACAAAGGGAGGCGGCGGAGAGGGAGAGGGAGATGGAGGAGAAGACGGCTAAGCTGTTGGAGGAGGAGAGGAACCGGAACGACAGCGCTAACCGGGCCCTATACGAGCTCATCGTGGTACGTTTCTCGTGCATATTAGCCCAATCATGCACGTAATGTTCGCATTACTATCTAATATGACTAACTCGTGACAACCAAATGTGCAGAGCTTGTGCGAGAAAAACGGTCAGGCCCCTCCGCCGATGCCCCAGATTGCTCCGGCGACCACGGTGAGTTTGATTTGAATGGTCGTTGCTTACTACTATTCACATTTCAGTTTGCGAACTTGCTAACGAGACATTATGGGAAATGATCTTTGGTGTAGCATGGCTCCCGACAAGCATCGACCACTCCTTCTGCCAATGCCGGAACCCCGACCGGTCCTTCACCTCCGTCTGGCACTGGCGCATCCCCGACCATTCCTACATCTCCATGATAACGGTATTTTTCTTCTTAATTAGCGTGTTTAGTCCATTTATGACATAATTTAGCCTATTTAGTCCACAAATGACATAATAAGATGAAGAAAATCAAGGAAGAGGAAGGAAAGAAGGAATAGGAAGAAAAGAAGAAGAAGATCTTCTTCTTCTTCTTCTTCTTCTTCTTCTAGTTTTCTTCTTCTTCTTCTTCTTCTTCTTCTTCTTCTTCTTCTTCTTCTTCTTCTAGTCTTCTTCTTCTTCTTCTAGTTTTCTTCTTCTTCTCCAAAATGAAGTTAGCTCTAAGTTATATCAAAAATGGCATAAATGCTTAGTTCACTCAAAAAGGCACAATTCTGCAGGTAGCTCCATTTTACCTAAGTATGCTTACTTCTTTTCTTCTTCTTCTTCATTTCTTTCTTTTCTTCTGATTCAGTTTCTTCTTCTAACTTTCTTGTTTCCATTTTGCAGATTAATTCACTATATGGAAGCTTGCATGGATGCATGGAGTGCTTGTTTCCCTTACCTATGAACTTGTTATATGGATGCATGGAACAATGTGTTGGATGAACATTGTGATATGTAATATGTATATATGGATGGAACTACGTTTCTTATGTATATATGTATGTTGTCATGGATGGAGATAGATATGTAATATGTATATATGGATGGAACTACGTTTCTTATGTATATATGTATGTTGTCATGGATGGAGATAGATATGTATATGTATATCTGTGTGTTGGATACATCATATATGTATATCTGTGTGTGCCTGTGAAAAAAAAAAATATATGTATATCTGTGTTTGAAACCCTGTCAAATTAAATGGATTCAAATAAAAACAGGGGATACATAGCCTCTTTGCCGTCTGCTAGCGGACGGCAAAGCTCTTTGCCGTCCGCTAGCAGACGGCAAAGAGGACACGTGGCAGCTACTTGTGAAACCTGGGAACACTGGCTGTCTATTTGGTCACTTTGCCGTCTGCTAGCGGACGGCAAAGATTCAAATCACTTTGCCGTCTGCCAGCGGACGGCATAGCTGGCCACGTGTCAGCTTCCCAGTACTGCCTAGCTGAGCTGTTTGCCGTCTGTTAGCAGACGGCAAAGAGCTTTGACTCTTTGCCGTCCGCTGGCAGACGGCAAAGAGCGCCGTTAACCCCCTAACGGCTCTCACGCCACCGCACTGCCGTCTGCTGTCTTTGCCGTCTGCTGGCCTTGGATGGTGGACGGCATAATCCTTTGCTGTCCGTTTCTAAGAAGCGGACGGCAAAGAAGGCCTTTGCTGGCATGCTTTCAGCCGGAAAGTTTGCCGTCTGCTGGCGGACGGCAAAGATGTTTGCCGTCCGTGATCCATGCCTTTGCCGTCCTCCATGGCGGACGGCAAAGAAGCTGATTCCAGTAGTGATACCTTCAAACTGGATCTCTAGGTACTCTTGTAGAGCCTACTTTAGTGTATAGCCAAACCTTTATGTCACCTATGAGTTATACAAGCCCCCACTACAGCAGCCGTAGTGTTTAAATAGTTGACAAGCTCTGTTAGGTCAAGAACAGCAAGTAAACAAAGCAAATAGTCCTAGTATGGCTGGCTGATACAAACAAGCAATTAAACATACGTGTGAGCAAATCTTGCACAACACTGAATTACATATCAAGAAAAGAAGCATAGAAGGAGGCTTAAAGACCATCACTTGACTGACCAGATTTAAGAGGCATTTAAACATCATGTGCAACGTATGAACTAACATAAACATTGCATATTTCAGATTCTATAATGAAATGCACATGTATTAGGTTATGCCATGTATGATGCCTAAATGTACACTATAGCAGGCAGGAGTGATTCATCATTGCACGCACAATTGAATTGTAGGTTGAGGGCCAGTCCTATTCCGCCTTTTCAGAGCTTATTGTCAAAATAAGCCATAAAAGATGCAAATAAGTCATTTTTGAGTTATGGGCTTGGGCTTAACTTATTTCGCTTTGGGGGGGGGGGGTGCTTCGGGTAGAAGCTCACTAAAAATTGAAGGGAAGGGGAATAGTGAAATGACTATGTTGTCTACCTATATTACTCTCAAAATGCCACTGCTCACGCCCGTGTCACACCTAACCCTCAAGTAAAAACAAACATGCAAGCGTTCATTGCCCTGCCCGCTTGCATCTCCTCTCCCCTTTCCCTCTATCTCAATCCCCTGCCTGCAGCGCTAGGGTTCCTCCAGCGAGCCATCGCCACTGGTTCCATCTGGCCTGCTCCTCGACGATGCTCTATCCAGCTAGGCTACATGGCCAGCAGGTAGGGCCAAATCTCCCTGGCTACTCCTCCCTCTGGCGCCGCCCCTCATTCTCTTGGTCTCCAGCAGCTGCTCCGCTATGGTCCGTCCAACGCACTACTCCGGCGGTCGCCGCACAACTACGACTGATGCCCCACTCCGGCAGAAGGCACCTCGTTCCCCCTCCCCTCCTCCCAGGCCGTGGACTTGAGGTGCTGTTGAAGGATGAGCTCATCTAACAAGGTGAGGATCTCCTCTAATTTTTTGCCAAATTTTCATTCTGATCCGCTATACGATGAATTGCTATGAGCTGCTGCTGCTGCTATATGATGCATTGCTATGAGCTGCTCCTGCTGCTGCTATATGATGAATTGCTATGAGCTGCTGCTATATGATGAATTGCTATGAGCTGCTGCTGCTATATGATGAGTTGCTATAAGCTTCTCCTGCTACTGCTATATGATGAATTGGTATGAGTTGCTATTGCTATATGATGAATTGCTATGAGCTGCTGGTGGTATATGATGAATTGCTAGCTGTTGCTGTTGTATGATGAGTTGCTATGAGCTGCTGCTGCTGCTGCTATATGATGCTTTCAGGTGGTGCTTCTATATGATAATAACCAGCCACTTGGACCATTGAATTTCGATAAATAATGGTTCTTCATTTAAATTTAGGTCATGCGTTCTTCATTTAAATTAGGCAATGGGATCTCTATGAAAGACATTGAACAAAGTAGATGGTATCTTTGTATTTGCATTTTGAACAAATATTGATGGTCTGTTTTCCTATCATATTAATTACTGCACTGGGTTCAATTTGTGATGTTTGCAAGTCAAATTAATTTTCATATGGGCAGCAAAATGACAAAATATAATGCAATCTAGACTTTTCACTGATCATACCACAGATAAGCTGAAAAGGCAGGCAATGAAAAGAACTGGTTGGCTTATTATCTGGAGCTTATATTCAAAGGTGCTTATTTTCTTAGGATAACTCGAAATAACTGTCCCTAAGAAACTTGGTCAACAGCACTGACATATAAATAACATGTCACAATGATTGCAATGGAGGCCCAGTTCTTTTGCCAGATTCTCCCAGAATCTGACCCCTACCCAGACTCTCCCAGAATCTTTGAGCCCCATTTGTTTTATAATCCTATCTAGTTAGGTTCTAATTAGTTAGGATTGTAAAACAAATGGGGGTCAAAGATTCTAGGAGAATCCTGCAAAAGAACTGGGCCGGAGTGACCTACCATAGCACACTGTATAGGCTCACCGCTGCTCCATGAAATTGCCACATACATCTTGTACTAAGAAATCTTGTACTTTTTCATTGCGTAACCCTATCTACAAGTTGACACGGCTAATTTCAGATATCTCTAGATGATAATACATTGCATATCCCTTGCGCTTATTTAAACCACCAATTAACGATTGTGTGCGTAGCATAAACTAGTCATGACTCTGTGTACTGGACTAGCAGGCACTCTAAGGGAGCCTAATGTAGTGCACTGGAATTTCTACATGCCACCTATGATTTTGTGTAATGTACTACCTCTGTTTCTAAATATATGTCTTTGTAGAGATTCCAGTATGGACCATATACAGATGTATATAGATGCATTTTCGAGTGTAGATTCACTCATTTTGCTCTGTATGTAGTCTATAGTGGAATCTCTAGAAAGACTTATATTTAGGAACAGAGGGAGTATCATGTATGACATCTACATCTCTAATTTAGCAGCCAGTAGTGGAAATCATTGTCTGCACAAAGGGATTACTAGTCGAAAATCCTAGCAAAGCACGCTGGCAGGCACACAACAATACAAGAGAGAGAGACGCACTTACAAGATCATATCAATGCCTCAGTCCAGGATCTTGGTTGGCCAAGCTGTTAGATCCAGAAGAAACATCATCCTTGTAGTTTTTGCCAGCTGCATAACATGTAACAGCGACCAGTTAGTATATTTGAAGTACATCGGGCAGGTGATGCTGGACGGGTTTAAAGGTGACAAGTACCTAGGCCGCGGTGGGTGCTTGGCATCTTGCCAGACGGTGGGAATCAGCTTAGAAACGTCAAGGGTGATGATGCTGTGCTGGCTGTCGGGGTCCAATAAGGAGATCTAGACCTGTGGAGTAGGGTGTTTGTGGAGTGGCTCCGGTAGGGTGGACTACAGTGTGGGCGAAGCGGATCTGAGGCCGTGGACGAGGGCGTCGGTGAAGCTGCTCCGGTGGTTGGGTTCAGGATGGTGTCGACGATGCAGATCTGCGGCCATGGACGGGGCATCAGAAGCTGCTCCGGTAGGTTGGACGAGGGTGTGACGAAGCGGATCTAAGGCCGTCGACTTGGGCGTTGGCAAAGCGGCCCCGGTAGGGTTGAGAATGGTATAGACGAAGCTACTCCGGTAGGGTTGAGGATGGTGTCGGCGAAGCGGCTCCGGCAGGGTTGAGGAAGGTGTCGGCGAAGAGGATCAGAGGCCGTCGACAGGGGCGTCGGTGGGGCGGCTCCGGGGGTGTGGACAAAGTGTCTCCGGTGGGGAGTACGAAGGAGCCGCTGCAGATGCGCTGCGGTTGACGAGAGTACCGGCGAAGCAGATCCGGCACCGTGGACAAGGCCGGTACTGAATGGGCTGTGGTACAGTGGTGGATGAGCAGTCTACTTGTTTCTAAGGGAGGTGGGAGGGGTAGATGCGGTCGCAGAAGCAGATCCAGCGAGGTGGACGACGCTGGCAGTGAATGGGCTCTGGTATGCCGATGTGTGAGCAATCTAGGGTTTCGATAGGGAAGGGGTAGAAAGGCCGATGAAGTACGGACGGCGTGATGTAAGATGCTCTGGTGCTGTGGAGTAGTCATTTTTGCGGGAGGGGGAGAGGAAATGGGGGTGCCGTGTGGTGGGGGAACCGGAAGTTACCAAAGCAACCCCGACCTATTATGTAAATGATGGCTATATTGTAACTATTGTTCTCCGTGCACCAAGGACAAAAGGGGAATTTTGCATGGTAAAGACTAGGTGGCAGAAATTTTAGAAGGAAGCGGGAGATTTTGCCACCCGCGGGATCGTTCGTATCCAGTTTCAACTAATTTTGGACAGTGCTAGCGGGAAGGTCATGCGAGACTGTGTACACGGGGCACACATCAGCAGTTAATAACTCGTATGAAGTCCACCCCAGAAAAAAAGACAATAACTCGGGATGATGCACCGATAACTTGGACGTTCACACAGGCGCGGCCAATCGTACGGGTGTGGAGGCGCGTTCACAAAAAAATGGATCAAACGCTCTGCCTATGTGTTTCTCATGTAAATATATAATTTAGTGCCATTGGTTATTTATTTTAAACATAATGCATTGATGTGTTAATTTTAATATAGATGCACAAAAAGAAATGGATATTGTAGTCCGCTAATTAAAAGTTTTACCTCATATGATTACATGGCCTCCATTTCATCAATTGCGTACCCGTTGAATTCATATATGAATATTACATATATTACTTCATAATAGAACATTAAATCATCCAAGACTAATGAATTTGAATGCAAAACTAACAATGGTGCATGTACATGATAACTAGAGTGGTTGTTTGAAGAAACATCACTATAACTTTGGCATGCACAATTGAAAAAGACTATTCGAAAAAAAATTGCGATATGTGAGTGTCCAATCTTTATAGCGTTGAATCGATGTTGTATCTTTGGCCACGATATGAAGTAGATATTGATTATGTTCAAGCGATGCACGTCCATGATCGCTAGATAGTGATACGTGAATGAATTGTGCAATCTCTCTCACACGCATACATATCTCATTTCTCCGTGGGCATCGGAATCACACACGTGCACTTCATGTATTTCTCTCCCTCTGTTAAGGTTAGAATTCGTCTTTCTACCCCATCCTACAAGTCTCTCACACAAAAACACACACGCTTTCTCTGTCGAACATGCCCCCCACCCCTTTAATTCCACCCACCCACCGCCACTAATGTCTCAAAGTATAACTATGTCTCGCACACATATACGTAAGGTTAACTCGAGTCCCAGAACCATATGAATACATACAATGGGATTCGAACAGAGCACCTTTTGTTTTGAGATTTCGCTCACACACACACACACACACACGGAGACATTGTTTCTCTCTTCATTTTTTTCCGGCACTTGCATGCACACCGCTTGTTTATCTCCGTGATGCTTTAAGTATGCCTCGCACACATGCTATCTACCTATCCCTTAATATAGATATGTATCACACAAACTCATTCTCCCTATATCTAAGTGTCACTGCCCCCCCCCCCCACACACACTTCCCGACAGCAAAGGAGTAGGGTGAAACCTCGATCTTGATACTAATCTATCTGCTGGCTTCTCTCTGAAACACACACACACACACTTCCTGACACCGAAGGAGTAGGTTGAGACCTCGATCTTGGTACTAATCTATCTACTGGCTTCTCTCTCAAACACACACACACACACTCGCTAGTTGTGCCTCTGTGCCTACCGCGCGCACACTCTCGATATGTCTTTCTCTCACTCCCCCTCCCCACCCCCCAACAATGAAAGCAAAAGGGTGACACCTCGATCTTGATCTTAATCTATCAATTGGCTCACACACACACACACACACACACACACACACTCGCTAGTTGTGTCTCCGTGCCTCGCTCACACACACACGATACGTATTTCTCTCCGTAGCCCCCCTTGATATGTAGATTTCTCGCGGCGCACAGCTGTAGTGACGATGACGCTGAACTGAGTGTGCCTTGTTTTTACCGGCCTGATGTGATAGTTTTCACCCTGTTTTCTGTTAATTAACAAGGTAACCTTTTCTTTGTTACTGCTAGTGAATTTGAGATCATTCGGGGCAGACATAAAATAAATAACTTCAACCCAATTATCGCACTAACTATTTAAAAAGAAACTAGCAAGATGCCCATGCGTTGCACGGAACATCAAGATGCATTTGTATGAGTAGTTTATCTTGTGGGAGAAAAGAATGAATGAGGGAAGGCCTTATTTGCAAATGTGGAGAGGGGTGTGGGTATCTTTTTGCAAAATTGCCATAGTTTCCTTCCTATCAGTCAGATATAAATTGGACGGCATATATTGCACGATGGCAGGCACACCATCAACACCAACGCTGTTTTTTTATAAGAATTAAGAGTATAGAGAGCAGAGATATATCTCTTGCATCATCCACAATGAACATTTGGTGTACTGGTTAGCGCCGGATGCTCGCAACGCGATGACCTGAGTTCGAATTCTATCTTGAACTTTAGATTTTTATAGTTTTTAATATATACTTCTTTCGCTACTGTACTGACAGTGGAACCCACGGAGTACTTAGAATACAAGATTAAGGATGGATTTGTTTCTTTTTAACTTTCTGTATGAATCTGTAGCCACCCTGCAAGTCTTGTACACTGTACATCCAATTAACTTTTTATAGAGGGAGAATCATACACGCAATTAACTCGAATGGATTGGATGTGACTCTATTATTTCCAGCATAAGAGCATCTTCAACAGCAACCAGCAAATTTCCTCCCGCTTCCTTCCGTGGAGGATGACATCCAACGCCAGCGGCATACATTTTCACAACTCTAACCAACCAGAGGAAATTTGTGCAAACACGGACTGATTTCATATAAGCATGAAGGATTTCGTATAAAAAGCCGGATCTTCATATAAACATGACGGATTTCATTACATTTACATGAACTAAGCGGTGCTAATCCGGCTCACGTGGTATAATTAATACCTAATCTAAATGGCCTCCCGCGGATCCCTTTGTCTTCCTCATATCCGGCAGACACTTGCGGGGTCGACGAAGGTCCTCGGAAGAGACGAAGTAGGAAAGAAACCACCTGTATACGCAGTTGTCGCCTCGGCGGTGGCCTTCATGGGACCCAAGCGGTGGCGGCCTCCCGTGTTCTAGTTCTCCTCGATGATGGCGGTGGACAGGGAGAAGCTGGCCACCGACTCGTCGCTCTCCGTGCACCCAGCTTCTGTCTCTGCCTACATGGCGCTACCACAGGCACGGGAGGCGCGGCCACATACACGAGAGGCGCGGCCACCGCAGACACGGGAGGAGCGGCCGCAGACACTGGTGGTGCGGTACGACGCGACAACGACGACGCCCGTGCTGCCGTGCCAGCGTGGAGCAACTCGCCACTCATCATTGAGCTGAACTGGAGCAGCGAGTTGCTGAACCACGCGCCGGCTTGGGGTGGCAACTGGCTCCGTCAGGCCAGGCGAGGTAGGTGAAGCACCGAGCAGCCTCGCTCGTATCCGGAGGGCTCGGCGGGCCACCCGGCCAGGTAGTATGCCGGAGAACGGCTCCTCGGAAGCCATCGGAAGAGTGGAGAAAATGGTGAAGGAGGAGATGGGGAGCGGCGGAGGGGTGCGATTCTTGCCCGCTGTCTGGCCTTGTTTAAATAGAGGGCAGACGGTAGGAGCTTGGCCGGCGTCTGGCCTCATTTAAACTAAGGGCGGACGGGAGGAGCTCGACCGGTGTTGTGTTTAATTCCGGCACGCTCATGAATGGACGTGTGGCCAGAGTAGGTTTCTCGGTTTGCATGCGGGTTTAACGGAGGCGTTTGATGGAGGTGAGGAGGCGTGTTCAGCCGGGCGTGCAGCGGGCGGCGCAGTACTATTCGATTTGACAGCTACTACTAGTAAGCCAGGACGATAAAAATATATTGAGTAAACTAGGACAGTTCCCGATACGGCTTTAATGCAGACGAGGGAGAGGTTAGTGAATCCCGAAATATTGAACGGCGAATGATGCATCCTCCTTTAATTAGCATGCTGAGGGAAGTAATAATGGGAGGAGGATGGGGAAAAGAGGCAGCACAATGTGAATGCAACGCAGTTTGCACTCATATAAAGGCGCCCCTCCATTCCAATGCATCTACCACATCGTACACACCTAAGCACCTACACTAAGCGCAAAAGTGCTCACTCCAGACCCATGGCGGCGATGCATGCGAGCGCCCAGCGGCTGTGCCAGATGGTCCATGATGCCGGCCTGCAGCATGGCACTGAGGATTGTCTCCAGAGGGTGTTGGCGACCGGTTGGTTCATGGCCATCGTCGACGCCAGCTATGACTCTCAGTTGGACAAGATGATCGTTGCCACCATCAACAAGTTCACCATCGTCAAGAAGCTCGCGAACGACATTGCCGTACTACTCCAGCCCGCGTGCCCGGGCTCCTCATTGCCTGCCACCCTAATCGGCCTCGATGGCGAGAACCTCTTTCAAGCATTGGTGGCCCTGCGACTGCCCACCGACGCAACGAAGAATGTCCACCTGGAGGTCGCGCTCGCCGTGAGGCGCCTCGCCCTGCAAGAATTCATCGACCTACACATCCACGTGTACGAGGAAGTCGTGTACATAGGTATCTACTAGGCCGGTGAGGATGCTATGACGCTGGCCTTCGTCAACCGGCTGGAAGCCTTGGACGCCTTTGTTGAGAAGCACCTTGACCTCGCCACAAAAGCCGTCGCTCCTAAGACGCCGGTCGGTGGCCCGGTGCACTGACTCGAGGAGGAGGAGGTCGTATGTTGATGGATGCATGTTTCTTCTTGCCTCCTATAACCACCACTGCGATCGCATCATCGTGGCCTTAATTCTTATTGTGCTATTGCATTCTCGTTCCAGTCAATAAAGACATGTGCGATCCCTTTGCTCACATTTGGAGGCAATTATATGCATCACTCTAACTAGTACTCCATCCGTCAATTTATAAGTTGTGCTTACCTTTTCCATCAACTTCGTAATTTACGTTCGATGCTTGACCCGACCTATGAACTACTCCTAAATTCAAAAACTGAGACCGAACTTATAAATTCAAAACTACTCGTGCAGCACGCCTGTCACATTCGCAAGTTCAAAATGAGAAACTGGAACAGGTACATGAAGAATGTCCCTTCCCCGTCGCATACCACACTGTCGTTCCGGCCCCCTGGTCAACGCGCATTGGCTACGATTTATATCAGTACAACATGTGGGACCGCATGTGACCAAATTGATGATGCGCCAACCTAGCTATTACCCTGCTTATTATCTGGCGGGAAAAGCCCCGCCCTAGCCTTTCCAATCGTTATTTCTATCTATCGATCGTGCCAAGGAGCAGAACCAAATGTTACAATTTATACATGTTTCTCTACTCCTATCTACTCCTATAAAAGACTCAGTTGGTGATGATGGTGTGTCTGCCATCCGTCATTTCTGACCATTAGATCTGCATCTAATGACTGCGAGGTAAGTTGTGGCATTTTTGCAACAATAGCCCACTTCTCTGCTCCAATTTGCAGAAAACCCCTTATTATCTTGAAAGCAACCACATCCCTCGCTCGCCTCATCAAAACAGCCTGAGAAATATATTTTGAGTAAAACGTAATATATTTTTAGTGGTATATGTATATCAAAACAAGAGTGTTTTCTTTCAAGTTTGTGAACAAGTACTATTCTACTTTGGATCCGTTGCAACACACGGGCACATTGCTAGTAAAAGGAAAAGGCCTGCCGCATTCGCATCGTACCCCCACACGCCCGGGAATCGGGAGTACTCCACGGCCCGCATGGCATGCCACATAGCTAGGGAAGGCGTGTTGCCTAGCATTTTCACTTCCATGTGGGACCGCAGTTGAGCAAACTGACTATCGGCAAACCGCACCCCACCCGCCGCGTTGGAAAACAGAAATGAGGAGGGGAAGATCTAGCTATAGCACAGAAGCCAAGAAATTTGGTGTCAGATGGGACTCATTGATAGAGTAGGAGCACTCCGTACTACTCTTACTACGAAGTTTGTACTACTACTACCACTATACAACTAGGTACGTGCATGGCACAACATCGTAGGAACAAAAAACGGGAAGAACTAGGTACGTACTACTACCACTATACATAATACCGCATATTGGGTTTCTCTAAAGTCAAACTTTGTATACTTTCAACAATTTGTAGGAAAAAGTATTAACATATGCACCACCAAATATATATCATTTGATTCATCATTGCTTTTATTTCCACATCGTGTAAATTTGTTAGTATAAATGTTCCTATTGCTTTCACCAAATTCGGTCAAGCTTTATAAAATTTGGCTGCAGTCAAAGCTATATATGTGCGGAGTAAATTACAAACGAAGGGAGTGGAATAGATATAGATATAACTATACAAATAAAAAATATAATAATATAGTCTATAGATATAAATAAGGCTACTACCCTTTTTCTAGGTTAGAATTCGCGTTGGTGTGTACACATTGTTTTGGTTCGCTATAATTTGCATTTGCGGGGTGTGTGTTGGACTACCGCCTTTTGTTCAGTACCAGTAACCCCACCATTATCCTTAATTAATTCATATTGGCAATTACGATTGCATTATCTTAATTCTAGCCGGTTCTTCGGTTGCTTGGAGGAACTCCATCTCGTTATTCAGGTTGATTTTGTGCATACGATAAGATCATCGTCCATCGAAGATTTGTTTAGGAACGATTGTCGATCTGTATCACCGGGTACGATATAGCTAGATCGTCAACGTCAAAATCCACCAAATCGATACTTATCCCCACTCTCATTGAAAGATTGGGTCGCCATCATAAGACTACAACCTAGACAATTCCTTCCCTATAGCATACACATGAGCACGCATCTCATTATTCAGGTCCATGCCTCCCTCTCTCTCTCAAAACACACACACCTCTCCGCACGATGCGTGTCTCTTGGTCTCTCCTCCATCCCATGACAAAAAGGCACACCACCATTCTCTTCTTCTTGCTACCCCCATCTATGTAGTTAGGTGTCCTTGCAACAAACAAGCATTCATATATCTCTCTACTATCTCTTTCTACCACACATAACCTTCCACCCCTAGCCAGCTGTGCTGTCAAGGTCTATCCAGCTCTCTCACACGGAAACGAACGCTGTTTGTGTGTCCCATCATCGCACACACACTATCGCTCTCCCATATCCGCAACCTCGTAACCTTGTCGATCCCGACGTTACACGCACCTCTCTCTCTCTCTCTAACACACAAATGGACACGCACACACCCTCTTTCTCCCTTTCGGACACTCCTCTCTCTACGACACACACAGTCTTTCGAACATGCATATGCCCCTCTCTCGTTAGGTATCGCTGCCCCCGCCCCCCCCCCCTCTTTGTCTATCTCTCGCAATAATACATGCATAGTCTAAATTGAAACAACTACAAAAAATGAGCTCCGGATTACAAAAATCAAATCCACTCCCAAACAGAATATGAAAATAGGGTGAAATCAGCACACAAATGTTTGTTGGCGTGCATGAATGTCAATGATATGGATGTACTACTCGTACATCCACAACAGACCCATTTACAAAATTACATTAAACCCTTCTCAGAATATGGTGCGCATGTGATGTTTCTTTGTACTGCTCTGCCAGCCTTCCTCCGACACGTTCCAACAATTGTGCTACTTCCAATTCTATTTTTCTCCGAGACCATGTGAAACCATGAAAAGGTCACCCCCCCCCCCCCCGCCCCCCACTGGTACTGTAGCTCGAAGCTCCCATACGGACACAACACCCACTGGAGCACGCAGCCGTCGCCGAAGTGGACGGCGCCGCGGCCTGGGGAGAGGACGGAGTCTCCGACATCGCCGAGGTGGAGCACGCCCTCTACGGCCGCGAGTAGCGCACGCTGACTGTCCATGCGGAGGACAGTGTGATCTAGCGGCTCGCCCTCGTCAGCCACGAGGGCTAGCTGTGCTCCCGCAGCACGCCCTGGTCGGTCACGAGGAGGTGCATCGCGTCCTCGCCACTCACAATGTGGACAAGCGTGTTCTCCAGTAGCATGCCCGCGAGCATCGCATCATCGAGAGCACGCCCGCGAACATCGCATCATCGCCGCTCTTAACGTGGACGAGCGCGTGCTCCGGTAGCATGCCCGCGAACATCGCATCCTCGCCGCTCACAATGTGGACGAGCGCGTTCTCCAGCGGCATGCCCGCGAGCATCGCATCATCGCCGCCCGCGAACATCGCATCGTCACCGCTCTCGATGTGGATGAGCGCATGCTCCAACAGCACGCCCGTGAACATCGCATCCTCGCCGCTCAGGCGCACGAGCGTGTGCTCCAACAGCATGTCCACGAGCATGGCATCCTCGCGGTTCACGAGGTGGTTGAGCGCGTGCTCCAGACAGTAACCCAGGAGTCGGGACACGAGCAGCGCGCCCCCGGCTACGAGGAGTACTGCATGGTGCCCATCGGGGTTTAGGAAAATCCCATGACTCCACCGCTCCCTGGAGGAGCGTGAGCTCTAGTGGGTGCTCGAGGAGTCCCGCACTGATATACAGATGGCGGCGGACGTGCAAGGTTATCCTTCGAGCTCTCATCGTCTTACGAAGATGCCTCCACCGCCCCCGTCGTACGTCCTCTGCCTCGGCTCCGGTGGACGTTTGGAGTTTAGTTTTATGGAACATTAATATTTGGATTAATCATACCTCTACCAAACTGTGAAGGATCAAGACTAATGCAAAAAACAACCTATGACTAACAGGCATAAATAGATGATGTGGCGGCATTGCATGCTGGAGTATATTGCAATTTATGGATTGCATGCATGACTAGCTTATGTGGCTTGGTTGCATAGCTAGGAAAGGCTATAGAAAAATAAATAGATAATGTGTTTAGAGTGCACTCCACTAAATGGGAGCATGTAAATATATTTAGAGTGCACTCGACTTTTTTCCAGACACTTAGGTGCACCGGATGCCCACACTACAAAATGTTAGAAAAAAATCTGCTCTAATGTTTTAAAAATCTATTATTATCTTGAAACGAGCCACACCCGCCCCTCACCTCATCAAAACAGCCCGAGGAATATGTCTTCAGTGAAGCATAATTTATTTTTACTGATATATGTATATCAAAACTAGAGTGTTTATATTTCAAGTTTGTGAACAAGTATTATTCTACTACTTTGGATCCATTGCAACGCACGGGCCGGCACATTGGTAGTAGTAAGAAACAAATTCTGAGTTTGGCACGAGTTCGTACTGTGGGTGCACCACAAGGCCTGGTGCAGGAGTTATACTTCCCTCTCGGGGCCCACGGGACTTAGCTTCAGCGGCTTAGTGCACCTGCCTTTGAGTCAATGACATGTGGACCCTAAATGCGGCTGGCCCACATGTCATTCTCATAAAAGCAGAGGGGCGGTGGGCCTGAGAGGGGTGAGGCGCAGGTCGGGGGACGTGTGGTGTCATGGGTTCGAGCGACGTCGTGGGAATCGTGTGTGGCTGTGGTAGAAACTTGATGCTCGCCGCAGTTCAGCTGGGCCGCATGTCATGCACACAAAAGCAAAGGAGCGGTGGGGCCGAGAGGGGTGAGGTGCACGTCGGGGGACGTGGTACCGTCGGTTGGAGCGACGTCGTGGGAATCGCGTGTGGCAGTGGTAGAAACATGATGGTCGCCGTAGTTCAACTTCCATGGACAAGCTGTCATGTCTACTGACACATGCATTGCATACCGCTCACTGCAAGGAGTAGTAGTAGAGAAAACTAGGCAGATAAATAGTTCATTATAGTCAAGCGGACCTATATCAATGTACACAGAGTACACTTGTTCCAAAGACATGCACACCAGCGAAATAGTTCATCTATATCAATGTACACAGAGAGGAAATATAATTTTTACAAGAGAGGAAATAGTTCATCCATCTATAATGCCCTGGTGCTGGTGCAGCTTCTTCTTCTTCTTCTTCTTCTTCTTCTTCTTCTCATTTTCTGTGGGAGACGGCTTCGCAACAAGCACTTTCGACCTTGCAGCTATCTCAAAACTCACACGAGCATCGAGGGCAGCATATTTTATGCGCTCGTAGGTCAAGGGATAATTCTCCCATCCAGATGACCTTAATCCCAGCGTCTCGTCACCCTTCTCAAGATTTGTTCCGAGCACAGAATTTGCTACGTCGAACAGGGATGGTGTTTCTTTATCACAATCATCTATAGGAATTTTGGTTTGTAGGTCATTGATGTTTTTCAAGTCAAGGTTGTACGGTGCCAGATTCTCTTTGTCCCCTTCGATGGTTGCCTTACAGAAGTATATGTGCTCCTGAGACATGAAATCATGGAGCTCACCTGGTATGGAGGGCGCGTGTATCATGTGATACACCAAAACTTCATCTTCGAGGCATAGCTGAAGGACGGCGGCGCGTTGGATCTTCCCAGTGGCACGCTCTGTGTACTCTGCGTCGAGATGGACGACCTTCATCTCCACCTTTTAGAGGGAGTTGGATACATTGCTGATCCACTCCCGAACAACCCTTGGGTGGTCGGTGACGGTGGCAACTATGCTCAACGAGCCTTCGACAAGGACATGTTTGACGCTAAAAACCTGCATAGGGATCTCTTTCGCCATTTGGAACCACTAGACCAGAGGGCTATGGTTTGGAGAATTAGGATTAAGATGGCTAGTCTAACTGAAGAAGATGATTATTTAAAGGGGCTTCGGAATTACTCAAGGAGGATGTGAATCCAGTGGGGTTTGAATGCTAATGAAGGAGAGGTGAAGAAGCCGAGGGAAATCGGTTCCCGATGGAGAAGTAAATGGGAGAAGTGGCATGCAGGAAGTTGATTAGACGGCTAGGTAGACTAACATGCAAAACGAAAAGGCTATGTGGGTAGTGTACTGAGGAGTGGTCCATGTCCGTGTATGTGCCCATCCTTCGATCGCTACATGTGCCACTGGTTAGTTGAGGTCACTCTTTCAAATCACCGTGGCGAAACATTTTATGATTCCTTTTTATTTCTGCACCCCTCCTGATAGGTGGGACCTACACAAAACCCACTTGGGTGGACAAACAGATATACAAACATATCCATCTCTTTGCACAAAAAAATGTGTCGTAGCTGGTTCGAATTGATATTGGCGCGTGCCTGTGAGACACAACCTTTTCTGGTTAAGGAATATGCGGTTATCCTAAAAAAAGAAAAGGCCCTTCTTCGTGCTTCCGCATGCACGAGAATTTGATTCTGCTCGCAATATGGATGTTACCTGGAGGATGAAGTGAACCTAGAGGCATGCTAGCACGGGAGACCTATTTCCGCTATACAGTACTACTCCGTATGTTACTACTAGTAGTAGTACAACTGTGGTACACTTGATGGTCAAAATAATATTCATCCGGTCCTCACAGTGAAGTGACAAGACCCTGCGCCCGAGGTGACACTAGTCTAGGCAGCGTGTTCGGGTTACCAAAGTCAGCCTCACCTTGTGCACTATGCAGTCACTGTCACCGCCGCTGTATAGCATGCTTCGCCTCGTCTTCCTCTCCCCCTAGCACCACTCCATCTCCATCTCCATCTCGCCGGAGATCCTGAGGCCACTCTTCATCATCTCACTATGCCCCCGCGTACCCTCGCCTCGCTCGCCTCCCCCAGTACCACTATTCCCTTGCTAGCCGCTCCAGCACCGAGAGCCTTCTCCCCCGTAAATCAAGCCCCCAAAAAACCCACCTTCCAAACTCCACCATGGTCGAACGCGAACCACGCAGCATCCATATGAGCGACGATTGGAGAAATCTCCCCAGTGACATCCTCGACCTCTGTTGTTCGTGTATGGATATGTTGAGCGCCGTGCGGCTGGCTGCATGCTCGAGGGACATGCACGCGGCCGTCGTCGCAGCAAGGCCTCAACTTTTCAAGGAACCCTGCTTGCTGCTATCTGGTCTAGCGAGATTTGCTCACCATGATACGGAGGCGTACATGATGCCCCTCGACTTCAATCCGACTTCCATTAGCAGAAACTACTTTGCAGGTATGTAGTGGGTCGCCGTACATCATTTCCCTCGACTTCGATCCGATCACCATCACCCGAAACTTCTTGGCAGGTATGTACTGGGTCGGCATGAACTGCCACTGGATGGCTGCCGTCAGAGAAGACGGGAAAAAGTTGGTGCTCGTGAACTTCCACACCTCCCATGAGATTATCCTTCCTCCGTTGGAGTATGTAGGGTTTTACCGTCGCGGTCCAAGTCATCTAGATTACCATGTCAGTTGGACGGACCTTGTTTTGTAGAAGATTGTAATCTGCCAAGTGCCCACACGATATGTGGATTACACAGACTTCAAACTAATTGCCTTGTTTGACCGCGGACTCGCCTATCTTTCCGTTGGTGCCTTCTTTAGCTGGAGACGACTCACTTCGCAGTGGATCGTCAAAGCTGATACACACTTTTGTGATGCTATTGAACACAATGGCATCATCTACGCAATCGACAAAGCAGATGGAACCACGTATTGCTGGGACGCCACGTGTAAGTTGTTTTTGTCTGATTTTAATGATAGCGCCATGACACTATTTGAACTTTTTGTGATGATTGGCATACCCCTGTTTGAGCAGAATTTGAGTAGAACTATGGAAATGTATTAGAGATGCCGTAAATCAGCTATATTTGGAATGAGTTAATTCTTGCGATTGTGACCATGTCATTACAGCCAATTTGTACCCTTGAAAAATCAAACGGTTAGGAAGATATGGATATTGTCCTTACTTTATAGTAATCTATATACTACTAAATATGAGTGTGTATCAATAGCCATGTTAGTTTCCTCATTTTCATGATGTAGAAACATGCAACACGCTGTTGGTTTCATCTGACCATACATTAGGGAAGTAAATATGCATATGGAGAACTCTATATTTGGAAGTAGAAAAATCCTGTAATGCTTACCATGTGTACATACCTATATTCGCCCTTCAGCAATCAATGGCTAGAATAATATCCTCACAAAATTTTTGCCCACATAACATGAGTATATAACAATGCATGGTCTGTTAGTTTCCTTGAAGAATTTGTTTGTGAGGACAGAACATGATTACATAACATGCATGACATGGTAGTTTCCTGTGAAGAATCGATTGCGAGATAACATGAGTATAACCATGCATGACACTTCTATATTATCGAACCCAGTATACATTTCCCTGTATTTTCCTCTTAGTTCCAACAGGGACAGATCAATGTTGTTTCTTACATTATCCTACTCATACTCTTAACAATGTTGATCTTACATTAACAATGCATGTCCTTTTTGATATGATGCAGTGTCCCTACAGTTACTGCCCTTTGTAATCACACCACCTTTGCCAAAAACAGGGAAGCACAATTGGTTCCTCGCTCGATCAGACGACTGCAAAAGACTAATGATCATTCGCAGACATGAGCCGGAAAAGTTAAATTACAAAAACCCCACTGTGTGCAAGCACCGTGAAATACGTGAGTATCCCGATAGTGGCTGTTACGTCTATGAGCAGGATACCAACTTGTTGGGGCCTTCAGGATTTTTGAGTTGGAGGCGGGTAAACAGCCTTGGTTCACACTCTCTGTTTCTCGGACTCAATTATCCGATTAACCAGGAGATCACCGTTGGCAAGGACCTTGATGGCGGAGAGGCTCTGTTTTCTAGGAAAAAATGTGTCTACACGGCGAGCCCTAGGACTTCGGGACCAGACTCCCCTGATTGTCAATGATACAGCTTGCAACCAAAAGAAGGTGAGAATGATAAAGGCATCTGGATTAACTTTGATCCTTGGATGTCTCAAGTCCGACAGGCAGTGATGTGGTTCAAGCCTTCAGGTTGATAGGTAATTGGGTTGTTGCGTCGAAAGGGTGAAGTTATGGTGTCTCCGAATCACTGGTGGCTGAAGCGGGGCTACAAATTATGATGGTGTTGGATCATCCCTCTTCGAATGACTTGTTGTCTTTGCTGCTTGGTCTGGATGGGTAGTTCTCTCTTTTGTTATGCATACTCCTTGTCATTTGGTCATCCTCGTCTATGTCACTCTTACTGTAATAGTTGCCTCTATTTAGAATGTCATTCTCGTTTGGATCACGAGAGTCTGAGCGCTGCAGATGGGTGCATTTTGGTGGTGTAGCAAGACTTCTTATGAACTATCATGTCTTGCTGTTTATGTCAGTTTTAGTCACTAGTCAGTGTTTGAATGTTGTATATATCGTTGTTTCGAACTATTTATTGTCTCAAACTGTTGGTGGGCTAAATGAGGGCATCACCATTCTCCAGTGTTCAGAGTATATCTCCTTTTTTCGAGTTATAATTTGAGCTCAGTGTCTTTTCGATGATGTACACTTATTTGGGCTAGTGAGGTGTCGTTGAATATGGGCCGAGTAGTAACGCAATGCCAAATAGGTCAATTATGACTCTCAGGCCGGGTGCTCAAAAGAAGAAAGAAAAAGTACTCTTAGGCCGACATGTGGGCGCCACCGGTGTTTTCGTGCGCTTGCGCGCCGGGAGCATATTGGCGTGTGTTCGAAATTCATGCTACCTTTTCATCCCCAATCTCCCGCCCCTCCCCCACCTCTGGAATCTCGATTCCTACTCCAGTTCCCCCAAATCCCCCTCCTGTACTCCCTGTACTCAAGCGCACTATCATGTCACCGGTTAACGCGGATCTCCGAGCCGGAGATCCTGAGGTCCGTCCTGTCTTCGGGCGCTGCGTGCTATCGCTCAACAGTGCCATGGCGGTGCTTGATGACCAGTTTGCCAGCAAAGTGCTGATGGTAACCATCAACGGCGACCGGCTTCCCGTCTCGCCGGACAACCTTGTCAAAGCTCTTGGCATTGCGCATGGCATCCAAATAAGTGACTTGCTCGTTGAAGTTTGTCCGCCACCGGCTGATTTCTTCGTCAGGTTCTGGACAACTTTTGACTGCAGTCGTGTGTTCGAATCTTCCCGGCATTTGTTCTGCGATGGCGCGCTGGTGAGCTTTGATCGGTGGCACCCAGGATGGGGCTCGGTGCCCTCAGAGCTTGAGTTTTTAACAAAGCTTACCTTCCACGGCATGCCTCGACGTGCTTGGAACAGCGAGTCCATGGATGAGCATATCAACGACCTAGGAGGTGAGCTCGTAAGTATGTTTGTTCCTCTAGACAGCTGGGCTCTAACGGTTATGGCATGGATGAAGAAGCCGTCCACCATACCGAAGGTGATTGGTGTTGAGATACCGGTGCAGGAACCGGGGTTGTACTATTCGTTGCCACCAAGGCCGCCGCAGACCACGTTAGGGATATACCTGTATCGATTGTTCATGCATGTCGAAGAAGTGGTCAATCCATCAATCGAAGTCCTGCCACCGCCGCTGGTGCTAGGGTCCATCGACGACATCCATTACATGAGTCAATGTCAGACTTTCCTCGTGTTGCTCGGAACGATGGATGGCACAGGGCCTACTCCATCGCGCGGCGGAGGCCACTGCTTCTTTGGGAGAAGAGGCAGGGCTGGCTGCCTGGATGTGCTCTAATTTGAGGTAACAACTGAATCTTCTCAGATACTAGTTAAATCTGAGCTATCGGTGTGAAGCACTGATGTGCCAGTACATTTGATTGTGACCTGTTCTATTTTTGTACCTGAACTTTTTTTAGAAAGGGGTGTACGTCAACTTAATGTGCTAGCAGAACTTGTTATGTTGTCTGTCTGTTTTCTTTGCACATCATTTAAGATATTTCCCCGTCATTGATAAAGACGATGAACGGTTATGTACGAGTTCATTGGTTTCAACATAGCCCTACCCATAGCGATCCACTGCTTCCACCCTGATTGTGCCGCCTGCATGAAATTTTTGTATCCAAGTTCAGTGTGCTATGATGTTCTATATGATTGTGTCAACTATATAAGTTTTTACTGAGCATCAGCAATGCATATGGCTGAAAGATGTATTTACGAGCATCGACCGATGGGTCTCTCGCGCTCTCTCTCTCTCTCTCTCGCTCACACACACACACACACACACACACACACACACACACAAGTGGCACCGTTGAATTATTTTGTCGCTCGTGACAGCTTTTAATTAGGTTCCAATATACTCTAACTTTTTTCTTAAGTTATTCATTGAGCTCAGTGACTTCAAAAAGTTGAACAGAAGCCTTGTTTGGGCCTTTTCAGGCGTCATTGAATGTGGGCTGAGTACTACACTGGCCTTTTTCATTGAATATCAGCAATGCAACTGGGCCGACAGTTGTACACAATATCCTAAAATAAGCGCAGCCTAGCCTATGTTTCTTTTAATAAAATGCACAACTCAGTTCATTTTTTATATAATAAGATTACCAAGCCCAAATTAATTTTTTAATAATATTCCTATCTCAATATTATTTTTTATACAAAATGCTCAGTCCAGACCATCATTGTTTTTTCACCCATCCCAGAAAATGGGTCCATTTCTACTAAAATCAGAAGGCTTGTAAATTATCAGAAATGATAAATGGGCTGCATGTATGCAATATTATTTTTAACCCAGACCTGTAAATAGGTGTATTCGAATAAATAATCAAATGCGCTGTAAATTATCATAAATAGTAAATCGGCGATTATTATTTATACCCAGCCCAGGAAATAGATTATTTTTTGAGTCAAAGCCCAGGAAATAGATGTATTGGCAAACAAAATGAAATGGGCTGTAAAACCTAAATAAATGGCCAGCATTCTGCCACAGCTTTCGAAGCTGACTTTGTTGGCCCACTAGACGAAGCCTGCGCAAGGTGTTGTCCATTTAGTGAACAAAACAATTTAATGGTCTAAAACAAAAAGTCAACAAATTATTCTGACATCTGTAGTCGTTGGATTGACATCCAACGGCGATCCTGCTTCTTCAATCTCTGATCTAGTTCCTCTTGCTCCAGCCGCCAAAACCATCACCGGCTGGAGCGCCTGCATCTGCCTCCCGTGGCCAAATGTTCATTCTTATTACGCGAAACAAAGTCCCGCCCATGACAGCTGGGACCCACGAGCTACATCTTCGCATGGAAGGAAGTGCCTCCTTATTACGCGCAAGAAAAATGATTCCTCCCCCTGCTAGCTCGGACCCACCTGATTCGGAGGCTGACTTGTGGGCCTACTAAGTTGACACGTATGCAGGGCTTTGTTAACCTAGTCAACAAACGATTCTAGCAGCAGTGACCATTGGATGTTAATCCAACGGCCGCGCTGCTTCTTCAATCTGTCATCTTCTTGCTTCGGCCGCCGAAACCAGCGCCGGCTGGACCACCTGTTACTGCCTCCCGTGGCGGGTTGTGCTGCCACCGCTGGCCATGACATCCCTCTACTCACCCACACCTCCTGTTATTCTCCAGCGACGGCAGCTCACACCACAGCCGAAGCAGTCAACCCTCATACTCCCCTCCGTGTGGGCATCCACTGCAGCATCTTCCCCGGCTCTGCGTCGTTCCCTTCCTAGGCCTCGTCGTCGTCCACCGCCTTGGTGCTCTCAGCGCGGCGTGGTCAACGTTGTCAACGAACGACAGCCATCGGAAGACGACTGTATGCGGTGAGGCTGACAGCTGGACCCACCACCTACATCTTCACACGCAAGGAAGTGCCTCCTTATTACGCGCAAAAAAAATGATTCCTCCCCCTGACAGCTGAGACCCACCACATATATCTTCGCATGCAAGGGAGTGCCTCCTTATCCTCCCTGACGGCTGGGACCCACCCGGTCGAACCATACGTAGGGTTGTCTGTCTGGTCGTGAACGTGTATGTACATACTGGTCGATCGGTCTCTCTGCAACGATGAACCGTGGTCGAGCAAGCAGCGGCACGTGTAGTAGTAGAGCCCCCGACATAGCAGTTCAGGCAGTCCCTTCTAAACTGTGTACACTGTCTATTGCCTCGCTCCTGTTCATTGGGAGGGGTGTGGCGTACCGCAAAATGGGACTCCACGGGATACTGTTCATCCACCATCTACTGCCTCACTCCAGCCTCCACGGGCTACTGTTCATCCACCGTCGACTTCCTCCAGCCTCCACCTGCTACTTTTCATCCACCGTCGACTTCCTCTAGCCTCCACCAGCCACTGTTCATCCATGGGCTACTGATCATCCAGCCTCCACCATCTACTGTTCAACCAGCCCTCCACGGGGTCCTGTTCATCCACCCCAACCGGCTCGGGTGTGTTGCGGCCTCCTCGATCGGGGTCCTGTTCATCATGCGACAACGGCCTCTACTACCACGGGGTCCTGTTCATCCAACCCCCACCAGGAACTGTTCATCCAACCCCAACAATGGTCACTGTTCATCAAGAGGTAGCAACAGGTTCGATCGGCTTCAGTTAGCAGCAGTAGCGAAGGAATCGCTTGGGTTCAGTTAACAGCCAAGGGATCGATCGCTCGGGTTCAGTAACGTAGCTAGTGCAATAGCTCAGGTTCAGTAAGTGAATGCCTCGCTTGGGTTCAGTTAGAGCCGAATGCCTCGCACACACGCGCGCACGTGTACGAGAGAAACGCGCAAACCTCCGTGCATCGCTCGGCCCCGACCAGCCACCGTAACCGGGAACTCCCTGATATTTTCCTCGCCCTCTCTTCTACCCTGATTTTTTCCATCATGGACGGCCCAAAGATTGTCATGCAGGTGCGTCCCCGGCCCGCCCAGGATGAAAAGCCCATTTTCTGTCATGATTTTTGTCATAGAAGTAGGAGCCCACCACATCTATGATGATACGTGGTTTTGTCACAATTATCGTCATAGAAGTGTCATACGCATGACAGAATTTTTTTCGTTCGGCAAAAAATGTCATGGATGTGTCTTTTTTTTTTGTAGTATATCGAACCAGTAGGAGAACCAAGCAACACTATGTAAACGGTACTTGCACACAAAGAACAAATACTTGCAACCCGACGCGTAAGAGGGGTTGTCAATCCCTCTCGGGTAAAAGATAGATTGGTTTGTATGATTTTGGATAAATAGTTCTTGCAATAAAACCAAATAAAATAAATAAAGAAAAAGTGCAGCAAGGTATTTTTGGGTTTTTAGAATAATAGATCTAAAAACAAAAGCAAATAAAAATAGATCTCAAAGCAAATATGATAAAGAATAGACCCGGGGGCCGTAGATTTCACTTGTGGCTTCTCTCGAGAAAAATAGCATATGGTGGGTAAACAATTACTGTTGGGCAATTGATAGAGCTTCAAATAATTATGACGATATCCAGGCAATGATCATTATATAGGCATCACGTCCAAGATTAGTAGACCGACTCCTGCCTGCATCTACTACTATTACTCCACACATCGACCGCTATCCAGCATGCATCTAGTATATTAAGTTCATGGAGAAACAAAGTAATGCAATAAGAACGATGACATGATGTAGACAAGATCTATTCATGTAGGAATAGAACCCATCTTGTTATCCTTAATAGCAACGATACATGCGTGTCTTGCTGCCCCTTCTGTCACTGTGAAAGAACACCGCACGACCGAACCCATCACAAAGAACCTCTTTCCATGGCAAGAAATATCGATCTAGTTGGCCAAACTAAACCAAAGATTCGAAGAAGAAATACAAGGCTATAAGTAATCATGCATATAAGAGATTAAAGAAACTCAAATAACTTTCATGGATAAATAGATCTGATCATAAACTCAAAGTTTATCGGATCCCAACAAACACACCGCAAAAGAGTTACATCAAATAGATCTTCAAGAGACCATTGTATTGAGAATCAAAAGAGAGAGAGGAAGCCATCTAGCTACTAACTACGGACCTGTAGGTCTACAATGAACTACTCACGCATCATCGGAGAGGCACCAATGAGGATGATGAACCCCTCCTTGATGGTGTCTAGATTGGATCTGGTGGTTCTGGAACTTGCGACGGCTGGAATTGTGTTTCGTCGACTCCCCTAGGGTTTTTGGATTTTTGGGGTATTTATAGAGCAAAGAGGCAGTGCGGGAGGCAGCCGAGGTGGGCACAACCCACCAGGGCACACCTGGGCCCCCAGGCGCGCCCAGGTGGGTTGTGCTCCCCTCGAAGCCCCCCTCTGGTACTTCTTTGGCCCAACAGGTGTCTTCTGGTCCAGAAAAATTCTGCAAAAAGTTTCGCTGCATTTGGACTCCGTTTGGTACTGATATTCTACAAAGTAAAAAACAAGCAAAAATAGCAACTGGCACTGGGCACTATGTCATTAGGTTAGTCCCAAAAAATGATATAAAGTTGCTATAAAATGATTGTAAAACATCCAAGAATGATAATATAGCAGCATGGAACAAGCAAAAATTATAGATACGTTGGCGACGTATCAGCATCCCCAAGCTTAATTCCTACTCATCCTCGAGTAGGTAAATGATAAAAACAGAATTTTTTATGTGGAATGCTGCCTAACATGTTCATCACATATTCTTTTCTTTTGTAGCATGGACATTTGGACTTTTATATGATTCAAAGCAATAGTCTAGTTTTGACATGAAGATTTCAATACTCAAGCATATCAATAAGCAACCATGTCCGTCAAAATATCAACACTAAAGCAAGTTATCCCTAGCCCATCATGCTCAATCATTGATCCATTCATGAAACATACTCGCATATTAGCTACATCCAGAGCTCAAGTACGATCATAGTGCCCCTTAGTTGGTGCTTTATAAGAGAAGATGGAGACTCAAATAAAAATAAAAATTGCATAAAGTAAATAGAAAGGCCCTTCGCAGAGGGAAGTAGGGATTTGTAGAGGTGCCAGAGCTCAAAGCAAAAAAATAAATAAAGATAAATCATTTTGAGTGGCATGCTTTTCCTGTCAACGAAAACAATCGAGTAGTTCCCAATACTTTCCATGCTAGATATATCATAGGCGGTTCCCAAACAGAAAATAAAGTTTATTCCTTTTTCCACCATACTTTCACATTCCACGGCTAGCCGTATCCACGGGTGCCGTCCATACCAACACTTTCCAAGGAATTTAATATTTGACAACATAAAGTAAATTCATTTTTCATTTCAGGACTGGGCATCCCTAATACCTTTGCCGTACTCTCGTGCAATGACAAGTGAATAAACACTCATCTTGAGAATAACACATCTATCATGGAAAAATATCAGCCACCCCCTACCGTTTCAGGAGCGGTACGAGCACACAAAAAGGAAATTGTTTTGAAAACTAGAGATGGCACATACAAATTTGCTTAGAACGGCACGGGAATACCGCATATAGATAGGTATGGTGGACTCATATGCCAAAACTCGGTTTAAGGATTTTGGATGCACAAGTAGTATTCCTACTTAATACAAGTGAAGGCTAGCAAAAAGATTGAGAAGCATCCAACCAAGAAGCGAAAAATCACATAAGCGAGCATTAAGCATAACTAACACCGAATAATGCACCGCAAGTAGGATGTAATTTCATTGCATAACTATTGACTTTCGTGCTTGCATAGGGAATCACAATCCTTAACACCAATATTCTTACTAAAGCACAATTACTCACCAACATGACTCACATATCACTATCATCATATCTCAAAACTATTACAAAGAATCAAGATTATTTTGTCCAATGATCTTCATGAAAGTTTTTATTA
The DNA here is from genome assembly GCA_011799875.1 of Thinopyrum elongatum. NCBI lineage: Eukaryota > Viridiplantae > Streptophyta > Magnoliopsida > Poales > Poaceae > Thinopyrum > Thinopyrum elongatum. Next base: position 560,637,031 of record CM022300.1, read on the forward strand.
TATCCCTCTTGAATATCTATCACTTTGGGACTAGTTTCATATATTGCTTTTGATAGCTCAAACAAATTTAAGAACATAAAAAATTTCATCTCTCAAAATAATATAAGTGAAGCATGAGAGAATTTCTTCAAAATTACTAACTCTCAAATAAATCTAAGTGAATCATGAGAGCATTTCTTCAAAAAAAAAATAAAGCACACCGTGCTCAAAAAGATATAAGTGAAGCACTAGAGCAATTCCATAGCTCAAAAAATTTAAGTGAAGCATAAAGAGCAATTCTAACAAATCATAGTATAATTTTGGCTCTCTCAAATAGGTGTGTCCAGCAAGGATACTTGTGACAAACTAAAAAGCAAAACAAGCAAAGACTCATATAGTACAAGACACTCCAATCAAAACTCATGATGTGTGACGAATAAAAATATAGCTCCAAGTAAAATACCGATGGTCGTTAGAAGAAAGAGGGGATGCCACTCGGGGCATCCCCAAGCTTAGTTGCTTGTTTCTCCTTTAATATTGCCTTGGGGTGCCATGGGGCATCCCCAAGCGTAGGCTCTTCTTACTCCTTATTCCTTCATCCATCGTGATCTCATCCAAAACTTGAAAACTTCAATCACACAAAACTTAACAAAACCTTCGTGAGATCCGTTAGTATAAGAAAACCAATATTTACTTTAAGTACTGTAGAAAACCCATTCAAATTTTGTTATTGCATTATATCTACTGTAATCTAACTTTACCATAGCTTATACCCCCCGATACAATCCATAGAATCATCAAAATAAGCACACAATGCAAAGAAAACAGAATCTGTCAAAAACAGAATAGTCTGTAAAGACTCGAATTTTACTCATACTTATGTAACAGCAAAAATCTGAAAAATAAGAAAAGCTGAGGAAATTTGTATATCAATCTTGTATAAAAAATTCATAATTTTTTGTCGCTTCTGTGAATTTAGACAATTATTTTACTAGACACAAAAGTTTCTGTTTTTCAACAGGATCAAATCAACTATTACCAAAGCTATCACAATCATAACAGAGGCATAATTGTGCAAACACTCAAGAACAGAAATAAAAAGGCAAAAAATAAATTTTATTCATTGGGTTGCCTCCCAACAAGCGCTATCGTTTTACGCGCCTAGCTAGGCATAAAGCATAGATTCAGGTATTGTCATCTTTAGTTCTAGATCCATAGGATGCCCTCATGATTGATTCATATGGTGGCATAATTCTTGTTCTAGGGAAGTGTTCCATACCCTTTCTTAGTGGAAACTGAAATTTAATATTGCCTTCTTTCATATCAATCACGGCACCAATAGTACGTAAAAACGGTCTACCAAGTATAATTGGACAAGATGGATTGCAATCAATATCAAGACCAATAAAATCTATGGGTACATAATTCCTATTTGCAAGGATAAGAACATCATTAATTCTTCCCAAAGGCTTTTTAATAGTAGAATCCGGCAAGTGCAAATTTTAAAAACACTCTTCAATATTGGTAAGACCAAGCACATCACATAAAGATTTCGGAATTGTGGAAACACTAGCACCCAAGTCACATAAAGCAAAACATTCATAAATTTTTATCTGGACTTTAATGGTCGGTTCCCATTCATCATGTAATTTTCTAGGAATTGAGATCTCTAATTCCAACATTTCTTCAAAAGCTTTCATCATAGCATCAACAATATGTTTAGTAAAAGCTTTATTTTGTTCATAAGCATGGGGTGAATTTATCATGGATTGCAACAAAGAAATACAATCAATCAAAGAGCAACTATCATAATTAAAGTCTTTATAATCCAAAAGAGTGGGCACATCACTAGTTAAAGTTTTGACCTCCCCAAACCCACTTTTATCAAAAAAAAAATCATCAAGATTTTCACCCTCCGAATTATCGGGATGCCTTCTAGCTAAAGTTGACTCTTCTTCAGTTCCTTTATCATCAATTTTAACTTTACTAAACAAGGAATCAATAGAAGAAACACCAATCACTTTAAGATCATCATCATTTTTATGAAAGCAATCACTAGAAAACACTCTTTCTAAAAATTCTCTTTTAGCTCTAAGCATAGCGGTTCTTTTCTTACTTTCATCCATAGAAACATATAAAGCTTTAATTGATTACTCAACCTTGGGTACAAAGAATTTCAACTTGAGATTTTCTACATCATGAGAAATCCTATCAATGTTTCTAGACATATCATCAATCTTATTCAACTTTTTTATTATCGTATTATTGAAAACTTTTTGAGCATTGATAAATTCTTTAATATTATTCTCAAGATTAGAGGTGTTCCTATTATTATTATAAGAAGGATTACCATAGGAATTACCATAATTATTAGAGGAATTTCCAGGAAAAGGCCTAGGATTAAAATTACCTCTATAAGCATTGTTATTAAAATTGTTTCGCGAGACAAAATTCACATCTACGGAATCACTATTTTGCTCAATCAAAGTAGACAAAGGCACATCATTAAGATAAATAGGAGCATTTTTATTAGCAACCAATTTCATAAGAGCATCAACTTTTTCACTCAAAGTACTAATTTCTTCAACCGAATTAACCTTTTTACTAGTAGGCGCTCTTTGGGTACGCCATTGTGAATAATTTGCCATAATATTATCAAGCAATTTAGTAGCTTCACCCAAAGTAATTTCCATAAAAGTACCACCCGCGGCGGAATCTAAAAGATTCCTGGAAACAAAATTCAATCCCGCATAAAAATTTTGTATGATCATCCAAAGATTTAAACCATGAGTAGGACAATTTCTTAGCATCAACTTCATTCTTTCCCAGGATTGCGCAACATGTTCATGCTCAAGTTGCTTAAAATTCATGATTTGAGTTCTAAGAGAAATAATTTTCGCGGGCGGAAAATACTTAGTAATGAAAGCATCTTTGCATTTATCCCAAGAATCGATACTATTGCGAGGCAAAGAAGAAAACCAAAATTTTGCATGATCTCGCAAAGAAAACGAAAATAATTTCAACTTCACAATATCATTGTCCACATCTTTTTTCTTTTGCATATCGCATAATTCCATGAATGTGTTTAGATGGGACGCGGCATCCTCATTAGGAGTACCGGAAAACTGATCTTTCATTACAAGATTAAACAAAGCGGCATTAATATCACAAGATTCCGCACTAGTGGCAGGAGGAGCAATCGGAATGCTAATAAAATCATTGTTGTTGGTATTGGAAAAATCACAAAACTTGGTGTTTTCTTGAGTCGTCGTGACTACGCAAACAAGATTGCACACAAAAACAGATCTGACGAGAAAAAGATGAACGAAAAAGAGGGCAAATAAAACGGCAAGTTTTTGGTGAAGTGGGGGAGATGAAAACAAGAGGCAAATGGCAAATAATGTAAATTGCAAGGAGATAACATTTGTGATTAGGAACGTGATAGATGTTGATGATGTCTCCCAGGCAACGGCGCCAGAAATCCTTTCTTGATGGCTCGTGTCCGCGTCAGTATTTCCCCGAAGAGGAAGGGATGATGCAGCACAGCTACGGTAGGTATTTCCCTCAGTTATGAAACCAAGGTTATCGAACTAGTAGGAGAACCAAGCAACACTATGTAAACGGTACCTGCACACAAATAACAAATACTTGCAACCCGACGTGCAAGAGGGGTTGTCAATCCCTCTCGGGTAAAAGATAGATTGGTTTGTATGCTTTTGGATAAATAGATCTCGTGATAAAACAAAATAAAATAAATAAAGAAAAAGTGCAGAAAGGTATTTTTGGGTTTTTAGAACAATAGATCTGAAAGCAAAAGCAAACAAAAATAGATCTCAAAGCAAATATGATAAAGAATAGACCTGGGGGCCGTAGATTTCACTTGTGGCTTCTCTCGAGAAAAATAGCATATGGTGGGTAAACAAATTACTGTTGGGCAATTGATAGAACTTCAAATAATTATGACGATATCCAGGCAATGATCATTATATAGGCATCACGTCCAAGATTAGTAGACCGACTCCTGCCTGCATCTACTACTATTACTCCACACATCGACCGCTATCCAGCATGCATCTAGTGTATTAAGTTCATGGAGAAACAGAGTAATGAAATAAGAACGATGACATGATGTAGACAAGATCTATTCATGTAGGAATAGACCCCATCTTGTTATCCTTAATAGCAACGATACATGCGTGTCTTGTTGCCCCTTCTGTCACTGGGAAAGAATACCGCACGGCCGAACCCATCACAAAGCACCTGTTCCCATGGCAAGAAAAACCGATCTAGTTGGCCTAACTAAACCAAATATTCAAAGAAGAAATACGAGGCTATAAGTAATCATGCATATAAGAGATCAAAGAAACTCAAATAACTTTCATGGATAAATAGATCTGATCATAAACTCAAAGTTCATCGGATCCCAACAAACACACCGCAAAAGAGTTACATCAAATATATCTCCAAGAGACCATTGTATTGAGAATCAAAAGAGAGAGAGGAAGCCATCTAGCTACTAACTACGGACCCGTAGGTCTACAATGAACTACTCACGCATCATCGGAGAGGCACCAATGAGGATGATGAACCCCTCTGTGATGGTGTCTAGATTGGATCTTGTGGTTCTGGAACTTGAGGCGGCTGGAATTGTGTTTCGTTGACTCCCCTAGGGTTTTTGGATTTTTGGGGTATTTATAGAGCAAAGAGGCGGTGCGGGAGGCGGCCGAGGTGGGCACAACCCACCAGGGCGCGCCTGGACCCCCAGGCGCGCCTAGGTGGGTTGTGCTCCCCTCGGAGCCCCCCTCTGGTACTTCTTTGGCCCAACATGTGTCTTCTGGTCCAGAAAAACTCTCCAAAAAGTTTTGCTCCATTTGGACTACGTTTGGTACTGATATTCTGCGAAGTATGAAAACAAGCAAAAACAACAACTGGCACTGGGCACTATGTCAATAGGTTAGTCCCAAAAAATGATATAAAGTTGCTATAAAATGATTGTAAAACATCCAAGAATGATAGTATAATAGCATGGAACAAGCAAAAATTATAGATACGTTGGAGTCGTAACACCCATCATCTAATAACTACTCCACAATGCATTCCCTTAGGCCCAAATATGGTGAGGTGCCATGTAGTCGACGTTCACATGACACCACTAAGGGAATCACAACATACATATCATCAAAACATCGAACACATATCAAGTTCACATAATTACTTGCAACATGACTTCTCCCGTGACCTCAAGAACAAAAGTAACTACTCAGAAATAATAATCATGCTCAAGATTAGAGGGTTATTAAATAGCATAATTGATCTGAACATATAATCTTCCACCAAATAAACCATATAGTAATTGTCGGTGTACTAAGTATTGGGCCATTAGTACCCCGTACTTGTGCACGGGCAGTTGTAGCCATACTCGCGGCAAGGCTTGTCGGGGAATAGTTCGAGGTTGACTCAGGCTACTAGAGAAATTCTCAAGTCAAAGATCTGAGGATCAGCAGATAAGGAGAGCTAAAATCCGAAAGCTAGCTTCCCCGGCAAGATCTTGCCGGCGTGGCCTGCGAAGCCCGGCAAGATTCGGCGCCCGGCAAGATTCGGAGCCCGGCAAGGTCCGGCGCCCGGCAAGATTCTGTTGCTGTGCCACCAGTCTGGCACAGCAACGGGCCCGACATTCTGGGTCCTTCTTTGGATGCGTGGCGACGCTCCAGTGTAGGAGAGCTTAAGCGGTGCTGATGGGATGGCCCCTTTTTCCGTCCCCAAGAAAGTGAGGACACCTAAACGGACACCTCACGGTACATTAAATGCGTTCGTCCTAATCCGTCAGTGGTTAGGTATGATAACCCTGTAGCTACTTTACACCTCAATGTATATACATTTTGCCACTGTGGTGACCCCTTTGGGCATATAAAAGGAGGCCCAAGGCAACTGCTATAGGGGAGAGGATCTTTTAGCCCATTCTGCATGTGTAGCTGCTCTTTGAACGTACTGTTCATTGCGAGCGCTCCTGGAGCCTGGGCTCAAGAACACTCATAATTAAACAAGGCAGGAGTAGGGTTTTACGCTGATCAGCGGCCCGAACCTGGGTAAAATTGCCCCGCGTCGATCGTTGGTTCTGCACTTTGCCCCTACCTCTCCCCCCGCCGAATCGTAAAGGGATTCCTTGAGGGTCGCATAGGTGTCCCACGCCGACATCTTTAATCTTTGGCGTGCCAGGTAGGGGGAAAGTAGGTTGTGTGAACCTGATCCAGTGTTCGGCGCCTTAGTTTCTTCATCATCTTCATCATCATGCCACCCAAGAAGAAGAGCGCCGCAACGGCGCAACCATCCACGTCCGTTTTGCCTGTGCCCTCGCATACGGGCGATGGCGTGGGTGCAGAAGGAAGAGGATTAGAGCCTCCATGGCGTTCCGGTGATCTAAGCCAGGCGAGCGGCGTCGTTCGCAGCGGTAGTGGCAACCCACACGCTGCTAGATCCAGAGATGGAGTTGTGTTGCCTACGGGTGGCACAACAAATTCCAGAGATCGGAGGACGCTTTCTGGGGCTCCCGCGCCGGCGCCAGCGTCACGGCCTTCCCAGGCCGTGCACGATGAGCAACGTCGTGGCGCTGGTGGTTCAGGGCGTCCCCATGAAAAGATTTCTATGCATCGATCCCAAGGTGCGCGGGCCTAGCATGCACACTGAGCTGCCGGTGGAGGTGGTGCACGGTCGCGTGACCGTGACGGTGCTCCTTCTAACATGGCTAGGAGTCAGAGCACCTCACGTACCTCGCACCTGTCGCCGTCGCCTACGCTAGCAGAAGCCTTGGCACGTGCGCAGCTGCTCCTCGATTTCCCTCCTGCTCCGGAGAAGATGGAGGAGTGGTGAGCTACTATCCAGAGCCTCATCGGCTTCACCAACAAAGATGGACCACATGAGGCAGGGCCCTCACAGCGGCGACCCATCGATCCGGTGCGAGCCGATGTGGAGAAAACCGGAGGTGGTGCAACCACGGAGCACTCCCCTCCGCGACACCAGCGGCGGTCGACAACCCATCGGGTCGATCGCCGTGATGATGATTCCACGGCGTCGTCCGATCCACGGATGCACCGCAACCAGCGTCAAGTTCTCTAGGAACGAGGCAAAGAGGACGCTCGAACCACCATCGAGCGGCGACGGGAAGCGCGCTATCAATCTGATAAGCGCGCAGGGCCGGCTATCGACGAGCCTGTGCCAGGGGACACAGGTGACTTGCCTTATGAGGTAGGGACTCCAGCGTTTACCCGTGAGCTGCGGCAAGTCAAGTGGCCCAATTCCCGAACCTTCAAGCCAGAGGTCCCGGAGAAATATGACGGCAAGACTCATCACTCGGAGTTCCTGAGCACCTACACCATTGCGGTGCAGGCTGCCGGGGGCCGAGATGACAAGATACTTGCTAACTACTTCCCGTTGGTGCTCAAACCCAACGTCAGGTCGTGGTTGATGCATCTGCCGGAGAATTCTATTTCTTCTTGGTCAGATCTGTGCCATCAGTTTGTTGGCGCCTTTGTCGGAGGCCACCAAGCTCCTGGCCAAGAGAGTGATTTGCATATCATCCCTCAGAAGGAGGGCGAACCCCTGCGCAAGTTTATGCAGAGATTTAGCGGGGTGCAGTACAATATTCCTGACGTTCACCCTGCCGCTGTTATTAGTGTGTTTCACCAGAACGTGCGTAACTGCAGAATGCGGGAAGAGCTGGCAATGAACAAAGTCAGGAGTATTGCCGAGCTTTATGGTTTGGCCGACAAGTGCGCCCGAGCTGAAGAGGGGAGGAAACTCCCTGGCGAGGCTGTTGGCGTGGGGAGCGAATCAGAAGACGACGACGCTGCAACCCCGTCAAGGAAAGGCCGACGGCGGAACAAGAAGCGCAAAGGCAAGGCCGTGCTTGCTGTCAAGGAATCTGGCAGCCCCGGCACCGCCAAGAAGGCCAAGGTTGACAACCCCGGCAAGGAACTTGCCGGGTGTTCTTCATGTTAGGCCTTGGCGGCTGCCGACAAGTCGGAAAACTCCGGCAAGCACTACTGCAAGATCCATCGCACCAAGGGTCACGATCTCCAAAACTGCCGGCAAGTTGAACAGCTTGTCGAGAAGCAGAGGGCTGAGTATGAAAGGCGAGATAAGGAGAAGGCCCATGACGGTGCTGAGGGGTCCGGCAAGAAGCGCGGTGGCCGAGGGGGTCGCCGCGGCAAGGCCAAGCAACAAAGGGAGAGGCCCGCTTGAGGCCGTGACAAAGAAGAAGATGATGATGAGTCCAGTGAGCAAGAATTCCAGAAAGCTACAGAGGCCATGTGTATCAACGGGGGCGCCTCGTTGCATTCTTCCCACCGTCGGCTCAAACAGTGGGTGCGAGAAGTCAATGCAACAGAGCCATCGCAGGATGCATGTAAGCCCCTGAAGTGGTCCAACACGCCTATCATTTTCGACGCCGAGGATCACCCTGATCGCACAACTACGGTCGGGTGCTTGCCATTGTTGGTCTCACCAACAATCCGCAACCTCAAGGTGACGAAAATGCTAGTTCACGGTGGGGCCGGGCTGAACCTAATCTCACCAGATGTGCTCAAGAGGCTCCAAATTCCTGATGAAGATCTCAAAGAAACGGGCATGTTTCAAGGGGTCAATCCAGGAAGAACCCAGCCAAAGGGCAAGATTACGCTACCGGTGACATTTGGTAGCGAGCTCAACTACAGGACCGAGAAGGTAGTGTTTGATGTCGCCAAGATCCCTATGTCATACAATGGGATCCTTGGTCGGCCAGCGCTGGCTAAGTTCATGGCGGCATCACACTACACGTATAATGTTTTGAAGATGCCCGGGCCGTTGAGTGTCATCACTATCCATTCCGATAAGAAGGATGCGCTCATCTGTGCCGATCAACTCTACCAGGAAGCAGTTGCAGCACCTGTCGTCAAGGCATCTGCTCCTGCCACTGGAACTCCCGGGGGGAAGAAGAAGACCGGCAAGAATCTTGGCGCGAACTCCGGCAAGCGCACCTCCTCGGAGTGCTGCGCTTCCGTTGAGGATGCACCAGAGAGTTCCACCGGCAAGAACAAGAGATCCAAGGCCGCTCCACCAGAGACCAAGAAGGTGCCTGTCAAAGAGGACGGAACGGGAGGAACTTTCACCATAAGTTCCACCCTTGATGAAAAATAGGAAAGCGCGCTCATTGCCTTCCTGCGGGCGAATGTCGATGTGTTTGCATGGCAACCATCTGACATCCCCGGTGTTCCCAGGGAGGTAATTGAGCACCACCTTGCTGTCTGTCCTCACGCGCGACCTGTCAAGCAGAGGGTCAGGAGGCAAGCCTTGGAGCGGCAAGAATTCATTGTCGAAGAACTCAGGAAGCTGGAGGCGGCAGGATTGGTCAGAGGAGTACTTCACCCAACCTGGTTGGCCAATCCGGTTGTAGTGCGCAAGGCGAATGGGAAATGGAGGCTGTGTATTGATTATATGGATATCAATAATGCCTGTCCAAAAGATCCCTTTCCCTTGCCGCGCATCGACCAGATTGTGGACTCCACCGCTGGTTGTGATCTACTGTCCTTCCTTGATGCCTATTCAGGGTATCATCAGATTTTCATGCAAAAAGAAGATGAAGAAAAGACCGCATTTATCACCCCATGTGGTACGTATTGTTTTATACGAATGCCTTTCGGGTTGAAAAGTGTTGGTTCTACATTTGGCAGAGCGGTCCAAATTGGTTTTGAGCCTCAGCTCCATAGAAATATAGAGGCATATATGGATGATATAGTGGTCAAAACCAAGGACAAAGCGACGCTCATACAAGATCTAGAAGAAACATTTCAAATCTGCGCAAGATCAACTTAAAGCTCAATCCTAAGAAGTGCGTGTTTGGTGTTCCTTCCGGCAAGCTTCTCGGATTCTTTGTATCTCAACGGGGAATCGAAGTGAACCCCGACAAGATCAAAGCTATTGAGCAGATTGAAGCACCAAGACGCGTCAAGGATGTCCGTCGTCTTGCCGGCTGTGTTGCTGCTCTAAGCAGGTTTATTTCCAAATCTGCTGAGCGCGCCCTGCCCTTTTTTAAATTTTTGAAGAAGGCAGGTCCAATGAAATGGACTCCGGAGGTGGAGGCTGCGCTGCAAGATTTGAAGAAATACCTTTCTTCTCCGCCGATGCTAGTCGCGCCTAAACCACGAGAGCCGTTGCTGCTATATTTGGCAGCAACAAATCAAGTGGTTAGTGCTGTGTTAGTGGCGTAGAGAGAAGCTGATGAGGAAGCAACACCAGCGGCAGGACCGTCAGGCGACAGGGCAGGATCTTCCCCGGCAAGGGTTGATCCCGGCAAGACAGGATTTGTGCAGTCAGAAGAACCAGTGCAGAAGAAAAAGGTGGTGCAGCGCCCAGTTTATTTTGTTAGCTCTCTTTTGCAAGGAGCTAGATCAAGATATTCTGGCGTGCAGAAGTTGCTCTTCGGCCTCCTCATGGCCTCAAGGAAGCTGCGCCATTATTTTCAAGCACATGAAATCACCGTCGTCACTGGCTTCCCGTTGCAACGGATTTTGCAAAATCCAGAAGCAACCGGGAGGATTGTGGAGTGGGCATTGGAGTTGTTGAGCTTTGGCCTCAAGTTTGAAAGCACTTCGACAATTCAGAGCAAGGCCTTGGCGGAGTTCGTTGCGGAATGGACCCCGACGCCAGACAAAGAGGTTCAAGAAACAACTCTCCCCGGCAAGGAAATCGATCAGGAATGGGGTATGTACTTTGACGGGGCTTTTTTGCTGCAAGGCGCCGGTGCCGGCGTGCTGCTTGTTGCACCCACCGGAGAGCACCTCAAGTACATAATCCAAATGCATTTTCCCCGGGAGAGTTCGACGAACAACACTGCGGAGTACGAGGGCTTGCTTGCCGGTCTCAGGATCGCGGCAGACCTTGGTATCAAAAAGCTCGTCATCAGAGGCGATTCACAGCTTGTCGTCAGGCAAGTTAACAAGAGTTATCAGAGTCCATTGATGCAAGCCTACGTTGATGAAGTGAGAAAAATGGAAGAGCACTTTGACGGTCTGCAAATGGAGCACATCCCTTGTGCCGAGAATAGTATTGCTGACGACCTGTCAAAGCGTGCCGCCCTCAAGTTGCCTGTGGAACCAGGAACTTTTGTGCTCCATTTGACTCAACCATCCGTGGCACCATCAATGCGGCAAGAAAAAAGAAGAAAGTTGAATTCTGGTCAGTACTTCCCGGCAGAGCTCCCGGGAGCCGTCGGCAAGGAAGTTTCCGGGATCAACGACATGCCTGCCGGGGAACAACAGGCTCCAGCAGGGGCTCAGGCCCTTGCCGTCGAGACAAACGTTCCCCCGGCAGAGGAGATGCCTTTAGTCCTAGCTATCGAGCCCCAGGCTCCAGCATGGGCGCAGCACATTGTCCATTTCCTTCAGACAGGAGAACTCCCGGAGGAACAGGAAGAAGCGGAAAAAGTAGCCCGTCGGTCTATTATGTACAAGTTTGTCGATGACGTCCTGTATAGAAAGAGACCGAACGGTGTGAAATTGAAGTGCATTCCTCGGGAGGATGGACTAGAGCTGTTGGCGGAAATACATGGAGGCATATGTGGCTCTCACATAGGATCAAGAGCACTTGTCGGGAAAGCATTCCGAGGTTTCTTTTGGCCAACCGCTCTCCAGGATGCAACTGCACTAGTAACCAAGTGTGAAGCGTGCCAGTTTCATTCGAAGAAATCGCATCAGCCAGCTCAAGCTCTTCAGACAATCCCTCTCTCCTGGCCATTTTCGGTCTGGGGGCTCGACATACTGGGCCCTTTCCCCCGTGCTACCGGGGGCTTTGAGTACTTGTACGTTGCTATCGACAAGTTCACAAAGTGGCCGGAGGTGGAAGCAGTGAGGAAGGTGACAGCACAATCAGCCGTCAAGTTCTTTAAAGGGATAGTTTGCCATTTCGGTGTGCCCAACAGGATCATCACCGACAATGACACGCAATTCACAAGTCGCACCTTCATGCAGTACGTCCAAGACCTTGGCGGCAAAATTTGTTTTGCCTCTGTTGCTCACCCGAGAAGCAACGGTCAAGCGGAGAGGGCCAATGCTGAAGTGCTGCGCGGTCTCAGGACCAGAACCTTTGACGGGCTGAGAAAGTGCGGAAGATGATGGATTGATGAGTTGCCGGTGGTTCTTGGTCAATCAGAACAACACCAAATCGAGCCACCGGCCAGACACCCTTCGCTCTGGTCTATGGAGCGGAAGCAGTTCTCCCCACGGAACTCACGTACGGATCACCTCTAGTGCTTGCTTATGATGAGCTTGAGCAAGAGCAATTGCGGCAAGATGAGGCTGTGCTCCTTGAGGAGAATCGTCTTCAGGCTGCTGTGCGAGCTGCACGCTACCAGCAAGCTTTGAGCCACTACCATAGCCGCAAAGTTCATGCCCGAAGCCTTGAGGAAGGCGACCTTGTTCTTCAGCGGATTCAGTCCGCCAAGAATTCAAACAAGTTGACGCCAAAGTGGGAAGGCCCTTATCGGGTAGTTCGAGTCACCAGGCCTGGCGCTGTCCGCTTGGAGACCGAAGATGGCGTTCCAGTGGGCAATTCCTGGAATGTCGAACATCTTCGCAAGTTCTACCCATAAGGCACGGTTGCCGGGGGCCCCCGACAACCCCATTTTGTACAAGTCTTGCCGGCAAGGCATATAATCCTTTGTACAAAGCCAGGCGCAGACCCTAAGCACAGATGAATAAGTTTAAATGTTATGCATTTCCTTATTGATTTCCATGTTCATATATATATATGCATGTTTGTCTAAGATGTTGTATGACACTTGCTCCCGGTAAGTTCTAACGAACCGCCAAGGTTTCATATCCTTATTTTCTCTTCTTTCTTTTTCTCAAAAGATAGAAGGGTTCCTCGCGTGCACGTTTGCCCGGGGGGGGGGGGGGGGGGGAAGGAGGATATGGGTACCAGTTGGCGATGTTCAGAATTGACGCTTACCGGAGGAAGGACAACGACAGAAAGCTAAGTTCTAAAACTTAGGGCAAGTTTCCTTTATTGCAAAGTTATTTTCCTTGGATGATTTCGACTTTTGTATGGAAAACCTGCACGCGAAAGAACCCTTGTCGTAATCGGTCGCGCCCTTATTTTGTTTCGAGTCCGCTCAACGATTTAAGTGGCTGCACTAAGAACGCCAAGGAGCCTTGCCGGCCGCTGCACCTTCGGCAGGCTGCTGAAGTCCCGCACCCAGCGCTCGCGGCAGGTTGCGCGCCGGCAAGTTTTTTAGTAAGCGTAGGGTGAACTCCATACATAAAGGAATCAGACAAGGGAGATAGCATACATATACCCAGACATAAGCAAGTTATATTACACTAATACATTGCCACAGTTCTAACTTAAGACTTAATTGTCTTTGGCATGGAATGGCGACGGCAAGAAGAGGTGGAGCAGCTAATCTCTGCGCTGGCCTTCGATCCTTTTGATTGAATCCACCTTCTCAAGGATGGGCGCGACAAGCTCCTCAAGTGCCTTGAGGTCTGCGTCCTTTGGCAGGCGGCCGAGCACGTTGGTGAGGTCAATGCCAGGATTATTGTGCACCACCTTAATGAGTACCTTGCGGAGGACGGCCCGGCAAAGCTGGCGGCATTCGTTGGCCAGTTGGGTCGCCCGGTTAGACTGAAGCAGCTTCAGAGCATCGATGATGCTTTCGAAGAACATCGTCAACCTGGCGCTCGAAGATATCCTTTCTTCGGAGGAATACCTAAAGTTTGACAGGCCCATGGTTGACAGTTCAGCTGTGAGTTTCTCTGCAGCGTCGATGAGGCGTTCAGTCCAGATTTGCACGCCCTTCTCGTAGTCAACTTGGGCGGCGGCAGCACTCTTGAGCAGGTTCCTCTCTCCCTGGAGATCTTTGCACAGGGCCTTCTCACGGGCCCTGCCGTCCTTGAGAGACTTCTCCAATGTGGTCAGCTTCAGCCTCAGATCGGCAATGGCGTCATTTGCTGAAGAGAGCTGCTTGGTCTTGTCAGACATGGCAACTTGCATCTCCGCCAGGGTGTGGAGGGTTTTTTCCCTGTCGCTTTTGAGCGTCAAGAGCTCCTTGCCGTGTTCCTCAAGATCCACTTCCAGTTTCTTGACTTTGTCGCTCAGCTCATTCTTGGCGGCCTCTGCAGCCTCGGCAGCATCGACGGCCTCCTTGAGCCTGCGAGCGTGATCTACAGTTAGAGCTTCGAGCGCCTCCTTGTGCTTCTGCTCCAGCTCCTGGGTCCGCCGCGCGACAAGCTTCTCGATATCTTCATCTTTGCTGCGAAGCTTGGCGGCGAGCGCCTGCTCACATGCGGCAAGGTCTTCCTCGTGAGCATCAAGCACAATGCGACGCGCCGTCACGAGAGCATCTTCAGCAGCAATTCTTTGCGTAGCTTTCTCTTGCGCCTTCTCCATGTCAGATTGTTTCAAGAGGATCTCTGTCCAGTTTTGGCTCACTTGTTCCCGGCTGGCAGTCAACTCTTGGAGGGCCTCGGCGTACCAGACTTGCATTTGTTCGACGCGCTTCTGAAAATCTGCTTCGGCCGCCTCGACAACTGCCATTCTGGAATCTGCTTTCTCTTTCCGGGCACGGTGAAATGCCTGGAGCTTGCGGAAATTTTCGCCCATGGCTTGAAGGAGCTGATCCTCTTCAGATTTGCCACTGCTGGCGCTTGGGTCATCAACAATCTCGAGCCCAGCAGCGGTGATGATTTCTTCATCAAAGACTTCCCCTTCGGCCGGTGCCCCAACGCTTGCCGTCCCCGGCAAGTTGACGAATAGGTTCTCGCCAACTTTGAGATATTTGATGGATGAGGGGCCTTCGGATGTTGACGGTTGATCCTCAGCAACCGCCTCACCAGTGGCAGGGGGCTTCGTGGCTGGTGCAGTGCCTGGCGCTCCTGCAGCAGGAATGCCATCAGTACGGTCACCAGCCTCCTTGCCGCCCTCTTCAGTAGACTCCTTGGCGGGTTCCTCCTGTGCAGTCTTGGCGGCCTCATCGGCAAAAGCACCGCCTGCTTCTACGGTGGCATCCATGGCGGCCTCGCTGGCAGCGATTTTGTCGGCTTTGGCGGCAACATCCCTGGCGGTCTCCTCGATGACAGCATCGATGTCCATGTGTTCCATCTCAGGGAATTCTAAAAGACAAGGGAGAGAAACAGAATGAGATCAAGATTGAAGTTCAAGAAGACAAAAGAAAGAGAGATAAAGGACATAATAGCAAGCGCACTGAGGCAATTGGTTACCTGCATCGGGTTGTCGAGAGGTGGCCTCGCCCCTCACGGCAACCTCGGTTGCTGGGGGTAGGATGCCAGTATCCATGGTTGTCGGCTCCTCCTCAACCAAGACAAGCTCGTCGGTGTGATCTCTTGCCGGGGATGCGCTTGAGAGCGATGTGGTTGATAGAGGTGGCGCAATGAGGGTATCTCCTGATAACTCCCTTTGTTGCCGTCCTTCTCCTGCAAGCCCAAAGATATCAGCGGCAAGGATAGGAACCTCAGTGTTCCCCAACGGAAAAAGAGTAATGAACTTACGCCGGGGGCTGCACTGGGGGCTGCGTCGAGGACTAAGATCCGGGCTGATGGTAGTAGTTTCCGGCGCGCTCGTGGAGCTTGCCGGGGGCTCGTCACCCGTGGAAGTCTTTGCCCTCTTCGCCATCCTCTCCGCCAAGGTTTCTGCATCACTGCAGAGACAATACAAGCAAGTCAATAAGATTGATCCAGAATTTGGAAGATAAAGGCTCTGGCAAGATAATCACTCTTCCTCTTCTCGCTCCGGACTGAAGCCGGAGATGTCAAAATCGACCTCTGTTGCAGTGTCTGTGTGGGGAGGCGGAGGAGGGGTCCTAGGTCGCTTGGTTGTAGCGGGCACAGGGGGTTGGCGTGTTTCC
Organism: Thinopyrum elongatum; assembly: GCA_011799875.1. Taxonomy (NCBI): domain Eukaryota; kingdom Viridiplantae; phylum Streptophyta; class Magnoliopsida; order Poales; family Poaceae; genus Thinopyrum; species Thinopyrum elongatum. The sequence goes on from CM022300.1 coordinate 560,652,902, forward strand.
GCCACCTCAGCCTCCGGTGTGGTAGTGCGAGACACCCCTGCCGCCTCAGCAGTTGCCGCTGGTGTGGGTCTCGCACGCCGCGCAGGTCGCTGTCGAACTCCTTGCCGCGGCGCAGTCTTGCCGGCCGCTTCCTTGCCGGGAGCCTCGCTGCTCGAGGAAGGATAGCTTGCCAGGATGCCAGATGCAGCCTTTCGAAGAACACGCTTTGTCTTCTTCGGGGCTGGAAGCTCTTCTTGCGGTTCTTCTTCGGCCGCCTCTTCGTCGGACGAGCTCTCAGCGACTGTGCTGCTCTGTCCCCCGGCAGCCTTGTCCTTCCCGGCAGGATTTTCTTCCACCACTACCTCTACGTCACTGGTTTCCCATTCTGTGAAGCCGATGCTGCCAGCCTCCGCGGCAAGATTCGCCTCCTCCGCCCTAGTGGCGATATATGCCACCTCTTCGTCGGTAGTAGCTCAGATGAGGTCTCCTTCTTCCCGGACGGCCCTCTCCGTCAAGTTATCAAAGAACTTCTGTGCCTCTTCCTCGGATGGCTCAACCCAGTCGCGTCGAGACTGTGGGCATTGAATAGTGCCATGGTGGCGATAATCGACCCCAGGGCAGAGTTGTTGCATAGAGGGACAATCCTTGCCGGCAACCGATGCTTGTTGTCGCGCTGGAATAGCCTTTGACGGAGAGCGCCAAGTTGCATGGCAGTCAAATTGTTGTTCAGTCCGGGGCGCAATCTCATGACGTCTGCTGCGTTTCGGTATTCCCAAGCTGGTCTCCCTTTATTCTGCAAGGGGGCAATGCGGCGGCGGAGGAAATCGAAGCCAATCATCTCCATTGTTAGCCCGGCAGCTTTCAGGCGAAGGATCCTGGTGGTGGCGATTGTGAGTTTTTCATCTTCAGCAGCGAGATCGCTCCAGCCACTGCCGCGGACCACTTTATGCTGTCGGGGCAGACAGAACGAATGGGGATCTGCCTCCTGGATCCAACACCACTCAGCCCGCCATTCGTCCCACTTCTCGCGGTAAACCCCTTCTGGGTATATTTCCTTATTCCAAGCCCTTGGAATCCAGGCAATAGAACCAGAGAGGGCCTCCCCTTTTCGGATACGAGGGAAAAAGTAGTGGCGGAAAAGGGCAGTATTGGGAACCACTCCGGCAAAATTTTCACAAAGATGGGCAAAGATGGACATGCACAATACCGCATTCGGCGTGAAATCAAGAAGATGGAAGCCGTATGTGTACATAATGTCGTTGAAGAAGTCAGAAAATGGGGGACAGAGCCCGCAATAGAAATAAGCAGCAAAGAAGGGATATCTGTCTGACCCGCTCTTGGAGCAAGAACCTGGAATCACGCGAGCGGCGGGGTGAGCTTGCGTCTCCCTCGCCCACATACACTGGTACCGCACCTTCAGAGCTTTCGCATCAAGCGACGGGGTGAAGACGACGTGCTTCTTCCGCATTTTCGCCAGCTCGTTCTCCGGGACGTCGGCTTTCGTCTCTTTGCCCTTGCCTTTGCTGGCCTTGGGCGGCATGACGGATGCAGGGGCGGAAGCCGGGGATGGAGCGGGTGTGGAGGCGACGGGCGGATGAGGAAAGGCTTTGCTCTGAGCTTGAGAGAAGGAAGACAATGGCGGCGACCAGATTGAGAAGAAGAGGGAGGTAAATAGGCTGTGCCTTTGCAGTTTCCCTTTTTATGGGGAAGGTGCGGGGCCGCCTCTTTTACTCCCCAATGTGAATGCGCCTCTGCAGGCGCGTTGCAGTTGCAGCCTTTGACGCACGCTTCCCACGTCACGCGTTCAGCGCGCGTAGTGGGGGGCACAGTAAACGGGATATTTACGAGCAGTTAATTCCCTACCTCGTGTGCCCGTGCACTATTTGGGCCTAGCCCAACAACGCCTCACACTCGTGTGTGGCCTAGGCCCGGGGGCTCCTGTCGGTGTACTAAGTATTGGGCCATTAGTACCCCGTACTTGTGCATGGGCAGTTGTAGCCATACTCGCGGCAAGGCTTGTCGGGGAACAGTTCAAGGTTGACTCAGGCTACCAGAGAAATTCCCAAGTCAAAGATCTGAGGATCAGCAGATAAGGAGAGCTAGAATCCGAAAGCTAGCTTCCCCGGCAAGATCTTGCCGGGGTGGCCTGTGAAGCCCGGCAAGATTCGGCGCCCGGCAAGGTCCGGCGCCCGGCAAGATTCTGTTGCTGTGCCACCACTCTGGCACAGCAACGGGCCCGACATTCTGGGTCCTTCTTTGGATGCGTGGTGACGCGCCAGTGGAGGAGAGCTTAAGCGGTGCTGATGGATGGCCCCTTTTTCTGTCCCCAAGAAAGTGAGGACACCTAAACGGACACCTCACGGTACATTAAATGCGTTCGTCCTAATCCGTCAGTGGTTAGGTATGATAACCCTGTAGCTACTTTACACCTCAATGTATATACATTTTGCCACTGTGGTGACCCCTTTGGGCATATAAAAGGAGGCCCAAGGCAACTGCTACAGGGGAGAGGATCTTTTAGCCCATTCTGCATGTGTAGTTGCTCTTTGAACGTACTGTTCATTGCGAGCGCTCCTGGAGCCTGGTCTCAAGAACACTCATAATTAAACAAGACAGGAGTAGGGTTTTACACTGATCAGCGGCCCGAACCTGCGTAAAATTGCCCCGCGTCGATCGTTGGTTCTGCTCTTTGCGCATACCTCTCCCCCCGCCAAATTGTAAAGGGATTCCTTGAGGGTCCCATAGGTGTCGCACGCCGACAGTAATCAAATACAAGATGTAATCAACACTACTAGTCACCCACAAGTACCAATCAAAGGTTCCGGTACAAAGGTTGAACACAAGAGATGAACTAGGGTTTGAGAGGAGATGGAGATGGCCCTCCCAAAGATGGGAAAGTTGTTGGTGATGACGATGGCGATGATTTCCCCCTCCGGGAGGGAAGTTCCCCCAGCGGAATTGCTCCGCCGGAGGGCAAAAGTACTCCTGCCCAAGTTCCGCCTCGAGATGGAGGCACTTCGTCCCGGAAGCCACCTCCTCATTTTTTCTAGGTCAAAATGACCTATATACAAGAAGATGGGCATCGGAGGTGGGCCGAGGAGGGCACAACCCACCAGGGCGCGCCTGGGGGGCCTGGCGCGCCCAGGTGGGTTGTGCCCACCTGGTGGGCCTCCTCCGGTAGGTATTTGCTCTAGTATTTTTTATATATTGCAAAATAATTCTTCGTAAATTTTCAGCTCATTTGGAGATGTGCAGAATAGGTAACTCTGACGTAGCTTTTTCAGGTCCAGAATTCCAACTGCCGATATTCTCCCTCTTTGTGTAAACCTTGCATATTATGAGAGAAAAGGCATTAGAATTACTCCCAAAAGCATTATTATGCATAAAAACATTATAAATAACAGTAGGAAAACATGATGCAAAATGGACGTATCACACGCCTAGGGGGGTGGCCGCGCCCTGGTGGATGGTGAGCAACTCCTAAGTCGGTTGACCCCCTTCTTTCGTCGAAAGAAAGATAATATCTAGAAAAAAATCATATTAAATTTTTAGCCCAATCGGAGTTACGGATCTCCGGGAATTTAAGAAACAGTTTTTGGCTAGAAAACAAGAACGCGAAATAGAAGAGAACAAAGAGAGAGAGAGAGAGAGAGAGAGAGAGAGAGAGAGAGAGATCCAATCTCGGAGGGGCTCCTGCCCTCCAGGAGCCATGGATACCTTGGACTAGAGGGGAAACTCTCCTCCCATCTAGGGGGAGGCCAAGGAAGAAGAATATGGAGGGGGGCTCTCTCCCCCTCTCTCCCGGTGGCGGCGGAACACCGCCGGGGCAATCATCGTGTGACGGCGATCTACTCCAACAACTCTGTCATCTTCACCAACACCACCATCACCTTCCCTCATCTATATTCAGTGGTCCACTCTCCCGCAACCCGCTATACCCTATACTTGAACATGGTTCTTTATGCTTCATATTATTATCCAATGATGTGTTGCCATCCTATGATGTTTGAGTAGATTTTTGTTGTCCTTTCGAGTGATTGGTGAATTGCTATGATTGGTTTAATTTGCTTGTGGTTATGTTGCTGTCCTTTGGTGCCCATCATATGATCGCGCGTGTGGATCACACCATAGGGTTAGTTGTATGTTGGTAGGACTATGCATTGGAGGGCAAGAGCGACAGAAGCTAGCTTCTTCCTATCATGGAAATTGATTCGTACGAGATTGAAGGGGGACCAATATATCTTAATGCTATGGTTGTGTTTTACCTTAATGAACATTAGTAGTTGCGGATGCTTGCTAATAGTTCCAATCATAAGTGCATAGAATTCCAAGTAAGGGATGACATGCTAGCAGTGGCCTCTCCCACATAAAAACTTGCTATCGGTCTAGTAACTTAGCCAATTGCTTAGGGACAATTCCACAAATCCTACCACCACTATTCCACACTCGCTATACTAATTTAATTGTACTTTAATTAGAACATCACCTAACTTTTATTTTCATGTTCTTTATTATCTTACAAACCTATCCCACTACACCTACCAAGTACTTATAGTTTTATTCTTGTTCTAGGTAAAGCAAATGTTAAGTGTGCGTAGAGTTGTACCGGTGGTCAATAGAACTTGAAGAGAATATAAATTCTACCTTTAGCTCCTCGTTGGGTTCAACACTCTTATTTATTGAAAAAGCTACAATCGATCCCTTATACTTGTGGGTTATCAGGAGTTAAGAAGAGGGTTTTCCCTTTATATTTGGGGGGAAAGGCATTGACACGGTATATGCTATGTTATGATATTGGAACGTGGGATGGAACTGACTGAAATTGGAATTTCATCAGAAGTTTTATCCTATGCATCTTGTTCATCGTGATCGGAGTTATATATATAATTTTTGGCCTCATGAAGGATAAAGCATCGCTCAAGCTTGGGGGAGGCTTAAGTACATGATGTGCCCCAATCATGAGCTCTCAAGAGTAATTATCTTACAAAAAATTTATGCTCGATTTTCTCATAATGATGAAACCATGCTCGATTGTTCTTCTACCGGTTCCTTTAGGAAGAAAACTATTGAATTTAGATGGGATCTTCTGGAAAGAATTAAACGCAACTCTAAAGATTGGAAACTTGACAAGTGTAAGGAGTCAGGTATAAAACTTAAGTTTGATTGTGTTAAATCTTTTATGGATACCGATGATTTTCATAAGTTTAGCATTAAATATGGACTTGACTGTGAGATAGTAGCCTCTTCCTGTGAATCATTTGCTACTGATGTTGATCTCCCTAAGGAGAAGTGGTTTAAATATCATCCCCCTATTAAAGAAAAGATTGAGGAATCCATTATAGTTAAAGATGAAACTATCATTTACAATGTTGATCCCGTTGTGCCTACTGCTTATATTGAGAAACCACCTTTTCCTGTTAGGATTAAGGAACATGCTAAAGTTTCAACTGTGGTTAACAAAAGTAATATTAGAGCACCTAGACCCTCTAAACAAATTAAAGTTGAACATAATGTTGCTATGATTAAAGATATCTTGGTTAATAATATTGATGGGCATCTTATTTACTTCTATGATAAAGCTACTAGAATTGCTAAGCCCGACACTAAAGATAAGAATAAGCCTGTTGTCGGCATGCCTATTGTTTCTATTAAAATAGGAGATCATTGTTACCATGATTTATGTGATTTGGGTGCTAGTGTGAGTGCTATTACGTTTACCTAATATGAAGAGATTATGAATGATATTGCACATGTTGAGATAGAAGACATTGATGTTACAATTAAACTTGCGAATAGAGAAACTATTTCACCGCTTGGGATTGTTAGAGATGTTGAAGTCTTGTGTGGAAAGATAAAATACGCTACTGATTTTCTAGTTCTTGGTTCTCCACAAGATGAATTTTGTCCCATTATATTTGGCTGACCTTTCTTGAATACAGTTAATGCTAAGATTGATTGCAATAACAAAACTGTCAATGTTAACTTTGGTGATGTATCTCATGAGTTTAACTTCTCTAGATTCCGTTATTGGTCTTGCTTCTATTGTCGTACCTCCTACTGATCCATTAGAACAATATTTGCTAGACCATGAAAATGATATGCATATGATCGAATGAAAGAAATGAAATAGATAAGATATTCTTTGATCATGTACCTATTGTTAAACAGAATTTGCCTATTGAAAGTCTTGGAGGTCCTCCTCCACCTAAGGGTGATCCTGTGTTTGAATTGAAGCACTTACCTGATATGTTGAAATATGCTTATCTTGATGAAAAGAAGATATATCCTGTTATTATCAATGCTAACCTTTCAGAGCATGAAGAAAAGAGATTACTTAGAACTCTGAGGAAGCACTATGCTGCTATTGGATATACTCTCGATGACCTTAAGGGCATTAGTCCCGCTCTATGTCAGCACAAAATTAATATGGAGGCTAATGCTAAGCCGGTTGTTCATCACCAACGATGGTTGAATCCTAAGATGAAGGATGTGGTAAGAACTGAAGTATTGAAGCTTCTAAAAGTAGGTATAATTTATCCCATAGCTGATAGTATATGGGTAAGTCCTGTTCATTGTGTTCCTAAGAAAGGAGGTATAACTGTTGTTCCTAATGATAAAAATGAACTCATTCCACAAAGAATTATAACTGGTAATAGGATGGTAATTGATTTTAGGAAATTAAACAAAGCTACTAGGAAAGATCATTACCCCTTGCCTTTTATTGATCAAATGTTGGAAAGGTTGTCTAAGCATACACACTTTTGTTTCCTTCATGGATATTCTGGTTTCTCTCAAATTCCCGTGTCAAAGAAGATCAAGAGAAAACTACTTTTACTTGCCCTTTTGGAACTTATGCTTATAGACGTATGCCTTTTGGTTTATGCAATGCACCTACTACCTTTCAAAGATGTATGACTGCTATATTCTCTGACTTTTGTGAAAAGATTGTTGAGGTTTTCATGGATGATTTTGTGTTTATGGGACTTCTTTTGATAATTGCTTAAGCAACCTTGATCGAGTTTTGCAGAGATGTGAAGAAACTAATCTTATCTTGAATTAGGAGAAGTGCCACTTTATGGTGAATGAAGGTATAGTACTTGGGCATAAAATTTCTGAACGAGGTATTGAAGTAGATAAAGCTAAAGTTGATGCAATTGAGAAAATTCCATGTCCTCAAGATATTAAAGGTATAAGAAGTTTCCTTGGTCATGCTGGTTTCTATAGGAGATTTATTAAAAACTTATCTAAAATTTCTAGGCCTCTTACTAATCTCTTGCAAAAAGATGTTCTATTTGTTTTTGATGATGATTGTGTAGAAGCCTTTGAAATACTTAAGAAAGCCCTAATCTCTGCACCCAAGTTTCAACCACCTGATTTGAACCTACCATTTGAAATTATGTGTGATGGTAGTGATTATGTTGTAGGTTAAGGATGGCAATGGGTCGGGTTTGGATCGGGTTGATCAATATCAAATCCATATCCATATCCATGAAGACAGTCTTTGCCCGCCCATGAAAAAAACCACGGGTAAAAAATTGTGTCCATGTCCAAACCCGATGGATATCAATACCCACTAGATATCCATTGGGTCCTCTCAAGACATATAAATAAGACACAACACAGTGTTAACATAAGCTCTTCCATTGTTCACCTGGTGGCAGGCTAGGCTTCACTTATGGTAAACATCACCTTATGGTATATCAACATCCACTAACAACCTAATGTCATTTAGTATTTTTCTAAAAGATGAGAATGATGAGTCATTTAACGAGGAGATAAAAATAAGGGAAGGGATGCCAGAGTATGTTACGGTGGGGATTGAATGTCAACTAATAAAAGTTATGGCGGGGATTATGCAATTTCTTTTGCATGTTTTAGATAATAAAGTGTAAAATTGCAATGGGACATGTGACTATGGTGTAGGGATAACAGATTTTTGCCCATTAAGTCATACTATCGGGTCGGGTTTGGGTATACCCATGGGTACAAGATTATATCCATGCCCTACCCACGAGCAATCGGAATTTCAAAGAGTTGGTAATATTGGTAGATGTTAGGAAATGCCTATGAATTATTCTCTTGTTATTGAGCCATTTGATGTTTGGGGGTTTGATTATATGGGACATTTTCCTTCCTCTAATGTGTATACACATATATTAGTTGTTGTTGATTACGTTACTAAGTGGGTAGAAGCTAATCCAACTAGTAGTGCTGATCATAACACTTCTATTAAAATGCTTAAAGAAGTTATTTTCCCGAGGTTTGGAGTCCCTAGATATTTAATGAGTGATGGTGGTTCACATTATATCCATGGTGCTTTCTGTAAACTTCTTGCTAAATATGATGTTAACCATAGAATTGCATCTCCTTATCACCCTCAGTCTAGTGGTCAAGTTGAATTGAGCAATAGAGAAATAAAGTTAATTTTGCAAAAGACCGTTAACAGATCTCGAAAGAACTGGTCTAAGAAACTTGATGATGCATTATGCGCTTATGGAACTGCTTATAAGAATCCCATGGGTATTTCTCCGTATAAAATGGTTTATGGAAAAGCATGTCATTTACCTCTTGAGCTAGAACATAAAGCATATTGGGTAATTAAGGAACTTAATTATGATTTCAAACTTGCCGGTGAGAAGAGGTTATTTGATATTAGCTCGTTAGATGAGTGGAGAACCCAAGCATATGAAAATGCCAAGGTGTTTAAAGAAAAAGTTAAAAGATGGCATGATAAAAGAATTCAAAACGGGAATTCAAAGTGGGTGAGTATGTTTTATTGTACAACTCTCATTTCAGATTCTTTGCAGGAAAACTTCTCTCTAAATGGGAACGACCGTATATCATCAAAGAAGTTTATCGTTCCGGAGCTATTAAGATCAACAACTCCAAAGGCACTAATCTGAGGGTGGTTGATAGACAAAGAATTAAGCATTCTATCTCAGGTACACCTATTAATGTTGAAACTAACATTGTTCAAACTATGACACCAGAGGAATACATAAGAGAGACCTTCCAGAACACTCCAGAACCCTAAAAAGGAATAGGTATGTGATACGGTAAGTAAACCGACTCCAAAAATTCCATAAAAATACTTTCTGTCCATTTTGAATATTAGAAAAATCTCCAAAATAAGAAACAGCCGAGGGGACACGCCAGGCGCCCACAAAGCACCTGGGCATGCCTTGGTGTCTTGTGGGCCCCTCGTGTGCCTTCTCGATTCTGTTTTCTTCTGGAATACTTGTTTTGCAAGATAAAAATTATTTATATATACTCCCGGATGTTTTAACCACCGTATCGCAGAAATCTCCTCTGTCTTTGTTTCGTGCTATTTTTCTGAAGGATCTAAAAGTATGTCGTCCCAAGACTCGGACAGAGAGAGCTATGTTTCTCACTATGTTGCAAATCCGAGGATCTATGGTGACATGGATCCCTATGGATGCATGGTCCACGGAGGAGGAGCAAGAGGTTGATTTGAAGAGGACAGGGGACACGAGTGCAAAAGAGGAAGAAGCCCCTCTACCTCAACCAGGGGATATGCATGTGGAATTCAAGAAATTAAGTCTCCCAAACACAGTAAATGAATCTAAGTTTCAATTTATCCGTTTCCGTCTTCTACAAGAAAACAAGAACATATTGTGTGAGAAGGTATTGCAGCTTGAGCAAGAGGTCAACAAGCTGAAGGAGGAAAACGGTGTGCTCAAGCGAAAGCTAAAGGACAAGCCCACTACTCCACCATCATCATCATCACCGAAGAAAGAAGCTTGAGTACAGGGGTATAGGCACTCCCCTTGGCTTGTGCCAAGCTTGGGGGAGGTGCACCGGTATCGTATCACCATCACTGTTATTATCTTTACCTATCTTAGTTCGATCCTTAGTTATTTCATGATTTAGTAGAATAAAAGTTTAGTATGATCTATTTCTGAGTGCTAGTTTCATGATCTATATATCTATGTAATCGAGTTGAGAGTTATATAATAAAGAGTAGTTTGGGTTTTGCTTCTTTACTTTTATGTTTCAATCCTAGCAATGGAAATAATGGAAAAGATCATATGCTAATCTCATGGAAAGTAATGACTTTACATAAAGAAAAGTGGAAGTGGTAAAATTTATTGGAAGTTAACAAACATAGTATTGATCAATGATGTAATTCATGAAAGATTAATAAGGGAAGAGAAGATTCACATATAAATATACAATCTTGGACATCTTTTATGATTGTGAGCCCCCATTAAGTATTTTATGTCAAATTGTTGACGTTGGACAAAGAAGACAACCTAATGAGTTATGTTTTCTTATATTCACATAGAAGTTATATTGTTATAGATCCTCCAGACTACAAAAAAAGACACATCCGTGACATTTTGGCCCAAACGGAAAAAAATCTGTCATGGTTATGACACATCTATGATGATAATTGTGACAAAAACATGTATCATCGTAGATGTGATGGGCTCCTACTTCTATGACAAAAAATCATGACAGAAATTGGGCTTTTCGTCCTGGGCGGGCCGGAGACGCACGTGCATGACATTCTTTGGGCCGTCCATGACGGAAAAAATCGTGCTAGAAGTGAGGGCAAGGAAAATATCGGGGAGTTCCCGGTTGCGGTGGGTGGTCGGGGTCGAGCGATGCAGTGTGGTTTGCTCGTTTCGCTCATATGCGCGTGTGTGCGAGGTGGTTGCTAACTGAACCCTTGCGAGGCATTCACTTACCGAACCCTAGCGATTGCACTAGCTAGCCACATACTGAACACGAGGGATCGATCCCACTACGTACTGAAGCTGCTCGATCCATCCCTTCGCTGCTAACTGAACCCGAGCGATTCCTTCGCTGCTAACTGAATCTGATCGATCCTTCTCGCTGCTCAGTGAAGCCGATCGAGCCCCCGTGCGAGATGTAGCCAGCCGGTGTGTTGGGTTGCCTCTGGATGAACAGTGCTCGTTTCTGCCACGCGCGCGATACGTAGGAACGAGTCGAGACGTGTGTGAGTCCAGCCGGTTGGTTGGCTGTGGATGAACAGTTCCCGTTGCTGCCGCCCGCTCGTACGTACATGTACGCCCCACCCCAGCCGGTGGGGGTTGGATGAACAGAACCCCGTGCAGTAGGCAGTTGCCGCTGGATGAACAGGACCCCGAGGAGGCCGCCACACCCCAGGCTATTGGGAGTGGATGAATAGGACCCCGTGAAGGCTCTATGAATAGTAGCCGGTGGAGCCTGGAGGACGACGGTGGATGAACAGTACCCCCGTGGAGGCTGGAGTGAGAGGCAGTAGACGGTGGATGAATAGTAGCCTGTGAAGTCCCATTTTGCGGTATGCCACACCCCTCCCGGTGAACAGAACCCCGTTTGGACCATAGGCGCTCCAACAGAAGTCCGTTTCCTCTGTTTTGCTGTACGGTAGTCCCCTCCTGATGAATAGGATCCTGTTTTGACCATAGGCGGTCGAACAGAAGGCCGTTTCCTCCGTTCTGCGATACGCCAGGCCTCCTTTCGGCTATTTCGTCCAAGCTCGTTGGCTCCCGATGAACATGACGCATTATGTTGCATCCCGATGAACATGACGCTGTTTCTCTGTTCTGACCCAGCCTGTTGGCTGCCGATGATCAGGACGCCGTTGCTGCCGTCCGTTGCCTCTCCATGTACACGAGCCCTGGCAGTACGTATGCGCGACTATGCGCTCGACACCCCACCCGTATGTACGTACGTGGCCGTATTTTTTGGCATGTGGTTGTATGTACGTGTACATGGTATAGACGGTGTTGGGGATATTCCCCATGACCAAGACCCGACTCATAAGGATAAGCCGCCCTAAGGCTTAAATCATTTCTGGGCTTAAGTCGCCCTGACGTTAAGTCATTTCTGGACTTAAGCAGCCCTGTTAAGTCATCTCAGATCCTAACCCGGCAGATTGTGACCCGGCAGATTGTAAGCCGGCAGATTGTGACCCGACAGACAGTTTCTAACCCGGCAGGCAATTGTAAGCCAGCAGACAGTTATGACCAGGCAGACAGTTATGACCCGGCAGACATATTATGACCCGGTAGATGCATGGAGTCACGGAGATGAGTCTCAGAGATGAGTGGCCTGGAGTTAAGAAGCCCAGGGCATTAAGAAGCCCACGGAGAGAAGCCCAAGGCGTTACGAAGCCCACGGTGAGAAGTCATAATAGGTTAAGTTTTAATCCGACTTGGACTCTACATGTCACCCGCCCCTTCAACTTATATAAGGAGGGGCAGGTCACCCCAAGAGGGTCAGGTTTTGACAGGTCTTAATAGACAAGTTTTAGGGCTTAGACAGACAAGTCTTAGTCAAGATCAAAGTAGATGCTCTCGAGATAGAGGTAGCGAAACACCGCCCTTGTAACCAAGATCGGCATTATCATCAATATCAATCAAGCAGGATGTATTACCTCCACCGTGAGGGGCCGAACCTGGGTAAAATCTCGTGTCTGTCGTCCCGCTCAACCCCGTTCAAGCTACCACTTAGATGTGTTGGCCTCATGACTAAGTCCTCACACTAGGACATCTTGCCGTGACAAAACCACGACAGTTGGCGCCCATCATGGGGCCACGCACAATGGTGTTGAGTTCTTGGAGGGATCTCTCCCAGGGATCGAGAAGTTCATAATTCTCCGGATGAAGAAGAACCGGTTTGGAAGGGACTGCATTTACAATCTGTGAGGTTTGCGTTCAAGGAAAATTTTGGGTTGCGTACGGTACGATAGATGATCATGACCCGGCGATCCGTCGAATCAGCAGATGAATCGGTATCTGCTACAACAGCCGCCATTGCGAGTTAAGAAAAACATCAAACGCTAGCGAGTCACCAGTGTCCTGGTTGGATTCTTTGTTAGGCTATTCATCAACGAATAAACAAGGCAGTAGCGCGACGGCAAGGATCAGGAGGAGTTTGTTAAACGTGCAATATTTGAACAAGCCGGCCGAGTGGTCCTGTGGACTTGCCGGCACGATCAGATGCCCCACAGATGCCTCGTCCTCCTTGACCCGCCGCACCTACGCTGGGCCGGTTCCGAGCCGCCGAGCCGCCATCGGGTCTCGCCTCATCCGAGCCACCTCTCTGGGGCATCTCCACAGCTGCGCCTCCGTCGGCCGCTGTGGCTTCACTCCTCTGCTGTGGTTGCTCTGAGCCGCCCGAGACGCAGCCTCAGCCTTGTCGCTCTATCGTTGAGCCGCCCCAGCCCCGCGACCACTTCGCCTACGCCCTGAGCCGCCGACGCACCCCGGCCAAATCACCGCCGCCTCCACGTCGCGCTGAGCCGCCCCCGCCCCTGGCCCAAAGCCGCCTCCTCGAAGCGCTGCTTCCTCCGCGGCTGACCAGTGCGGGTCTTCTCGCGGTGGACTTCTACACCTACCACGTCGTGTTGAGCCATCGGGGCTGAGCCGCCCCGGCCGTACGGCCTCGGCAATGGGCTGCCTCGCCCTGCACGTGACCACGCCGGTTCTGCCGCTGCTCTGCTGAAGCTTCACCTCATGTCGAGCCGCCGTGGCGCGTTGAGCCGCCCGCTGCCGCGTCCGGAAGCCGGGTCGCCACGCCCGCCCCTCCTGCTACACCCGTGTCGATGCGCCTTGCTCCACCCTAAGCTGCCGAGCTACTGCGCCTTGGGCCGCCGTCCCCACCTCTGCTGTGGCCGAGTCCTTGGCCGCCTTGCCTTGCCGGGGTGCCTGTGAAACCGCATCCGGGCCGGTCCGCCCAAGCCGCCTCCACCCACCACATCGCCCACCGCGGACCTCTCTTCTCTAGCCTTATGAGTACCCAAAGGAGGTCGTCGTCGCCGTGTATTGAGCAGGCACTGGACGGAGCTATTGAACTACTCTCTGAACTACTAAGCACCTTGGTGAACAGCAACAGCTGCAGTAGCCACGCCCCTGTCTGGTTGGAGAGACGCCGAGGTCCGCGTCCTCGCTGAGCGCTTGCTGCCAGCAAGCCTGCTGTTTGCCTCAAGCAGCCAGCGCCCGATTGGACCCGCCATGAGCGCCTCCGTGGCCGTGACCCTGCTTCACAGTCGCTTACAGCCGCCCAGCAAACCCGCCACGCCTCGAGTTGCCGGCCGGCTCTGCCTCAGAGCCGCCCCCATCGCTCCGCCTCACTTCGCGCCGCCTCTGAGCGCGCCGCCGTCAAGCCGCCGGCGTGGCCCCTTCAAGCCACCGCCTCGCTTCCATCATCGCCACGAATGCTGCAGCCAATGGAGACGCCAAATCCCCATCCTCCTCAAGGCGCATCACCATGGCTGCCGTAGGCGTACGGCTCACTTGGCTGCCGATGCGTCTGGGGCGCCTCAGCCACGCCCGCGCTAAGCTGCCGACCCGGTCTCCGCCTCTGGCAGCTACCAGCCTCGAACCACCACTTCCATCAATTTCTGCCAAGCTGGCACGCCTCCGCCAAACTGGCACACCTCCGTGCCTCACTTGCCTCGGCCTTCGTTGCCGAACCACCAAGACCCCGTGCCGTCTGCCCCTGCAAGTCGCCCCGTCAGCGCCTACAAGATGTCGGCGCGCTGCCGCTGTTGTGCCGGCTTCGAGCCGCGTCGCCTTTATCTTCTCCTCTGGCCACCTCTGCTGAGGCAGCGATCGAGCCGCCATCACCTCTGAATCACCTCTGTCTGCAGCTGTGCCTCATGTGCACATCCCTCTGTTGCACCCTCTGCCGGTTCGTGCGTCTCCTCCATCGCCAACAGCCTTGAGCCACCCTCGTCGTGCGAACCTCCTCCGACAGCCGCGCTAGGTCGGCCTCACCTCCGCCATCAGCCGCGGCCCGCCATAATCCAAGCCGCCGCAGAGTGACATGGAACTTGCCTGACCCGCCCTCAACGGTGCCTCAAACTGGCTCCCGCCCCGTTGCTCCTCTGAGTCGCCGTTACGGCTGCGCTCCAAGCCATCGGCCACGCCGCGTGAGTCACCCGCAAGCCACCTGCGCCAGATCACCTCGCTGCCTCCGCCGGCAGGCCTCACTTCTACCGAGTGGCCGCAGCAAGTTGCCGCTGCCGCCTCGCTGTCTCCGCCTTGCTGCAGCAGGCTCATCACCGCCGCCTCCCCTGCCACGGCCCGTGGCCGGGTCGCCTCCGCCTTCATCATCGCTATGGCCACACCGCAGACTCGCCTCCACCCAGGTTCGCCACACTTTGAGCGCGGCCTCGCTCGCTTCAAGATGCTGCTCCACAGCCGCCTCGCCGTCACAGACGTACCTTCGAGCCGCCCCCGTCTGACGCCTCCGCGCCCCCGACGGCCACGGCCGCGCCTCTGCCACAGTCACCTTAAGCCGATGTCGCCTTCGTGTCCGAGCCGCCGAGGCAGCGCTGAGCCGTGCCTGCCGCGTGTGGAGCCTCCGGGGCCGCGGTTGAGCCGCCCCACCCTCCGCGCGTCCTCGCACTCGCGCTAAGCCACCCAATCACCGACCCTGCCGCCTCGAGTCGCCAGCATGGCTTCGACCCACCTCGCCATCATGGCCTTGACCCGCCCCCGCTGTAGGAGCAGACAAGTGCTGCAGGGGTCAACCTTTGTGGGACTTGCCCGCACTAACTATCAGTCTTTACCTGGGATTATGTCAATGTCCACTCAGTATTTATGTGGCTAAACACAGCGTCCACAGGCGAGCTTCAAAGTTTCAGAAACAACGCATACAGAAGCAAGCTTCAAGGCTTCAGAGACAATTTTATTAGGATCATCATCTTCAGGGCTTTCTTAACAATGTTCAGAAGTTGGCATGAGCAGTGGGGGCAAACGATCTCTGTCGGCCTCCGATTTCCACCAAGTCGGCGTATCGCGTGATCGATCCTCCCACAATGCATCTAGCACTAGTGATAACAGCACTAGTGCGTGCTAAGGGTCGATGATTCAGACTTTAGATGTTATCTTCAGACTTCATCAACTTGAATCTGCATCAAGCTTCAGATGGCATCCACCGGTTTCATCTCCCCTAGGTCGCGTCGCAGCAGAGGGGAGAGGCAGTGGGACCTAATGCCATTTAGGTCCTGAGTGATCATCAACTCCGCAACGGATAATTTCCGGCCAAACATATCAGGTGAAATCCATCCAGTCAATTATTATTGATACATTTTTATTATTTCGAGAACAATTACTCTTGCCTGCAATATCCTTTATGCAGGACAATTATTCATGACAAAAGTGGCTTATACCACGGGTACGGAGCAGTGCTGGCAACATTGTGCATTGGCGTTCGTCCGTGCCACACTACCCGGTGAACGGACATGCGCAAGCCGCCGCCCCTGCGGCCCGGTCTACATCGACTCACCGGGACCGCGCCTGCTCGCTGCTCAATGGACGTGCGCAAGTCGCCGCCCCTGCGGCTCGGTCTGCATCAACTCGTCGGGACCACACCCGCGGTTGACTCGCCCGACCGTGCAAGCTTACAACCCTGCGACTGACTTATCTGTCCGCGCCCGCGGCTAACTCACCCGGGTCCGTGCCGCTTCTAATGCCGCGGCCGTTTCTACCGTCCGCTCCCTTGGTTTGGTCTACATCAACACACCGGAGCCGTACCTTTTCTGCATGGGCTGCTTAGTGTGCGCACGCAAGTCACCGCTCATGCGGCCTAGTCTATTCCAGCAACTATGGAGCAAATCATAATATATTATCCGCCTCCGCCTGCAATGGATGGCTCAATGGACAGGCGCACAAGTCGCTGCCACTGCAGTTTGTTTAACTGCAATAACCAGCCGGGATGAACCATTGGCCGGATTACTGACATAGTTCATACGGGATCATTTGAAACCCGCCACGATCATCCTCAACCTTCCGTGGATTCACATCGCATTATCAACGCCAAGGATATACAATGAGTGCCGCGAAGATTATCAACTCGCCACTGCGTCTCCAGCTTCAACACATTCCAGTGTTTCTACTGTCAATTTTATGCCGGTTTATATCACAGTCAAGTATGGAGAATCTCAAGCCAATTCCTCGAGTCGTCTTAAGACTCGGGGGCTACACAGACATGACTCGGCAAATTTTGCCAGTTTCAGCAAATTCAAGAACCCCGGATCATTGGAGGCAAAATAACCTAGTCTCGGGTGTAACACCCCTGTGTAACTACCACTGTGATCAACTGCTAATATTGCCAAGTCATACCATTTTGCAGTGCCAAGTCACATGGGTTAAGGATCCAATTCAAATTCAATTATGGAAATCAACCCAAATTCAAAAGTGCAAAATAAGTTTGCTCAAGCACCTTTAGAAAAATGTTCACTAATTAGCAAATATTCCAAGAGCACACATAAAAATAACACCAGTAGCACTTGGACTAATTAAATGACTTAAATAAATTGAAACAGCACCAAAACAGCAATATTAAATCCAATTAAAATCATTTCAATTTAAAATGGAATCCAAATCTGTCCAAACCAGTTTTTGGTGATGGGTAATATTGCATTACATTATTTGGGACAAGTCCCACAATTTACAAAAAATGCATAAAGCCCTAAGTATTTTCAAAACAGCAAAGAAATAAAAAGACAGAGACAGAAAATAGAAAAATGGAAAAGGCCGAAGCCGCTTACCTGGCAGGCCCAGCCGAGCACCGCGCCTGGCAGCCCAGCTGGACGGCCCAGCCCACCTACCTCTCCCTCTCTCTCTCTCTCTCTCTCCATCGCCGTGTCGGCGCGCCGTCAAGCGCGCGACACGCCGACGCCACCGACAGCCACCGTGCACCCCCTCTGGCCTCCCCGTCACTTCCCAACTCTCTCCCTCGTTCCCTCCGTTTTCTTCCCCCTCAGATCCGCGCGAGGCCGAGCGCTGTCGACGCCGCGCCTCTGTGCTGTCTCGGCCACCGGCGACCCCGCGCTCGTCCACCGTGTCGGCCAGCTCCGCCGTCGTCTTCTTCATCTACTGGAGGCCTCAGGTGGAGCCGGAGGACCCCACAACACCGAGCCCCTTCGTCCGCATCTCCGACCAACGCCGCATCTTCTCCGACTCCGGCGACCATCCTGCAGCTACTAAACCCCTCGACGAGCCTTCCTTGAGCTCCGCGGTGAGCACACGAGCGGAACCCCTCTTCTCTCCCTCTCATGCCGCGTCTGTAGTCGCCGTTCCCCGCAAACCCGAACTCCGGCGCCGCTCCGGCCATCGCCGCCGAAGTTTCCGTCCATCTCCGGCCCGGAGACCACCTCCGTTGGATGCGCGCTGCCCTACCCTTTCGAACGCATCCGAGCATGCTCAAAATGGTGGCCTGTAGCCATTTTCCGGCGAAGCCCAAGCCGCGCCGCAGCGTTTTGCGCCACCGGCGATGCGCCGCCGGCCGTGCTGACCTGGCATGGCCTGGGCCCCGCCCAGGGTCGCTGACGAGCGGACCCGGCCGCGTGTTTGACCAGATTGACCGGGTCAACGCGTGACACTGTTCACCTCAGTCACTGACCAGTGGGCCCGTGTGGTTAATTAAGCTAATAAGGTGTAATTAAATAAAAGCTAATTAGTTTAGTCAAATGGCTCACTGACATATGGGGCCCACTCCCTAATTAACCTGCTAATTAAACTAATCCACTGTTAGTCTAAACAGAGACTGACATGTGGGTCCCACTGGACCCACATGTCATGTTTGACTGGTCAGCGACGCTGTTGACCGCTGACTTCACAGTGACATCATGCTGACGTCATAATTCATTTCTGTAAATAAAATAATTCCAGAAAATCATTTAAACTTCGAAAATTAATAACTTTTAAACCGAAGCTCGGATTGAAAAAGTTAAAACATGAAAGTTGCTCAGAACGACGAGACGAGTCTGATCGTGTCGTTTGTTTTCATGTCGGAACCTCCTACGTAGAAGAACTCGTAACTCCGAGCCCGATTTCAGTAGATGAATAGTGCACATACATCGGTTAATAAATCCCAGATTAATTCTAAAAATAACTAAAATGACTTAGAGGCATATTTAGGCAGCCCTGCACTGCATCATAGCATCGCACGCACTGTGTTGCATCTGATTGCATTATATTTACTTGTTTCCTCCCCCTCCTCTCTTTCGGTAGACCCCGATGTTGCCGTAGCTCCTGAGGCAGATGCCGCTCCGGAGTACGACTACGTCCCCGACGACCCTGCCCTTGCCGTCGAGCAAACATGCAAGCACCCCCATTTTGAACATGCGTATATCGCATATTCTCTTCTCTCTTATGCTTGCATTAGAACTGCTACTGCTACTGTTTTCCTATATCTGCTGCATAGCCTGATTATTGTAACCTGCCTTGCTACCTTGCTGGTTATCCTAGACTGTTTAGTATAGGATGGGTAGAGCCTGATCAGAGACCCACTTGTCCCGAATGCCCCGCTGGACTCTTAGAAGACCCGAGCAACGGGATTGAAGATTAGAACCTGGCACCGCACGTCACTTCCCCTAAGATGCTCGACACTACTGGGTTACTATCGAGTGCCGAGGATGATACCTCGCCAGCACTTCTGATGATAACCTTGTAGGTTAGTTAATCGGTCGTGGTAAGCGAGGGTGATTCCTCCTACACCACCCCTCGATAACGACACCGTCGTGCAACTGTTCAAGTGTGGACCTCGAGGGTGATACCTCCTTCGTTCACCTTGACGAGAACATCAGGTGGGACTTCATCGAGGGTGATTCCTTAGGGTTCCCCCTTGGTGTCAGACACACGGAGTCTTTGGATACTATGACTGATCACTAAACTTTGATACTAAAGACGGGTCGGCCCTGAGAGGTACCCGCGCGAGCATGAATGCGAAGTGATGTGGAGTCGGGTTGACCTGAGAGGTGCCCGTGAGATAACTATAGGCGTGGCCGGGCATTCTTAGCCCTTGCCGCAAGTCCTCGAGATGGGGCGACGGGGTCACATCGATCGTGAGTCTCTGCTCGTTACCGCGCGCTCCTAATCCACTACGGTTTGGATATTTGATCCGAGGGGCCTCTGGCCTGATAGCACTAACCATCACGTGGGCATAGTATGGGCGTTTTGCGCCGTATACATCAGCCGAAGTTTATTTGACGTCAGTAATGAGCGGCGTACGCCGAGTTGGACTGGGAACGCAACCACGCTTGTATAAGGGGTTGCTAGGTCTGCTCTCGGTGGCCCCGTAACGTGCAGGAGTTCCCGGGGCGATGGCCCAAGACCCCTGGGGGCATAGGTTTAGTCCGGCGTGCTGACCTCTCTTATAAGCCTAGGTCGGGTTGCGGCGTGTTGCTTAGCCAAGGCCGGGCATGACCCAGAAAAGTGTGTCCGGCCGGAGTTAAGCGAGCGTGGTGGGTAAGTTGGTGCACCCCTGCAGGGAAGAAACTTCTGTCGATAGCCTGTCCTACGGTAACGGACACTCGGAGTTGTATCCCGATCGGTACAACTACAACATGTGATGAGAACTGGATGGTACGGCTCTGGGATTGCTTTCTCGCAGGGAGTCGAGGAAGAATCTCTGGCCGAGGATTGATGACACTGCTATACTTTACATTATGTTATTCTGC
This sequence comes from Thinopyrum elongatum, assembly GCA_011799875.1. NCBI lineage: Eukaryota > Viridiplantae > Streptophyta > Magnoliopsida > Poales > Poaceae > Thinopyrum > Thinopyrum elongatum. The sequence continues at coordinate 560,673,327 of CM022300.1, forward strand.
TCTCTTCTAATGCTGCGAGACCGTTGAAGATGCTGAAGATGCTAGTCTTCGATAGGACTAGGCTTTCCCCCTCTATTCTGGCATTTCTGCAGCCCAGTCCACATATACAGCCCCCTTTGAAAATGATGCATATGTAGTGTAGATCCTTGCTTGCTGAGTACTTCGGATGAGTACTCACGTTTGCTTTATTTTCCTGTTTCCCCCTTTATTCCTTTGTCGCATCCAGACGACGGAGCCCCGGAGCCAGATGTCCCCGTCGACGACCACTACTACTACCAGCCCGGAGAGTACTACTACTACGAGGAGCCGTCTGACGACCAGGAGTAGGATCGAAGGGTCCAGGGCAGGAGGCCCACGCCTTTTCGATCGTAGTTTTTTTTTGCCCCGCCTCTGTGAAGGCTTATCTATATGTTCTGTAATATATCTGTACCCAGATATCTGACGCTTCCGCTGACACTTGTATGCCATCGAGCTATGTATTCGAGCCCTCGAGGCCCTGCCTTGTACTATTAAGCTTGTATGATTTTATTTAAGTTTTAGAGTTGTGTTGTGATATCTTCAAGTGAGTCCTTAGGCTTGATCGTGTGCATTTGCGTGTATGATTAGTGCACGATTAAGCCGGGGTCGTCACAGGTTGGTATCAGAGCCGACTGCCTATAGGAGTCCCCCTATCCAACTCTTTGGCCGAAGTTGAGTCTAGACGTAAAAAACTGTTTTACTAACTTGGCTGTGTGGCTTACGGGCCCACGTCACCAACTGGGTGGTATTAGGATCTTTTATTCCTCGTCTTTACTCCGGGATTCTAATCTCTCATCTATTTGGGTTTAATAAAATTTACTAACACCGACACTTAGGATCTCGTTATTCCTATCCACCCGGAGAGCTGGATTCAGTGCGATTTCCCTGTCTTTGATCTGATTAGTCTGATAATCATTTCCTTTCCATTGTTTTGTTTAAACTTTCCATTCGAGATCTGTTATGTTTCTCGTTGTCGAATGACAATCCTGAATCTTCTTGTTTCAGATGGACCGTCTGTTTCCACCTCGTCCTGCGACACAGCTTGTGCTTCGCACCTGTGCTCGAGACATCCCTGGATTTCTAGCTGTTCTGATCGCCCTCTTGATCAGGCTGGGATACCGCTGGTGCCCCGAGTACATGGTCTACGAGGTTTATCGTGAGTTCAACCAGGAGCAGTACTATGCTGATGTTCGCATCTACGATCAGCAGGATGACTCAGACACTGAGCTACACCGTTTTCACAGTATCGGCGTGACGATTGAGATGGCAGTCCATGATGCCGCCTACTCTGCTGTCGCACGTCTTCGAGGCCAGTTCAGTGCTGACTTGGATGCCTCAGAGTATCGTTATATTCCGTATGCCCCTGCTGGAGATGCTTCTGCATTCTACACAGCTGTCTGTGCCCCTTACGAGCCTCGTCGTTACGATCAGCGAGTTCTGATTCACTGTACTCAGGCTCTGGATCGCACTGTTCAGGCTCTTGCTGTTGAGTTGTTCGCCACTCGGACACGACTCTACGAGGCTATGACGCAGTTGTTACTAGATGTTCGTGCAGGGATACACCCGGAGCACATTCTTTACCCGAGCAGGACCGAGATGCCATTAGGGATCGATTGGCCTGCTGTGGGAGGTCACACGCCTGCACGTGGACCTCTTCTTATAGTTCGAGACCGGGTTCTGCATCAGAGTGCACATGGCGCGCAGGATCCTTCTGCGACGAACGTCCATCGTCCGCACTTGCAGCTACCCCGTTTCAGTGGTTTTCTCCGACGTTGATGTAGCCTTTGCTATGTCTCGCTGTGTACTTCCTTACCGCGTGCCTGCGCGCCGCCTAGCATGTCTAGCTTTTGAATTTGCGCCGTTATGCTGCCCGAATGTAACCGACGCTGTATGGATCTGTATGACTTAATGACTACTATTAAGCATCTGCTGTACTATTTAAATTCCGTCACGTTACATCATGCATGACGCTTTACACTCGCATTGGCTTCTGCTAAACTACCCCTGTCGATTTAGCAGGATGGCTGACAACAATCCACCTCCGCCGCCGCCGCCTGACTATATGGCTGCGATGATGCAACAGTTCGAACTCAACCGCCAATTCATGATGGGGATTATGCAGCAATTCCCCCGTCCCAATGCCGACCAGCCGCTACCTTCCATCACCTTGCCAGAATTTATGCGATTTAACCCGTCGTTCTTTCGCAACACAGTCAATCCACTGGATGCCGATGATTGGCTGCGTGACATCTCCCATGAGATGGAGTCTGCTGGTGTCGCCCAGGTCAACTATGTCACCTTTGCGACATACCTTCTGAAGGGTCCCGCATCACAGTGGTGGGCTACTCATCGACAGACCCTACCACCTGGTACCGTCATCACTTGGGCAGAATTCAAGATTGCTTTCCGTGCCCGCTACATTCCTCAAGCTGTCATAGCTCGGAAGAAGGCCAAGTTCCGTAACCTCGTACAAGGCAACAAGTCTGTGGAAGTATATCAGCGCGAGTTTCTGGACTTATCTCGTTACGCTGAAGAGGACGTTCCCACTGATGAACGAAGGCAGGAGAAATTCCGCGAAGGGCTGCACCATGACATTCAGTTAGCCCTGCTTATTCAAGACTACCCTGATTTTGCCACCTTGGTGAATAAGGCTATTATGGTTGAAATTGGTCTGAAGAAACATAAAGAAGCGACCAGACGCACTCGTGAAGCGGGCTCATCTTCGGGCTCGTCTTCCCAGAAGCACCGCATCTAGATACCTCAGAGCATGTACCGTCCAGCAGCACCAGTGCACAGGCCCTCTTATGCTGCACCACGTCTACCTCCTCCACCACCAAGACAGCCTCTGCAAGCTCCAGCACCCCGAGCTCCTGCACCACGTCCTGACAATGGACTCTGCTTCAAGTGTGGCCAGCCAGGTCACCGTGCCAGAGACTGCTCACAGAGTCAGAATCAATTGGCCCTTCCTTCTGCTGGCCGTGGTAATGGCCGTGGGAATTCTCAGCCTCGCTACAACAATGCCAGACCTTCTTATGGTCGTGGGCAGGCCTATCATGTCAATATGAGTGAAGACCCAGACCAACCAGCTACAGTCATGGGTACTCTACTTGTTAATTCAGCACCAGCTTCTATTTTATTTGATTCAGGAGCATCTCATTCATTCATGTCAGAGCATTTTGCACGCATGCATGACGTTAAGTGTGAGTACATGAGCACACCTTTAGTGGTACATACTCCCGCGGGTGGATGTCGAACCTTCGTGGTTAGTTATAATGTTCCCATTGAAATTGAAGGATTGGAGTTCCGCGCGTCCCCCATTATCCTCAAATCTTCCAAGATTGACCTTATTCTGGGAATGGATTGGTTGAAGGCTCATTACATCTCAATCAATTGTGCCACTAAGGTGGTACACCTTCTGCATCCATCGAATGAGATAGTGAATTATCAAGCTCACCTCACCCAAAACGCTGAGGCTCAGATTTATGCCTTAAATGCGTTGAACACTTCTCCGCTTGAGGGAATCGAGAACATCCCAGTTGTCTGTGACTTCCCGGATGTTTTTCCAGAAGAACTTCCAGGAATACCCCCTGCTAGAGCTGTCGAGTTCGTCATTGACTTGAAGCCTGGCACCACTCCTATTGCGAAGCGTCCCTACAAGATGCCTCCGCACCATCTTATCGAGCTTAAGGAAGAGATTGATAAATCCTTAAGGAAAGGTTTCATTCGCCCTAGTTCCTCTGCTTGGGGAGCACCGTCTCTTTTTGTCAAGAAGAAAGATGGTACGAATAGGTTGGTCCAAGATTACCGTCCTATCAACCAGGCAACCATTCAGAATAAATATCCACTTCCCCGGATCAACGACTTATACGATCAACTTGCTGGATCTTCGGTGTTCTCTAAACTCGACTTGAGGTTGGGTTATCACCAGATCCGTGTCCGAGAAGAGGATATTCCAAAGACCGCATTCGTTACTCGATATGGTTCTGACGAGTACACCGTCATGTCGTTTGGCCTCACGAATGCTCCGGCCACATTCTCCCGCTTAATGAATTACATATTCATGGACTACCTCGACAAGTTCGTCGTGGTATATCTGGACAATATCCTAGTATATTCGAAGAATAAGGAAGAACATGCCGAGCATCTTCGCCTTGTTCTAGAGAGGCTTTGAGAGCACAAGTTATATGCCAAGTACTCCAAATGTGAATTCTGGCTTTCTGAAGTGACGTACCTTGGACATGTGATTTCCAAGGACAGTATTGCCGTTAACCCGGAGCGTGTTCAGGCTATCCTTGACTGGACTCCTCCGAAGAATGCCAAGCAAGTCCGAAGCTTCCTCGGTCTAGCCAGTTATTGTCGCCGATTCGTCGAGAACTTCTCCAAGATTGCCAAACCCTTGACTAATCTGCTCCACAAAGGCGTTAAGTTTGAGTGGACAGACAAATGTCAGGAAAGTTTCCAGACCCTCAAGGACAAGCTTACTTCTGCTCCAGTGCTTGCTCCTCCTGATTCTCGAAAGGACTTTGTCATATACTGCGACGCCTCTCGTCAGGGATTAGGCTGTGTCCTAATGCAAGAACGAAGAGTGATTGCGTATGCTTCACGTCAATTGTGTCCGCATGAAGAAAATTATCCGGTGCATGATCTTGAACTGGCTGCAGTGATCTATGCATTAAAGTTATGGCATCATTACCTTCTTGGTAATCGGTGTGAGATTTACACCGATCATCAAAGTCTGAAGTACTTGTTCACTCAACCGGATCTTAATCTCCGTCAGCAACGATGGTTAGAAACAATTACGGACTATGACTGCGGTATTTCATATACCCTGGGCAAGGCTAACGTGATGGCCGATGCCCTGAGCCGCAAGTCATATTGCAACAACCTCATGGTTAGGCGAGCTCAACCTCGTCTCTATGCAGAATTGAATCAGCTGAATCTGCGAATTGTTCCCCAAGGTTCTCTTAATAACCTTGTGGTACAGCCAGACCTTCAAAAGGCTGTTAAGGAAGCAGAAGCCAAAGATGCTGAGATTGACCTGATGAAGAAAGAGCTTCACCTTGATAAGTACCGGGATTTCTCAGTTGCTGAAGATGGAACATTATATTTTCGAGACCGCATCGTAGTACCTCGTTTCGAGCTGATGACCGACAAAGTCATGAAGGAGGCTCATGATACACCGCTGTCTATCCATCCGGGTAGCACTAAGATGTATCGGGATCTCCGACAGAGGTACTGGTGGTCCAGAATGAAGCAGGACATTGCTCGATACGTTGCTGAATGTGACGTATGTTGTCGCGTGAAAGCAGAACATCAGAAGCCTGCTGGAATTCTGCAACCACTCCCTATTCCTCTATGGAAGTGGGATAAAGTGCAGATGGATTTCATTACTGGTCTTCCCAAGTCTCAGAAAGGTCACGACGCTATTCTTGTCGTCGTCGATCAACTTTCCAAGGTTGCTCATTTCCTACCTGTCAAGGAGACTATCACTGCTAGCCAGCTAGCAGAGCTGTATATCTCCAGAATCGTTTCACTCCACGGTATTCCGAAGGAGATCAGTTCGGACCGTGGCGGTCTTTTCACGTCCAAGTTCTGGGAAAGTTTTCAAGAAGCTATGGGAACTCACATTACATGGAGTTCAGCTTATCATCCCCAATCCCAAGGCCAAGTTGAGCGCGTTAATCAAGTGCTTGAAGACATGCTTCGAGCCTGTGTTATATCCTTCGGTAAGAAATGGGAGGAATCTCTCCCGTATGCCGAGTTCTCTTATAACAACAGTTATCAAGCCAGCTTGAAAATGGCCCCCTTCGAAGTGCTTTATGGACGTAAGTGTCGAACCCCTCTAAATTGGTCAGAAACTAGGGAACGACCTCTTGTTGGACCGGACATTATTCAGCATGCCGAAGAACAAGTCAGAATTGTCCGAGAGAATCTCAAAGCAGCTCAGGACCGTCAGAAGAGCAATTATGATTGCAAGCGATGGGGTCTGACTTATCAACCGGGTGATCAAGCTTTTCTGTGTGTCACTCCTATGAAGGGCACCCGTCGATTCGGAATCAAGGGCAAGCTAGCTCCTCGCTATATTGGTCCTTTTTGCATTGTTGCCAGATGTGGACAGGTGGCTTATAAATTGGAGTTGCCACCACAATTCTCCCATATCCATGATGTCTTCCATGTGTCACAACTCCGTAAATGCTTCAAGGAATCTCCGCACCGCGCAGTGGATCATGAGATGCTTCAGTTGCAAGACGACTTATCTTATAAGGAGCATCCGATCCGCATCCTTGATGAAGCTGAACGTCGAACTCGTCAGAAGATGACAAAGTTCCTGAAAGTGCAGTGGTCAAATCACACTGTAGATGAAGCCACTTGGGAACGCGAGGATCATCTTCGGGAAGAATATCCCGGCCTCTTTCCTTCTACCTCCTAAATTCTCGGGACGAGAATTTCTTTTAGAGGAGGAGAACTTGTAACACCCCTGTGTAACTACCACTGTGATCAACTGCTAATATTGCCAAGTCATACCATTTTGCAGTGCCAAGTCACATGGGTTAAGGATCCAATTCAAATTCAATTATGGAAATCAACCCAAATTCAAAAGTGCAAAATAAGTTTGCTCAAGCACCTTTAGAAAAATGTTCACTAATTAGCAAATATTCCAAGAGCACACATAAAAATAACACCAGTAGCACTTCGACTAATTAAATGACTTAAACAAATTGAAACAGCACCAAAACAGCAATATTAAATCCAATTAAAATCATTTCAATTTAAAATGGAATCCAAATCTGTCCAAACCAGTTTTTGGTGATGGGTAATATTGCATTACATTATTTGGGACAAGTCCCACAATTTACAAAAAATGCATAAAGCCCTAAGTATTTCCAAAACAGCAAAGAAATAAAAAGACAGAGACAGAAAATAGAAAAATGGAAAAGGCCGAAGCCGCTTACCTGGCAGGCCCAGCAGAGCACCGCGCCTGGCAGCCCAGCTAGACGGCCCAGCCCACCTAGCTCTCCCTCTCTCTCTCCATCGCCGTGTCGGCGCGCCGTCAAGCGCGCGACACGCCGACGCCACCGACAGCCACCGACGCCGCGGGTGGATAAGGCCGAAGCCGTGCACCCCCTCTGGCCTCCCCGTCACTTCCCAACTCTCTCCCTCATTCGCTTTGTTTTCTTCCCCCTCAGATCCGTGCGAGGCCGAGCGCTGTCGACACCGCGCCTCTGCGCTGTCGCGGCCACCGGCGACCCCGCGCTCGTCCACCGTGTCGGCCAGCTCCGCCATCGTCTTCTTCATCTACTGGAGGCCTCAGGTGGAGCCGGAGGACCCCACAACGCCGAGCCCCTTCGTCCGCATCTCCGACCAACGCCACATCTTCTCCGACTCCGGCGACCGTCCTGCAGCTACTAAACCCCTCGACGAGACTTCCTTGAGGTCCGCGGTGAGCAAATGAGCGGAACCCCTCTTCTCTCCCTCTCATGCCGCGTCTGTAGTCGCTGTTCCCCGCATACCCGAACTCCGGCGCCGCTTCGGCCATCACCGCCGACGTTTCTGTCCATCTCCGGCCCGGAGACCACCTCCGTTGGATGCGCGCTGCCCTACCCTTTCGAACGCATCCGAGCACGCTCAAAATGGTGGCCTGTAGCCATTTTCTGGCGAAGTCCAAGCCGTGCCGCCGTGTTTTGCGCCATCGGCGATGCGCCGCCGGCCGTGCTGACCAGGCATGTCCTGGGCCCCGCCCAGGGTCGCTGACGAGCGGACCCCGCCGTGTGTTTGACCAGATTGACCGGGTCAACATGTGACACTGTTCACCTCAGTCACTGACCAGTGGGCCCGCATGGTTAATTAAGCTAATAAGGTGTAATTAAATAAAAGCTAATTAGTTTAGTCAAATGGCTCACTGACATATGGGGCCCACTCCCTAATTAACCTGCTAATTAAACTAATCCACTGTTAGTCTAAACAGAGACTGACATGTGGGTCCCACTAGACCCACATGTCATGTTTGACTGGTCAGCGACGCTGTTGACCGCTGACGTCACAGTGACGTCATAATTCAATTCTCTAGATAAAATAATTCCAGAAAATCATTTAAACTTCGAAAAATAATAACTTTCAAACCGTAGCTCGGATTGAAAAAGTTAAAACATGAAAGTTGCTCAGAACGACGAGACGAGTCTGAATGTGCCGTCTGTTTCCATGTCGAAACCTCCTACGTAGAAGAACTCGTAACTCCGAGCCCGATTTCAGTAGATGAATAGTGCACATACACCGGTTAATAAATCCCAGATTGATTCTAAAAATAACTAAAATGACTTAGAGGCATATTTAGGGAGCCCTCCACTGCATCATAGCATCGCACGCACTGTGTTGCATCTGATTGCATTATATTTACTTGTTTCCTCCCCCTCCTCTCTTTCGGTAGACCCCGACATTGCCGTAGCTCCTGAGGCAGACGCCGCTCTGGAGTACGACTACGTCCCCGACGACCCTGCCCTTGCCATCGAGCAAACAGGCAAGCACCCCCATTTTGAACATGCCTATATCGCCTATTCTCTTCTCTCTTATGATTGCATTAGAACTGCTACTGCTACTATTTTCCTATATCTGCTGCATAGCCTGATTATTGTAACCTGCCTTGCTACCTTGCTGGTTATCCTAGACTGTTTAGTATAGGATGGGTAGAGCCTGATCAGAGACCCACTTGTCCTGAATGCCCCGCTGGACTCTCAGAAGACCCGAGCAACGGGATTGAAGATTAGAACCTGGCACCGCACGTCACTTCCCCTAAGATGCTCGACACTACTGGGTTACTATCGAGTGCCGAGGGTGATACCTCGTTAGCACTTCTGATGATAACCTTGTAGGTTAGTTAATCGGTCATGGTAAGCGAGGGTGATTCCTCCTACACCACCCCCCGATAACGACACCGTCGTGCAACTGTTCAAGTGTGGACCTCGAGGGTGATACCTCCTTCGTTCACCTTGACGAGAACATCAGGTGGGACTCCATCGAGGGTGATTCCTCAAGGTTCCCCCTTGTTGTCAGACACACGATGTCTTTGGATACTATGACTGATCACTAAACTTTGATACTAAAGACGGGTCGGCCCTGAGAGGTACCCGCGTGAGCATGAATGCGAAGTGATGTGGAGTCGGGTTGACCTGAGAGGTGCCCGCGAGATAACTACGAGGCATGGCCGGGCATTGTTAGCCCTTGCCGCAAGTCCTCGAGACGGGGCGACGGGGTCACATCGATCGTGAGTCTCTGCTTGTTACCGCGCGCTCCTAATCCACTACGGTTTGGATATTTGATCCGAGGGGCCTCTGGCCTGATAGCACTAACCATCACGTGGGCATAGTATGGTCGTTCTGCGTCGTATACATCAGCCGAAGCTTATTTGACGTCAGTAATGAGCGGCGTACGCCGAGTTGGACTGGGAACGCAACCGCGCTTGTATAAGGGGTTGCTAGGTCTGCTCTCGGTGGCCCCGTAACGTGCAGGAGTTCCCGGGGTGATGGCCCAAGACCCCTGGGGGCATAGGTTTAGTCCGGCGTGCTGACCTCTCTTATAAGCCTAGGTCGGGTTGCGGGGTGTTGCTTAGCCGAGGCCGGGCATGACCCAGAAAAGTGTGTCCGGCCGGAGTTAAGCGAGCGTGGTGGGTAAGTTGGTGCACCCCTGCAGGGAAGAAACTTCTATCGATAGCCTGTCCTACGGTAACGGACACTCGGAGTTGTATCCCGATTGGTACAACTACAACATGTGATGAGAACTGGATAGTACGGCTCTGGGATTGCTTTCTCGCAGGGAGTCAAGGAAGAATCTCTGGCCGAGGATTGATGACACTGCTATACTTTACATTATGTTATTTTTCTCTCTTCTAATGCTGTGAGACCGTTGAAGATGCTGAAGATGCTAGTCTTCTATAGGACTAGGCTTTCCCCCTCTATTCTGGCATTTCTGCAGCCCAGTCCACATATACAGCCCCCTTTGAAAATGATGCATATGTAGTGTAGATCCTTGCTTGCTGAGTACTTCGGATGAGTACTCACATTTGCTTTATTTTCCTTTTTCCCCCTTTATTCCTTTGTCGCATCCAGACGACGGAGCCCCGGAGCCAGATGTCCCCGTCGACGACCACTACTACTACCAGCCCGGAGAGTACTACTACTACGAGGAGCCGTCTGACGACCAGGAGTAGGATCGGAGGGTCCAGGGCAGGAGGCCCATGCCTTTTCGATCGTAGTTTTTATTTTGCCCCGCCTCTGTGAAGGCTTATCTCTATGTTCTATAATATATCTGTACCCAGATATCTAACGCTTCCGCTGACACTTGTATGCCATCGAGCTATGTATTCGAGCCCTCGAGGCCCTGGCTTGTAATATTAAGCTTGTATGATTTTATTTAAGTTTTAGAGTTGTGTTGTGATATCTTCAAGTGAGTCCTTAGGCTTGATCGTGTGCATTTGCGTGTATGATTAGTGCACGATTAAGCCGGGGTCGTCACATCGGGGGCTACTGCCACGTTGGTGAAAGTTGAAAGGCTGTCAGAAAATTTCCAGCTTAACAGTGCCAAGCAATCAGAAAGTTCCGGCTCAAAAGCAAAATTCCGGGTTATCAGAAAAGATTCAGGTTCAAAATCCGGCTCAAGGGAAATCTGTCGCTCACAAAGTTTGAGCTCTCAATATCTGGTTCAACGTCCGGTTCAAGAGGAATTCATCTCTCGCAAAGTTCGAGTTCTCAGAAAAAAGGTTGCCAAAGAGAACTTGCTGCCATGATGCGTGGTTCAAACATGGTTATCCTGCCTTATTGGCTGATTATATTATAGGTCACTTGGGGGCTTCCTGCTCAATGAGCATAGCTTTTAAAACCCTCTTGATCGGCTTTCATGCCATATTATAGGTCACTTGGGGGCTTCCTGCTCAATGAGCATAGCTTTTATAACCCTCTTGATCGGCTTTCATGCCATATTATAGGTCACTTGGGGGCTTCCTGCTCAATGAGCATAGCTTTTATAACCCTCTTGATCGGCTTTCATGCCATAACTGGGTTAAACCTGCCTGTTTGCAACTTGCTACTCCGCCAGGTGACCCGCCGTACTCTTGACAGTCAATCTTTTACATAAGACCCTGAACTTGTCAAGGTTAAAACGGCGGCTTATGTCACGTGAGAGCCGGCTTACAGAGAGCTAGGATAAACTCAACTGTCTGTTGTAGTCTCTCCGCTATGTGGCCCGTTCGTACTCTTAACAGTCAATCTTTTCAATAAGACCCTGAACTAGTTAAGGTTTAAATGACGGATTTATGTCACGTGAGAGCCAGCTTACAAGATGAACGACTTTCATGCCAAGCTTCTTTGAAGCAAAACAAAAGTAAAAAAAAAACAGAGCTGGTCTCTTTGGTCGTGCCTTTAAAGCCGACATTTTTTATACTCTGTTATCATACATCATCATACATTGCATCATACATTGCATCATCATAGCATGCATCATTTATGCATGGATATACTGTTTTATGTTGCAGGCACCGGTTTTCAAACCGGGTTATATTATTCAAATCTTTAATAGCCAACATGGCTGGATTTTTCAATATGGTTATCATAACCAGTATTGGATGATTGAGGTTTTCAAAGCCCCGTCAGAGTAATGGCTATTATTCTCTCATTCAAAAATACCAGCTTACAACAAGGAGCATGGTTCAACATTGATATGCAAGGCATTCAGCAACATCATCCAGACAGTGGATATGATTTTATTGTACAATGGAAGGAATAGTCTCGAGTCGCTGTAGCATACGACCCGACACTTGGGGGCTGTATTATTCAAATCAAGATTACATCAAGTATGCAAGTCCCATGTCACTGCAAGCATGCACCACGGCACTTGGGGGCTAATGGAAGTTGCTTTTTCAATCATCACATTGTCAACAGACCCAGTTATCTCAAGGAGATGAGCTGGCCTTTCATCATTTTCTAAGTCCCAGCCCAGTATTGTCTTTGTGAGCCGGCCCTTGGGGGCTACACATTGCTTTTCAAGTCTATATGATCATTTCTACAAAAGTCCGTGCTCATTATTGCATAATGACCCGGCCCTTGGGGGCTACACTGGTTGAAGTTGTATAAGGCAGTTACAAGTCCCAGGTTGCTGTAGGCAAGACAACCCGGTACTTGGGGGCTACATATGTGGAATACAAAACGTTCAACTTATGACTAGCAACTCAGATGAACAACCCGGATTTCTCCAGAGTTGCAACATTTATATTGAAGCAAGTCTTAAATCTATCATTACGTTCCCCTCTTAAGACTTGGGGCTACAGGTAATATGGATATAAGGAAGGTATGCCTTCAAATTCTCAGTTATGAGTGAACCAGGTCTCATATTTTTTGATGAAGAAGTTTGCAAAGGTTATCTTCTCCGGGCTATTCAGACAACTTAACATCATACGGATTTTTCATTGAAGTCTGAAGTATTGAAAGTTGGCACAAACATCAGACGAATTTTATCAAGCCAGCGTCAGTTTATTGATATGACAGAGATTCAGAATTTTCAGGAGCTGGTCAAGTGGTCTTTTTTTAGTGAGCCGGTCCCTTTACATATTCTTATTTTAAGAGTTTAGCATGAATAAATTCAAAGCTAAACTGGGGGCTAATGTAGGGGATATTCCCCACGACCAAGACCCTGCTCATAAGGATAAGCCGCCCTAAGGCTTAAGTCATTTATGGGTTTAAGCCACCCTAACGTTAAGTCATTTCTGAACTTAAGCAGCCCTGTTAAGTCATCTCAGATCCTAACCCGGCAGGTGAGACCCGGCAGATTGTAAGCAGGCAGATTGTGACCCGGCAGACAGTTTCTAACCCGGCAGACAGTTGTAAGCCGACAGACAGTTATGACCCGACAGACAGTTATGACCCGGCAGACAGTTATTACCCGGCAGACATATTATGACCCGGTAGATGCATGGAGTCACGGAGATGAGTCTCAGAGATGAGTCGCCTGGAGTTAAGAAGCCCAGGGCGTTAAGAAGCCCACGGAGAGAAGCCCAAGGCGTTAAGAAGCCCAGGGTGAGAAGTCATAATAGGTTAAGTCTTAATCCGACTTGGACTCTACATGTGACCTGCCCCTTCAACTTATATAAGGAGGGGCAGGTCACCCCAAGAGGGTCAGGTTTTGAAAGGTCTCAATAGACAAGTCTTAGTCAAGATCAAAGTAGATGCTCTCGAGATAGAGGTAGCGAAACACCGCCCTTGTAACCGAGATCGTCATCATCATCAATATCAATCAAGCAGGATGTAGGCTTTTACCTCCACCGTGAGGGGCCGAACCTGGGTAAAATCTCGCGTCTCTCATCCCGCTCAACCCCGTTCAAGCTACCACTTAGATGTGTTGGCCTCACGACTAAGTCCTCACACTAGGACATCTTGCCGTGACAAAACCACGACAGACGGGACTGCCTAAACTGCTACGTCGGGGGTTTACTATGACACGTGTCGCTACTTGCTCAGCCACGGTTCATCGTTGCAGACAGACCAATCGACCAGTATGTACGTACACGTTCGCGACCAGACAGACAACACTACGTATGCTTTGACCGGGTGTGTCCCAGCTGTCAGGGAGGATAAGGATGCACTTCCTTGCGTGCGAAGACATAGCTGCTGGGTCCCAGCTATCAGGGGAGGAATCATTTTATTTTGTGAGTAATAAGGAGGCACTTCCTTACATTCCAAGGTGAAGCTGGTGGGTCCAGCTATCAGCCCCACCGCCTAAAGTCCTCTTCCGATGGATGTCGTTTGTTGACCTCGTTGACCATGTTGCGCCGAGAGCATCAAGGCAGTGGACGACGGCAAGGCCTAGGAAGGGAACAACGTGAAGCCAGGGAAGACGAGGCAGGAGGAAGTATGAAGGTTCACTGGTTCGACTGCGGTGTGAGGTTGTCGTCGCCGAAAAATAACAGGTGGTGTGGGTGAGTATAGGGAAGGCCTGGCCAGCGGTGGGAGTAGGGTGGGGCGGTTAGGCCTGCGCGGCAGCACAGGTGGCCATGGGAGGTAGGAGCAAGCGGTACGGCCGGCGCTGGTTTGGGTGGCTGGAGTAAGAAGATCAGAGGTTGAAGAAGCAGCATGGTCGTTGGATTAGCATCCAACGGTCACTGCTGCAAATAGTTTGTTAACTAAGTTGACAAAGCCCTGCGTACGAGTCACCTTAGTAGGCACACAAGTCAGCCACCAAATCTGGTGGGACCCAGCTAGCAGCAGGAGGAATCATTTTTCTTGCGCGTAATAAAGAGGCACTTCCTTGTGTGCGAAGATGTAGCTGGTGGGTCTCAACTGTCACGTGGAGGAAACTATTTTTTCCTGGGTAATAAGGAGGCACTTCCTTTCCTGCGAAGATGTAGCTGGTGGATCCCAGCTGTCAGGAGAAGCAATCATTTTTCTTCGCGTAATAAGGAGGCACTTGCTTTCCTGCGGCCATGTACCATGCGGGTCCCTACTGCCATCCTCTCCACTTACATGCCTCTTCCGATGGCTGTCGTTTGTTGACCATGTTGACCACGCCGCACCGAGAGCATCAACGCGGTGGACGACGGCGAGGCCCAGGAAGGGAACGACCCAGAGCCGGCGAAGCCACAGAAGTGGATGCCCATGCCAAGGGGAGTACGAGGGTTGTTACTGGTTCGGCTGCGGGGTGAGGTTGGCGTCGCCGGAAAATAACAGGAGGTGCGGGTGGGTAGAGGGATGGCCTGGCCAGTGGTGGGAGTAGGGTGCGCCGGTGAGGCTGCGCGGCAGCACAGCCGGCCACGGGAGGAAGGAGCAGGCTGTCCCGCCGGCACTGGTTTGGGCGGCTGGAGCAGGAAGATCAGACATTGATGAACCACGACGGCCGTTGGATGGACATCCAACATTCACTGCTCTCGTGTGTTGACTAAGTTGACACAGCCTTGCGTACATGTCAACCTTTTTTTTAGAAAAGCGTACGCGTCAACCTAGTAGGCCCACAAGTCAGCCTCACATCTGTGGAAAACAGCATACATCCCATCTGCCATTATTTCTAATAATTTACAGGCCATTTGCTAATTCTTAAAGATTTTTTTGGAGCCCATATTCTTTTTGTTAGCATTACAGCCCATATTGTGGCCACGGTTAAAAAACTCAACGAAATTTTGCATATTTCGGTGCGGTCCAAACTGTTTTTAATCCTGAAATTTCGAGTCACATTCAAACTAATTTGAAAAATAAATTTATATCAATTTAAAATCCAAATAATTTTCCCCGCATAAAATCAATGAAATTTAAAATGTCGAAATGCAAAAGAAAAGAAATTTGAAACTAATTTCTGGTTTGTTGTGTATTAAAAATGTACAACTCATTTCTCATTACTTTTTTTAGGGGCACATTTCTCATTACTAATAGCCCATTTTCTTTTTTCTTTTTCTTGAGGTCTGATAGCCCATTTTCTGGGCAAGTCGAATGCATCCCTTGCAGCCCAGCAGGGGTGACAAAAGAAAGTAGTCCTCGGTTGGTATTCTGCAAAAAAAAAAAACTAGGCTAGCCATTTTCAGAAAGAAAAAAAACTAGACTGGTCTTGTGGTAAACATAAAATAAAAGGCTGGCTAGACTGGCAAGAGTGCGCCGCATAGCACAGTTGATACCCTGCTCCGTCTCAAAAACAAAAGGAACTGGGTGAGCTGCTGGGTCCCAGGTGTCTACCGCTCATTGTGCAATTCTCTCGTTTATTGATTACGTTGACAATGGCATGGGATCCAGATGTCAGGAATCCATTAGGAGGAACCATTTTTTTGGCTTGAAATAAGGAGGCACTTGCTTGCGTATTGCAATGACCCTGGTGGGTCCCTGCTATCATCGTCTCCATGTACAAACATCTCCTGATTGTGTACGCGTCAACCTAGTAGGCCCACAAGTCAGCCTCTAAAGCCGTGGCGGACAAATGCAGCCCATTGAAAAAAATAACATCCCATTCTATACGTTCGCATGGAAAGTTCAACATTCAGAGCAAAGTAATAGGTCTGATCCAGAGATAGAGTACTGAACTTCCACGCTGACAACCATCATAGCCAACTTAACTATCTACTCCCACTAATACTCTAGTGTACAAGTACTAACTTACTCTTAGCTAACTAGACGATATCGACCGCCATCTGTGGTACATGCTAAACGCCAGCACTGACGTCCTCCACGTCGCCTCAGACTTGCCATAGGTGTGATAGGGCGCGTTGCTCACGAGCGTTGGCCCTTTCCATGCCGGCGTGGTCCACCGAAGCTTCGGCTTCTAAGCGGGAAACCCACTTCATGAGCTGGTAGTAAAATTCGACGTCGTGATTGCGTGAATGCCCAACAGCCTCTAGGGCTATTTGCCGGGCGCCGACCTCCATGTAGTCGGCCCAGTTGCAGGCGCTCTGCTCGCGACTCAGAGCGGCGGTGCGCTGCTGCTCCATGCCCCACTGGCGGCGCAAATCGGCGATACGCTCCTCCTCCGCCAGGCGGTCGGGCTCCAACAAGTCCTCATACTCTTCATTGCCATCTAAAGACCGATAGAATGCCTCCTCCCTCCGTCTGCCTTCCGGTGAAAAACCAAACACTGGCTCCGGTGGTGAGCGCCTCCGGCGTCACCTATTGCGGACTGATACATCCATTTTGCATCATGCTTTTATGTTAATATTTATTGCATTATGGGCTGTTATTATACATTATGGTACAATACTTATGCCTTTTTTCTCTTATTTTACAAGATTTACATGAAGAGGGAGAATGCCGACAGCTGAAATTCTGGACCAGAAAGGAGCAAATATGAGAGACCTTTTCTACACAACTCCAAAAGTCCTGAAAATTTAAGGAGAATTATTTTGGAATATATAAAAAATATTGGGCAAAGAAACTACCAGAGGGGACCCACCAGGTGGCCACAAGCCTGGGGGGCGCGCCCCCAGGACTTGTGGGCCCCCTGGCAGGTCTCCGGTGCCCATCTTCTGCTATATGAAAGGTTTTGACCTGGAAAAAATCAGAGAGAAGCTTTCAGGAGGAAGCGCCGCCGTCTCGAGGCGGAACCTGGGCAGAAGCAATCTAGGGCTTTGGCGGAGCTATTCTGTCGGGGAAACTTCCCTCCGGGAGGGGGAAATCGAAGCCATCGTCATCACCAATGATCCTCTCATCGAGGGAGGGTCAATCTCCATCAACATCTTCACCAGCACCATCTCCTCTCAAACCCTAGTTCATCTCTTGTATTCAATCTTTGTCCCAAAACCTCATATAGGTACCTGTGGGTTGCTAGTAGTGTTGATTACTCCTTGTAGCTGATGCTAGTTGGTTTATTTGGTGGAAGATCATATGTTCAGATCCTTAATGATAATTAATACCTCTCTGATCTTGAACATGAGCATGCTTTGTGAGTAGTTATGTTTTTTCCTGAGGACATGGGAGAAGTCTTGTTATAAGTAGTCATGTGAATTTGGTATTCGTTCGATATTTTGATGAGATGTATGTTGTCTTTCCTCTAGTGGTGTTATGTGAACGTCGACTACATGACAACTCACCATGATTTGGGCCTAGGGGAAGGCATTCGGAAGTAATAAGTAGATGATGGGTGATGACCCACAAGTATAGGGGATCAATCATAGTCCTTTCGATAAGTAAGAGCGTCGAACCCAACGAGGAGCAGAAGGAAATGACAAGTGGTTCTCAGCAAGGTATTTTCTACAAGCACTGAAATAGTCGGTAACAGATAGTTTGATAGCAAGATAATTTGTAACGAGTAAGTAACGGTAACGGTAAATAATGTGTAGCAAGGTAGCCCAATCCTTTTGTTGCAAAGGACAGGCCAAAACGGTCTCTTATGATAAGCAAAGCGTTCTTGAGGGTACACGGGAATTTCATCATATCACTTTCATCATGTTGATTTGATTCGTGTTCGCTACTTTGATAATTTAATATGTGGGTGGACCGGTGCTTAGGTGATGTTCTTACTTGAACAAACCTCCTACTTATGATTAATGCCCTCGCAAGCATTCGTAACTATGAGAAAAGTATTAAGATAAAATCTAACCATAGCATTAAACTTTTGGATCCAAATCAGTCCCTTACGAAATAGTGCATAAACTAGGGTTTAAGGTTCTGTCACTATAGCAACCCATCATCTAATAACTACTCCACAATGCATTCCCTTAGGCCCAAATATGGTGAAGTGCCATGTAGTCGACGTTCACATGACACCACGGTGAAGTGCCATGTAGTCGACGTTCACATGACACCACTAAGGGAATCACAACATACATATCATCAAAATATCGAACACATCTCAAGTTCACATAATTACTTGCAACATGACTTCTCCCATGACCTCAAGAACAAAAGTAACCACTCACAAATAATAATCATGCTCAAGATCAGAGAGGTATTGAATAGCATAATGGATTTGAACATATAATCTTCCACCAAATAAACCATATAGTAATCAACTACAAGATGTAATCAACACTACTAGTCACCCACAAGTACCAATCTAAGGTTCCGGTACAAAGATTGAACACAAGAGATGAACTAGGGTTTGAGAGGAGATGGTGCTGTTGAAGATGTTGATGGAGATGGCCCTCCCAAAGATGGGAGAGTTCTTGGTGATGACGATGACGATGATTTCCCCCTCCGGGAGGGAAGTTCCCCGGCGGAATCGCTCCGCCGGAGGGCAAAAGTGCTCCTGCCCAAGTTTTGCCTTGAGACGGCGGTGCTTCGTCCCGAAAGTCCTCCCCTTATTTTTCTAGGTCAAAATGACTTATATACCAGAAGAGGGGCACCGGAGGTGGGCCGAGGAGGGCACAACCCACCAGGGCGCGCCTGGGCTCCCTGGCACGCCCAGGTGGGTTGTGCCCACCTGGTGGGCCCCCTCTGGTAGTTATTTGCTAAAATATTCTTCATATATTCCAAAACAATTCTCCGTAATTTTTTAGCTCATTTGGAGATGTGCAGAATAGGTAACTCTAACGCAGCTTTTTCAGGTCCAGAATTCCAGCTGCCGGTATTCTCCCTCTTTGTGTGAACCTTGCATAATATGAGAGAAAAGGCATTAGAAATACTCCAAAAAGCATTATTATGCATAAAAACATTATAAATAACAGTAGGAAAACATGATGCAAAATGGATGTATCAACTCCCCCAAGCTTAGACCTCGCTTATCCTCAAGCGAAAACCGAAATCGAAAAACATGCCCACATGCTTAGAGAGGGAGGTGTCTGTCGGTGCAACAAACCCCCAGGTGTGTGGCCCGGACTGTACACAGGCTCAAGAGCAAGGTTACGACATTCAAGACAAGACCAAGCAGAAGAGATGGCTCTTTGAGAAATCAAAGGGTGGGTCAAGAATACCAAGACCAACCAAACAAGCAGGATATCAGTAAGGAAAAACCTCCCTTGTCGTGCAGGCGAGCCTGCGGGGTCGAGGTTACCCCAAGACAAGCCTCAAGACTCCCCCGGCAGGCTTGCCGGGGACGCCAAGGGCGGATTACCCCGCCAAAGCTCCACTGCTTCACCGCACAGCAACACAAGTCACCCATCGGTGCGGTGTCGAGCCCCCAAGTGACTAAGTGGCTGTTATTTGGTACGTGGCAGGCCATTTCTGAGGAAGATCATCCCTAAATGACACATGTCCAGGCGACGTGTCGCACGAACAGGCGAAAAGGTGGCTGAATGGCACGGCAAGTCTTGCTGGGCTACGCCATGATGTGACACTAAGCGGCGCATTTAATGCGCCCTGACCTGTCCGCAGATTAGGTATGATAGCACTGTGGCTATCTAATCATTGGATAAATGACTGTTTTGCTATTGTGGTAACCCCTTGACCTATAAAAGGAGGGCCATGGCTACCTTAGAAAGGATTTGGACCCTTGAATGCTCGTACGCACGTAGCTGCTCTCGCCCCGAGGCGACCTTGCCGGGCTAGAGTGTTGCGTCTCCACCACGGTCCTTCCATCAATCCACCAAAGCAGGAGTAGGGTTTTACACCTCACGGTGGCCCGAACCTGGGTAAAACGGCCCGTGTCATCGTTGCCGTGCTGCTCTATGCTTTCCACTCTTTGTGCAATGCGCTCTTCCCCCTTGCCGAACCACAAGGGGCTGATGGCCCCATAGGTGGCCGTGTGATACCACGACATCTTTGGTGCGCCAGGTAGGGGGAGGCGTTTGCGCGAACCCGAGAGTGTAAACAGCGTGTCATCTTCATCATCATTTTCTTCATCAACGGCTTCATCATCCATGGCGCCCAAGAAGAAATCCGGTGCTTCAACTCACCCGTCCACCTCGAAGGCCCCCTCGCATGCGGCCAATAATGGCGTGGGGGCTGCGGGGGAACATGGGAACGCCGACGCCGCAGGGAACGTGACCGGTGCAGGCGGCGCCATCACCGTTCCCCCTGTGGCCGAAGCAGGAGCAGAAGGCACCGGAGGAGAGCAACACCAACAACAACCCAACGGCCATGCTCCGCAAGCTGCAGGTGGGGAGAACGCTCCGTCTCCGCCTCCCCACCTCACCGTACAACCCGGAGGGCCAGTATGTATCAAGCTAACTTGGGCGCGGCACATAGTCCATTTCCTCCAAACAGGAGAACTTCCCGAAGAGCAAGAAGAAGCTGAAAGTGTAGCCCGGAGGGCCAGTATGTATCAGTTCGTTGATGACATGCTATACAGAAGAAGGCCCAACAGAGTGAAATTGAAGTGCATTTGCCGGGTAGAAGGAAAGGAACTGTTGAGAGAGATACACGAGGGTATATGCGGCTCTCACATTGGATCGAGGACCCTGGTTGGAAAAGCCTTCCGGCAAGGTTTTTAATGGCCCACGGCCCTCCAAGATGCAATTGAGCTAGTCACCAAATGTAAAGCCTGCCAGTTCCACTCCAAGAATATCCATCAGCCTGCTCATGCTCTCTAGACAATCCCTTTGTCATGGCCCTTCTCGGTCTGGGGGCTCGACATCCTGGGACCCTTCCCCCGTGCTATCGGGGGCTTTGAGTTCTTGTTCGTCGCTATCGACAAGTTCACAAAGTGGCCAGAGGTGGAGCCCATGAGGAAGGTGACCGCACAGTCAGCTATCAAGTTCTTGAAAGGATTGGTGTGCCGTTTCGGAGTACCCGCCAGGATCATCACTGATAATGGCACCCAATTCACAAGCCGCGCCTTCATACAATACATTCATGCCATCGGAAGCAAAGTCTCATTTGCCTCTGTTGCCCATCCTAGAAGCAACGGACAAGCTGAGAGGGCGAACGCTGAAGTGTTGCGAGGACTCAAGACAAGAACATTTAATAGGCTACAGAAGTGCGGCAGGCGATGGATCGATGAACTGCCGGTGGTTCTTTGGTCCCTCCGTACGACACCAAATCGAGCTACCGAGTAGACTCCCTTCTCCCTAGTCTATGGGGCAGAAGCAGTTATCCCCACGGAACTCATATACGGATCACCTCGATTGCTTCTCTACGATGAAGTAGCGCAGGAACAGCACCGGCGTGATGACACTGTGCTACTTGAGGAGAACCGTCTCCGGGCTGCTACGCGTGCTGCACGCTACCAGCAAGCCCTGCGCCGCTATCACAGCCGCAGGGTTCATGCCTGGAGCCTTGAGGAAGGCGAGCTTGTCCTTAGGCGTGTTCAGTCCGCCAAGGGTGCAAACAAGTTGACGCTGAAGTGGGAAGGCCCTTACCGGGTAGTACGAGTCACCAGACCCGGCGCAGTCCGTCTCGAGACCGGAGATGGCATTCAGTTGCAAAACTCATGGAACATTGAGCATCTCCGTAAGTTCTACCTGTAAGGCGCGGCTGTCGGGCCCTGCCTGGCAGCCACCCTTTTGTACAAGCCTTGTCGATGTTGCATGTAACCTTTTGTACAAAGCCAGGCACAGACCCTGAGCAACAAATGAATAAACGAAGTGCTGGGGGGCCCCCGAAAAGATTGCATGCATGCATAAGCATAGCAGGTCGCATGTAGCATTGTTTTCATCTGCACTAAGTTGCAGGGTTCTTGCCGTGGACTTGGTCCCGAAGAGAAGAAATGGAGACATGCCTACACAGCGATCCCCGGCAAGCCAAACAGATAAGTTTCTTCTTATCCATACCTGTTCTGTAAGGTAAAAACTTGTGCATATGAAAACCTCGCTACCTTCGAAACATAGGTGCTCCCATCCTTTGTCCCGAACATTGCTTCGGGCGAGGTGGTCGCAGTTGCCTTTGATGGAGAGGGTTCGATGAGGGGCCGGTCCCTTTTTATAGTTTTATGCCCGGCAGGCCTTGCCCCACGGCAGCAAACTAAGGGTACCGGCAGGATAGTCTGCCGGGGGAAACTTGTTTACTTGGACGTATAGAGGCACCTCACCTCTGCATGGACATGATACATGCACAAGTACCCGGCAAGGCTTGTCTTTTTCATTAATATGCTGATAAGCAAGTACATATCTTATAGAACGCAAACATGGATAAATAAGATTACATAACTTAGACTAAAGTTTGGCAAGTGCCTACATGTTTTAGACCAAAAAAGATAAGTGCCCCGCAATCCCTTTCTTGTCCCTCTCCTCCTAGGCACTACAGTGGGAGGTGAAGAAGGCAGAAGGAGCGCCTGGGTAGAAGCCCAGCCTGACCCCGTCAGGCCCCGTGGCGAGGAGCCTGACAAGATCAAGAGGGCGTGGGCGAAGGTGATGGTGAAGAGAGCGGCGGAAGGGACCCCCTAGCCACCGCCACCAGGGCCAGCAGGACGCGGCAGGGTGAACAAAGCTGCAGCCCGAAAGGAAGCCTGCCGGGGTCCAGCTGGAAGGCTGCTGGAGGAGCCGAGGGCACCACCCCCACCTCTGCATCCAACTCCCTAGCAAATCGCCTTGCCGGGAAGGAGATGCAGGTGCAGATGATGGTGCCGCCGCCTGACGGTGATGGTGCGGCTGGTGTTCAGCCGGAGTCGGAGCCGGAGTCCTCCCCGTCGGCACCGTCATCATAGCCGTCACTGTCCTCCTCGTCGCTATCGCTCGAGGAGGAGCTTTCGTTGTCGGTCAAGCTCTCCGTGTAGCACCCTAAGCGAGCACCCGAGCGCCCCCTCGCCCTCCTCGACCCCGAGCACCATGACAGCCGCGACCTCGCCCCCTCCTACCTCCTCTTGCAGCGGGCTCCGCCCCTACATCTTCGGCGGGAGGAGGGAGGCGCTGTCGAGCAGAAGCCCTCATCGCCACTACCGGGGTGCCTCTGCGTCCTCTTCCCCTCACCATGATGAAGAAACGACACCAGAAGAAAGAATAAGGGAATGGATATGAGCCTACACCCCCGCCCGCGTCCCCTTTTATAAGGAAAACGAGGCCGGGAGCTGGCCCCCTACTCAGGGGGAACGACCGCCCCGCTCCGCCAATTCGGCTCCCTCCCGCGCCACGAACGGCTCGTGGAATCGAGGCCGACCCCGTGCGCCAATCCATGGTGTCTTGATTTCTACCATGCCACGCGTTTCCGCTCTCTCCGCGTCCACCACCAACCTAGCACAATGCATGCTGCACATGTGGTGGAAACGACAGAAGCGGGGAAGATAGCGGAATGGCAGTTACCGCCCCGTGAACGTGGGGACGTGGGTAGCCCACGGATCATGGCATACTAACCTCCCCACTACATCACGCGACGCGCGGGAAAACCGGAAACTGACTTAGACACAGGTTAATGAAGAAGCAAAGAAGATCTCAAAGGACGAGCTACCGCAACCCGCTCGCCTGTGTACTAGACAGGGCCTACCCCGACGACGCTCGGCAACGCGTTCAGGCCAGGCCTGGGGGCTCCTGTCGGTGCAACAAACCCCCAGGTGTGTTGCCCGGACTGTACACAGGCTCAAGAGCAAGGTTACGACATTCAAGACAAGACCAAGCAGAAGAGATGGCTCTTTGAGAAATCAAAGGGCGGGTCAAGAAGACCAAGACCAACCAAACAAGCAAGATATCACTAAGGAAAAACCTCCCTTGCCGGGCATGCGAGCCTGGCGGGGTCGAGGTTACCCCAAGACAAGGCTCAAGACTCCCCCAGCAGGCTTGCCGGGGACGCCAAGGGCGGCTTACCCCGCCAAAGCTCCACTGCTCCACCTCACAGCAAGGCAAGTCACCCATCGATGTGGTGTCGAGCCCCCAAGTGACCAAGTGGCTGTTATTTGGTACATGGCAGGCCATTTCTGAGGAAGATCATCCCTAAATGACACCCGTCTAGGCGACGTGTCGCACAGACAGGGGAAAAGGTGGCTGAATGGCACGACAAGGCTTGCCGGGCTACGCAACGATGTGACACTAAGCGGTGCATTTAATGCGCCCTGACCTGTCCGCAGAGTTAGGTATGATAGCACTGTGGCTATCTAATCGTGGGATAAATGACTGTTTTGCCATTGTGGTAACCCCTTGACCTATAAAAGGAGGGCAGTGGCTACCTTAGAAAGGATTCGGACCCTTGTACGCTCATACGCGCGTAGCTGCTCTCGCCCCGAGGCGACCTTGCCAGGCTAGAGCGCTGCGTCTCCACCACGGTCCTTCCATCAATCCACCAAAGCAGCGGTAGGGTTTTATGCCTCGCGACGGCCCGAACCTAGGTAAAACTGCCTGTGTCATCGTTGCCGTGCTGCTCTGTGCTTTCCGCTCTTTGTGCAATGCGCTCTTCCCCCTTGCCGAACCACAAGGGGGGCGATGGCCCCATAGGTGGCCGTGTGATACCACGACAGTGTCAATAAAAACAAAATACAGACATAGAAGCATCATGCATATTATTATATTAGCAAAGAACTTTAACATAAAACTTTGTTGAATAACTTTTATCATATAGCTTCTCATGAACAAGTAACAATTCATCACAACATTGAAGTATAAAGCATAAACCTTATTGAAAACCAACAAACTATATTCTCTGTCAACTTTGCAACTATAATTCATCATATTTTCTGGAAGGGTCACGTATCGGAGCCTTTAGGCAAGTCCACATACTCAACCATCATTTAATCTTCTATGATTGCTAACACTCACAATTACCCATGAACAAAAAGTTTCAACCGGACACACGGAAAGATAGGGGCTTATAGTTTTGCCTCCCAACGTATTCACTTCGAGGGTGATGTCAACAATAATAACTCATGCCTACTCATATCCAGCTGGATATATGTGCCTAGATCTTTCCTCACCACATGATGCTTGCAAAAAGAGAAAATAAAAAGGAATAGGGAAGAAAACTTTGACTCTTCAGTGCGGAATTTTTCGCTAGAAAAGATATTGAGCAAGCACCACATGTTAAAGGATCTATGACAATATAACTTCTATGTGAATATGAACAAACATAAATCATTATGTTGTCTTCCTTGTCCAACGTCAACTATGTTGACACAAAATATTTAATGGGGGCTCACAATCATAAAAGATGTCCAAGATAGTGTATTTGCATGTGAATCTTCTCTTCCCTTATTAATTCTTTCATGAGTTGCATCATTGACCAATGCTATGTTTGTCAATCTCCAACAAATTTTACCACTTATACTTTTCCTTATGTGATGTCATTACTTACCATAAGATTAGCATATGATCTTTTTCATTTATTTTCCTTTCTTTTATTGGGACATAAAAGTAAAGAAACAAAACTCAAACTACTCTTTATTATATATCTAGCACACGATTACATCGATAGATAGATCACTAAGCAAACACTCAAAAATAAAGGATCGAACTAAAACTTTTATTCAACTAAATCATAGGAAAACTAAAGATTGAACTAAAATAGATAAAAGCGAGATAGTGGTGGTGATACGATACCGGGACACCTCCCCCAAGCTTGGCACAAGCCAAGGGGAGTGTCCATACCATGAACTCAAGTCTCTTTTGGTGATGAAGACGGCGGTGGTGGTGATGAGGTAGTATCCTTCTTCTCCAGCTTGCGTCGAAGGGTAAAATTATGGGATAATTAACTTTATGCCCCTAGTTGGGTCCCTCTCGTCTGTTTTACCCCTAGTTTCAGAAACTCACCTATTCAGTCCAAGCCACTTTGTAATTCTTATGCTTTTGCCCTTTGACCCTTTGACCGTCACTTTGAAAAATTCATAACAAATTCATACTAACTCAGAAAATTCAAATAAGATATCAAAATGTTCAGAAAAACATCACCTATATGTGCATGTCATTTTCATTCTTGACGAAAGTGTTGGAAAGTCCCCATCTCAGTTTTAGCTCATATGCTCTTAGCATGAACTGTAAAATCTAAAAAAATTTGGTGGCAAACATTGACCAATGTTTTGAGTGCTTGCAAAGTTTCATCATGGAATGACATTCATGGAGGTCGTGGCAAAAAAACAAAGCTCCAAAATTTCTTTTTTTTTGCCACGACTTCCACGAATGTCATTCCATTATGAAACTTGGCAAGCACTCAAAACATTGGTCAATGTTTGCCACCAAATTTTTTTAGATTTTTTTGAATTTTTTTAGATTTTACTGTTCATGCTAAGAGCATATGAGCTAAAACTAAGATGGGGACTTTCCAACACTTTTGTCAAGAATGAAAATGACATGCACATATAGGTGATGTTTTTCCGAACATTTTGATATCTTATTTGAATTTTTCTAAGTTAGTATGAATTTGTTACGAATTTTTCAAAGTGATGGTCAAAGGGTCAAAGGGCAAAAGCATAAGAATTGCAAAGTGGCTTGGACTGAACAGGTGAATTTCTGAAACTAGGGGTAAAACAGACGAGTGGGACCCAACTAGGGGCATAAAGTTAATTATCCCTAAAATTATCTATCCTCAACTCCTCGTTCTCCATCTCAAGCTTTATTATCCTCTTAAATAATGCCTCCTTGCTTTCTTGCTCGAACCGAGGAGGGACTGGCTCATCTTCATCTTCCTCATCAGTGAACCATATATAGGGATATGTGTCCTTGAAGATATTTTTATCCAAAGGCTGATAAGAAACTGGGCAATCTTCTTCCGAATCTTGAGATGACATATTTTCATATCTGCCAGAAAACAGCAAGAAAGAAGAACGGAAGATTTCTCCGCGATACGGTGGTCAATATGTTTGGGGCGTATATAAAGATTTTTTATCTTGGGAAACAAGCAAATGGGAGGAAAACGGAGTCGGGAAGGTTCCCGAGGTGGGCACAACCCACCTGGGCGCACCAGGCCCCCTGGCGCGCCCTGGTGTCTTGTGCCCTCCTCGGGTGCCTTCCTGGTTGTTTCTTAATTTCCTAATTTTTTAAAATATTCCAAAACTGACAGAAAATATTTTTGCGGATTTTACGGAGTCCGTTTACTTACCGTATCACGTACCTCCTCTTTTTTAATTATTCTGGAGTGTTCCGGAAGGTCTCTTTTATGTGTTCCTCAGGTGTCATAGTTTGAATAATATTGCTTTCAACATTAGTGGGCGTACCTGAAATATAATATTTAATTCTTTGCCAATTGACCACCTTTGGATTAGTACCTTCGGCATTATTTATTTTGATAGCACCAGAGCGGTAAACCTCTTCGATGATATATGGTCCTTCCCATTTAGAGAGAAGTTTTCCTGCAAAGAATCTAAAACAAGAGTTGTACAATAGAACATATGCTCCAACTTTGAATTCTCGCTTGTGGATTCTCTTGTCATGCCATGTTTTAACTTTTTCTTTAAATAACTTGGCATTTTCATAAGCTTGGGTTCTCCATTCATCTAATGAGCTAATATCAAATAACCTCTTTTCACCGGCAAGTTTGAAATCATAGTTGAGTTCTTTAATTGCCCAATATGCTTTATGTTCTAACTCTAGAGGCAAATGACAAGCTTTTCCATAAACCATTTTATAGGGAGACATACCCATAGGATTTTTATATGTTGTTCGGTAGGCCCAAAGTGCATCATCCAATTTCTTAGACCAATTCTTTCGGGACCTATTAACAGTTTTCTGTAATATTAGTTTTATTTCTCTATTGCTAAGTTCAACTTGACCACTAGATTGAGGATGATAGGGTGATGCAATTCTATGGTTAACATCACATTTAGCAACCATTTTACGGAAAGCACCATGAATAAAGTGTGAACCACCATCAGTCATTAAATATCTAGGGACTCCGAACCTTGGGAAAATAACTTCTTTAAGCATTTTAATGGAAGTGTTATGATCAGCACTACTAGTTGGAATAGCTTCTACCCACTTAGTAACGTAATCAACAGCAATCAAAATATGTGTATACCCATTAGAGGAAGGAAAAGGTCCAATATAATCAAAACCCCAAACATCAAATGGTTCAACAGCAAGTGAATAATTCATAGGCATTTCTTGACGCTTACCAATATTACCAATTCGTTGACATTCATCACAAGATAAAACAAACTTACAGGCATCCTTGAAGAGAGTAGGCCAATAAAAACCAGATTGCAATACCATGTGAGCAGTTCTATCTCCCGCATGATGCCCTCCATAAGCTTCGGAGTGACATTTCCGTAGGATTTGTTCCTGTTCATGCTCAGGTACACAACGTCTAATAATACCATCTAATCCCTCTTTATAAAGATGTGGGTCATCCCAAAAGTAATGTCTTAAATCATAGATGAACTTTTTATTTTGTTAGTATGTGAAACTAGGTGGTATGTATTTAGCAACAATATAATAAGCATAGTCAGCATACCAAGGAGTGTTATGAGAAACATTTATTGCAACTAGTTGTTCATCAGGAAAGCTATCATCAATTGGTAGTGAGTCATGAAGGATATTTTCCAACCTAGATAAGTTATCAGCTACGGGGTTCTCAGCTCCTTTTCTATCAGTGATATGTAAATCAAATTCCTGTAGCAAGAGAACCCACCTAAAGAGTCTAGGTTTAGCATCTTTCTTTTCCATAAGATATTTAATAGTAGCATGATCCATGTGAGCAATAACTTTAGAATCAACAATGTAAGATCTGAATTTGTCACAGGCAAACACAACTGCTAAAAATTCTTTTTCAGTAGTAGCATAATTTCTTTGGGCACTGTCTAGAGTTTTGCTAGCATAATCTATAACATTTAATTTCTTATCAACTCTTTGTCCTAGAACAACACCAACAACATAATCACTAGCATCACACATAATTTCAAAAGGCAAGTTCCAATCAGGTGGTTGAATAATAGGTGCATAAGTTAAGGCTTTCTTAAGTGTTTCAAAGGCTTCTACACA
Source organism: Thinopyrum elongatum (assembly GCA_011799875.1). Classification (NCBI taxonomy): domain Eukaryota; kingdom Viridiplantae; phylum Streptophyta; class Magnoliopsida; order Poales; family Poaceae; genus Thinopyrum; species Thinopyrum elongatum. Next base: position 560,702,497 of record CM022300.1, read on the forward strand.
ATCATCATCAAAAACAAATGGAACATCCTTTTGTAAAAGATTTGTAACAGGCCTACAAATTTTAGAGAAGTATTTAATAAACCTCCTATAGAAACCAGCATGACCAAGAAAACAATGAATACCTTTAATATCTTCAGGGCATGGCATTTTCTGAATTGCATCTACTTTAGCTTTGTCCACATCAATACCTTGTTCAGAAATTTTATGCCCCAAGACAATACCTTCATTAACCATAAAGTGACACTTTTCCCAATTCAAGACAAGATTAGTTTGCTCACATCTCTGCAAAACTCGATCAAGGTTGCTCAAGCAATCGTCAAAAGAAGTTCCATAAACAGAAAAATCATCCATGAAAACCACAACAATCTTTTCACAAAAATCAGAGAATATAGCAGTCATACATCTTTGAAAGGTAGCAAGTGCATTGCATAAACTAAAAGGCAGACGTCTATAAGCATAAGTTCCAAAAGGGCAAGTAAAAGTGGTTTTCTCTTGATCAGGTTGTGAAACAGGTATTTGAGAAAACTAGAATATCCATCTAGGAAGCAAAAGTGTGTGTGCTTTGATAATCTTTCTAGAATTTGATCAATAAAAGGCAAAGGGTAATGATCTTTTCTAGTTTTATTTAATTTTCTAAAATCAATTACCATTCTATAGCCAGTAACAATTCTTTGTGGAATGAGTTCATTTTTATCATTAGGAACAACAGTAGTACCTCCCTTCTTAGGGACACAATGAACGGGGCTTACCCATCTACTATCAGCTATGGGATAGATTATACCTGCTTCCAGAAGTTTTAATATTTCAGTTCTTACCACTTCTTTCATCTTAGGATTCAATCATCGTTGGTGATCAACAATGGGTTTAGGATCAGGTTCCATATTAATCTTGTGCTGACAAAGAGTGGGACTAATGCCCTTAAGATCATCAATAGTATATCCAATAGCAGCACGATGCTTCTTCAGAATTTTCAATAATCTTTCTTCTTCATGTTCTGAAAGGTTAGCACTAATAATATCAGGATATTTCTTTTTCTCATCAATATAAGCATATTTCAAAGTGTCAGGCAATTGTTTCAATTCAAACACAGGATCACCTTTAGGTGGAGGAGGACCTCCTAGAGTTTCAATAGGCAAATTATGTTTGAGCAAGGGTCATTATTCAAAGAAAATTTTATCTATCTCATTTCGTTCATGCATGTGCATATCATTTTCATGGTCCAGCAAATATTGTTCTAGTGGATCAATGGGAGGCACAACAATAGAAGCAAGACCAATTATTTCATCATTACTAGGTAATTCTTTATGGTGAGGTTGTCTATTAAACTTGGAAAAATTAAACTCATGAGACTCATCACCAAAGCTAACACCGATAGTTTGTTTTTCACAATCTATTTTAGCATTGACAGTGTTCAAGAAAGCTCTACCAAAGATGATGGGACAGAAGTCATCTTGTGGGGAACCAAGAACTAGAAAATCAGTAGGGTATTTTATTTTCCCACACAAGACTTCAACATCTCTAACAATCCCAAGTGGGGTGATGGTGTCTCTATTAGCAAGTTTAATAGTAACATCTATGTCTTCTATTTCAGCGGGTGCTATGTCATTCATAATTTCTTGGTATAAGGTAAAAGGAATAGCACTCACGCTAGCACCTAAATCACATAAACCATGATAACAATGATCTCCTATTTTAACTGAGACAACAGGCATGCCAACAACAGGTTTGTGTTTATATTTTTCATCGGGTTTGGTAATTCTAGCAGTTTCATCACAGAAGTAAATAACATGCCCATCAATATTTTCTACCAGGAGATCTTTAACCATAGCAACACTAGGTTCTACTTTAATTTGCTCAGTAGGTTTAGGTGCTCTAATATTACTTTTGTGAACCACAGTTGAAACCTTAGAATGCTCCTTTATCCTAACAGGGAAAGGTGGTTTTTTAATATAAGCAGTAGGAACAACTGGGTCAACATTATAAATAATAGTTTCATCCTTAGCTATGTCGGGTTCTCTAATTTCTTCTTTGATAGGTGGGTGATATTTAAACCACTTCTCCTTAGGGAGATTAACATGAGTAGCAAATGATTCACCAAAGGAGGCTACTATCTCAGAGTCAAGTCCATATTTAGTACTAAACTTGTGAAAAGCATCGGTATTCATAAAAGATTTAACACAATCAAATTCAAGCTTAATACCTGACTCTTTACCTTTGTCGAGTTCCCAATCTTGAGAGTTGTGTTTAATTCTTTATAAAAGATCCCACCTGAATTCAATAGTCTTCTTCATAACAGAACCAGTACAAGAAGTATCGAGCATGGATCGATCATCATGAGAAAGCCGAGCATAAAAATTCTGAATAATAATTTCTCTTGAGAGCTCATGATTGGGGCATGAATATAACATTGACTTAAGTGTCCCACAATCTAGAGCGATACTTTCTCCTTCACGAGGCCAAAAATTATATATATAATTCCAATCACGATGAACTAGATGCATAGGATATTTTTTTTGGTGAAATTCCAATTTCAATCGATTCCAGTTCCAAGATCCAATATAATCGCATAGCCTATACCATGCCAATGCTTTTCCCTTCAAAGATAAAGTGAAAACCTTCTTCTTAGCTTCATCTCCGGGCAAACTTGCAAGCTTAAATAATCCACAAATTTCATCCACATATATAAAGTGCATATCTGGATGTTCAGTTCCATCTCCTGCATAAGGATTAGCTAGCAGTTGTTCTATCATACCTGAAGGAATTTCATAACCAATATTTTCAGTAGGTGCAGTAGGTTGAGGGGTAGCTAATTGTGGTTCCGTCTGAGGTGAAGATACCCCGAACAAACCCCTCAAAGGATGATTCTCCATAATAACAAGTGACAATAAATTTCAGCACGTAGTAATAATTTTCCCTTACCAAGAGCGCTTCAGTCCCCGGCAACGGCGCCAGAAAAGAGCCTTGATGACCCACAAGTATAGGGGATCAATTGCAGTCCTTTCGATAAGTAAGAGTGTCGAACCCAACGAGGAGCAGAAGGAAATGACAAGTGGTTCTTAGCAAGGTATTTTCTGCAAGCACTGAAATAGTCGGTAACAGATAGTTTGATAGCAAGATAATTTGTAACGAGCAAGTAACGGTAATAGTAAATAATGTTCAGCAAGGTAGCCCAATCCTTTTGTGGCAAAGGACAGGCCAAAATAGTCTCTTATGATAAGAAAAGCATTCTTGAGGGTACACGGGAATTTCATCATATCACTTTCATTATGTTGATTCGATTCGTGTTCGCTATTTTGATAATTTGATATGTGGGTGGACCGATGCTTAGGTGCTGTTCTTACTTGAACAAACCACCTACTTATGATGAATCCCCTCGCAAGCATCCGCAACTATGAGAAAAGTATTAAGATAAAATCTAACCATAGCATTAAACTTTTGGATCCAAATCAGTCCCTTACGAAATAGCGCATAAACTAGGGTTTAAGCTTCTGTCACTCTAGCAACCCATCATCTAATAACTACTCCACAATGCATTCCCTTAGGCCCTAATAAGGTGAAGTGCCATGTAGTCGATGTTCATATGACACCACTAAGGGAATCATAACATACATATCATCAAAATATCGAACACATATCAAGTTCACATAATTACTTGCAACATGACTTCTCCCGTGACCTCAAGAACAAAAGTAACTACTCACAAATAATAATCATGCTCAAGATCAGAGGGGTATTAAATAGCATAATGGATCTGAACATATAATCTTCCACCACATAAACCATATAGTAATCAACTACAAGATGTAATCAACACTACTAGTCACCCACAAGTACCAATCTAAGGTTCTGGTACAAAGATTGAACACAAGAGATGAACTAGGGTTTGAGAGATGGTCTTGTTGAAGATGTTGATGGAGATGGCCCTCCCAAAGATGGGAGAGTTGTTGGTGATGACGATGACGGTGATTTCCCCCTCCGGGAGGGAAGTTCCCCCGGCGGAATCGCTCCGCCGGAGGGCAAAAGTGCTCCTGCCCAAGTTCCGCCTCGCGACGGCGGTGCTTCGTCTCGAAAGTCCTCCCCTTATTTTTTCTAGGTCAAAACAACTTATATACCAGAAGAGGGGCACCGGAGGTGGGCCGAGGAGGGCACAACCCACCAGGGCGCGCCTGGGCTCCCTGGCACGCCCAGGTGGGTTGTGCCCACCTGGCGGGCCCCCCTGGTAGTTATTTGCTCCAATATTCTTCATGTATTCCAAAACAATTCTTTGTAAATTTTCAGCTCATTTGGAGATGTGCGGAATAGGTAACTCTAACGTAGCTTTTTGAGGTCCAGAATTCTAGCTGCCGGTATTCTCCCTCTTTGTGTGAACCTTGCATAATATGAGAGAAAAGGAATTAGAAATACTCCAAAAAGCATTATTATGCATAAAAACATTATAAATAATAGTAGGAAAACATGATGCAAAATGGACGTATCAATGGGTTGCTAGAGTGACAGAAGCTTAAACCCTACTTTATGCGTTGCTTCGTAAGGGGCTGATTTGGATCCACATGTTTCATGCTATGGTTAGATTTATCTTAATTCTTCTTTCGTAGTTGCGGATGCTTGCAAGAAGGTTTAATCATAAGTGGGAGGCTTGTCTAAGTAAGGACAGCACACAAGCACCGGTCCACCCACATATCAAATTATCAAAGTAACGAACGCGGATCATATGAGCATGATGAAAACTAACTTGACAATAATTCCCATGTGTCCTCGAGAACGCTTTGCTTTATATTAGAGTTCGTCCAGGCTTATCCTTTGCTACAAAAGGGATTGGGCCACCTTGCTGCACCTTTGTTACACTTGTTACTAGTTACCCGTTACGAATTATCTTATGACAAAACTATCTGTTATCGATAATTTCAGTGCTTGCAGAAAATACCTTGCTGAAAACTGCTTGTCATTTCCTTCTGCTCCTCGTTGGGTTCGACACTCTTACTTATCGAAAGGACTAAATAGATCCCCTATACTTATGGGTCATCAAGACTCTTTTCTGGCGCCGTTGCCGTGGGGTGAAGCGTCTTTGGTAAGTGGAATTTGATAAGGAAACATTTATATTACGTGCTGACATTTACTGTCACTTGTCACTATGGAAAATCATCCTTTGAGGGGTTTGTTCGGGGTATCTTCACCTCGACCGGAAGAGAAAAGAATTGCCCCTCAACCTACTACACCTACTGAAAATATTTATTATGAAATTCTTTCGGGTATGATAGAGAAACTGCTAGCTAATCCTTATGTAGGAGATGGAACACTACATCATGATTTGCATCTAATCTATGTGGATGAAGTTTGTGGATTATTTAAGCTTACAGGTTTACCCGAGGATGAAGTCAAGAAGAAGGTCTTCCCTTTATCTTTGAAGGGAAATGCATTGACATGATATAGGCTATGTGATAATATTGGAGCTTGGAATTACAGCCGATTGAAATTGGAATTTCATCAGAAGTTTTATCCTATGCATCTGGTTCATCGTGATCGGAATTATATATATAATTGTTGGCCTCGTGAAGGAGAAAGTATCACTCAAGCTTGGGGGAGGCTTAAGTCAATGTTATATTCATGCCCCAATCATGAGCTCTCAAGAGAAATTATTATGCAGAATTTTTATGCTCGGCTTTCTCGTAATGATCAATCCATGCTCGATACTTCTTGTACTGGTTCTTTTATAAAGAAGACTATTGAATTCAAATGGGATATCTTGGAAAGAATTAAATGCAACTCTAAAGATTGGGAGCTCGACGAAGGTAAGGAGTCAGGTATAAACATTAAGTTTGATTGTGTTAAAGGATTTATGGAGACCGATGCTTTTTGTGATTTTAGCACTAAATATGGACTTGACTCTGAGATAGTAGCTTCTTTCTCTGAATCATTTGCTACTCATGTTGATCTCCCTAAGGAGAAGTGGTTTAAATATCATCCTCCCATTGAAGTAAAAATATTAGAACTCATTAAAGCTGAAGAAGAAACCATTACTTATAATGTTGATCCAGTTATTCCTACTGCTTATATTGAGAAACCACCTTTTCCTGTTAGGATAAAAGAACATGCTAAAGTTTCAGCTGTAGTCCGTAAAAGTTATACTAGAACACCTACACCCCCTGAACAAATTAAAATTGAAGCTAGTATCGCTATGGTTAAAGATCTCTTGGTCGATAATATTGATGGGCATGTTATTTATTTCTGTGATGAAGCTGCTAGAATTGCTAAACCTGATGAAAAGGATAAGCATAGACCTATTGTTGGCATGCCTGTTGTCTCTGTTAAGATAGGAGATCATTGTTATCATGGCTTATGTGATTTGGGTGCTAGTGTGAGTGCAATTCCCTTTACTTTATACCAAGAAATTATGAATGATATTGCACCTGCTGAAATAGAAGATATTGATGTTACTATTAAGCTTGCTAATAGAGATACTATCTCACCAATTGGGATTGTTAGAGATGTTGAACTCACTACAAGAAATATGTCAACTTGTGACCTTCTGTCAGTGACCCTAGAAGAATTGGTCATAAATCTACGACCATTTGAGACCAATTGGTCAAAAGCTGTTCGGGGAGCTCCAAACCCTAAACTATAACGACCATTTTGGTCAGAAAGGTCGTAATTTCCTTACACGAAATGGTCATGAAGCAGACAACACTGGTCCGCTGCCTTATTTCTAGCTGATCACAACCAATATAGATGGTCATAACCTTGTAAATTGTGGTGGATTGCTAGGACTAGGCGCCACCTCATCAGTTTTGCCTATGTGTCATGTCCATGTGTCAATTTTTACCCTAGGTTGTGAAGCAACCTATATTTCTGTCATTCCCAAAATTCCCAAAAAAATTGGGCATTCTTTACTATCCAAATCATTGCCTCATGACAATATTCAACTCCATTTGCCTGGTAAATCTTCCTCGGCAAATTTCCAAAGTTTTTGTTCAGCTCGAACTGTTGTGAAGGAAGTACTAGCTAGGCATATCCTAATGAGCTGAATTTTTTCCACATCTTCTATATTCCCAAATCATAGCTCTCCACAAAAATTGAGCCCCATCTAACAATACATGTGAGCTCAGCATCCAATCTTTGTTTCTGGTGATATTTTCAGTTTGTGAAGCAACTATATTTTATGTTAATTTATAATTGCTGAAAATTTACCACGACATGACCCTGCCCATAGAACCTCCCGCCCCCAAATTTTAGCTCATTTATTCTAGCCAATTTCCCTCAGCATTTTCCCAATTTTCTGTTCAGTGGAGAGCACTGTGAAGGAAGTACCATTTTTATTTATCCAAATGGTATGAAAATTTTAAAGTGCCTTCATATGCCCAAATTATCATCCGCCTCCATATTTCAGATCAATCCATGCATTCATTTGAGTCTAGCTTCAACATTCATATTTCTGTCCAGTGTGGTACGTTGCAAAGCAAGTGACACCTAGGCTCCTCCATTTGAGCTGCAAATTTTCCAAGATAGTGTCCTTAGTAGATGATCATCCTCGGCCAAAACTCAGGCCCATTGGCCATGTGCATTTTCCCCACCACTAATCAAACACTTGGGTGCTAATTCATATTTGAGCTCAGTTCAGTCTCCTCGTGAGATTCTTCTATTGCCTTCTTCTTCCTGACACCTATCAGGGGAGTGCCCAACCCACTAGACATGCCTAGGCCGCCTGGAACGCGTGGCAACACCACGGTCATGCGGTGACCATGCGGCGGGCATGCGAGTTTATGCGCTCTGGAGTTGCGGCCCTCGACCACCATCCAAACCTCAATGTATCGCCACCAAACTATGTATTTCTGATTAAATAGATACTTATGTACCTATAAATGATTTTTGTAAAAAAAATAAAGAGCAAACTATGTGGCAGCTGCAGTTCAAATTTGACCCGCTTCCTCCTGAATCGGCTGAAATTTTTCTTTTTCACAAGAGGTGTATAAATACTTTTGACGACCAACCATTTTATCAATTGTACATTAAATATGGCCTAATATATTATAAAAATGACCTGGTCCCATTTTGCAACAAATATATGGTAGGTCCTTCACAAAAAAACTCATTTTGGGCACTCGAAAAATAGAAAATGAATTTTTCGTCCAAAGAAAATGAAAACTTCCTTAGGCAACATTGTTTGCCATCCCAAGATGCACCCTTGTACACAATATGAGATCACTTGAACAAACTATGCCATGAATGTGGCCATAGGATTGATCATTTGGCTTGAAAGCCATGCATCTTCACACATGATAGCTCGTTTCTGAGAACACTTTTTAAAACTAATTACCGTATTACAAGTTTATTATTTTTCCTGGTAACTTGGTCACATATAATGACACAATGCGAAGGTTTTCCAATTTTTTGATTTTTTTTGTTTTGATTTTTTTATGCTCGTTTCAAAATGCGGTCAAAACGACGAGAATGACCGTTCCTAGCTAGTAGTTGAATCTTGGAATTTTTTTGGTGTTTCTATGATTAAATAGATACTTATGTACCTAGAAATGATTTTTGGAAAAAATAAATAGCAAACTATGAGGCAGGTCCTTCACAAAAAAAACTCATTTTGGGCACTCGAAAAATAGAAAATGAATTTTTCGTCCAAAGAAAATGAAAACTCCCTTAGGAAACATTGTTTGCCATTCCAAGATGCACCCTTGTGCACAATATAAGATCATTTGAACAAACTATACCATGAATATGGCCATAAGATTGATCATTTGGCTTGAAAGCCATGAATCTTCATACATGATAGCTCATTTCCGAGAACACTTTTTTCAAAGAATTGCCGTATTACAAGTTTATTATTTTTCCTGGTAACTTGGTCACATATGATGACACAATGCAAAGGTTTTCCAATGTTTTGATTTTTTTTGAATTTTTTATGCCCGTTTCAAAATGCGGTCAAAACGGCGGGCATGACCGTTCCTAGCTAGTGGTTGAATCTTCAAAATTTTTTGGTGTTTCTCTGATTAAATAGATACTTATGTACCTAGAAATGATTTTTGGAAAAAATAAAGAGTAAACTATAAGGCAGCTGCAGTTCAAATTTTACCCGCTTCCTACTGAATCGGCGGAAATTTGTCTTTTTTACCAGAGGTGGATCTAATCTTTTGAAACCCAACCATTTGGTCAATTGTGCACTAAATATGGCATAGTATTTTATAAAATTAATTTGGTACAATTTTGCAACAAATATATGGTAGGTCATTCACAAAAAAACTCATTTTGGGCACTCGAAAAATGGAAAATTGATTTTTCGTCCAAAGAAAATGAAAACTCCCTTAGGGAACATTGTTTGCCATTCCAAGATGCACCCTTGTGCACAATATGAGATCATTTGAACAAACTATACCATGAATGTGGCCATAAGATTGATCATTTGGCCTAAAAGCCATGAATCTCCACACATGATAGCTCGTTTCTGAGAACACTTTTTTAAAATAATTATCGTATTACAAGTTTATTATTTTTTCTGGTAACTTGGCCACATATAATGACACAATGCGAAGGTTTTCCAATTTTTTGATTTTTTTGAATTTTTCATGCCCGTTTCAAAATGGGGTCAAAACGGCGTGCATGACCGTTCCTAGCTAGTGGTTGAATCTTGAAAAACTTTTGGTGTTTCTCTGATTAAATAGATACTTTTGTACCTAAAAATAATTTTTGGAAAAAATAAAGAGCAAACTATGAGGCAGCTGCAGTTCAAATTTGACCCGCTTCTAGCTGAACCGGCAGAAATTTGTCTTTTTCATAAGAGGTGGATCAAAACTTTCGAGACCCAACCATTTGGTCAATTGTGCATTAAATATGGTCTAGTATTTTAGAAAATTGATTTGATCCAATTTTGCAACAAATATATGGTAGGTCCTTCACAAAAAAAACTCATTTTGGGCATTCGGAAAATGATTCTCTTAAAAAGAACTCATTTATGAGAACACTTTTTTAAGATATTGGTATTATTCAAAGTTTGTTATTTTTAAAAAGTAGGTCACACTTGGTGACACAATGCAAAGGTTTTTCATTTCTATTTATTTTTATAAATTTTCTAGGCCGTCAAATAGCAGACATGATTTAGCCTCTTATTTTCAATCCATTACGACCAATTTAAATGGTCTTAACCTCATCAAAGGAGGTACTATGTTCTGATTGGTCCAAAATCATATCACGCGGATCATGGATTAAGGTCCGTCGGATGCGCCCGGATCCAACGGCAGCCCACGCCCCCCTCGTCGCTCTCATCCCCCTACCGATTCCCGAGTCACCCCGTGTCCCTCTCATCCTCGTCCACCCACGAAACCCTAGCTCCCTTTTCCCCAGTGCCGCCGCCGCTTCCTTTTTGCCCATCGCCGCCGCCACCACCTTGGCCCCTCTCGCCCTCTCCCCGTCGCTGCTGCTGCTGGATGAGCCCATGTCCGGGCTGGACTCCACGTCGGCCAGAAAGCTCATCGTCATCCCGCAGCGGCTGGCCAAGTCGACGCGGCGGACCATCATCACCACCATCCACCAGCCACCGCCCCCAACCCCATCTCCCGCGGCGCTAGATCCCGTGCTCGCCGGCATCCCGTGGCACCAGATCGCTGGGGAGGCCTCCTCCGTCGGCTTGCTAATAGCGCAGGGCCTCCGCGCTGTCCACGTCGTCAGCGAGCATGTCCTCTGCTCTTCCCGCGGGGCCCCAACATGCTGCCGGCGCTGAACATGGCGGGGGACATGCTGCTCAGCGACAAGGTGAGCCCGCGGCGCGGGCGGGTGGCGCCGGGGGACGTCGTGTTCCGCGTCTTGCCCGAGGACCCGCGCAAGGCCGTCATCAAGCGCGTGGTCTGGATGGAGGGGGACGAGGAACACAATTATAATTCCGTCGTGTTCCTTCTCCCGTCCGCCGCCTCCGCCAACCTCCTGGTAATTTCTCTTCTCTCCCCTCTCCAATCCCGCCTCCATCAGCGATTGTGATTCTCGACGGTCTCACAGATACGGTTGCTTCTGCTCCGTCGGATTTTTCAGGGCTGATCCCAGCGCCTTGAACCAAGATGTACACATACTTTTTGGAGAAACTTTAGGTCTTTTTGTGTTGGTCTTGGTCTTTTAGGAGAACGAAGATCTTGCTTGCCAAGAGACATTTGTATCCATTGTACGATAAGTTATCCAAGGGATGCACATCAATAAAATGCTGAATTCATGCTGGGAACATTGCTACAGCACCTAATCAAATTTTCAGCTTGCTTGACCTGCTTTGTATTATTGTTTTGAGTGCTAGAACAAGGAACATATGCTTAGAGAGCATTGCAAGGTACCATCAGTTGATGTTGCTTTGTTCTTTAGCAATGTTTTATTACTAGAATTATAATTGATTACCCAGGGGTCAAGTTATGTTCCCTTCGCGGCTGGTAGCATCACCCCCTCTAAACGTCGTGTGACTGTTAGTTATGCATCTGAGTGTTGGGTCTGTAGGATAATAGGATCGTCAACTCCCCTATTTCCTGTTGTCAGTAGTTAATCTCGGGGAAGAATTTTTTATGGGAACATAGAGGATGATGCTTTTGCTGTGCAATTGTTTATCACCCCTCGTAACATGTATATATAGCGGTTACTACTAAAAGTTTTGCATTTGAGTGCTGGGTAGGTAGGATCTTAGGATCGTCAACTCTTGTACACTGTTTTAACTGGTTTTGCATTTGTACATACATGTGTACAGCCGTAAATCCAAGTGTACATGCTGTCTTTTGCAGGCTTATTTCAGGTTGTGGTTGTTTGTCCTAAAATATATCAGTCTATTTTTTTTATATCCTTGACCACTGAGCTATCTGTGCTATGTCCTATTGAAGAAGATTTCATATTCAGTGCCTTTGTAAATGTTGTCTTTAGCCTGAAGCTTTCTATTCTTTATCAATTTTGCCATGTTTCTCATTGATTATGCTCCTCCTCGCAGTTGCGTGCAGACCAACAGCCGCCCTAGACCCTCTCTCCACACCGTGGCCTATGGCGTCCGCCAGTGGATCCCTCATTGTGGCGCTCATCGTGGGCTTCCTCGTGGGCACCAACCCACACGGCGGCAGGTCTGTGTCGTCGCCATGCCACAGAAGCTGTAGGTCGATGAGCTCGCCACCGTTCACCTCTTAAAGGACAACCTTCCAACCTTGTTGTGAGATACGATCGACTCCCCCCCCCCCTTCTGTTCCTAGTTTTCCATGAGCTGGGCACTCGATTTACTTGAAGCCTTGTGAATCAGGTTATGCAAACCTATTGCATTTAGCACCATCAAAGCTTGTTACTACATCAGTTGCTTGCTCCAAGTGTCTTGTTCTTGGATTCTTTGATTTTATCCTGGTGTGCACAACGTTGGTATTTCTGGATAAGCTGAAACTAGTTTCTCCACCATATGCTATCTAGCTGCTGGGTGCTAATTCTAGTTACTTTATATGAAGAAACACTTACCTTGCAGCCACCTAATATGCAATTCTAATAATATGTGATGCCTGATTTTTTTAGTTGTATATGCCATTCGTGCATGAATTCCTTTTCTTATGTACCAACTCCCTAATCATGTTTTGTGTTTTTAGTTCGCTGTCTTAGGAGAACCTGGTGTGCTATATGGGGAAGCAAAGCAGCAGCCCACAACCCGACCTGTGACTCCAGATGAAGGCACCACGACGCACCATGATGCTCCCTTGGAAGGTCAGCTCCTGGACCGCAACTTTCTCTCAATTTGTGCTCTGCTTGATATCAGTTCCTTGTATTGCTGCTGCATTGACGCAAGTTGCAATGTGCAGGGCTTCCGAGTCTGCACCCCACCGTCCGGACGGAGCAAGGAGGGGGCATCGTCCATACCGTGGAGTTGGTTGAGCCTTGAGTGCGACCTGGAGAAGCAGTGCATCATCTGGGGTCATCTCTTGCTTATGCCGTGGTAAGAACAGAGCGCCCCTCTTTGTCATGCATGTATCGAAATGGCAGAAATGTCGAATACATGTTCGCTCTCAGCTGGGATACTTTTGAGGGAAGATACTTGGCTGTACTTAGTTATGTGATTTATTCATGTTCGTGTTGTTTGTTAAGCGATTATCTTTATGTCGTTGCTACCCCGTTGTGTATCTCTCTTTTCTTGTGTGCTGCATCATTGTAGATATGCTTGATGGAGTGAATGCTTTCAGTTCTGGTTGTTACAAACCTTTACTATGTACCATGCTTAGTGTTTACTGTACTGAGGCATTGGCCATCGGAATTTGGGCGTGTATGTATAATTTTAGTTCTGGATGTGTCCAATGCAAACATTACTATCAATTGTTAAATTGATTCTAAAATTTCTCATTTACTTCATTTCATACTGTGATTTTTGGATTTGGTACCAATTTATTGTTGGCCTGCATGTGCTCTGTACCTTGCTGTGGTTTTAAGTAGCAAGTACCTTAGTACCTTTTCTGTCATGTGGTGTCCATGGATTGAAATGTTGGTTGTTATGTATTGATTGTAGTATCGAAAATGGCTCAAACCTGAAGTACTTAAAATAGATTGTAGTTTCTTTCTTGTTTGTTTTGATACCCATATACCTACCCTATATTAGCTCTTTCCTTTTGTGCATGTTAATTCAGTGTTTGTGTTGATTTGATGACAATGTTCAGAAACAAGATTTTGATGGATGGGTTTATGTGTTCTGCTCGTATATATGCACGCTAGTATATATGCACATGGATTGGCCTTCATTATTTTGTATCTACTGTTAGATATATGCTGTTAGATTTGCTTTTATTTTGTACCTAACCATTTTGTTCTATAACATGCAGATGCTGGCGTTTCATGTTTCGTCGCGAGCATCAAGATGAAGAAGTGGGAAGAAGCATAGTTCTAGCTCATTGGAGCTAGTTCAAGGAGTAATGAAGCCCTTGATGCTGATCGTATTGGAACAAATTGAAGCACGAACTTGGCTCATGTGACATATTGTACACCTGTTGTTATACTGTGATCGCATTTGTATGTGTGTTGATGTAACAGATTGTTGCTTCTTGTTATTTGAAGTATTACACCTGTTTTCTGTCTATTTTGATTTAAATATTGGTTGTTTAATTATTCGCATATTGAAATCTGAGGAACATGACCATGACAACAAGGACCCACAAACCAGAATCGAACATTTGGGACCCAATTATCAGAACCTGACAATTGGGACCCATTTGAAAAAAAGAAAAAAAGGGCCACAACCCAAAAATAAAAAGGCCGAATTATAGGGCCTGGCCCGTGTAGCTTACCCAAATTGAAAGAAAAAACAACAAATGGGCTGAATTAATGGGCTCGGCCCATATAGACACCTAATCTGACCGGGCTGATTCTTGTCAATGACCTTTTCATTTGGTCGCAATTTTGCCACGTCAGCTTGCCACGTCGGATCTGACGTGGCCTGGGTAGAGAGCTAGCGACCAAAACAGAAGGTCGTAGGATCAACGACCTTTTGTTTTGGTCATTGCCTTCCACGACCTTATCCCGAAGAAGGTCGTTAATTTCAGTTTACGACTGCCAGCTTTTGGCCATCTGTTTTTGGTCAAAAAAGGTCGCAAATGGAAAACAATGACCATTCAGTGACCAATAGTGATGGTCGTAAGTTAACGTATTTCTTGTAGTGACTCTTGTGTGGGAAAATAAAATACCCTACTGATTTTCTAGTTCTTGGTTTCCCACAAGATGATTTTTGTCCCATTATATTTGGTAGACCTTTCTTGATGACTATTAATGCTAAAATAGATTGTGAGAAAGAAATTGTTAGTGTAAGTTTCGGGGATGTGTCTCATGAGTTTAATTTCTCCAAATTTGTAGACAACCCCATGATAAAGAATTGCCTAGTAAAGATGAAATTATTGGTCTTGCTTCTATTGCCGTGCCTCCTAATGATCCTTTAGAACAATATTTGCTAGACCATGAAAATGACATGTTCATGAATGAAAGAAATGAAATAGATGAGATATTCTTTAAACAAATGCCTATTTTGAAACACAATTTGCCCGTTGAGACTCTTGGAGATCCTCTACCACCCAAGAGTGATCCTGTGTTTGAGCTTAAACAATTACCTAATACTTTGAAATATGCTTATCTCAATGAGAAGAAGATATATCCTATTATTATTAGTGCTAGCCCTTCAGAGCATGAAGAAAAGAAATTATTGAAAACTCTAAGGAAGCACCGTGCCGCTATTGGATATACTCTTGATGATCTAAAGGGCATTAGTCCCACTCTATGTCAGCATAAAATTAATATGGAACCTGATGCTAAACCAGTCGTTGACCACCATCGAGGCTTGAATCCTAAAATGAAAGAAGTGGTAAGAAATGAAATATTAAAGCTTCTGGAAGCAGGTATAATCTATTATATTGTTGATAGTAGATGGGTAAGTCTTGTTCATTGTGTCCCTAAGAAGGGAGGTATTACAGTTGTTCCTGGTGATAAAAATGAATTGATTCCACAAAGATTTGTTACAGGTTATAGAATGGTAATTGATTTTAGAAAATTAAACAAAACTGCTAGGAAAGATCATTATCCTTTACCTTTCATTGATCAAATGCTAGAAACAATATGAAAACATACACATTTTTGCTTTCTAGATGGTTATTCTGGTTTCTCCCAAATACCCGTGTCACAAGAGGATCAAGAAAAAACTACTTTTACATGCCCTTTTGGTACCTTTGCTTATAGAAGTATGCCTTTTGGTTTATGCAATGCACTTGCCACTTTTCAAGGATGTATGACTGCTATATTCTCTGACTTTTGTGAAAAGATTGTTGAGGTTTTCATGGATGATTTCTCCATATACATAACTTCTTTTGATGATTGCTTAAGCAACCTTGATCGAGTTTTGCAGAGATGTGAAGAAACTAATCTTGTCTTGAATTGGAAAAGTGCCACTTTATGGTGAATGAAGGTATTGTCTTGGGGCATAAAATCTCCGAAAGAGGTATTGAAGTTGATAAAGCTAAAGTTGATGCTATTGAAAGAATGCCGTGTCCTAAAGATATCAAAGGTATAAGAAGTTTCCTTGGTCATGCTGGTTTCTATAGGAGATTTATTAAAGAGTTCTCTAAAATTTCTAGGCCTCTTACTAATCTCTTGCAAAAAGATGTCCCATTTGTTTTTGATGATGATTGTGTAGAAGCATTTGAAATCCTTAAGAAAGCCTTAATTTCTGCACCTATTGTTCAGCCACCTGATTGGAACCTACCCTTTGAAATTATGTGCGATGCTAGCGATTATGATGTTGGTGTTGTTTTAGGACAAAAAGTTGATAAGAAATTAAATGTTATCCATTATGCTAGTAAAACTCTAGACAGCGCTCAAAGAAATCATGCTACTACTGAAAAAGAATTTTTAGCAGTTGTATTTGCTTGTGACAAGTTCAGATCCTATATTGTTGATTCCAAGGTAACTGCTCACACTGATCATGCTGCTATTAAATATCTTATGGAAAAGAAAGATGCTAAACCTAGACTTATTAGGTGGGTTCTCCTGTTACAAGCATTTGATTTACATATTATTGATATAAAGGGAGCTGAGAACCCCGTAGCAGACAACTTGTCTAGGTTAGAAAATATTCTTGATTACCCACTACCTATTGACGATAGCTTTCCTGATGAACAATTAGCTGTAATAAATGCTTCTCGTAGTACTCCATGGTATGCAGACTATGCTAATTATATTGTCGCTAAATTTATACCACCTAGTTTTACATACCAACAAAAGAAAAAGTTTATCTATGATTTAAGACATTACTTTTGGGATGACCCACACCTTTATAAAGAAGGAGTAGATGGTGTTATTAGACATTGTGTACCTGAGC
This sequence comes from Thinopyrum elongatum, assembly GCA_011799875.1. Lineage (NCBI taxonomy): Eukaryota > Viridiplantae > Streptophyta > Magnoliopsida > Poales > Poaceae > Thinopyrum > Thinopyrum elongatum. Next base: position 560,719,328 of record CM022300.1, read on the forward strand.
CTGAATAGGAACAGATCCTACGCAAGTGTCACTCTGAGGCCTACGGAGGACACCATGCTGGAGATAGAACTGCACATACGGTATTACAATCTGGTTTTTATTGACCTACTCTTTTCAAGGATGCTCATAAGTTTGTCTTGTTTTGTGATGAATGTCAAAGAATTGGTAATATTAGTAAACGTCAGGAAATGCCTATGAATTATTCGCTTGTTATTGAACCATTTGATGTTTGGGGATTTGATTATATGGGACCTTTTCCTTCCTCCAATGGGTATACACATATTTTTGTTGCTGTTGATTATGTTACTAAGTGGGTAGAAGCTATTCAACTAGTAGTGCTGACCATAACACCTCCATTAAAATGCTTAAAGAAGTTATTTTCCCGAGGTTTGGAGTCCCTAGATATTTAATGACTGATGGTGGTTCACTCTTTATTCATGGTGGCTTCCGTAAATTGCTTGCTAAGTATGATGTTAACCATAGAATTGCATCTCCTTATCATCCTCAGTCTAGTGGTCAAGTAGAATTAAGTAATAGAGAAATAAAATTGATCTTGCAAAAGACTGTTAACAGATCTAGAAAGAATTGGTCTAAGAAACTTGATGATGCATTATGGAATTATAGAACTGCTTATAAGAATCCTATGGGTATGTCTCCATATAAAATGGTTTATGGAAAAGCATGTCACTTACCTCTTGAACTAGAACATAAAGCTTATTGGGCAATTAAAGAGCTCAACTATGATTTCAAACTTGCCAGTGAGAAGAGGTTATTTGACATTAGCTCACTTGATGAATGGAGAACCCAAGCCTATGAGAATGCCAAATTGTTTAAAGAAAAGGTTAAAAGATGGCATGACAAAAGGATACAAAAGCGCGAATTTAATGTCGGTGACCATGTCTTGCTATACAATTCTTGTTTAAGATTTTTTGCAGGAAAACTTCTCTCTAAATGGGAAGGACCTTACATTATCGAAGAATTTTATCGTTCCGGTGCCATCAAGATTAACAATGCCGAGGGCAATAACCCGAAGGTGGTAAACGGGCAAAGAATCAAACATTATATCTCAGGCACTCCCATAAATGTTGAAACCAATATTATTAGTACCATAACATCGGAGGAGTACATAAGGGAGACCTACCAGAACGCTCCAGACCCCTGAAAAGGAATAGGTATGTGATACGGTAAGTAAACCGACTCCAAAACTTTCCCAAAAGCAATTTTACTCCGTTTTGGAATATTTAAAAAATTAGGAAAATAAAAAGTAGTCCGAAAAGTGCACGAGGAGGCGACAAGCCGTGAGGGCGCGCCCTACCCCCCTGGGTGTGCCTTCCAGGCTTGTGGCCAGCTCGTGTGCCCCCCGGACTCCGTTTTCTCCTAGAATGCTCCTTTTGCACGGTAAAAATTCATTATATAATCTCTCAAAGGTTTTGACCACCATACCATGGCAATATCCTCTATTCTTGTTTCGAGCTATTTCTGCAGCAGATTTATAGCAAGATGTCTTCGTAAGAGTCGGTCGGGGAGAGTCATGTATCTCACCCAACACCGGACCCAAGAGCATATAATGAAGCTGAACCCTTTGGGTGGTCAACAGAGGAGGAGATGGAAGCCGACCTGAAAAGAATGGATGCTATGGAGGAGGATCAAGAAGTTAGTTCTCTTCCTCGACATGATGGTGGGCATGAGTAATTCATGAGCTCAGTCCTCCCTGATTCAGTCAAACCACCCGGTGCTAAGTTTATCTCTTATAATAACATGAAAAAGAGTGTTGCTTTTTCCCCCGCAACCAAGATGCATCCATGGGTGGATGGCACTCTAGCAGTCACAGGCAAACTCCGGAAGGAAAATATGGACCTCAAGCAGCAAAATCAAAAGCTTGAAGAGGAGAATCGCATTCTGAAGGGCATTATTGCCAAGAACATTGCGCCACCACCGCTGAAGAAGGAAACTTGAGTACATGGGTATGGGCACTCCCCTTGGCTTGTGCCAAGCTTGGGGAAGGTGCTCCGATATTGTATCACCATCACATATTTACCTTTATTGTTTTCTTTAGTTCAATCCTTTTGGTTATATCTTGGTTTAGTAGAATAAAGTTTTTTTTAGTATGATCTAGTCTTTGAGTTTTGCTTTGTGATCCATCTATGTAATCAAGTCTGAGATTTATATAATAAAGAGTAGTTTTGAGCGAGGGCTTTGCTCTCTTTCCTTGATCTTGGAAAAAGAAGAGAGTAAAGGAAATAAAAAGATTATATAATAATCTTATGGGAAGTGATGACTTCACATATAAGAAGTATGTCGCATAAAATTTGTTGGGAGTTGACAAACATAGTTTTGGTCATTGTTGCAATTAATAGGAAGTAATAAAGAAAGAGAGGTCTCACATATAAATACACTATCTTGGACATCTTTTGTGATTGTGAGCACTCATTAAAATATTATATGCTAAAAGGTTGATGTTGGACAAGGAAGCCAACATAATGTGTTATGTTTCCTTATATCCGAATAGAAGTTATATTGTCATGGATCCTCCAACATGTTGAGCTTGCTTCTCATCCTATGCAAGACAAATCTTCTGCACCAAGTAGAGATACTACTTGTGCATCCAAAATCCCTTAACCCAGTTTTGTCATGCGAGTCCACCATACCTACCTATGGATTGAGTAAAATCCTTCAAGTAAGTTGTCATCGGTGCAAGCAATAAAAATTGCTATCTAAACATGTATGGTCTTTTAGTGTGAGGAAAATAAGCTTTATACGAACTTGTGATATAGAAGAAATAAAAGCGACGGACTGCATAATAAAGTTCTTAATCACAAGCGGCAATATAAAGTGACGTTCTTTTGCATTAAGATTTTGTGCATCTAACCATAAAAGCGCATGACAACCTCTGCTTCCCTCCACGAAGGGCCTATCTTTTGCTTTTACCTTCTACCATTATACAAGAGTCATGGTGATCTTCACCTCTCCTTTTTATACTTCTTCTTTTTGGCAAGCACTATACGTTGGGGAAGATCCAGATATATATATCCACTCGAATGTAGGTGTTCATAAACTATTATTGTTGACGTTACCCTTGAGGTAAATGGTTGGGAGGCGAAACTATAAGCCCCTATCTTCCTGTGTGTTTGATTGAAACCTTGATCTCATAAGTATCGTGTGAGTGTTAGCAATTATGAAAGATTAAATGATGGTTGAGTATGTGAACTTGCTAAATAAAAGCTCTTACATTGTCTCTTTCTGATGTTATGATAAATTGCAATTGTTTCAATGACCAAGATCATAGTTTGTTGGTTTTCAATAAAGTTTTTGATTCACACTTTACCTTGTGAATGAATTGTTACTTTAGTATCAGAAATTATATGACAATATATGTTGTTGTTCTAAAGATGATCATGATGCCCTCATGTTCGTATTTTGTTTTATTGACACCTCTATCTCTAAACATGTGGTCATGATTATCGATTTCGGCTTTCGCTTGAGGACAAGCGAGGTCTAAGCTTGGGGGAGTTGATACGTCCATTTTGCATCATGCTTATATGTTAATATTTATTGCAGTATGGGCTGTTATTATACATTATGGTACAATACTTATGCCTTTTTCTCTTATTTTACAAGATTTATATGAAGAGGGAGAATGTCGGCAGCTGGAATTCTGGACCGGAAAGGAGCAAATCTGAGAGACCTATTCTGCACAACTCCAAAAGTCCTGAAAATTTACAGAGAATTATTTTGGAATATATAAAAAATATTGGGTGAAAAAACTACCAGAGGGGACCCACCAGGTGGCCAAAAGCCTGGGGGCGCGCCCTACCCCCCAGGACTTGTGGGCCCCCTGGCAGGTCTCCGGTGCCCATCTTTTACTATATGAAAGGTTTTGACCTGGAAAAAATCAGAGAGAAGCTTTCGGGACGAAGCGCCGCCGTCTCGAGGCGGAACCTGGGCAGAAGCAATCTAGGGCTCCGGTGGACCTATTCTGCCGGGGAAACTTCCCTCCCGGAGGAGGAAATCGGAGCCATCGTCATCACGAATGATCCTCTCATCAAGGGAGGGCCAATCTCCATCAACATCTTCAACAGCACCATCTCCTCTCAAACCCTAGTTCATCTCTTGTATTCAATCTTTGTCCCAAAACCTCAGATTGGTACCTGTGGGTTGCTAGTAGTGTTGATTACTCCTTGTAGTTGATGCTAGTTGGTTTATTTGGTGGAAGATCATATCTTCATATCCTTAATGGTAATTAATACCTCTCTGATCTTGAACATGAGCATGCTTTGTGAGTAGTTACGTTTGTTCCTGAGGACATGGGAAAAGTCTTCTTATAAGTAATCATGTGAATTTGTTATTCGTTCGATATTTTGATGAGATGTATGTTGTCTTCCCTCTAGTGGTGTTATGTGAATGTCGACTACATGACACTTCACCATGATTTGGGCCTAGGGGAAGGCATTGGGAAGTAATAAGTAGATGATGGGTTGCTAGAGTGATAGAAGCTTAAACCCTAGTTTATGTGTTGCTTCGTAAGGGGCAGAGTTGGATCCACATGTTTCATGCTATGGTTAGATTTATCTTAATTCTTCTTTTTCGTAGTTGCGGATGCTTGCGAGACAGGTTAATCATAAGTGGGAGGCTTGTCCAAGTAAGGACAACACCCAAGCACCAGTCCACCCACATATCAAATTATCAAAGTAACGAACGCGAATCATATGAGCATGATGAAAACTAACTTGACAATAATTCCCATGTGTCCTCGGGAGAGCTTTGCTTTATATAAGAGTTCGTCCAGGCTTATCCTTTGCTACAAAAGAGATTGGGCCACCTTGCTGCACCTTTGTTACACTTGTTACTTGTTACCCATTATGAATTGTCTTATCACAAAACTATCTGTTACCGATAATTCCAGTGCTTGCAAAAAATACCTTGCTGAAAATCGCTTGTCATTTCCTTCTGCTCCTCGTTGGTTTCAACACTCTTACTTATCGAAAGGATTACGATAGATCCCCTATACTTGTGGGTCATCACAGACGGGCGGGGGCATGAAGGATGTGGCGAGAGCGAGGGCAAGTGGCAAGCGACGTTGGGCCGGTGGGGGCTTGTGAGGATAGGACAAGTTGGGTGATGGTGCCACCGGAGAATGCCTGGAACCAGTAATTATAGGTGGAAGGTAGGTGAACCAACGTGTCGCAAAAAATGCGACGGTCATTGGAATTCAATGCATAAGCAGACATGGCTTAGCGCACCAGCTTGCCATGGAAAACTAGAAAAACTGAAATTATGACTGTGCCATCCCGTCAGTGGTGCGTCACGTCCGTGCTGGGTTGCATATCGGCATGACGGTCAAGCGAGTGCACTCGATTCATCCAGATGAGGTACATGCGTGATCCGCTGGTTATTCGCGTAGGATTGAGTCGGTCGGATAGTGTGCATGTAGAATCGCAATAGCTGATGAACGTTCGCTGGGAGATAAGGCATTTGCGAACATTTTTGCTGGCAGTTTCTTCAGATTCGCGTTGCATTTTATTCAGAACATCATATCAGTTTCTTCAGAGGTAGGCATTTTTATTCAAAAAACTGCCACCTTTGAATCTTGCGTCGCAACTAAAACTGCCATGAGCGTATTAGTAGGCTAGCTAGTGATTGATCAGTAACTTGTAAACACTGAGCGAAGAGAAATAAGGAACTGCTAGTAACTTGTAAACACTGGGCACACAGAAATAAGGATCATGTTGTGCACAGTAGTAAGAGCCGATCCATTCAAAATGTTCACACGAGACTCATAGGCCTGGCATTGTAATATGTTCACATTAGTAGCCCAAATTCACAACCAACTAGTACGATTCCCATACATAAGATCAACATGTTAATGCATCTCAATGATTCACATATCATATACAATATGTAGCTCCTAAAGCAAAGATCAAGAAAAAACATCTATTCTTGCTACTAATATGGATGCTTCTCTGGGCCAACATTCAGTACAGAGTGAAAGCCATATTTGTTTGTGAAGTCTACATTTCCTCTTGCAAACGTAAGTGGTTTCACCAACAGCTGGAACCATGAGGATGAACCACACATGATGGAGGAACATCCACTGAAATATGAATTGGCCTTCTGTCGATCACACGGCGAGACTATTTTTGGAATACAACTTTAACGTAGGCAAAATGATGCCCATTATATAATCAGACCAAAGCAATGAAGCACCTGGTGTTGGCCAATAAATAGTACAGTACTACTTTTGTGCAGTCCATGAAGTGACTATCCAATCTTTCTATGTCTATTTTCAAATGGCACTGCATGCAGTGACTATACTATTCTCTTGTGCAGTTCCACCAAAATTGAGGTCACTTTGTTTGTTTGCCAAATAGCAACGGGCAGACATTTTTTGCACAAATATCAAGCAGCTAGTTAACATATACCCCACCTTGTATTTTTGGTTTAAAGACGTCCCTGCTAGTCATTTCCGCTTAGCATTTGTCATGTTTTGCACTGGACAATTTGATATTGTCATGTTTTGCACTGGACAATTTGGTACTGAATTGATTTGCTGGTACAGAGTAGAAATATAGTGCATATTCTTCATCAGACCAAGGATATCCATGTTTGCAATGATGGAAGAGGTGAAATCGATACAACCAAAATTGAGCATCCAATGATTGAATCATGTCCTGCACCACCAATGTAGGTCCACCCTGCCAATAAATTTACATGCAAACCACTAATATTACTATCTAATGATAGTACAAAAAGAGTAGCAAGATAGTAGCAAACCATGTACCTGGTAATGAACAGCTCATAGTGCCACCAACTGGATATAACTGTTTGGAAGAAAAATGCTCATAATGTTGAACCATTTGGAATTTTTTGCAGTTCCACTAAAATCTAGCATCCCTGTTTGCACAGATATTGAAAGTGTGATTACTATAAAAGTGGCACTAGTTGAAGCATAGACTCACAAATATAAGCATTCCAATTTCTTAATGGGAAAAGGTAGCAAGACTGTTTCTAACCACCTATTTGAAGGAATAAATAAGGCAACAACGGCTGATGTCAGGAAGGCATACATAGTATTTTGTGAAAGATTGAACCATTCTTGACTTTTCCTCTTCTTTTAAGCATTTTTTGTGTAGTTCAACTAAAATAAAATGCCATCACCGCCTTGAAAATTCGGTGACACTGTACAAAAAGAAATGGCTTACCATTACATCATGATGTCAGGTATGTAATCGTCAGGCAATAGGGACAAACATATAGACCACCTCCGATAACATAATGAATATTAATTTGTTGGGGAACGTTGCATGGAAAACAAAAAAAATTATACGCACACGCATGATCTATCCATGGAGATGCATAGCTACGAGAGGGGGAGAGCATCTTCATACCCTTGAAGATCGCTAAGCGGAAGCGTTTATCAACGCGGTTGATGTAGTCGTACACCTTCACGATCTATCCCGATCAAGTACCGAACGTACGGCACCTCTGCGTTCAGCACATGTTCAGCTCGATGACGTCCTCGCCTTCTAGATCCAGCAAGAGAGGCAAAGTAGTAGATGAGTTCCTGTAGCACGACGGCGTGGTGAAGAACAATCTCTGCAGGGCTTCGCCAAGCACAACGGAAACTATGACAGAGGATAAACTAGAGGGGGCGGGGTTGCCGGCACACGGCTTGGTGAATCTTGATGTGTTCCGGGTGCTAGCCCTACCCCTCTATTTATATGTTGAGCCCTGGGGTCATTTCTTGGAGAAAGAGCCTCCTCAAAGTCGGTTTAGCCCTCAAGGCAAGAGTCCTTCTCGGACTCCAGGACCAGACGCCACAGTCCTCGGCGTCTGGTCCCTGACCTCCATAAAACTTCCTTTTGCACAGACCTAAAGCCCCATGGGCCTTACCCCTTGGCCCAACCATATCATCCTATATAACAATCTTTACCTCCAGACCATTCCATAGCTCCTCGTCATGTCCGTGATCTCATCCAGGACTCCGAACAACATTTGGTCACCAACATACATAACTCATATAATACTATATCATCAACGAACATTAAGCGTGCGGACCCTACGGGTTTGAGAATGATGTAGACATGACCGAGACGCTTCTTCGGTCAATAACCAATAGTAGGACCTGGATGCCCAAATTGGTTCCTATATATTCTACGAAGATCTTTATCAGTCGAACCGTTATGACAACATATGTAGTTCCCTTTGTCTGTCGGTATGTTACTTGCCCAAGATTCGATCGTCGGTATCTCCATAGCTAGTTCAATATTGTTACCGGCAAGTCTCTTTACTCGTTCAGTAATACATCATCCTGTAACTAACTCCTTAGTCACTTTGCTTGCAAGCTTCTTGTGATGCTGTATTACCGAGAGGGCCCAGAGATACCTCTCTGTCATACGGAGTGACAAATCCCAGTCTCAATCCATGCCAACTCAACAGACACCTTCGAAGATACCTGTAGAGCACCTTTATGATCACCCAGTTACGTTGTGACATTGATGGCACACAAGGCATTCCTCCGGAATCCGGGAGTTGCATGATCTCATGGTCGAAGAAACATGTATTTGACATTAAGAAAGCAGTAGCAATAAACTGAACGATCATATGCTATGCTAACGGTTGGGTCTTGTCCATCACATCATTCTCCTAATGATGTGATCCCGTTATCAAATGACAACTCATGTCTATGGTTAGGAAACCTTAACCATATCTGATCAACGAGCTAGTCTTAGTAGAGGCTCACTAGGGACACGGTATTTGTTTATGTATCGACACATGTATTTAAGTTTTCGGTCAATACAATTCTTGCATGAATAATAAACCTTTATCATGATTAAGGAAATATAACAATAACCACTTTATTATTGCCTCTAGGGCATATTTCCAAAAGTCTCCCACTTGCACTAGAGTCAATAATCTAGTTCACATCGCCATGTGATTAACACCCAATGAGTTCTAAGGTGTGATCATGTTTTGCTTGTGATAGAGGTTTTAGTCAACGGGTCTGCAACATTCAGATCCGTGCGTACTTTGCAAATATCTGTGTCTACAATGCCCTGCATGAAGCTACTCTAGTTAATTGCTCCCACGTTTAATACGTATCTAGATTGAGACTCCGAGTGGTCCGGATCGGTGTCAAAGCTTGCATTGACGTAACCCTTTACGATGAACTCTTTATCACCTCCATAATCGAGAAACATTTCCTTAGTCCTCTTTAGGTACTTCAGGATATTCTGGACCGCTGTCCAGTGATCCACTCCTGAATTACTTTGGTACCTCCCTGCCAAACTTATGGCAAGGCACACATTAGGTCTCGTACACAGCATTGCATACATTATAGAACCTATGGCTGAGGCATAGGGAATGACTTTCATTCTCTCTCTATCTTCTGCCGTGGTCTGATTTTGAGTCTTACTCAATTTCACACCTTGCAACACAGGCAAGAACCATTTCTTTGACTGGTCCATCTTGAGCTTCTTCAGAACTTTGTCAAGGTATGTGCTTTGTGAAAGTCCTATTAAGCATCTCGATCTATCCCTATAGATCTTGATGCCCAATATGTAAGCAGCTTCACCAAGGTCTTTCATTGAAAAATTCTTATTCAAATATCCTTTCATGCAATCCAGAAATTCTATATCATTTCCAATCAGCAATATGTCATCCACATATAATATTAGAAATGCTATAGATCTCCCACTCACTTTCTTGTAAATACAGGCTTCACCGTAAGTCTGTATAAAACCATATGCTTTGATCACCTCATCAAAGCATATATTCCAACTCCGAAATGCTTGCACCAATCCATAGATGGATCGCTGAAGCTTGCACACTTTGTTAGCACCTTTAGGATCGACAAAACCTTCTGGTTACATCATATACAACTCTTCTTTAAGAAACCCGTTAAGGAATGCAGTTTTGACGTCCATTTGCCAGATTCCATAATCATAAAATGCGGCAATTGCTAACATGATTCGGACAGACTTAAGCATCGCTACGGGTGAGAAAGTCTCATTGTAGTCAACTCCTTAAACTTGTCAAAAACCTTTTGCGACAAGTCGAGCTTTGTAGACAGTGATATTACCATCAGCGTCCATCTTCTTCATGAAGATCCATTTATTCTCAATGTCATGCCGATCATCGGGCAAGTCCACCAAAGTCCACAATTTGTTCTCATACATGGATCCTATCTCAGATTTCATGGCCTCAAGCCATTTGTCAAAATCTGGGCTCATCATAGCTTCTTCATAGTTCGTAGGTTCGCCGCTAACAACATGACTTTTAGGACAGGATTATCGTACCACTCTGCTGCGGTACATGTTCTGGTCATCATCATTAGCTTCCTCTCTAGTTGGTGTAGGCATCACGGTAACGGTTTTCTCTGATGTGCTACTTTCAATTTCGAGAGCATGTACAACTACCTCATCAAGTTCTACTTTCCTCCCACTCACTTCTTTCGAGAGAAACTCCTTCTCTAGAAAGGACCCATTCTTAGCAACAAAGATTTTGCCTTCGGATCTGTGGTAGAAGGTATACCCAATAGTTTTTTAGGGTATCCTATGAAGACGCACTTCTTCGCTTTGGGTTCGAGCTTATCAGGCTGAAGCCTTTTGACATAAGCGTCGCATCCCCAAACTATATGAAACGATAGCTTAGGTTTCTTGCCAAACCATAGTTCATACGGTGTCGTCTCAACGGATTTAGACGGTGCCCTATTTAACGTGAATGCGGCTGTCTCTAATGCATAACCCCAAAACGATAGTGGTAAATTGGTAAGAGACATCATAGAACGCACCATATCTAATAAATTACGGTTACGACGTTCGGACACACCATTACGCTGTGGTGTTCCAGGTGGCGTGAGTTGTGAAACTATTCCACTTTGTTTTAAATGAAGGCCAAAGTCGTAACTCAAATATTCGCCTCCATGATCAGATCATAGAAACTTTATTTTCTTGTTACGATGATTCTCTACTTCACTCTGAATTTTTTTGAACTTTTTAAATGTTTCGGACTTGTGTTTCATCAAGTAGATATACACATACCTACTCAAATCATCTGTGAAGGTTAGAAAATAATGATACCTGCAGCGTGCCTCAACACTCATCGGACCGCATACATCGGTAATGAAAGTGCGTTATATCGACTAGAGGGGGGGTGAATAGGCGATTTTTACAAATTCGTCACTGAGGAATTTCAAGGTGAGGAAATTCCTAAGCGACGAACTACTTAGCAGCGGAATGAGTACTCAGATGCAAGCATAACAGAGCAGTAGCATAGTCATCATGATGAAATGAAAACAAGCACAGAGTACGAGTAGCGTAAAAACAGGATAAGCAGGCTGAAGACAAACTGACTGAAGAAATTAAACTGAGGAAATTGAGAAGGTCTTCAGACAAAGTCTTCAAACAGTAATGATCAAATACATAGCAAGTATGCGAGGAAATGAAAGGGTTGAGGAAATAGAACCAGTAGCTCGGTGAAGACACTGATTTGGTAGACCAGTTCCAACTGCTGTGACAGTTGTACGTCTGGTTGGAGCGGCTAGGTATTTAAACCTGAGGACACACAGTCCCGGACACCCAGTCCTGAACACATAGTCCAGGACACCTAGTCCTCACCGTATTCTCCTTGAGCTAAGGTCACACAGACCTCGCCCAACCACTCGTGGTAAGTCTTCAGGTGACTTCCAAACCTTCACATACTCGGTCACTCGGCAATCCACAATTTCCTCTTGGATGCTCTAGACCATGATGCCTAACCGTCTGGAGGATCCACAGTCCTCAAAGGTAACAAGCGTCGGTTCCACACAGGAACAATCTCTTCAGTGATGCTCAATCACTTTGGGTTTGTAGGTGTTTGGGTTTTTGGGTTTTTCCTCACTTGATGATTTTCGCTCAAAGTCCTCGGAGGATGGGATGCTCTAAATGACAAGTGTCAATCTATTTCTTGGAGCAGCCAACCAGCTAGTGGTTGAAGGGGGCGGCTATTTATAGCCTAGGGAGCAGCCCTACATGATAAGACATAAATGCCCTTCAATGATATGACCGTTAGGTGGGTAGATATTTTGGGACAGCTGGCACGTAGCACAGCAACGGTCGGAAATTTGAGTATCAAATTCCTCAGGGCTATCATAATCCTCACTTGTAGGCAATCCGCACTGGCGAATTCCTAACTCCTCAGTCAGAACAAATTCCTCAGAGAACAGAAGAACTTCGTCTCTGTCACTGAAGAACTTGACTAAACTGTATGAGATTTCCAATGGCTTCACTCGAAAGGATTGGGTAGGTGTAGGATTTTGAGTTGAGCATCACTTGGAAATTTTTCCTTAGTTTTACCTCGACCCCCTTTAACAGTACGGTGTTTCCTATGACTCAAGAAGAAGAAAATGAAACTACGAAAACAAAGGTCTTCACGCTTCATAATCCTCGCATGAATATCAAGTCTTCAGGGTCACACCAATTTCTTCACTTTCAAAGTCTTCAAGAAAACCAAAGTCTTCAGTTGAAGACATTCATTTTTAGGGGTCGACATTCATCGTAAATAACAAACTCCTCATAGACTTATAGACCTGTGTACACTCACAAACACATTAGACCCTTAACCTATAAGTCTTCAATACACCAAAATCACTAAGGGGCACTAGATGCACTTACAATCTCCCCCTTTTTGGTGATTGATGACAATATAGGTTAAGTTTTCAACGGGGATAAACATATGAAGTGTAAATACTAATATTGAGGAATTTGATTGCAAGATATAGAGGAACTCCCCCTGAAGATGTGCATATTTGAAGAATTTGCTTTGAAATAGCAAATGCACATTGTTGAGTAATATCATGGAGATCTCCTCCTATATCTTGAAATTCATACATGCATTTATCATATGATATGAAGAATTTGAAATGCATGATGAAATATGGTGTCTGACGGAATTCAGCATGCGTGCATTAAGGTACTTGAGGAAATAAGCATGCAGAAAGCAGTTCAAAAGTATCAGACCACCATAGGACTTAAGTTTACAACTCATTAGAGCAAACACCTCAGAAGAGCAAGAGTTGAAACTTAACAGAAATATAGCCCATATATAAGACCAGCTTGAAGACTAAACTCAAATTTCTCCCCCTTTGTCATCGAATGACCAAAAGGGACGAAAAATGAGGACTAACGCCCCTGAAGAATATCATCATGATGTCGATGGAGGAGCGCCAGCATTGTTGGGGTCGTCTGTTGAGGTAGGGCCTGCCGCAGTGTAGTTCAAGTCTTCAGCTTCATCCGTCTCGCGCGATGAAGAATATGAACTGGCAACAAGCTGAGGAACTTTGACTTTCTTGAATTTCTTCGAAGGTGGCTGGGACCAGTCAAAGTCCTGTTGGAAGCCCATCTCCTTGAGTTCTTCAGCACTATGAAGATTAGACAGAATCACCCAAGTGCGGTCAAAGACTTCATGCAAGTAGTAGTGATTCTTCTTCACAGTATTTTGAGTGACTGTCATGTTCTGAAGAATTGCACCAAACTGACGCTTGACCCACTTGTGATTTCGATGAACTTTCTGATGAAGACTAAGGAGAAGTTCACGATCAGTCATCACACGCGGAGCTGTGGCTTGAGGATGATGTTCTGAAGCTTTGGCGGCAGAATCTTGAGTTGCAGAGTCATCATTGGTGGAATAGGAAGAAGCTTTGCGAAACTGTCCATCCAATGGACGAGTACCTTCATCAATAACAGCAGCCTTGCCCTTCTCGTCAGCTGAGGAAATAGTCCATTTGAGGACTTCAATAGGGGGCAAATAGCTGAGATGATTTTGAAAGTTAGCCTTATAATGAATTGAAGACCTTGATCTGATGAATCTCATGATCCAGGGAGCATAAGGCTTCAACTCAAAAGGCGACAGAGCAGCATTGGCCAAAGTCCTCATGAAGAAATCATGGTAGTTGATAGGAATACCGTGAATGATATTGAACAGCAGATTCTTCATAATGCCAACAACTTCTTCATCATCAGAGTTGTGGCCTTTGATTGGACTGAGGGTTTTGGTCAATATGCGATAGACTGTCCTTGGCACATAGAGCAATTCCTTGACGAGGAATTTGGTCCTTGGAGCTTGGCCTGGCTTCAAAGGCTTCATCAGCACTTGCATCATATGATCAGACAGTTCAGGTTCAACATAGAGAAGCCTAGCACCTTCAGTGGGAGGACTGACTGGGCCGGCATGAAGCAATTCAGAGGCCGGTGCTTTGAAATGAGTATTATTGGTCATCCAGTCCAATACCCATGAATTGACATCATCAACATTTCCAGTGATGTGCAGCGTGGCGAAGAATTGAAGAATGAGTTCTTCATTCCAATCGCAGATGTCGGTGCAGAAATTGAGTAACCCAGTGTCATGAAGAACACTGAGGACTGGGGTGAAGCAGGGTAGCAATTCCATATCTACATGAGGAATTTGCTCATGTTCAAAGATCTTATCCTTATCAACCAACAATGAGGAGTAGAAGTTCATCTGGCTTGCAGTCCAGAAACGCTTGCGACGAAGACGAGCAGAGTCATAGGGATTGTAGTCAGTGAAGAATATGTGCTCGTTGAAGAAATCCTCAGCATTAAACTTCTGCTTCTTGGAGTGAGGGTTCTGTGGCTTGGGCTGAAGATTTATAGTTGAAGTCTTCACAGCCTCTTGAGGTATAGCCACTGGAGCCACTGGCTGAGGAATTTCAGCAGCAGCCTTGGCCTTCATTTCTTCAGACATATGTACATCAGCGCTAGTGGCTGGAACTTCTTCAGGTATAGAGTGAAGTGAAGCTTGACGTTCATCAGAGCCCGTATGAATTTCTTCAGTTCCTTCGACGCCTGCCTCTTCAGCTGTGAACTGAGGCATGGGCGATGATACCAGTGGGGTTGAAGAGAAAGTATCCACTTCAATTTCTTCATCCATCTGCTCTGTCGAAGCAGCAGAAGGAACTTCTTCATCAGATTTACTTGGAATTTCATATTCCTCACCAAAGGGAATGATCTCCTTTGATGGCATGCGTGATATTGGCATAGCATCAATTGGGTTTTCAGATGAACTCGTCAAAGTCTTCAATTTCTTGGGAGCTGAAGACTCTGAAGATGCAGATGCTTTCCTTTTCTTCACAGCTGCTTGCTCCGCAGCCTTGGTTTTCTTCGCTTCTGATGCAGAAGGAAGGTTGATGCTTGTCATCGGTGCAGGAGGAGCAGAGGAAATTGGTTGAATTTCTTCAGGCACAACTGATGCAGTTGCCCTGGCTTGTTCAGATTCCTCAGGCACAGTAGCAGATGCTTCAACTGGCCTGGATTGCTCTTCAGGCGCAATATTGGAGGTTGCCCTGGCATTTTCTTCAGAGACTGGAATTTCTTCATCAGCTCTGGCGCTTTCATTTTCTTCAGCAGACTGAACAGATGTTCCAGTCTGAGGAAATTTGGGTTGCGATGAAGCTGCAACACTTGGAGTAAATCCTTTTGCCATTCTGACGAATCTGACTTTGGCACCTAGCCAATCTGCACGGAATGCATGAAATTCATCACTGAGTGCTTTGATCTCAGCCTGCATAGACACAAGTTCTTCAGGAGACATTTTCACAACATTATTCTTCAGAAAACGCTCCTTCTTGTACTGAGCCTTCTTCACCTGCCTGGCCTTTTCAAATTTCCATTTTTCTTCATTTATGAAGGCCGTCAACATGTGACTTTGACCAGGAGTGAGGTTTAATTCAGGCAAAGGTGTGTTAGGGTTCTTGTGCCATAGATCAATAAAATCAAGGATCTTCCTTGGATCCAGCATGAGGGGCACAGCACTGCCTTTGGCTCTAGCGGCCCTTTGTTGTCGATCTCTGATGAGCTCAGCTAATTCTTCATCATCAGCTTCGTCTTCGCTTGACGGAACCTGAAAGGCGACTTGCTTCTTGTGAGGACTTGGCCTTGTGCCTCGTCCAGCAGTGGCCTTTTTCTTCAGCAAGGTCGGAGTTGTTGAAGACTGAGGTGGAGCTGAAGAACTTGCAGAGACTCCTGAAGCAATTGAGATTCCAGTAGTCCTTTGGCATGTGGCAAGATGCACAGGTGCTGAGGACTTTGTAGGAGCAGCTGAGGATTTTGCAACCGAGGGAGTTGGAGCTGCTTTTGAGGAATTTGCTTGAGGAACAGGCCGTGAGGGCATTGCAGCTGAGGAACTTGTCTTGACAGCTGATTTCTTCAGCATAGCCTTCTTAGGCTTGATAGCAGAGGCCTCAGCGGTGGCAGCAACAGAATCTTCATTGAATTTCTTTACTGCCTCTTTAGCCACTTTGGCCAGCTTGGCTTGACGCTTAGCCCACTCCTGAGGAAATTCCTCACCTCTTCTGATGCTAGTGGGATCAGCTTCTTGGCCAGGAGCCAATGGAGGTCTTGGACATGGAGGGTTAACAGCAAATTTCTTCATGTACTTGGGAGTGACATAGCGATATTCCCTCCATTCTCTTGCCCATCTCCTCTCAATCTTCTGAATGCGCACTTTGCGCTGATTTTTGTTCTCCTTGCCATGAGTTGCTTCATCAGGAGTACAATATTCATCATAGATGTCATCAGGGATCTCAAAAGCAGTATTTGTTTCTGGCCTCTTTCCTCCCTTCTGAGGTCTTTTACCATCAGCCATTTTCTTCACTTGAGGGTTTTGAACAATCGAATTTTCTAATGAGGTATGCAATTTTTCTTCAAGGAACGCTGCAAATGAGTTAAGTTGATGAGAACCTAGAGATTCAGCAGCGGACATGTGTACCTGTGAACAGAATATAGGTGCGAAGAGTTTTGGAGAGGTCATATGCGTTCTCAGAAGATTTTCAAAAGTATCAAGTTTGAGGAAGATGACCAGGGGTGTCTTGAGGAATTTCACTAAGCATTTTGACTTAGGTTCCAGAGTTGTGTAGATTGAAAATCCACACAATTGAGGAATCTTGAAGAAAAACGTTGCTTAGAGAAACTGATCAAGGACAGAAGCAAGTTGGTGTTTAAGAACATGAAAGTTGAAGAATAAACACCTTTTGAAGATTTTGTGGAAATCATCAGAATCAACAAGGGCAGTAAAAATAAATTTTATTTACCCTTGATGAAGAACACGACGAACTGAGAGTGGCAGTGGAGATGTTCGTTCGTTCAGATCTTCCACGCCCTAACTTGGCGATGGAAAACAGCTACGGCGGCGGCGGAGTGAGGATTTCCGCGGCCGGCGTGAGTGCGACGGTGACGAGGTCGAGGCAGTGAAGCTCTTCCTCACCGGCAACGATGGAGTGTAGCGGCGGCGCTAGATCTGAGAGCTCGAGCGAGGGAGTAAGATCGAGCGGGTAAATGAGCTCTGAGGAGGGTGAGGGGTATTTATAGCAGAGGTGAAAAACCGCTCGTCCGAAGAAAATGGACAAACGTGCCCCTGACCCTTCTCATCCTAGCGACATGTGTCACCCACGTACTGTGAAGTGGAGATCGTGTTAGATCGTGGGTGAATAGATAAATCTTATCGAGGGATATGGAACGGTTTGAGCGGCAAAAGCCGAAAATTCAGATAAGAATATTTTAATGTTTTGTTCACAAATTCTTCAGCTGTCAAGGACACAGTGAAGACTTTGAACGGGTTTCAAATAGAACGCACATGAAGAATTTGTGAACGGACTGGATTGAGTTTAGCATTGAGGGGGAACGGGTCCGATCACATTCACTTAGAAGAAACACAACTTGAAGAATTAGCAATAAGTGAATGCTGTAGAGGACAGAAAACTCAAATATATATATATAGTCAATGAAGAACATAGACGGAAAGAGTGAAGATTTTGCAAAGTTGAAGAATTTGAAAATTTGAAGAATTTGCACAATGATGAAAAACTCAAATTTTGAAGATTTTCAACTTTTTGTGGTGGCGTGACCCACCGTGTAAGAATGATGATTTCAGACACCGCGTACAATTGTCGTAGGGCTCTGAGAATCAAATTCTTCATTAATTTCTTCACACTTAGAGGGTTAGTCTTCATTGATTGAAGAAAAACGTTTCTTCGTGTGTTGCACATCTAAGTCATTAATTTGCATAAGTGTTAGGATGTGTGTCCTTTTCAAAGGACATTCGAAGATTCTAAGATATTTAGCTCACACCGCAACTTGCTAAATCTCTTCTCATCCAAGGGCTTTGTGAAGATATCCGCTAGCTGTTCTTCAGACTTCACGGGATCAATAGAGATGTCACCCTTCAACACATGATCTCGAAGAAAATGATGACGAATCTCGATGTGCTTTGTCTTCGAGTGCTGAACTGGGTTATGAGCAATTTTGATGGCACTCTCGTTGTCGCAGTAGAGTGGCACATTCTTCACATTGATGCCGTAGTCCTTGAGGGTTTGCTTCATCCATAGCAATTGAGCACAGCAAGAACCAGCAGCAATATACTCAGCTTCAGCAGTAGAGAGTGATACGCAGTTCTGCTTCTTCGAGGACCAACATACTAAGGATCGTCCGAGGAAATGGCATGTGCCTGAAGTTGACTTGCGGTCCACACGATCACCGGCATAGTCAGAGTCAGAATATCCAATGAGATCAAAAACCGAGCCCTTGGGATACCATAATCCAAGTGTTGGACTGTGAGCTAGATATCGAAGAATATGTTTCACAGCCTTATGGTGTGATTCCTTCGGTGTAGCTTGAAAACGGGCACACATGCAAACACTAAGCATAATATCCGGCCTAGATGCACATAGGTACAATAAAGAACCAATCATGGAGCGGTATACCTTTTGATCGAAGTCTATTCCATTTTCATCAGTGCATAGATGGCCATTTGTGGGCATAGGGATTTTGACGCCTCTGCATTCTTGCATACCGAATTTTCTCAGAACGTCCTTGAGGTATTTCTCTTAAGAAATAAAAATGCCATTATGTTGTTGACGAATTTGAAGACCTAAGAAGAATTTCAATTCTCCCATCATGGACATTTGATATTCCTCACTCATCATGTAAGCAAATTCGTCACTGTAATGTTGGTTAGTACAGCCAAAGATAATATCATCAACATATATTTGGCACACAAATAATTCATCATCATAGGTTTTGGTGAAAAGAGTTGGGTCGAGTGAACCGGGTTTGAAGCCTTTCTTCATGAGGAATTCCTTCAGAGTATCATACCACGCCCGAGGGGCCTGCTTGAGGCCATAGAGGGCCTTATTTAGTCTGAAGACTTTGTCAGGATGTTTAGGATCTTCAAAACCTGGGGGTTGAGCAACATATACTTCTTCCTCAAGCTTACCATTGAGGAATGCACTTTTCACATCCATTTGATATAAGATGATATTATGATGGTTAGCATAAGCAAGCAATATGCGAATAGCCTCAAGTCTAGCAACAGGTGCAAAAGTCTCATCGAAATCAATTCCTTCAACCTGTGTGTAGCCTTGAGCTACAAGACGAGCCTTGTTCCTCACCACTAGGCCATTTTCATCTTGCTTGTTGCGGTAGATCCATTTGGTACCGATGATATTGTGCTTGCATGGGTCCGGTCGCTTGACAAGCTCCCACACATTGTTCAGCTTGAATTGATGTAATTCCTCTTGCATTGCTTGAATCCATTCAGGCTCCAGAAATGCCTCATCAACTTTGGTGGGCTCTGTGATAGAGACGAAAGCAAAATGCCCACAGAAGTTAGATAAATGTGAAGCTTTTGAGAGAGTCAGAGGACCTGGTGCGTTGATGATTCTCTCAATCTGTACTTCATTTGCAACGCGGGGATGAGCAGGTTGACGACTTTGATTTGGCTCAGCATTTTCTTCAGAGCCATTTTCTTCAGATGCGCCAGCATGCTGTTCTTCATGTTCTGGAATGATTTCTTCAGCAGATTCTTCGGTAGGAATGACATCCTCAGTAGCTTTGAACTTGATGGTTTCCTCAGGCGTCTTTTCATCTAGCACAGGAGGTAGGTGCTCTCTTTGCGAGTCGTTAGTTTCATCGAACCGCACATCTACAGTTTCAACAACCTTGTTGTGATAGGCATTGAAGACCCTGTAGGTGTGCGAGTCCTTTCCATAACCAAGCATAAAACCTTCATGTGCTTTCGGTGCAAATTTAGAATTGTGATGTGGATCTCTAATCCAGCATTTAGCACCGAAGACTTTGAAATAAGTCACATTGGGTTTCTTGTCAGTGAGGAGTTCATATGAGGTCTTCTTGAAGAATTTGTGAAGATATACCCTGTTGATGATGTGGCATGCAGTATCAATTGCCTCAGGCCAGAAGTGACGAGGTGTCTTGTATTCATCAAGCATGGTGCGAGCCATCTCAACAAGAGTCCTGTTCTTGCGCTCCACAACGACATTCTGCTGAGGAGTGTATGGGGCAGATAGCTCATGAGTAATACCAAGTTCATCGAGATAGTCATCAAGACCAGTATTCTTGAACTCAGTCCCATTGTCACTACGTATATGCTTGATCTTCACGCCGAAATTCGTCGAAGCCCTTGAGGAAAATCGTCTGAAGACTTCCTGCACTTCAGTTTTGTAAGTAATGACATGCACCCATGTGTAACGAGAATAGTCATCAACAATGACAAAGCCATATAGAGATGTTGCATTTGTTAGTGTGGCATAATGAGTAGGGCCAAATAGATCCATATGAAGCAATTCAAAAGGACGAGAAGTAGTCATGATAGTCTTCGAGGGGTGCTTGGCTCTGGTCATCTTTCCAGCCTCACAAGCCCCACAAAGATGATCTTTGAGGAATTTGACACCCTCGATGCCAATGACGTGCTTTTTCTTCACGAGCGTGTGTAAGTTCCTCATGCCAGCATGACCCAGTCGTCGATGCCATAGCCAGCCTTCTGAAGCTTTAGCAAGTAGACAAGTGGCAGGCTGTGGTCCTGCAGAGAAATCAACAATATACAAGTCTCCTCTCCTAAAGCCTTCGAAGACTTTGGAATTGTCAGATTCCATGAGCACTAAGCAACGATATTTGCCAAAGACAACAACCATATCAAGATCACAAAGCATTGAGACAGACATGAGGTTGAATCCGAGGGACTCGGCAAGCATGACTTTATCCATGTGTCGATCCTTTGAGATTGCAACCCTACCTAGACCCAATACCTTGCTTTTGCCTTTGTCAGCGTAGGTGATATGCTTCAAGTGTGATGGAGATAAAGGAGTGTTCATCAGTAAGCTCTTGTCACCGGTCATGTGATTTGTACATCCACTATCGAGGACCCACTCAGTAGCTTTGGGTAAATCATCCTGCAGATGAATTAGTGCATCTTACGAACTCATATACTTCAGAGTGAAGAATATGACATCAAATTCATCAGACATATTTCATCAATTAAAGCAACATATGTATATATAGCAATGTGAGGACGTGAGAAATGAATAAATCATTTCTTCATGATTAGCTTGCGTCCTTTCAAGCATTTCAAGTCTCCAGCAAATTCTTCAGACGATTTAGTTCGTCTGGAGACCTGACCCTGCATAAGAGATTAGTTCCTTTTCTTCACCACCCACATCTGGAGGGGTGGCAAAGAGTTCATCATTCTGCGAGCTCCATAAGAGAAAGGTGGCATAGACGCCAGACCACTTCGTTTCACATAAGAGGGGTTAGGGTAAGCATATGAATAAGCAGAGAAATTCTTCGAGGACTTATGAACATAATGATTTGAAGAATAATGCATATATTCATAGCCCTTAGGCTTTCCCTGCGAAACAGAAGTGTTAGCACGATGATGTTCATGTGAGGAATTTGATCCATATGAAGACTTTGGTTCATATGAAGAATTTGATCTGGGGTTCTTATTCTTCACAGGTGGTGTCATGAGGACATTCACCTGAAGACTTTCAAGGAACTTTTTGGGAACCCAGATTTTCTTCATAGGGGGACCATTCCTGCAGTTAGATCCAACATATCTAGCAAATACCTCACCATTCTGATTTTTGAACAGTTTATAGTTGGAGTCAAATGACTCATTAGATGAATATGAGGATTCACAAGTAAAGCCAGATAAAGTGGATGGATCTAAGGGAGGTCCCTTCGCAGCAACCCATGAGGTTTTGGGATACTGCTCCGGTTTCCAGTAGGTTCCATCAGCATTGAGTTTCCTCTCAAAAGGCAATACCCTCTTTCCTAGGGTTCCTGTTCAAGATCTGCTTTTTGAGCACATCACAAAGAGTCTGATGCCCTTTGAGGCTTTTGTACATGCCTGTCACATACAATTCCTTCAACCCTGCATTTTCATCAGTGATACTAGTGGTATCCTCAGATGAGGAATTTGTGACCACAGAGATAGTTGAAGAGTTTGCAGCAATAGAAGCATTTGAACATTCAGGTGAAGAATTAGCAGTTTCACGTTCAATGCATTTCAAGCATGGTGGAATAAATTCTTCCTGAGCGGAACTGATCTGTTGAGCAAGCAAGGAATCATTTTCCTTCTGAAGATCTTCATGACTCACCCTTAGCTTCTCAAGATCTTGCTTTCTTTGAAGAAATTCATAAGAAAGCTTCTCATGATCGGCTAGGAGAGTGTCATGACGACCTTGAAGGTTGTCAAACTTAGACTGTAGTTGCTGAAGATTATCAGTCAGTGTTTGAGTTCGATCCATTTCCTCACCGAACAGATCATCGCTTTTGTCTAGCATATTTTGAACCTTTTCCAAAGCCTTTTGTTGTTTAATAGCAATATTAGCAAGTTTGGAATAGCTGGGTTTGAGGTTATCATCAGATTCATCCTCACTTGACTCAGAGGAGGGATATTTGAATACCTTGGCACCTTTTGCCATGAAGCAGTAGGTGGGAGCATAGTCATCGTTGCCGTCATCAGCAGTATTGGGGAAGCCATTTCACTCAGTGTTGAAGATGGACTTGCTAACGTAAGCAGTAGCGAGGGCTAGGCTCGCCACACCAGAGTCTGACTCCTCAGATGCCTCCTCTTCCTCATGTTCCTCAGATTCAGCTTCAGAGTCCATTTCCTTGCCAATGAATGCCCGGGCTTTCTTGGAGCTGCTCTTCTTGTGAGATGAAGACTTTGAAGATCTTGACGATGAGGACTTTGAAGATTTCTTCTTCTTCTTAGAGTCATTTGAACTATCATCCTTGTATTTCTTCTTCTTTGATTCCTTCTCCCACTGAGGACAATCAGTAATGTAGTGACCAGGTTTCTTGCATTTATGGCAAGTTCTCTTCTTGTAATCACGGGATGAGGAATCTGATTTCATGTCATCACCTCTTGAGGATTTTCCAAATCGGCCACGTCTAGAGAACTTCTGGAATTTCCTCACGAGCATTGCTAGCTCCTGACTCAGTTCTTCAGGATCGCCAAGGCTGCTACCAGAATCTTCATCTTCAGATTCAGAGACTGCCTTGGCTTTCAGTGCACGAGATCTACCATAGCTCGGTCCGTAGAGATCTCTCTTCTCAGCTAGTTGGAATTCATGAGTATTTAGCCTCTCGAGGATATCAGCAGGATCAAGTGACTTGTAGTCTCCACGTTCTTGAATCATCAGTGCCAGTGTATCGAATGAAGAATCGAGTGACCTCAGCAATTTCTTCACCACCTCATGGTCGGTGATGTCAGTGGCACCCAGTGCTTGAAGCTCATTTGAAATGTCAGTGAGGCGATCAAAGGTTTGCTGAACATTTTCGTTGTCGAGTCTTTTGAAGAGGTTGAAGAGATTGCAAAGAACGTCAACTCGAAAGTCACGTTGAGTTGAGACTCCTTCATTGACCTTGGACAGCCTATCCCAGATAAGCTTAGCTGTCTCCAAAGCACTCACTCTGCCATACTGCCCTTTGCTCAGATGGCCACATATGATATTCTTCTCTTGAGAGTCAAGTTGCTTGAATCTCTTCACATCAGCAGCGTTTACGGAAGGAGTGACAGAGGGAACACCCTTTTCCACAACATACCAGAGATCGTTGTCAATTGCCTCAAGATGCATGCGCATCTTGTTCTTCCAGTAGGGGTAGTCCGTCCCATCGAAGGTAGGACACCCAGCTGAGACCTTGATCATGCCTGCAGTCGACATAACTAAAACTCCAGGTGGTTAAACCAAAATCACACAGAACAAGGGAGTACCTCGCTCTGATACCAATTGAAAGTGCGTTATATCGACTAGAGGGGGGGTGAATAGGCGATTTTTACAAATTCGTCACTGAGGAATTTCAAGGTGAGAAAATTCCTAAGCGACGAACTACTTAGCAGCGGAATGAGTACTCAGATGCAAGCATAACAGAGCAGTAGCACAGTCATCATGATGAAATGAAAACAAGCACAGAGTACGAGTAGCGTAAACACAGGATAAGCAGGCTGAAGACAAACTGACTGAAGAAATTGAACTGAGGAAATTGAGAAGGTCTTCAGACAAAGTCTTCAAACAGTAATGATCAAATACATAGCAAGTATGCGAGGAAATGAAAGGGTTGAGGAAATAGAACCAGTATCTCGGTGAAGACACTGATTTGGTAGACCAGTTCCAACTGCTGTGACAGTTGTACGTCTGGTTGGAGCGGCTAGGTATTTAAACCTGAGGACACACAGTCCCGGACACCCAGTCCTGAACACACAGTCCAGGACACCTAGTCCTCACCGTATTCTCCTTGAGCTAAGGTCACACAGACCTCGCCCAACCACTCGTGGTAAGTCTTCAGGTGACTTCCAAACCTTCACATACTCGGTCACTCGGCAATCCACAATTTCCTCTTGGATGCTCTAGACCATGATGCCTAACCGTCTGGAGGATGCACAGTCCTCAAAGGTAACAAGCGTCGGTTCCACACAGGAACAATCTCTTCAGTGATGCTCAATCACTTTGGGTTTGTAGGTGTTTGGGTTTTTGGGTTTTTCCTCACTTGATGATTTTCGCTCAAAGTCCTCGGAGGATGGGATGCTCTAAATGACAAGTGTCAATCTATTTCTTGGAGCAGCCAACCAGCTAGTGGTTGAAGGGGGCGGCTATTTATAGCCTAGGGAGCAGCCCGACATGATAAGACATAAATGCCCTTCAATGATATGACCGTTAGGTGGGTAGATATTTTGGGACAGCTGGCACGTAGCACAGCAACGGTCGGAAATTTGAGTATCAAATTCCTCAGGGCTATCATAATCCTCACTTGTAGGCAATCCGCACTGGCGAATTCCTAACTCCTCAGTCAGAACAAATTCCTCAGAGAACAGAAGAACTTCGTCTCTGTCACTGAAGAACTTGACTAAACTGTATGAGATTTCCAATGGCTTGACTCGAAAGGATTGGGTAGGTGTAGGATTTTGAGTTGAGCATCACTTGGAAATTTTTCCTTAGTTTTACCTCGACCCCCTTTAACAGTACGGTGTTTCCTATGACTCAAGAAGAAGAAAATGAAACTACGAAAACAAAAGTCTTCACGCTTCATAATCCTCGCATGAATATCAAGTCTTCAGGGTCACACCAATTTCTTCACTTTCAAAGTCTTCAAGAAAACCAAAGTCTTCAGTTGAAGACATTCATTTTTAGGGGTCAACATTCATCGTAAATAACAAACTCCTCATAGACTTATAGACCTGTGTACACTCACAAACACATTAGAACCTTAACCTATAAGTCTTCAATACACCAAAATCACTAAGGGGCACTAGATGCACTTACAGGTATGTATTATTTCCAATAAGTCATTAGCTCGCTCCATTGTTCCGGAGAACGGAGTTTTAGTCATCTTGCCCATGAGGCATGGTTCGAAAGTATCAAGTGATTCCAAAAGTCCATCCGCATGGAGTTTCTTCATTCGCTTTACACCAATATGACCTAAACGGCAGTGCCATAAGTATGTTGCACTATCATTACCAATTTTGCATCTTTTGGCATCAATATTATGAATATGTGTATCACTACGATCGAGATTCAACAAGAATAGACCATTCACTAAGGGTGCATGACCATAAAAGATGTTACTCATATAAATAGAATAACCATTATTCTCTGACTTAAATGAATAAGCGTCTCGCAATAAACAAGATCCAGATATAATGTTCATGCTCAACGCTGGCACCAAATAACAATTATTGAGGTCTAAAACTAATCCCGAAGGTAGATGTAGAGGTAGTGTGCTGATGGCGATCACATCAACCTTGGAACCATTTCCGACGCGCATCGTTACCTCGTCCCTAGCCAATCTTCATTTATTCTGTAGCTCATGTCTCGAGTTACAAATATGAGCAACCAAACCAGTATCAAATACCCATGTGCTACTACGAGCACTAGCAAGGAACACATCAATAATATGTATATCACATATACCTTTGTTCACTTTCCATCCTTCTTAGCCGCCAAATATTTGGGGCAGTTCTGCTTTTAGTGACCATCACCCTTGCAGTAGAAGCACTCAGTCTTAGGCTTGGGTCCAGCTTTGGGTTTCTTTACGGGAGCGGAAACTTGCTTGTCGTTCTTCTTGAAGTTCCCTTTCTTTCCCTTGCCCTTTTTCTTGAAACTGGTGGCCTTGTTAACCATCAACACTTGATGCTCTTTCTTGATTTCTACCACCACCGATTTCAGCATCGCGAAGAGCTCGGAAATCGTTTTCGTCATTCCTTGCATATTATAGTTCATCACGAAGCCTTTGTAGCTTGGTGGCAGTGATTGAAGAACTCTATCAATAACACACTCATCTGGGAGCTCAATTCCAAGCTGAGTCAAGTGGTTATGATACCCAGACATTTTGAGTATGTGTTCACTAACAGAACTGTTCTCCTCCATCTTACAGCTAAACAACTTGTTGGAGACTTCATATCTCTCAACCCGGGCATTAGCTTGAAATATCAATTTCAGCTCTTGGAACATCTCATATGCTTCGTGGCATTCAAAACGCTTTTGAAGTCCCGGTTCCAAGCCGTAAAGCATGGCACACTGAACTATCGAGTAGTCATCAGATCAAGCTTGCCAGACGTTCACAACATCTGTAGTAGCTCCTGCAGCAGGTCTATCACCTAGCGTTGCATCAAGGACATAATTCTTCTTTGCAGCAATGAGGATAATCCTCAAGTTACAGTCCCAGTCCGTGTAGTTGCTACCATCATCTTTCAACTTAGCTTTCTCTAGGAACGCATTAAAATTCAACGGAACAATAGCGCGGGCCATTTATCTACAACATAGATTTGCAAAGACTATCAGGACTAAGTTCATGATAAATTAAGTTCAATTAATCAAATTACTAATGAACTCCCACTTAAATTAACATCCCTCAAGTTATCTAAGTGATACATGATCCAAATCAACTAACTCATGACCGATCATCATGTGAGATGGGGTAGTCATCAATGGTGAACATCTCTATATTGATCATATCTGCTATATGACTCATGTTCTGAGACCATGTCTGTACATGCTAGGCTCGTCAAGTTTAACCCAAGTATTCTGCTTGCGCAAAACTGGCTTACACCCGTTGTATGTGAACGTAGAGTCTATCACACCCAATCATCATGAGGTGCTTCGAAACGATGAACTTTAGCAACGGTGCATACTCGGCGAGAACACTTTTATCTTGAAATTAAGTGAAGGGATCATCTTATAATGCTACCATCGTTCTAAGCAAAATAAGATGCATAAAGGATAAACATCACATGCAATCAAAATATGTGACATGATATGGCCATCATCATCTTGTGCTTTTGATCTCCATCTCCAAAGCATCGGCATGATCTCCATCGTCACCGGCACGACACCTTGATCTCCATCATAGCGTCGGGGTCGTCTCACCAACTATTGCTTCTACAACTATTACTAACGCATAGCGATAAAGTAAAGCAATTACATCGCGCTTAGTGATTGACATGCAGGTCATACAATAATTAAAGACAACCCTAAGGCTCCTGCCGGTTGTCGTACTCATCGACATGCAAGTCGTGAACTTATTACAAAACATGATCATCTCATACATCAACATATATCACATCATATCTTGACCATATCACATCACAACATGCCCTGCAAAAACAAGTTAGACGTCCTCTACTTTGTTGTTGCAAGTTTTACGTGGCTGCTACGGGCAACTAGCAAGAACTGTTCTTACCTACGCAAAACCACACCAGTGGTTATCAAGTTTGCTGTTTTAACCTTCTTCAAGGACCGGCCGTAGTCAAATTCGATTCAACTAAAGTAGGAGAAACAGACACCCACCAGCCACCTTTATGCAAAACAAGTTGCATGTCAGTCGGTGGAACCGGTCTCATGTGCGTGGACATGTAAGGTTGGTCCGGGCCGCTTCATCCCACAATACCGCCGAATCAAAATAAGGCGTTGCTGGTAAGACATTGTGACGTTTGATGGCACACAAGACATTCCTCCGGAGTCCGGGAGTTGCATGATCTCATGGTCGAAGAAACATGTATTGGCATTAAGAAAGCAGTAGCAATAAACTGAACAATCATATGCTATGCTAATGGTTGGGTCTTATCCATCATATCATTCTCCTAATGATGTGATCCCGTTATCAAATGACAACTCATGTCTATGGTTAGGAAACCTTAACCATCTCTAATCAACGAGCTAGTCTTAGTAGAGGCTCACTAGGGACACGGTATTTGTTTATGTATCCACACATGTATTTAAGTTTCCGATCAATACAATTCTAGCATGAATAATAAACCTTTATCATGATTAAGGGAATATAATAATAACCACTTTCACTACAACAAAAACATCATGTATGGTCGCTTTCTTTGAGTCGCTTTTTTATTCGTCTCTACGTCCACGAACACTAGCGACCTAAAGACGCTTCTTATGATGTTTTCAAAGCGCCACAAACTTTTCATTGTAATTAGCCTTCAAATAATAAGTATTTAATTTTAATTAAATTAGAGACGATTTGTGAGACGTTTTATTGTGCGACTCTATTCTTAGAGATGATTTGTTAGACGTTTTAATGTGCGACTCTATTCTTCGAGACGATTTGTGAGACGTTTTTAATGTGCCACTCTATTCTTTTCTTAGACTAAAGAAAAGAGGTAAATACATGTGGAGTCTTAGAACTTGCGCGTGACGGCCAGTTTGGTGCATAAACTTGCAAAATACGTGTTTCTGATCGTTTAACTTGTCCTTCCGTTCATACATGGTGCTTTCTATCGTATCAGGTTGTATCCCGTGCACGCGTGATGCGTCAACATGGCGGTGGCCCACTCTCAGTGGTCGAGGCGGTGGATAGCTCGCGTGCACTGTTTTTTTCTTCAGAATGCACTGTTTTTTTTCTTTAGAAAGCACTGTTGCATTTTATTTATTTACGTAGAAAACCCTGAAATAAAATAAAAAATGCTGGAGGAGGGGGAGGGGGATCCTGAAATAATGAAAAATGTTGGGGCGGGGAGGGGGGGTCGAACCACGTCGTTCTGCGTTTTGGCTCGCGTAGATAGCCACTAGGCCAGCTGACGTTTGGCATTTAACAAGCACAATTAGGTTATATAAGACAGACCGTAGGAATTGAAGTAGAAATCAAAACGGAAAAGGGTGTGCAGAAAAAGAAAACCCCAGTTCGAACCTATTGCAACATAAGCTCGTCGCATGTGCGAGCACCAACCATCCGGTCACAATGACACTTCTATACTTTAATTTTAAATTATTAATAATATTATTTTTAATAAATTAAGGTGCATTTCTTCAAATTTTCGATCCGTTCACTGTATAAGATTATTTTCCTCCATGGCCAGAAGCAACCATCCGGCCACAATGACACTTCTATACTTTAATTTTAAATTATTAATAATATTATTTTTAATAAAGTAAGGTGCATTTCTTCAAATTTTCGGTCCGTTCACTTTATAAGATTATTTTCCTCCATGGCCAGAAGCCGCTAAAATCGTATGTGTAAAAAAATTGGCGCACGGTTGGGCCTGCCACACCAGCGAACAATATGGGTATAACTCAACCCATAAAAAAATAATTGCAAGACACACGATTTGAACCAGCGACCTAGAAGATTAATGTAGATTAAAGTGACATACCAACTGAACTAGCGCATACTTTGTATGAAACGTGGGGTTAGACCCTACTTGATCCGTTGCGCATCCTCTGTGTCAGCTTTTTTTTTGTTTGAGGGGATCCGTGTCAGCTCCTAATGCGCCCAACAAGCTGGGCCTGAACCTGCACTCCCAGACGAAAGCCTTGCTATGGCCCATTTAATTGGCCCAACAAGTATGTGGTGCAATACGATGACCAATTGATGTTCACTGACCCAAAAGAAATCTTCGCTTTTCAAGTTTTGTTCAGTTTTTTAAAAAATGTTCGTGTTTTCAAATTTTGTTCAAAATTTCAAGAAACATTCCCATTTGCAAAAATTCTTCAGATATTAAAAACTATTTGAGATATTTGAGTTTTTATATTTTTTTCACAAATTTGAAAATGTTTGTGTTTTAAAATTTGTTCAAGATTTCAAAAAATGCTCCCATTTCGAAAATTAATTCACGGATTCAAAAATATTCTATATACTAAGAAAATATTTGAATTTTTATTTTATTTTCAATATTCGATCCACCACTGGCTTTATACTTTTTTATTAAAACTATGTGGATATTTCTTCATACGTATATTACCCAATAAAGTTTGATCCTTTTTGGAAAAAGAACAAAGAATATAGATTTACCCGATGCGAA
Source organism: Thinopyrum elongatum (assembly GCA_011799875.1). NCBI lineage: Eukaryota > Viridiplantae > Streptophyta > Magnoliopsida > Poales > Poaceae > Thinopyrum > Thinopyrum elongatum. The sequence goes on from CM022300.1 coordinate 560,749,925, forward strand.
CCAACCTATGGTTGGATGGTTAGAGGGAAAGTAGTATCCCCGGCCCACCAGGTTTCAAGTCCTGGTGCTCGTATTATTCCTAGATTTATTTCAGGATTTTCGGCGATGCGCTTTCAGTGGGAGGAGACGTTCCCGTCGACGATGAGGCGCCTACGGTGACTTTGTAAATCTCAAGATTATATGCCGGTTCAGTCTCTCGGAGGTGCTCATAGGGATAGGGTGTGCGTGTGTGCGTTCATAGGGATGAATGTATGCGCGTATGTATGAGCTCTTGCGTCTGTATTATGTTAAACAAATATAGATTTATCCGATGAAAATACACCTAACAAAATATTTATCCATATCTGTGGTTACTTGGCGCTCCCAAACTATTTGCACTTTTCACGCAAAAAAAAAACTATTTGCACTTAACCAAATCTGACGTTCCCAGATTATTTGCACTTAATCAATTTTTTATCTCCGTATGTGTCGCCCGATAAGTTTCCTCGCCACCATCTCCCCCACCTCCCCATTCATCCAACCGCCCGACTCCAATCTACATTGGCACCACCACCGCGCACACCGCCCATTCCCGCACCCCGCGCAGTGGAAGCCTCACCCTCAAGGGATGCCCTCCGGCCCTTAGTCCGCCCGCCGCCGCTTGCTCCGCCCGGCACCGGCTCCAGTTTTCCTCCATCGGCAAGCTCGCTAGTTGGAGCCCCGTCAACGCCGTCGTCCTTACCGTCACGAACCGTGCTCCTCCGGACGTCGTGCTCGCCGTCACGAAGCCGCGTCCATGCCGGTATCATCCTTCACCCGAAGTTCCGCCGTGCGTTCCGTCGGTACATTGATCGCCCCGTAAGCAGCTCTCGTCTCCATCCAGCATCTTCAGCCTCCACCACGCCAAGCAGGTGATCCTTGATTCCCATAGCCCCTGCAGTTTTATCATCAAATCAACAAAAGTGGCCTCCTCCATTTATGCATCTCAAGTCTCGATCCTCTTCTCATTGGTCTCCTTACTTCCTTCCTGTAGGCTAATGCACTCTAACTGTTTGGTGAATTGTTTGCTTGACTAGAATTCAATTCTAACATGTTTTCTTGAAAATATGTGAGCAACTGTTTGGTACAATCTAATTTTATATGGCAACACTCAACAGTTGTACAATTGTTGTTAGATAGACTGGCCAAATAACCTCAGATTACATTTACGCTGGAGTTTAAAATATGAGATAGTGTTTGGTTATACAGCTGCAACGTACTCTGTTATTTTACTAGAAGAACAAAATTGATAACAAAATTATACACGAACAAAATTTTGTTAAACCAAAACAGTATACTTAGCTGTACATGTAAAACCATTTTTGATAACCCAAAAGCTTTTTTCAATCTTTTGCCCATTTGAAGCTCGCACAAGTTATTTTTTTACAATTCCCAACTAACATAAAAGGAAGATTTGTTACTGTATATACTCGTATGCTTCATCAGCTAAATAAAAGAAGCCGTCCCTCTAGAGTTTTGCATTGAACGTTCTCTGCCGCAAAACACGCCGATTCGCTGTTCTGTATCTTGTTTAATTCATGCACTGTTCAAGACTGTTAATTTGACATTGCTGACTGCCAATTTTAATTTTTGAAGTAGAAATTTATCTACCCCAATGAGATGAGGCAACTTACACGAGACTGGATCCTATTGTTAACAAAAATGGAGACCGTATAAGTCTCGGTTGAAGAATAAATATTTCAAGTGTGATAAGAGGCTTTGGCTGATATTATAGCAGGTGTTCCCAAAGGTGTTAATGAACATCACTAGGATACTCTTGTTGGGTTTTGGTTCCAGGATTGACGCATGGTTATGTGTTCTATTCTCATACTTAATCTGGCATACATAACTAGTTTGGTGACATTAGTATTAACTGGATGTGTTCTTCTACCAGAAATTATGCAAAAAGAACACCGAGTATGCAAACAAGCAGAAGAATCCACACACAACCGGGAGAAAAAAGCCATGCTAGGCTCAGAAAAGGGATGGTGAAACTTTTTATTTGTAAAGATGGATGAGAAAAGTTCTGTTAGTGAAGAAAACTGAATATGTTCTAACAGAAACATTAACAAACATTCTAATTTACTTTGTACAGGAAATCTAGAGCAATCAAAAGGTTAGCAAGATTGAACTATGGGATGAAGCAAATAAGAAGGACGGTAAATACAAAATTGCGAACACAAAGATAGTGATGGTGTACTTCTACTTGTGATTAAAGTAAAGGCTTTAATTTAAACTTAGTGTAATGAGTTGTTTGTATTTATTTCAATAGGAGAAACTTGAAGAAAGAAAGATAACAATGCCTTTCATTCAATGATTATAGAGAAGTATTTACAAGTATGCATGGCGAAGAGGCGAAAGAACTTCGAGGGTATTACGGTGATAAGTATTGGAGTGGAATAAAAGTTTCTGAGGGGTTGTCTTTTGTACAGCATTCTGAGAAAGAAAGAAATGTTCAATTTGCACTGTGGGCACTAGGAGATAATGCAGAAAGCATGACGGTCGAGTTTGCTATGATGCGTTCATACCTGAAGCAAAAATTCCCCGAGAGAGGATTGGAGAAATGGATTTGTTACAGCGGGAAGTTATGAAGTTGGTATTTAAACCAAATTTCTTTCTGCAATGATAAAAGTATGAGTATTAATATAATATAGTCATGTTCTTGTTTCAGGTTGATCTCAAAGAAAGAGTTGTTGGCAATAACCTCCCAAATGAACCACATAACATAGTTGAAAGATCACCTGGCAATATGCATGCTCCATTGAGTGCTATGCAGGTGATATAATAGTTTCTTCACTAAAGATATTCTGGTTTATTCTCATACTTAAAAAGAATTGTTCGTCATAAGTTACATGAACTACATCTTAGCAATTGTGTGAGATCCAAAGAGTGTTACACCGGTTTATCATTACCACATGAAAAAATGGTTTCTAAGGGGTGTGTGTGTGTGTGTGTGTGCATAAAATTGTTGCTTCGTTATTAGAAAATGCATATGTTTTGCATAAGTTTACTTATAACCGAACTAAACCTCAACTGTAGAAAGCATACATTGAGAAGTCTGATAGGGCCAGTCAAGGAAGTATAGAATCAACTTTACCATACAAGCAGATCACTACCCAGGAATTGCATCTTAGCTTTTCTGCAAGAACCAAGGAGGATTGCAATGGTTTATCTTTACCACACATGGTTGCTAAGGTGCGGGTGTGCATAAATTTCTGCTTCGTTATCAAACATAGCCTATGTTTTGTGTATGTTTATGTAGTACTGAACTGAACCTCAACTGTAGAAAGCACACATTAAAAAGTTTGATAGGGCCAATCAAGGTTGTGCAAAATCAACTGAAGAGGATTACACCATTTTTCCTATACCACATGAACACATGGTTGCTAAGGTGTGTCTGTTGTGCAAAAAATTCTACTTTGTTTTCACACAATGTCTATGTTTTGTATATGTTTACTTACAACCAAACCGAACCTCAACTATAGAAAGCACACATTGAAAAATTGATAGGGTCAATCAAGGCTGTGTAGAATCAACTTTATTGGACAAGCAGTTCACTAACCAGGAATTGCATCCTAGCAATTGCGCGAGAGCTAAAGAGGGTTGCACCAGTTTATCTTCACTAGATGAACACATAGTTGCTAAGGGGTGTGTGTGTGTCCGCGCTCACGCATAAATTTCTACTTTGTTATCAAACAATGTCTATGTTTTGTATAAGTTTAAACTGAACTGAACCACAACTAGAAAGCACATGATGGTCCTGAATCATAGAATGGTCATGCTGAAAATAGCTATGCGGCCAAGCAAGGTGGTCCTGAATCAAGTGTACAGCTAAATTGCGTCATAGAGTGATAAATGGTTAGAATAGTTAGTTGGTCTAATTTCATGTGCAATCATCCATTTTTGCATAGAGTGAAATCTTCCATGGTTTGTGATAGTGAATGTTTCATTTCTTGAAAACATAGTATAAAATGAAAGTGTTGTTGTTTTCATTGAACCTGAGAAGCAAAAATAAATGTGTGGCTGAAGGAACTTCAGTGAGTAGAGATAATAACATATGTGGTTGGAGGAAACATGCTTGGAGAGCAATATGTAGCAGTTTCTGTTTTCGATGTTTCAAGACTTGATGAGACACTGGTTAGTCCATATGACAAATTCCAAACAGTTTGGGATGCTATTAGTCATATTATTGCATGGCCTCGATCACACGTAAGTACACTTCCGTACAATCATCGATTATGTTCCAATGTACATATTTAGGTTTATTATTTATGAAGAATCATTGTGTTTTTAGGTCAAAAAAATCAATCCCAACCACTCCTACACAGCCTCTAAAAAGCCACCAAACACTGGTACATCTCTTACAATTTCATCAAGAGTACATTTCTTCCCACACTACTCTTAAAGCTTACATTCTAATTTTTTTCTCTGTTAATTTCCTTTTTCAGGGTAGCTCAAGAATAATTAGAAAAGGAGTGCATTGTAGGAGCGAAGAGCAACTACAGAAGAATTACTTTTTAAATGGACAAATATTGTATTTTTTAAAGGATTTAGCTTCATAGGTAAACTTTGTTCTGGTTGTACCATCTTCTCTTAAGTATTTGCATCTTTCATAAGAATATCTAATTTGATTCAGTTCTGAACTCAAGGTGTTTGATCCTTATTGAAATTGTGCGAATGAGATGCTTCTGAATACAGTTGGTGATATGGGATGATCCCTTTATGTAATATTTATTGCGTATGAATGCGACTCGTGATATGAGTGGATACCTTTATATAACAATATTTGTTGATCATTCTGCACAAGCATGTGTTATGATGAAGTAACTGGATTTGAAATGGTGAAATACAAATTCAAAATAACTCAAATAATTTTAAGAGTTAAATATTACGTAGTTACAAAAAGCTTGTGTATATTTAGAGATGAATATAGCGTCTCTACATAGCGTGTATAAGAATGGGGTTAGGGCCCATGATGAATGAAAAGGCTATATGAGTAGAGACGAGATAAGCGCATCTAACAAAACGACTCTACATACCTAGATATGCTTTTGAACATCCCAATATAGCGTCTCATATCTATGGACGCTTTTGAACAACCCAATATAGCACCTCATATCTAAGGACGCTTTTGAACGTCCCAATATAGCGCCTCATATCTAGGGACGTTTTTTAACGTCCCAATATAGCATCTCATGCCATGTACACACACTTAGCTAGCGTGTCTACATGTTTTGAGACGGTCCATGAGGAGACGCACCAAAGACGCTTTACTAAGTCGACCCTATGGTTGCCTAGAGATGAAATAACACGTCTCTAGCTATGAAATACGACGTCTCTACAGGCAGTCTTTCTTGTAATTTATTATTGCCTCTAGGGCATATTTCCAACAAATTTTAACAAAGGTGTGATTAGCTTTGCTGGCATAATTTGAATAAACTCTACACCCTCTGTTCCTTAATATAAGACATTTTCGCAGTTCAATTTAAAGTACCCAAACGTCTAGTATTTAGAAAAACAGGTAGTAGTTTTCTTGAGCACATATCTAGGAAAGCTTGCCACACCTTATATATGTTCATACGCTAATGCAACACCATTCGAATAGTACAAATATACACTAATCCAGTGGCTAGTGCAATAGTAGAGTAGTTTTTTTATTACGGGGTACAGTACAATGGTTTTACTGAACAGATTTCCATAAGCTAGAACTGGAAGATTTCTATAAGCGTTAACTATACAAAATCTAAAGGTAACAAGTTTCAACATTGGTATACTGGCTGTGTCATTGCATTAAACCAAATACAAAAGTCTAAAGGTAACTAGCATTATTAACTAAGTACAGTATAAAAAAATTGCAAACCATGTACCTTCAAGGTAAATATCATTTCGAACTCGAGGGGACCTAAAAAATTGCTATCCCAATCTTGATAATCGATCAAACATAAAAACTTGATCAAACGAATCAAGAAAACAGTAGGAGGAGGAGGTGCCCACTCCTGACCTTTCCTCTTCTCTTCATAATTTTTTTTGCAGTTTAACTGAAATAAAATAACATCCCCGCCTTGGCATTTTGGTGACACTGTACAAAAAAATTAACTTATCATCACATCATGAAGTGAGGTATGTAATCTATAAGCATTAACTGTGCAAAAATCTGAAGGTAGTAACAAGTTTCATCGTTGGTATACTAGTTGTGCAACAACATTAGAATGCCTTAGCTCAAAAATCTTTAATACATCCACAATCAACAGCTAACCCTGAAATAATCCAGTGAAATTACTTGGCATTGCTTAAATTTATCGGTGGCATTAGACTGATTGCGGCATTAGTTAAATGTGGCATCACTTTAGTAGTAGCATTGCTTGATTTTACTGATGGGCGGTGGTGTTATACTAACAGCAAAAAAGTGGCAATAAGAGCATGGGGAGGCCCATTCGGACAGTGGGCGCACCAGTACGATGTACCTCCACGGACGCATAGAGTGGTGAGGGAGGGATGGTTGCCCAGAGCAACAAATATCCAGGCAGCATATGTGGATTACGTCCCATTTTTGTTCTCTTTAGCCACCTTTTTCCTATGTGAGGACAACAAACCGATCGACCTGGTCATTCTCTATTGTGTTGTCATGCCTTTCTACCCTTTTTCAACCAAGATACAAGAGACTCATTCCTTAGCTACTGCTTTTCCCCTTTTCAACCAAGATGCAGGTTCGATACCTAGTCTCTTCGACAGTACTTTCCCCCTTTCTTTCCTTATTCAACCCAGACATGGATTAGTCTGCATGAAGTAGGGTTTCCTTTAATAGTGCAAATTAAGGTTTTCGTCTGCGTGACCAGAAGAGCAGAAGATAGTAAATTGGGGAGATGGGGGAGTGGAAAAAGATCCACATGCAGCGACGTGGCAGATGGGGCAATAGAACAGGGGTATGGTTCGAAAAGGGGTAGCATACCCGAGGGTCGGCGAGAAGTGGATTTGCTCGTGGTCGTCGTCCTCCGCACACACTACGGCAGCGAGCTTGGGGACGGAGGCCATCCTGCGCCGGCGCTAGGTCTAAGAGGACGGCCTTGTCGTCAGTGTGTGACCTCGCTCGCTGACGACGAGTGCATCAACGTTGCACGTCCTTTTCTTCCCCGGTGAGGAGGGAGAGAGAGGGGTCATTTTTTAGATCTGGAGAGAGGGTGATAGTGTGAGAAGCAAGTGGGCAGCCCTTAGCAAGTAAGCACTGAAGCTCCAGCCTATATATCTTACTAGTACTAGTACTAGAGGTAGAGTAGTGGTAGAGTAGTTTATAATTTCTCTGCATACACTACCAATTAGTTGTGCTTTAAAACTAAACGGCACGCCATTAAAAAAATAAAGTCGAGAAATAATGCGGCACCTCTGGCCAACACGGCCAGATCGCCTTTTGCACGTGAACTGACACACCATGTTTCGTTGACATGTGGTCCAGTTCCAACATGCCAGTGAGACGACGACTAGTCCTCTTGTAAAATTTCCGAACGGACATCTATGTAGGTCGGGGCAGCTCTTTCTATACCTTGGCAACCGTCTGCTCCCCACTAGCCTCTTCCTGTACCGTGGCAATCATCCACCGCCAGTTCGCCTTTCCCTCTCGATTTGGAACTACTATCGCGTGCTCTTCCTCCCTCCATTTGCCTTGGCTCTTCCTTCTGCCATTGTTCGTCTTCTCGATGGAGGGAACAGGCAGGAAACAACACCGTTATTCTTGCCCCAATCTGAAAGATGACATGGTGGAGGAACACATTGATCGGTGCGACGTCATCACCACGGCTAGCATGCCAGGTTCGTTCAAGACCATTCTCGACTCAACAAATAACATCATTACAAAGAACCCAAGGGTTTAGGAGTGGTTTGATCTACCCTATCTTCTTTGCCATGACCCTGCTCGCTCGCGCGGGGACGACGGAAGCCTCGCCTTGTGCAAGTTGCTGCCACTTGATAATGATACGTGTGATGTTAAGATGCCATCGCTTAAGGGTAAGGCCTGGGCAGGCGCAAATGGAGATTGGGTTGTTTATATTGGGTACAACTGCGAGTGGGAACTTGTGAATGTGTACACTCGTCACCGGATTCCACTTCCAAAAATCTCAGACTTCCCTGAGGTTGAGCACACCGATGATCTACATACGTTTAGATACGATCATGGTGACTATCGTCTATAAAAGATAGCAATTTGTCGAGTTCCCAGTCGCTCTTGGAATTATAGGAATGCTTCTGTTGTCGCTATCTTCGGCAAGCTTGTTGCCGTCCTTAGTCCTTCGACTCAATGGATATTACTCAAAAATCAGTTTCTGTACATGGCTGTGTACTGTGATGCAATTCAATACGAGGGTCTTGTGGCTGCCACCACTTCTGGCACTGTTTTCACATGGGATCTTTATTGCTTCGTTACGTTTGTCTTCCACTGTAATTATAATTGTTTCATTCACCATGCATGTGAGTTAGTATCCCCGTACTAATTAACCTTCTTTGTTTCCACGATCCTGTCAACATTCCCCCATTGATACTTGGAAAATTTTATAACCAAAGGGGAGATGGCGATGGTGATGATCACGAGCATGACCTACATACTTAGTGGTGCCTAGCAATTTATTCCGATGGATCACATCTTCTTGTCTATATACAGGGCACTGCTGATGTTACTAAGGAAGTAGGTGTTGTCTCCCATGGTCACACTCTTTGGACCTATTCCAACATCCGTTGCAGGGTATTCGGGATGGATACTAGTGTGCTAGCGCCAGCACCTTCAGCTTGGTTCAATATTGATAGTCTTGGAGAAAACTCACTCTTCCTTGGACTAAACTATCCAATGATGGTGAAAGGTGACCAGCAGCTGTTGGCATAATGTTACTACCAATTATGAGAAGCAACTATATCTATACCTCGAACATTGCTATGGTTCCCTACCCTGGCTATCGCAATATGCGTCCTGATATAGGCCGCTTCAGCCTGGATGATGAGTCTTGCGTTGGTCTCGATATTGACAATAGCTGGCCCTGCCCAGAGAATCACTTATGTGTGGCGCCCCCGGCTCAATCGTACACTAATCATACAAGCAAACGTGTACGATCAAGCACAGGGACTCACGGGAAGATATCACAACACAACTCTAAACACAAATAAATGGAGATCCACAATATTACAGACCAGGGATCACGAAGATCCGAATACATAGTCAGTCATACAAATATTATCTGAGTACAGACATAGTTAGACAAGTTTTTGCCTTAAGAAGGCTAGCACAAACAACGACACTAGATCGAAAGGCGTTGGCCTCCTGCCTGGGAGCCTCCGATCCTACTCCTGGTCGGCTGGCTCGATCTAGTAGTAAGTGCCCTCTGGACCCTCCTGGTAGTAAGCTCTTGAGGTGGCATCTGGCTCCTGGACTCCATCGTCTGGTGTATCATCAAGGTGGGGTATGGGGAAAAGAGAAAGTAAAGCAACCGTGAGTACTCATCCGAAGTACTCAGCAAGCAAGGATCTATACTACATATGCAACATTATCAATGGAGAAAGGCTGTATATGTGGACTGGGCTACAGAATGCCAGAATAGAGAGAAAGGCCTAGTCCTATCGAAGACTAGCATCTTCAAACATCTTCACAAGCCATCATCTTGCAGTAATAGAAGAGAGTAGAATAGCATTTTATTTAGCAAACATGTTGAAGCAAAGCCTAGAGATCCTTCCTCGACTCCCAGCGAGAAAGCGATCCCGAAGCTTCAATTAAGTAACAAGTATCCAGTTCAAGTAGTAGATCGGGATACACAAACTGAGCGTCCTTTACCATAGGACCGGCTATCGATAGATCATTCATCCCTGCAGGGGTGCACTACTGTTACCCAACACGCTCGATCAACTCTGGCCGGACACACTTGCTGGGTAATGCCCGGCCTCGGAAGATCAACACGAAGCACCGCCCTACCTAGGCTCAGCAGAGAGGTCAGCACGCCGGACTAACCTATGCACCCAGAGGTCTTGGGCCATCACCCTGGGCACCCTGCGCGTTGCGAGACTGGCCGGGGTGCAGGCGCGACACTGAACTCGTCAGTGAAGTATCCAGCCCAATCCCGACAATCAGCCCGCACGGTGAATCGTGACGTCTGATGAGCTTTCGGGAGAAACGTACATCGTAGAGGGCCCCATAAACCATCATCCCGCGTGGTGGTAGTGCGTATAGGGCACGTCGACCCACTCAGATCACACACCCAAATCCAATAGGCTCATTTAGTATCACACGGAGACAGTCAGAGTTTCTGAAGCTCCGCCACAATATCACACTCGAGTGCCCTTCCGGCACACTCGACATCATAGATCCCCTGCGGGTACCCATCAGGGTCGACCCGCCTGTAACAAAGGTCAAAGGTAACCGTGTGGTCATAACATCAAGGGGGAAACCTGAGGAATCACCCTTGGAGGATTCCACTCAATGAAATCATCAGGATGAACGTTTGAGGCATCACCCTCGAGGTTCACACTGAGGGGTTGCACGATAGAGTCGTATCGGAAGTGGAGAAGGAGGAATCACCCTCGATGACCACGACCGAACAGCTACACCGCAGAGTAATCATCAGGAGTGCGTTACGAGGTATCACCCTCGGCACTCGATAGTTACTATGCAGAGTCGTACAACTAAGGGGGGTGTGAAGTGAGGTGTCGGTCTCTGGTCGACGATCGCATTGATCGAGTCATCGATGATCAAGCAGGGCAACAAGGGAAAGGTGGTGGGGGTCACTGATGGTTCATTACCACCCTATACTAAGCAGTTTAACATAGGCAGGTAAGGTAACAATGAACAGGTTACGAAAGCAGGCTATGCATCAGAATAGGAGCAAACATTAACAGTAGCAAAATCTAATGCAAGCAGGAGAAATGGAATGGGCGATATCTGGATGCTCAAGGGGGGGGGGGGCTTGCCTGGTTGCTCTGGCAAGAGAGAGAGGTCGTCAACGGGCTGCTCGTCGGTAGTGTTGTCGTACCCGGCTGCAGCGTCGTCGGTATCGGCGTCTATCGAGAGAGGAGGAGGGGGAGAGAAACAATAAATTCACGGCAAAAATGCAAACAATATACATAACATGTCTAAATGATATGCCGGGGTGTTCTACTGCCTAACTAAATGATTTAGTTTATTTAGGAATTTAACCGGATTTATTTAATCAATGTGGAGCACTATTCATTTATCGAAAACGGTCTAAAAGTTCAATGTTCACATAGCTAGGGGCATCTGACAAGAATACGGAGGGCGTATTCGGGTTCGTATCGAAATTCTGAGCAACTTTCATATATAAATTATTTTCATTGGAGATACGGTTTATTTAATATGATTTTCTAAAGTTTTAAACATTTTCTGAATTTAATTATTCATTTAAATTCGAATTATCCAGAATAGTGAATGATGACATCAGCATGAGGTTAGTGTGACGTCAGCAGGTCAACTCTGGCTGACCAGAGTCAAACCTGACAAGTGGGGCCCACATGTCATAGACTGTGACATTAACAGAGGGGTTAAATTAACTAAGTGGGTTAATTAGAGGGTGGGCCCCAGCAGTCAGTGACTGATTAGTGTTTAAACTAATTATGAGATTTTCTATTTATTTTAAATCGTTTTACAGGCGGGATCCACATGTCATAGAGACGGGGCCGCCCAGTCAGCAGTTGACCCAGCCAACTGGGTCAACTGGGGCCTGTGGGGCCCGCGGTCAGTGACACAGGGGCGAGGCCCACCGGCGACAGGTCAGCACGGCGGCCGGAGCAACGCCGGCGACCTCTCCAGCGGCGGATCCGCGCCGGAGTTGGCCGGAAATCGCCCATAAGGGGCCGTTCGGCCAGCGCGTAGGCTCGTTCGAACGAGCGTCGAGCCGCGCATCGAGTGGTGGCGGTGGTTGGAGCTGGGGGTGGCCGGAACGACGGCGGCATCGACCGCGGCGGCGCCGGTGTTTGGGTGGACTGCGGGATCAGGGCTACGGCGGGCAAACGAACGAGGTGAGGCGCTGGTAGGGCTCTACGTGACGCGGCGAGTGCGATGGTGACTCGCACGGGGTCCTACGGTCGTCGTGGCCACGCCTGCGACGAGGCCTGGCGGCGGCGCATTCGGGTGTCACCAAATGCGGCACCTACGGGATGTGAGCGAGCTAATGGAGAGGGAGAGGAGGAGCAGGAGCTCACAGTGGTCCTGCAGGTGTGCAAAGCAGTCTCGGGGAGGGCTCGACGGAGGCGAATCGACGGCGGCGACGCAGGCGGCCGTAGGGGAAGAAGACGATGCAGGCCGGTGATGCAGAGGCGTTCGGCTCCAGCTTGTTGGCGCAGGCGGCGTAGCGGAGCACGACGGTGGTGCTGGACTAGGAGGGACGGTGTGGCGGAGGCGGTGGCTACGCGGGCGAGGGAGCAATGGCGATGGCCGCGTCGGCCATGGCGGTAGTGAGCGAGGGAGGGGGAGAATGAGGTGAGAGAGAGCCAGAGAGGGCATGGGGGATGCTCTTATCCACCAGGGAGGGCGCGGGCGCGTTGTCGCGCGAGGGAGAGAGGCGGCCCCGGCGCGGGCGCGCGGCGCGCGTGGGGTGTTCGACAGCGGCGCAGGGAAGCAGTGCCGGGGGTGGGAGGAGGAGCTGCGCGGGCTGGGCCGGGCACTGTGGCCACTTAGGCCCAGTGCTGTGGGCCACTTTTCCTTTTTCTATTATCTCTTTTCTGTTTCTTTTCTTTTCTGTTTTGTCTTTTATTTTTACTCCAAATGACTTTTGTAAAATATGGCACTTGACCATATAACATCAGTGCAATATCCAACCCTGGTATAAAATGGTTTTGGGGCCAAATGTTTTCACATGGATTTTATTTAAATAAAAAGGTGTTAACCAACCCTTCTTTTCTACTGTTAGAGCCACTTAGCTAATTTATTAACTGTTGAGTACAATTTTAGAGTTGTCTCTGTAATATTTGTTATTTGTTGAACATTTTAGTTTCTATGCTGAACAACTTTTATTTTCCACTTTCATTTAAATTTGGATTTTGACTTAGGAGTTGAAATGCAATATGATGCTAATGATGATCATGCACTGTTAAACTTGCAGACTTGTCATTATCAAAAGTGATTACTGTGGCTAATGACATGGGGTGTTACATTATGGTTCAAAGCAAGGTTTCCAACGCCAAGGATTGGTTGACCTGAAGTTTATTTCATTGATTTGTTATTTTTTGTGTGATAAAAACTGTAGTATTTATAATGTATCCTCGTTGTCGTTGTGTGTTGATGACTTGTTGTATCTAATACTAAATGATATGCCTGTGATAAACTTGTTGGAAATATACCCTAGAGGCAATAATAAAGTGGTTATTATTATATTTCCTTGTTCATGATAATCGTTTATTATCCATGCTATAATTGTATTGACTGGAAACTCAAATACATGTGTGGATACATAGACAACAACATGTCCCTAGTGAGCCTCTACCGGACTAGCTCGTTGATCATAGATGGCTATAGTTTCCTAGCCATAGACATGAGTTGTCATTTGATAATGGGATCACATCATTAGGAGAATGATGTGATGGACATGACCCAAACTATAAGCGTAGCATATGATCGTATCAAGTTTATTGCTATCATTTTCTGCATGTCAAGTATCTGTTACTATGACCATGAGATCATGCAACTCACTGACACTGGAGTAGTACCTTGTGTGTATGAAACGTCGCAACATAACTGGGTGGCTATAAAGATGCTCTATAGGTATTCCGAGGGTGTCTGTTGAGTTGGCATGGATCAAGACTGGGATTTGTCACTCTGTATGACGCAGAGGTATCTCTGGGCCCACTCGGTAATACAGCGTCACAATGAGCTTGCAAGCAATGTGACTAAGGAGTTAGCCACGGGATGGTGTATTATGGAATGAGTAAAGAGACTTGCCGGTAATGAGATTGAACTAGGTATGGAGATACCAACGATCGAATCTCGGGCAAGTAACATATCGATGGACAAAGGGAACTGCATACGGGATTAGCTGAATCCTTGGCATCGAGATTCGACCGATAAAGATCTTCGTAGAATATGTAGGAACCAGTATGGACATCCAGGTCCTGCTATTGGTTATTGACCGTAGAGGTGTCTCGGTCATGTCTGCATAGTTCTCGAACCCGCACAGTCTACACACTTAACGTTTGGTGATGATCTAAGCGTAGTTGAGTTATTGTGTTGGTGACCGAAGGTTGTTCGGACTCCCGGATGAGATCCCGGACATGACGAGGAACTCCGGAATGGTCCGAAAGTGAAGATTGATATATAGGACGAAGGGAATCGGATTCCATAAGTGTTCCGGGAGGTACCGAGTTATTGCCGGAAGACCGAAAAGAGTTTCGGGGGGGCAAGTGTTGGGGGGCCTCATGGGCCAAGGGAAGGTGGCACACCAGCCCACAAGGGGCTGCCCCCCCCCCCCCTCACCTTAGCCTACTCGGCCACAAGGGAGAGGGCCGCCCCCCTAGGCAGCCACCCCTTTGACTTCGGAGGCAAGGCACCTAGGGGCACAGCCCTAACCCTAGGGGCGCCTCCCTAGGGGAGGCCGCCGGCCCTAGATGGGCAGCCCCTAGGGCGCTCCCTATCCCCCTGCTCCCCTATATATAGAGGTAGAGAGGAGGGCAGCCGCACCCCATCTATGCCACAGCGCTGCCCTTCCTCTCCCTCGTAGTTCCTCTCTTTCTCCGCTAGGCTTGGCGAAGCCCTGCTGAGATTGCTCCACCACCACCGCCACCACGCCGTCGTGCTGCCGGGAACTCGAGCTACTACTTCACCATCACTCGATGGATTGAGGAGGTGAAGGCGTCATCAAGCCGTACGTGTGCTGAACGCGAAGGTGCCATCCGTTCGGCACTTGATCGGGAGTTCGTGGACGGATCGTAATTGGATCGCGAAGACGTTCGACTACATCAACCGCGTTTCTTAACTCTTCCGCTTAGTGATCTACAAGGGTATGTAGATCCAATCTCTCCTCTCGTAGATGGTCATCTCCTAGATTGATCTTGGTGAGCGTAGGATTTTTTTTGTTTCCCATGCAACGTTCCCCAACAGTGGCATCATGGGCTAGGTCTATGCGTAGATGACATCACGAGTAGAACACAAAAGGAGTTTGTGGGCATTGATATTCAGATTGCTTCCTTCCTTGGTCTTATTTTGATTCAGCGGTATTGTGGGATGAAGCGGCCCGGACCAACTTTACATGTCCACGTACATGAGACCGGTTCCATCGACTAACATGCAACTTGTTGCATAAAGATGGATGGCAGTTGTCTGTCTCTCCCACCTTAGTTGAATCGGATTCGACAAAGGCGGTCCTTGTAGAAGGTTAAATAGCAACTTGCATATCACCGTTGTGGCTTTGCGTAGGTAAGAACGGTTCTTACTAGTTACCCATAGTAGCCGCGTAAAACATACAACAACAAAGTAGAGGACGTCTAACTTGTTTTTGCAGGGTATGTTGTGATATGATATGGCCAAAGACATGATGAGATATATTTGATGTATGAGATGATCATGTTTTGTATATATTATCATGACTTGCATGCCGATGAATACGGCAACCGGCAGGAGCCATAGGGTTGTCTTTAATTATTGTATGACCTGCGTGTCAATCATTAAGCGCTATGTAATGCTTTACTTTATCGCTAAGCGGTAGCAATAGTTGTAGAAGCATGGTTGGCGCAACAACCCCGATGGTGACACGATGATGGAGATCATGACGATGTAGATCATGGTGTCATGCCAGTGACGATGGAGATCATGCCAGTGCTTTCAAGATGGAGATCAAAAGCATAAGATGATGGCCATATCATGTCACTTATGATTTGCATGTGATGTTAATCCTTTTATGCATCTTATTTTGCCTAGGTTGTAGAAGCATGGTTGGCGCAACAACCCCGATGGTGACACGATGATGTAGATCATGACGATGTAGATCATGGTGTCATGCCGGTGACGATGGAGATCATGCCAGTGCTTTCAAGATGGAGATCAAAAGCACAAGATGATGGCCATATCATGTCACTTATGATTTGCATGTGATGTTAATCCTTTTATGCATCTTATTTTGCCTAGGACGATGGTAGCATTATAAGGTGATCCCTCACTAAAATTTCAAGATAAAATTGTGTTCTCCCCAAGTGTGTACCGTTGCGAAAGTTCATCATTTCGAAGCACCACGTGATGATCGGGTGTGATAGACTCTACGTTCACATACAACGGGTGCAAGCCAGTTTTGCACATGCGGAAACACTTGGGTTAAACTTGACGAGCCTAGCATGTACAGACATGGCCTCGGAACACAAGAGATCGAAAGGTCGAGCATGAGTCATATAGTAGATATGATCAACATGGAGATGTTCACCATTGAAACCACCTCATCTCACGTGATGATCGGACTTGGGATGGTGTATTTGGATCGTGTTACACTCGGACAACCGAGGGATGTTGATTTGAGTGGGAGTTCTTAGGTAATATGATTAATTGAACTCATTATATTGAACAATAATCTAAAGTTGCCTTTGCAAATTATGTTGTAGATCAATGGCTCGCGCAGTAGCTCCCCTGAATTTCAATGCGTTCCTAGAGAAAGCTAAGCTGAAAGATGATGGAAGCAACTTTGTGGACTAGGCCCGTAATCTGAGGATTATCCTCACGGCTGCCCAAAAGTCTTATGTCCTTGATGCACCGCTTGGTGCACCACCCCCTCCAACGACTGTGGACATTGTGAACGCCTGGCAGTTGCGTGTTGATGACTACTCAATAGTTCAGTGCGCCATGTTGTATGGCTTTGAACCGGGACTTCAAAGGCGTTTTGGACGTCATGGAGCATATGAGATGTTCCAGGAGTTGAAGTTTATTTTTGAGAAGAATGCCCGGATCAAGAGGTATGAGACCTCCAATAAGTTCTATGCCTGCAAGATGGAGGAGAATAGCTCCGTCAGTGAGCACATACTCAGAATGTTTGGGTATTACAACCGTCTGGCTGAGTTGGGAGTCGAGCTCCCGCCTGAGGCGGTCACTGACAGAGTTCTTCAATCGCTACCACCTAGCTACAAGAGCTTTGTATTGAACTATAACATGAAAGGGATGAACAAGTCAGTCTCCGAGCTGTTCGTGATGCTGAAAGTCGCTGAGTCAGACATCCAGAAGGAGCATCAAGTGTTGATAGCCAATAAAACCACTAGTTTCAAGAAGAGCAAGGGAAAGAAGGGAAACTTCAAGAAGAGTGGCAAAGCAGTTGCCCCTCCCGTGAAGAAACCCAAGGCTGGACCCAAGCCTGAATCTGAGTGCTTCAATTGCAAGGGAACTGACCACTGGAAGCGAAATTGCCCCAAGTATCTGGCCGACAAGAAGGGTGCCAACGTCAACAAAGGTATATATGATATACATGTTATTGATGTGTACCTTACCAGCTCTCGTTGTAGTGCCTGGGTATTTGATACCGGTGCGGTTGCTCACATTTGCAACTCTAAATAGGAACTACGGAATAGACGAAGGCTGGCAAAGGACGAAGTGACGATGCGCGTGGGAAATGGTTCCAAGGTTGATGTGATCACCGTCGGCACGCTCGCTCTTCGATTACCATCGGGATTAGTGATAAACCTGAATAATTGTTATTTAGTGCCTGCGTTGAGCATGAACATTATATGTGGATCTTGTTTAATGCGAGACGGTTACTCATTTAAATCAGAGAATAATGGTTGTTCTATTTATATGGGTAATATCTTTTATGGTCATGCACCCATTGTGAGGGGTTTATTCTTATTGAATCTCGATAGTGATGATACACATGTTCATAGCATTGATGCCAAAAGATGTAGATTTGATAATGATAGTACCACTTTCTTGTGGCACTGCCGCTTAGGTCATATTGGTGTAAAGCACATGAAGAAACTCCATGCTGATGGACTTTTGGAGTCACTTGACACATGCGAACCATGCCTCATGGGCAACATGACCAAAACCCCGCTTTCCGGAACAATGGAACGGGCAAGTGACTTGTTGGAGATCATACATACTGATGTGTGCGGTCCGATGAGTGTTGACACGCGCGGTGGATATCGTTACTTTCTCACCTTCACCGATGATTTAAGTACATATGGGTATATTTACTTAATGAAGCATAAGTCTGAAACGTTTGAAAAGTTCAAGCAATTTCAGAGTGAAGTTGAGAATCATCATAACAAGAAGATTAAATTCCTATGATCTAATCGAGGGGGGGGGGGTATCTGAGTTGTGAGTTTGGCAATCACTTAAGACAATGTGGAATAGTTTCACAACTGACGCCACCTGGAACATCACAGCGTAATGGTGTGTCCGGACATCGTAATCGTACCTTTATTGGATATGGTGCGTTCTATGATGTCTCTTGTCGATCTGCCACTATCATTTTAGGGTTATGCATTAGAGACAGCTGCATTCACTTTAAATAGGGCACCATCTAAGTCCGTAGATATGACACCGTATGAACTATGGTTTGGCAAGAAACCGAAGCTGTCGTTCCTTCAGGTTTGGGGCTGCGATGCTTATGTCAAAAGGCTTCAGCCAGAAAAGCTCAAACCCAAAGCAGACAAATGCGTCTTCATAGGATACCCAAAGGAGACGGTTGGGTATACCTTCTATCTTAGATCCAAGGGCAAAGTGTTTGTCGCTAAGAATGGGTCCTTTCTCGAGAAAGAGTTTCTCTCAAAAGAATTGAGTGGGAGGAAGATAGAACTTGATGAGGTTGTTGAACCTTCACTTCAACCAGGGAGTAGCGCAGCGCAGAAAGATGTTTCTGTAGCACCTACTTCAATTGAAGAGGAAGCTAATGATAGTGATCATGAAGCTTCAGATCAAGTTACTATCGAACCTCGTAGGTCGACAAGGATACATACTGCTCCTGAGTGGTACGGTAACCCGGTCTTAGAGGTCATGTTGTTGGATAATGATGAACCTACGAGCTATGGAGAATCAATGGTGGGCTCGGATTCTGACAAATGGTTAGAGGCCATGAAATCCGAGATGGGATCCATGTATGAAAACAAATTATGGACTTTGGAAGTATTACCTGAAGGGCGAAAGAACATTCAGAATAAATGGATCTCAAGAAGAAGACGGACGTGGACGGTAATGTCACCGTCTATAAAGCTCAACTTGTGGCAAAGGGTTTTTCACAAGTTCAAGGAGTTGACTATGATGAGACTTTCTCACCTGTAGCAATGCTTAAGTCCATCAAAATCATGTTGGCAATAGCTGCATTTTTCGATTATGAAATCTGGCAGATGGATGTCAAAATAGTGTTCCTTAATGGTTTCCTTAAGGAAGAGTTGTATATGATGCAACCGGAAGGTTTTGTCGATCCAGAGAATGCTGACAAAGTGTGCAAGCGCAAGCGATCCATTTATGGACTGGTGCAAGCATCTCGGAGTTGGAACATTCGCTTTGATGAGGTGATCAAAGCGTTTGGGTTTATACAAGTTCATGGAGAAGCTCATATTTACAAGAAAATGAGTGGGAGCTCTATAGCGTTTCTAATATTATATGTGCATGACATATTGCTGATTGGAAACAATATAGAACTTTTGGAAAATGTGAAGGAATATTTGAACAAGAGTTTTCCAATGAAGGACCTAGGAGAAGCAGCTTTCATATTAGGCATCAAGATCTATAGATATAGATCGGGACGCTTAATAGGACTTTCACAAAGCACATACCTTGATAAGATTTTGAAGAAGTTCAAAATGGATCAGTCCAAGAAGGGGTTCTTGCCTGTTTTGCAAGGTGTGAAGTTGAGTAAGACTCAATTCCCAGGGACTAAAGAGGATAGAGAAAAGATGAGTGTCATCCCCTATGCTTCATCCATAGGCTCTATCATGTATGCGATGCTGTGCACAAGACCAGATGTCAGCCTTGCCATAAGTATGCCCGGAAGGTTTCAAAGTGATACAGGAGTGGAACACTGGACAACGGTCAAGAATATCCTTAAGTACCTGAAAAGGACTAAGGAGAGTTTTCTCGTTTGTGGAGGTAATCAAGAGCTCGTCGTAAAGGGTTACGTTGATGCAAGCTTTGCCACTGATCCGGATGACTCTAAGGCTCAAACCGGATACATATATATTCTAAATGGGGAGCGGTAAGCTGGTGCAGTTCCAAGCAAAGCGTGGTAGCTGATTCTACATGCGAAGAGGAGTACATAGCTCCCTCGGAGGCAGCAAAGGAAGGTGTCTGGATGAAGCAGTTCATGACAGATCTTGGAGTTGTGCACAGTGCACTGGACCCAATGACTCTGTTCTGTGACAACACTGGTGCCATTGCTCTAGCCAAGGAACCAAGGTTTCACAAGAGGACCATACACATAAAGCGACGCTTCAATTCCATCTGCGATGTGATCAAGGAGGAGGACATAAACATTTGCAAAGTACATACGAATCTGAATGTTGCAGATCCGTTGACTAAACCTCTTCCACGCGCAAAACATGATCAACACCAGGACTCTATGGGTGTTAGATTCATTACCATGTAATACTAGATTATTGACTCTAGTGCAAGTGGGAGACTGTTGGAAATATGCCCTAGAGGCAATAATAAAGTGGTTATTATTATATTTCCTTGTTCATGATAATCGTCTATTATCCATGCTATAATTGTATTGACTGGAAACTCAAATACATGTGTGGATACATAGATAACAACATGTCCCTAGTGAGCCTCTACCGGACTAGCGCGTTGATCAAACATGGCTATAGTTTCCTAGCCATAGACATGAGTTGTCATTTGATAACGGGATCACATCATTAGGAGAATGATGTGATGGACAAGACCCAAACTATAAATGTAGCATATGATCGTATCAAGTTTATTGCTATCGTATTCTGCATGTCAAGTATCTGTTCCTATGACCATGAGATCATGCAACTCATTGACACCGGAGGAGTACCTTGTGTGTATCAAACATCGCAACATAACTGGGTGACTATAAAGATGCTCTACAGGTATCTCCGAGGGTGTCTGTTGAGTTGGCATGGATCAAGACTGGGATTTGTCACTCCGTATGACAGAGAGGTATCTCTGGGCCCACTTAGTAATACAACATCACAATGAGCTTGCAAGCAATGTGACTAAGGAGTTAGCCACGAGATCTTGTATTACGGAACGAGTAAAGAGACTTGTCGGTAACGAGATTGAACTAGGTATGGAGATACCGACGATCGAATCTTGGGCAAGTAACATACCGATGGACAAAGGGAACTGCATACAGGATTAGCTTAATCCTTGGCATCAAGGTTCGACCAATAAAGGTCTTCATATAATATGTAGAAACAAATATGGACATCCAGGTCCCGCTATTGGTAATTGACCGTAGAGGTGTCTCGGTCATGTCTGCCTAATTCTCGAACTCGCAGGGTCTACACACTTAACGTTTGGTGACGACCTAAGTATAGTTGAGTTATTGTGTTGGTGACTGAAGGTTGTTCAGAGTCCCGGATGAGATCCCGGACATGACGAGGAACTCCGGAATGGTCCGGAGGTGAAGATTGATATATAGGATGAAGGGAATTGGATTCCGGAAGTGTTCCGGGAGGTACCGGGTTATCGCCGGAAGACCGAAAAGAGTTTCGGGGGGGGGGGGGCGGCAAGTGTTGGGGGCCCTCAAGGGCCAAGGGAAGGTGGCACACCAGCTCACAAGGGGCTGGGCACCCCCCTCACCTTAGCCCACTCGGCCACAAGGGAGAGGGGCGCCCCCCTAGGCAGCCGCCCCCTTTGACTTGGGAGGCAAGGCACAGAGGGGCGCCTCCCTAGGGGAGGCCGCCGGCCCTAGATGGGCATCCCCTAGGGCGCCCCCTCTCCCCCTGCCCCCATATATAGAGAGGTAGAGAGGAGGGCAGCCGCACCCCATCTATGCCACGGCGCTGCCCTTCCTCTCCCTCGTAGTTCCTCTCTTTCTCCTCTAGGCTTGGCGAAGCCCTGCTGAGATTGCTCCACCACCACTGCCACCACGTCGTCATGATGTCGGGGACTCGACCTACTACTTCACCATCGCTCGCTGGATCGAGGAGGTGAAGGCATCATCAAGCCGTACGTGTTTTGAACATGGAGGTGTCGTCTGTTCGGCACTTGATCGGGAGTTCATGGATGGATCGTGATTGGATCACGAAGACATTCGACTACATCAACCGCGTTTCTTAACGCTTCCGCTTAGCAATCTACAAGGGTATGTAGATCCAATCTCTCCTCTCGTAGATGGTCATCTCCTAGATTCACTACAAAAAAAATTCAGTTTCGTGATGATACGTGTTTGTCATAGTAGGTCACTTTTCTATCATGCATGTACATCCATGAAGATTTTATGACATAATCAAGATAGTCATACCTGTGCTGTCGTAAAAGTGTTCCATGACAATACTAAAATTATCATCACGGAAGTGTCCACTTCCATGACGATAAATGCCGCGTCATGGAAGTGCTTTCGTCAAGGGTAACCGACACGTGGCATCCACCGTAATGGGTCGCCGTTAAGCTATCGTGTCCGGTTTTGGATCCGATAACCCGCTAACAGCCACAACCAATGGTGATTTTCCACGTGTAAAATTCTCATTGGCCGACGGAACCACGTGTCAGCTCTGCGTTGGCACAGATGTCACTCATCCAATGGGCGAGCTGCGCCTATGATATGTTGACACGTGGACCGGCCCAAAAGTGGCCCATAAAGATTAATGGGCCGGCCCAGCTAAAGGCCCACAAGATTTTGCAGACCATAATGGGTTGGCCCAGCTAAAGGCCCACAAGATTTTGCAGACCATAATGGGCTGACCCAGCTAAAGGCCCACAAGATTTTGAAGACACTAGTGAGCCGGCCCGTTAACAGGCTGCCATGTTTTGGGCCAAATGCCGGCCCATATTTGATCCGGACCATTAACAACCTGCCACGTTCTGGGCCTAATATGGGCCCATATGAGATCCGACCCGTTAATAGCCTACCACATTCTGGGCCATATTATGGCCCATATCAGATCCAGCCCTTTAAGAGCCTTTCATCCTTTGGGCTAAATTATGGCCCATATCAGATTCGGCCCGTCAACTGGACGCTATGCTTTTGGGCCCACTTGAGGCCCGGTTAGGATTTCTGTTTGCTAAAGGCCCATTTAATAGTACGACCTGATATTAGTTTCGGCCTGTTAAAGGCCCGTTTAACATTTCGGCCCTATATTTATTTCGGCCTGTTAAAAGCCCGTCATATAGTTGGGCCTAATTATGGCCCGCTTTGCATCCGGCCTGCTCATAGCCAATAATCTGATTGGGCCAAACAAGGACCAAGACAGTTTTGGCCTATTAACAGCCCGTGATGTGATTGGCACAATCATGGGCCGGGGTCTATTTCAGCCTGTTGTCGGCCCGTGAGCTGTTCGGCACGTTTTAGGCCCACCTACTTTTCAGCCTACTAAAAGCCCATTGAATTTTCTTGCCAAAATAGGGCCAGCGTTTTACTCGGCCTATTAAAAGCCCGAAACTACTAGTGGGCCAGTTTACATTTAGGCTTGTTAACGGACCAAGATGATTGGGCCCATGATGCGGCCCATATATAGTGATTTGCATGACGGCCCGATTATGTACTGTAATTTTATGGTTTGGCCGGTTTACTTTTCATGGAGCGAAGACAGGATATATATACAATAAAATAACTGCAGCATCGTGAATAAGAAAAAACCTAGACTATACAATAAAGAAATTATGGCATATTACATCCACTGGGCATCAAAGTTCGCCACTATGATAATAAAGCACAAGCAGACAGCAGATTACATACACTGGGCATCAAAGATCGCCACCAGTGCAAATAAACACGCTGACAAAATAATACACAAAACCGACAGCACTTCAATAGAGTTCAAGAAAGGTTAGCCCTGCTCGAGAGCTGCAGCGCAAGCAGCTGAGCAAGCTGATGAGACTGCGCTTGTTTGACGCTTATATCCTCCTCACTCTGAAAGAGAAACAAGGAGACAGATGACAGGTTTTGCACGTATAAGTATCAGTGCTGACAATTCATCACATTTCTTATTGGCGAATAAAGAGACACAGTTTAAAATAGCATTAACACAATATGGTATTGTTCAGGTTAAGACATGGCAAGAAATGACATTGTGAAGGAGTTGGCAGCTTCACGACACCACTGGATTATAGATCAAGAACTCATAAGTATCAATGGTTAGTGTGCTGTCAATTTATCCCGTTTTAGATTGGCAAATAAAGAGACGGTTTAAATAATAGTAGAATGATATGACATTGTTCATAGTTAAGACATTGCAGAATATGACATTGTGCTGTAGTGGGTAGTTTCACCACACCACTGGATTACGGATCAAGAACAGAACCATACATGCAGTGCAAAAGAAGATCACTTGCTCTGTATAGTTTAATTTACATGGTATGAAGAAGGAACTTGGTTGTACAACTGAAAACTTAAATTGAGAAGGACAAACTTTTGTTTATAAACTTCATAATAAACTTTAAACATGCAATTTGATGCAAACACCAAAAATAAACAGCTGTTGCAGTCATGCCTAACCAAATATACACAACAAAGTTTGAAGGCTTGAGAAGGACAAACTTACATTAGTGGTGAAGACCGGCTCTATAAAGCCCTTGTCCATGCTGATGGGGGGGGGGGGCAGTTCAAGAAGTTTACCATAGAATCTTCTTCATAAGCATTGCCTTTATTCTACATTTTGTTAAGAGTAAATATAGATGTGATAATATAAGAAAAAATGGAGAATATTTAAGATAAGATGAAGAGTGATGCTACATAACCAAGTAGCTATAAATGTAAGTACAGCGATACAGGCAAAAGGTACAGCCAAGAGCAATGCAGAGCTAAACTTCTTCAGTACCATTGGTTTTATCCAACCTTATGGTAAGAGTAAATATAGATCTGATGTGTACAAAATGGAGGGCAAAGGAAAATAAGTTGCAGAGTGATGGTACATGAACAACTAGCTGTCAATATAAGTACACTGATAAAGGACAACAGGTACTTACAAGAACAATGCAGAGCTAAACTTTTTCATTGGCATTGGGTATATTCTACATTAATGTAACCATTAATACAGATCTGATAATTTGGAGTGAACAATTGATAAGCAAGCTATCATGCATACTGCTGTCACATAATGAACCAGGTATGAATGCAAGTACAGTGATACAGGACAACATGTACTAACAAGAGCAAAGCAGCGGGCAGCATATTTGTGATATCCTATCATCCTTTTCAAACCGGAATTCTTCTTCGAGCAGATTTCCTGCAAAAGAGATCCGTAAGGCACATGCGGAAAAGTAGAAGTTCAAATTGTCATGTGATATCATAGACAGTACCTCATCCTGGGAACGAGACAAGTGCATAACAAGGTTTTTCCATTCAATGTCTTCTAAATTTAGCACAGGAGACTTCACCGGATATTCGTTTATAGACTTGCCATCAAAGTGTGTTTTCCTCAGGTAACACCGATACTGCTGCAATGCTTCCTTGAAAAGCGCAAGCAAGCTTTGCTTGTCATGACTATCCAAATTGACCCTCCCCTACTTACAACAATGTAATGTAAATCATTGATGTGTTCAATCAGCAGAAAACAGGAAAATAATCACCATGAATAATAGCACTTACACGTAAGTGGGACAGGAAGATGTGAAAATGGTGTTTGTCTTCACTATAATCTTCTCATGATGGGAATATATGCACGTAGTCCCTAACAACATTGAAAGCATTGTCTTTTAATCTGGGAATAACTGGAATGGGGTTCCAATCTGCAGGAATTGGCCGTCTCTGCAGTTGGGATAGGTCTTCGGCCGGTGGACTTGCTGTACTTTTTGCTAGAGTGGGATTTTTCTGTGGTATGGCTGGTGCTATGGCAACTGAAATCGGCATACCTTTTCCTGGAGTGCAGGTCCTGTGTGGTGGGGCTAGTGGTGTGCCAGTGAAGTATGGGTACAGTCTGCTGGAGTCGGTCCTACGTTTTGTGTCACTGGTTGTAGAGCCAATATAAGTAGGGTGCTATCTGATTTCTCCGACACCACCACGTTTTTCAAGGACTTTGCTGGTGCTCCTTCAGGTTCGGCAATCACCCTCTTCCTTTTTGATGTCTGATGCACAAGAACATCATTTGAGTGGAAAAACATGGTATGATGACAGATGGAATATGCATTGATAATGGATGGGCATGGCATCTTGACATATATGATGAGTAAACTAAGCAGGTGGCGGTGCAACAAAGTAGAAGAAATGCAAGACACCTTATGCAAGATACGCGCAATCAATAAAATCTTGCCAAATTAGAACAGGCACCTTGACGGGTGAACAGGACAGGCCATCTGCCTTCGACTCCTCAGGTCAGAATAGTCATTAGGATCATATTGTGAACAAGAATCTGCTGGTGGGGAGCGTATGAGTTTCATTGCATCCAGAATGGAACTCATTGCCTTGGTGCCAATTTTGTTAGTCATTGCAGTGTTCCACAATATTCTTTTGATGTGCGCATTCTCATATTCATTGTGATTACGTACAATATCTGAGAAGCCTGAAAACATAAATAGTAGTGAGATTATCTTTATAATGCAGAGGATATTCTAATATAGGGGCTCCCTGTAAACCCTTGTGTGCTATCACTGGATTCTGATGAGAGAGCCCATGTGTGCTGTAATATGGTGCGTGCATTAATATAATCTGCCACAAGTACACAAAAAATAGGCTCCAGAAGTAAGGATAGTTGGCAGATTATAGGTTCATAATATACTGTATAGAGAGTTTATTGCCAAACCATGATAACAAGAGCACACAGCAACTAGGCAGATCGTAGTGTACATAAAGGGGGTACACCATAACCAGCATATATAAATCGGGAAAGTGGAACTGGCTGGAAAATACGGTGTTGTATTGCCGCTACTAATTGAAAGCCTATCGATCACATACAGGCCAGCTCTATCAGCTATTGACTGCAGATGTCCCTGCTCCCCTTCCTGACAGGGAACATACTGTATGTACTAAATACAGAATAACAAAAGAGGAACATGTTAAAGAACAGAAGAGGAAGCATATTCTTGAGATTCCGCTTCTTTCCATACAATGTTGGTTGCCCACTCATGATGAATCACAGCGCCCAAAGAAATGCAATTCCATGTTGTCTCTCTATATGTGGCCACATGCATTTGGAAAATCAAGTGGGAGCATTAGCTGACCAATTAAATGTGTGTCTGTTAACTAATATCAGTATCATATCACAATTCGTATTTGAAGAAGTAAGCTTTGGTCTTATGATTGGTGTGTTGTTTAGCTTCAAGAGTGGACTGCTGCTAGTGCGACACAAAGCAGCTACACAGATCATAGTGTAGATATAACAGGAAAACCGTAACCATCACAAGTAAAATCAGGAAAGTGGAACTTGCTGGAAAATATGGGCTACTATTGCCGGTACGGCTAGAAAGGCTTCGGATACCAGCTCTCTTCAACTGAAGGTGCGGTACTGTTAATATTAGTGTAACTCTCAAAGGCGACACAGCTTCCCACATTTCCTTGCTAATCTTATAGAATTCAAGTGGGTAGGCCACTACAATTCCTATTCCTATGTTTACAAAATCCTACGATTCAAAGAGGCCCGAAGAGTTGAAAGTGTCCATCACAACCGACCGAATAGACCTGTACACTACAAATGTCCCTGCTCCTCTTCACTACAAGGAACATACTGTACTACTATTATACTCCCTCCGTTCCAAAATAAAGTCTTTGTAGAGATTTCCACTATGGATCACATACAGATGTATACAGATACATTTTAGAGTGTAGATTCACTCATTTTGCCCCATATGTAGTCCATGGTGGAATCTATACAAAGACTTGCATTTAGGAACGGAAAGAGTACTTATTAAAGAAGAACAGAAGAGGAACATGCTAAAGAAGAGCAAGCAGATTTCGGATAATAAAATGTTCGTTGCGCAGTACCCACACATGATGAACCAGAGCGCATTAAGAATGCAACTCCCTACTGTCTCTCTATATGTGGTGCACGTGCTTTCCGAAAGTAAAGTAGGAACATTAGCTGACCAATTAAATGTTATCTTTTTTAGTAATATCAGCATCATATCAGATTCGTATTTGAGCAACAAGTTTGGAATTATGAGTGGCACGTTGTTTTGCTTGATGGATTGAGGAGAAGTGCTAAGCAGCTACGATGATGGTACTGAATATAGAGGAATGTCTGCATGCAAGTCGCGTGACTTTCGTCATTTGGGTCAGTCGACCATTTCAGGTAGTTGGATGAAGATCCTATGTCTCCTAACCCTTCTTCATCCTCGTCTCTGATTCTTCCCCTACAGAACACCGCACGGGCCGCCGGCCGACCTAAACCGCCCCACCGCCTGTGTTCCTCCGCCACCCCCACCACCACCCCCGCCCCCACCAGCGTCAAGTTTTTTCATTCGGCGAGGCCCCACCACCGCCAGGCCAGCGCCCCCCACAACCACCGTCCCACCCGAGCCCCTTCCTTCCCTCCGGCGAACTCCGGCGAGCTCTCAAAAATCGACTGGCCCAATTTTGAAATTTAGTCTACTGTCATTTAACTAGTGTGGAATATAAAAGGGGAAAACCATAAGCATTGTGAGTATAGTGTTGAGCGTGCCATTGTGGATCTGAAGGTGCAAACCGGACAAAGGCAACTTCGCAACCAATGTTTGCTTTCAACGAACAAGTAAGATCCTAAGTGATGGACAAGAAATCACAGTAAACCAGTGGCAATCTATTTTCTTGCTGTGATAAATAAGTTGAGCAGATACGAAAGAGTACTGCCTCTGGTGCGGCGCCGTGTATGCATCCGCTAAGAATTTGACGGTGCTGCGGTAGCGATGGCTGTCGGCGGCGTGGAAGCAGATCTAGGAGGGTAGACGGTGGCGGCGGGGGAAATATCCTGGTGCGGTGGACGAGACGGTCGTAGGAGCGGCACCGGCAAGGTGGACGACGGCGGGGATGAAGCGAGATGACGGGATGTAAGGATCCTGGTCCGAAGCCATGGATGAGAGAGGTTGATCTCTTGTAATGGACGACGGCGTTGGGGTATCAGCTCCGGCATGGTGGAGGAGGACGGCGGTGGATGGGGTGGCGGACGGAAGAGGCTAGGGTGGAGAGGGTGTTTTGGCGCCCACGGAGTACGAATGGGGAAATGGAGGGAGAGAGGTAGGGGGAACCATGTCTTTGGGACGCGCTTGTCTAAAATGCGGGGAAGGTTACCAACTTATCCCCCGTTTAAAATTTCAGACATCACAAGAATATTGGGTTGCTGGGGATAGGACGGTAATCTCGCATACACCGAATATTTGCCGACGGAGATTTCGGCCGAGGAGAGTTTGTTTTGGCGCCCACCATGTATGAATCCGGGTGAGAGGCGATTTCGGCCGAGGAGACACTGTGTTTTGGCGCCCACCGTGTATGAATCCGGGTGAGAGGCGGTTATGTCACGTTTGAGTGAAATTACAAACCTGCCCCTATCAAGACCTATTGAAATCAAGCCGACATGTGTTGCATGTCAGGGACAGGTAGTAATTTCCATCTCCCATATTTTGGTTTCGGGCGGTTACTGCGAGTTTCGCCGCTTCGTTCAAATTTTTGAGAAAAAGCTTGCACGTTTACCATGCCAACTCAATTCCAATCCATTTTGTATTTTTTTCGGGCAGGATCCATTTTCGATTGGAATAAAATTCTATATACATCATTTTTTATATATACTTTCAAAAGCACAACAAAGAATTCTGCTCCTTTATATATATAATATGATTTACAAATACAATGATCTCAAAATCATAAGGTTGAATTTAAAAAATTTAAACCAAATTATGTTCTACTCAAATGTATGGATCAGTAATATCTAGATATTAAATAACATAGATGCGCGTGAATTCATATGAGTATGCATGTTTGATAGATCAATTTTGGTTTGAGTATGAATTACATGTATCATCATCTCGAATTCAAATATTTGGATCCCTTTTATGTTGACATTTTCTATACACGCAACTAAATATTTGAATCTCCTTTCACGCCCATCTCTCTCGCGTGCTCCTTCATGTAGCTATCACTCTCTTTTCTCCAGCTCACCCGCACGCTCACTTCATGTTTCTCCTATTTTCGGAAACATGGTCTCTCGCCGTCTCCCTTGAGAAGTGTCACACTCTCCCTATCATTATACATTGCACGGTTTTCATTATCTCGCATGTCTCTATCGTTCTCTGGTATCACTAGGTACCTAAGCTTTCTTTTTCACCGCCACACACACACTCTCCCTCGTCTTTCACTTTGTCTTTCTCTCTAGGGTTCTCTCACGCACCCTATATCTTTCTAGATATGAATCCTACCACTAAAATTACTCTATCCCGCACACACAACGTTTGTTGGGGTCTCCTTTCCGTCTTCATCTCAGTTATAAAACTGACATTATTCATTTGTTTACCGATCAAACAAACTCCCCCCCTTTCTCTCTCTCTCACACACACACAAATCCTGCTTCCACTCCCCCTCCCGACTACCGTCTCTCTCTCTCACACACACAAAACTCTCGCTTTTGCACCCCTGACTCGTATTTCTCTCACAAACATTGATCGACCAGCCTCCAGATAGGTTTATACATCCGCACACTCTTGCTTCCACTATCTCGTACATGTCTCTCTCGCGCTCCTTGTATCTATGTAGATTTTTTGTCCCTTCTTGAGACACGCCCTCTTGATCATGCACACACACACTATCGCCTCATTTTATGGTGATACCTCTCGCACACACACTCTTTGTGTCTTTGTCACACATGCACTCTGTCCTCCTCCTCTCTCCCTCTCTCTCACAGACACACACACATGGGCTTTTTGCAACAATATACCACTTCTCGAATCTTGAAACCAACCACATTCCTCCCTTATCTCATCAAAACCACCAAAGGAATATATTTTGAGTGAAACATAACATATTTTTAGTGATATACGTATTTCAAAACTAGACTCTTTTCTATCAAATCGGTGAATATATATTAATCTACTTTGAACGAGTGGCAATGCGTTGGCACATTGCTAGTTATTACTGTATAACTTTTTGGACACCAGACAAACGGTGGAGTACATATACGAAGAGATGAGGCGCACGCATGCAGTCGGTCTCTCGCTGTCTCGCACACATGAGAGTTACGTAAAGGCACCGTAAACAAATAAACCCTAGGTGCACGATTGCGGCATGCGCGGGTACCAGGTACGTGGTGGAGCGCACCTTTGTAGGAATAGTCAGCTCGCGTGATAATTTGATCTGTTGGAGTTCATGGTCGGGACCATAGGTGAATGACCTGGAGGTGGTGGCTCGCCAGTCGCCACTGATTGAGTTTCCATGTTTAAAATATCATTTTTTTAGCGGGGTAAGAGTTCCGATTTTCAATGGCGCGTTATACTAGTTTTTAGAACGATTGGTATGGAGCGAAAATGGAATTCATAACTACTACATCCGTCCTGGTTTACTAGTCCCCATCGTATTTTGGGTCAAAGTTTGTCCATGAATTTTACTTGTAAAATGTGAATGGAAAATGAGATTTTGTTATACCCAAACAAAAAAGGACTGGAGGGAGTGATTGCTCTGACACGGACGCGACCTCTTATAGCGCAGGCATTGAACTGGCGCGCCGGCCAAGAGGGCCCCACTCGCTGCACGCCAGGCTGAACACACCTCCTCGCCGCATGCAACCGGCTTCAGACTGCCCCGCCTGCCTCCATTGAATCCGCGCATGTGCCAGCAACATGTCCTTCCACGAGCCGGCTGGCATTTTAGAACACAACGCCAGTTGGCTCCTCTCATCCGCCCGCTATTTAAACGAGGCTAGACGCCTGGCAAGAACCGCACCACACCGCCGCTCCCCATATCCTCCTTGCACCATTTTCTCCACACTCTCCATAGCATCCGGTGGGCAAGAAGACGAGTTCTTCATCATAAAACCCGGCTGGGTGCCCCGACGAGCCAGGCAACTCGCTACCCCACCTCCCTCCCCGCCCCAGGCCGTCAGTACCATGGGCGAGGCTGCAGGCAGGCAAGCGGAGGAGCAAGCTGCCGCTCCAAGCTGGCCCCTGGTGCATCAACTCGATGCTCCAAGCCTGCTCGCAGAGGAGTGGCCAGTTGCTACACACCGGCACACGGGGGACCACGGCGTCCAATGCACCGTGGTTGGCTGCGCCATCCGATGCAAACATTGGCGGAACCGCGGCATGCTAGCGGAGGTGGCCAACACGTCCGCGGCCACCGCCGACACCGAGGAATAGTAGACCACGGGAGCCGACGCTGCTTAGAACCCACGAATGCTACGACCACCGCGTCGCCGGCATAGACACCCGGTGTGTTGCCCGGTTTGGCTCAAAACATCGTGGACCCCAGCCATGGCCGGCATTAGAAATTATACCTGCTTCCAGAAGTTATTCGCATTTAGTCAAAAATGTCCAAAAAATAATTAATTACGTATGGTATTGACTTGTTGTGCTCGCACTGGTAGTAGGAACTAGAGATTTTCTTTATTTGTAACTCTCCTGACATTTTTTTGAGTTTGAAGTGAATCATGGTTGTGGACATTATCTATGAATGTGCAGATATCTGTGAACATGAGTTTGATGTGGAAGTTGAACTTGGAATGTTGGGCTTGCATGTGAACTATACCATGTCCAATGGTTTGTCTGTTATTGTTCGGAAAGTAATGGATGTTATTACATGACCCGAAAAAAAAAATTGTGCCACATCTAGGCATCACAGACTTACATACTTCTCAGTAGATGCACGGATATCACAACAGGCATGCTGACTGGATAAACATTTGAACCTACCTATTATGAATGAAAATTTGTATTTACAACGGCTTTAGATAGCAGGAGACGCCTAGCCTGATCTGCCTCTGCTAGCTTCTTTCTGGCTTCTTCTATCTCTTCTTTGGCTTGGGTGAAGAGAGCATGTGATTGCTCTTTTCGCTTCTTCAGGAACTCAGCTACATTCTCAAGGGCTGTTGCATGCTTTGTTTCAGCCTTTACTAGAGCAACGAGGACACAAACACTTGACGACTCCACCTGGCTTGTGACTAATCCAGTATCATCTGGGAATTTGCACCTTGTGTCTAATCTAGCATCATTAGGCAAATGGCACCTTGTGTGTAATCCAGCCTCATTTTGGAAACATGATCTTGAGGTTAACCATACTTTCCTCCTCACAGGAACTGCTTCCTGACATGAAGAAGTTACTTCTTTTTTAGATCAATAGTCAGAGCTCCCCAGATCCATTAAGTAGAAGCCCGATAAACAGGACTAGTAGAAGTGAATTCAGAAGGAGTAATATAAAAATAGACTGCAAGGTGAGAACACCCACTTCCTACATCAAGCTAAAAAGGAAAGCATTAGGACGATTAAGACCGTGCTTATTACATATCAAACAGAGCTAGCTTATAGAAACTACGACATATACATCAAAGAACACAAGGCTAAGAGAAATAGAAAAACCAGCAGAGGGGTGCACTAAGCCAAGGGTTGATGCAGCAAAATAACTGGCAACCAGATGATCTCCAGGGCATCTGTAGGCGCGTTTCACTGACTAGCTTCAACACTAAATTACAAAAGATTCATCCTACGGCATGGTCGGTCCACTGAGTAAATTGAGATCCTACAAATGATTGAGAGCCTAATCAAGTGTACAGGAAATTGTTTGTCTCGCCTATTATTGTTTAATAATCTGCCACACTACTGGATTGCATGGCAAAAACCCTAGACAAGCAGACAACGTGGTTTGATGCTGCTTTCGGCTCGGGGCTTGCACAGGGCCTGGTCTGGTCATGTGTTCACTACTGCTGCCAGACACATACCATGTCAAAGTAAAAAAATTGGTCAAATGAGGGGGCTCCCTCCGATTTCATTAACGAGACCATCAAGGACACACAAAACATCCACCACTACTAGTCAGGTTCTCAATGTCAAAGTAATTGAAAGGTTGTTACTTACCAAAGCTTGTTTTACAGGTTCGGTGCAGCTCCTCTTTAACTTGCGACATTCCGTGAAGATGTCCCCAACATCCCGTATTTGGTCTTCATTGCTCCTCTGCATGTTCGCATTCGTAGTTTTAAAATCTCAACATGGCAAGAAAAATATAGTAATACTCATGCATCCTGTGGGCAACATTAAAACACTCATTTGCCATGTTAGCACGAGTGATTTTTAATATCCTACTATGTGGCTCTTCAACTTTGCTAGAACTACGTTGTGGTTTCATTTTGAGTGAATAGAACAGGGGGGTCACCTCCCTGCTATTCTAAAAAACTTTCCATCATTTGCGACACTACTGGTTACAGATGAAGAACCTACCCAAGCACAGTGCAAAACAGGAGCGACGCACAATTACAAGATGATATTATGTCCGACAATGCAAGCTATAACCAATTACTTTTACCGGAACAATAGCAACCAGGAAATTTGAAGGGTAGGTATGAACATAATCGGAACTGCACATGTACTGCTTAGAGAATCAATATACACATTACCAATCGAGGAGGAGTACAAAGGTCGCGGCAACGTCTGTGCATCATGGTCGGCAACGGGAGTCAGTTCATTATCGACGACGGTGGTGCTGCAGCGCTTGGCGTCGGCTTCCGGGAAGCAGATCTGCGAACGTGGAAGACGGCGCCGGGGAAGCGGCTCCGTGTATGACGGCGACGGTGGACCGGCTCCAGTGCGGCGTACGACATTGTCGATGAGGCAGATACGCTGTGGTGGATGAGTGTGCCGATGAAGAAGGGGAGGGGCATGAAGGGAAGGTGCTGCAGTGCCGTGGAGAAGTCTATTTTGCTGTGGGGATAGAAAATGGGGAGTAATGAGGAGTACTCTGGGTGCCGGGGTGGGGTTGGATGGGTGGGGTGAACGTGAAGTTACCAAAACAACCCCCGACCAACCAGCTTCTGTCGGCCTGTTCGACCAAGGGTATGATGGTAACTTTGCATTGGTCGAATCTGAGTCGCGGGAGATCTCGATGGAAGCGGGAGATTTTGCCGCCGACCTAAAAATTTGTAGCACTACTGTACTAGTACTCCCTACTCCCCGTCTGGAGTGTTGCGTGATTGGGCTGAGCAGCTAGGAATACTACTAGTACTCGCTCCGATTTTATTTACTCTACATATTATGTTTGAGTGAAGTCATACTTCCTAAAGTTTGACCAAGTTTATAGGAAAAATATAAACATTTACCATAACAAATATGTATGATGTGAAAGTACATTCAATAATGAATCTAATGGTGTTGATTTGTTATTGTATATGTTAATATTTTGGTTTATAAACTTTGTCAGAGTTTAGAAAACTTTACTTTGACCAATGCTAATACGCGAACTTAAATAAAAACGGAGGGAGTACACATATGTTTTCTTAGTTTATCATGCCATTAATTATTTGTTGTAATTGTGAAATAAATATATTAAGCTATTGACTTCGAATGTAATGGTTTGTACAATTCAATATTTAGAATCATTGTTGAATTCCAAGATGAATACCAGGTCTATAGTTCTTCACAATATGCTCAAACTCACATAATCCAACTCAAATGAAAATCTAAATGCATTTCATAGTTATTAATTTGTTGGATGCAACAAAACCAACCATAACTCTACATGATCCTGTCTAAAGCAATTTTCACAACACATCCCAATGTGTGAATGACACGTAGAGAGTTTGTGGACATGGAACAATGACAGGAGAGAGATGTGTGCGCTCAACACACAAGATATACACCCAGTGGAAGAAAGAGATAGAGGACGGGAAAGATTGTATATATGTGGGCGAGAGAGAGAGAGAGAGAGAGAGAGAGGGATGTATAGAGAGGAAGAAGTTAGGTCTGTGAGTAAGATAGAGACATGTAATATATAGGGAGTGAGATGCGTGTGCATCAAGATTTTGTACATGTGAAAGGAGAAGAGACAAGAGGTTTGATGAGAGAGCTCAAAAGAACATGGAATAGAGGGGAATCTTGTGGGTTGTGGGATTGATAATTTTGTGCGGGAGGGATGGACAGAGAGAGAAGGGGGAGGAGTCACTCAGCCGTCACCACGTCATCATGCTTCCAAATGGCCCCGCGGTCTCTAGTGCGGTCTGGTCGTCGTCTTCGTTCTTCCCGATGCTAAATAGTGAGCATATGGGGGTGCAGATAAGCACAAGCGACCGGGGTCGCTATATAACCTTGGATGGGGATGGATCATGGTGTGTGTGTGGGTGTGTGTGTGTGTCAAATACTAAGAGAAATCAAACCTATGGAGAGAATATGTGTGCATAGTGAGCATGCGAGAGAGGCTAATGGTGCGAGACAGATACAACGTGTGCGTCAATGTTTAAGCAATATAGAGACATCGTGTGCGGGATACAAAGATAGGACTATGGGGAGTGTGTTTGCTAGGCAAAGAGACATAGCGAGAGATAAATATGTGTGTGCGTGGTACATGGTGTGTATGTGACAGAGAGGTACATGCATGCCAAATAGGGTTTTCATGAAGATATTGTGTGTGCGGGACAGAGAGCGATGTAGGGGCCTTGAGGCGGCACGGGCTGGGTGAGGGTGTCAAAATGTGTGCGTTAATGCATGTGTTATATGTGATTGTGTGAGGGACGGTCGAATCGAGAGAGATGGTTGTTGTGTTACGCATGCTCCTGTCTCTCTGTCTCTCTCACACGCACACACAAAAAACACAAATAGAAAACCATTCTCTCATGTATACACAACATCATGGTATATCTCTATGTATCACTCATACATGAGCATTTGCACATTCCCCTCTCTATGACTATCACACACACATCGTCTCCACATTGCCCTTCCGCGACAACACACATGTAGACACATACACATGTTCTCTCTCCGTTACACACACAAAATCTCTATTAATTTTTTTTTGTAGGGGGCACCTAAAATGCCCAAATCCAAATAATCACGAACTGAAGCTAAATACAAATATATGGAAATGTTGTAGTGTGAGGAACTTTTCCAGCCAAAAAAAGTAGAGTAATATTCGGGGATTGTTTTCACACACACAAAAAGGTTCGGTCGATGTCCTTCCAGCGCGACACCATGATGCACCTTTCGATAGACCGCGCGGCCGCGGTGCACGCACTTGCACAAGATTCCGTATCGATGTTGTGCTAACTAATGTGGTGTATAGGCACGGCTGCGATGCACGCTCTTGCACAGGATTACGTGTACTAGTATGGTGTTCTTTTAAGTTTGACCAACCCTATAACCAAGCTCCCATAAGCGCACTCATCAATATGCCGCCGCCGCCATTGCGCATGCGTACAGTCGCTGAGTACTGTACGGTGCAGTACTATTGCTGCCATGTGGGACCTGGCCCCATATGTCATCCGCACTACATCACCGTATAGTACTACAGAGGATCTCAACCCCTCACGTCGTCTGCAGTCCCTCCTCGCGATGACGTTGCACTACCAAGCACGCGAGCAGGTCGAGCCGCGTCTATGCCCGCAGCTTACAAAGAGGAGGAGGACAAGCGCATGCTCTAGCACGCCGGCGAGGAGGAGCTAGCGTGTCATTGGCGTCTCCGCCCGCGCGGAGGAGGCTCACATGGTGGCTGTCATGGTTGAAGCCGGTCGCGCCCGCGCCGAGCCCGCAAATCGGGTGCGGACATGGAATCTACCCTCGAGACCTTCAATGCCATGTGGATCATGCAATCTGAAGGAACAATTTGGGTCAATCGACTCTTGTGAGCCATTGGATGCAACATGGACGGCCAGAAGGGCTTCTTCAACCTCCGAAAATGATGCACTGTTCATCTTCTCTTTCAACCTTCGAGCCGCTAGCCCGCCCCAGGCCTAACCGCCTGCTGCCGCCGTCCAGCCCGCCACAGGCCTAACTGCCTGCCGCCGCCACCCAGCCCTCCCCTGAACCGCCTGCCACCACCATGGTCCGCCCCACCCCCGCCATCCGTTTAACCCCGGGCACGATCCATTTTTTCCGGCGAACTGCATTCCACACCCAACACTCATAAGGTATCATGGGCACCCTGTGAAAGCACAAGTGCTCCCTGGGTGATTTTGGTAATTAATGTCAACATACCTCTTGTTGGACTAATACTTTCACCTAGTGTATTTCAGATGAGTTCAACCATGGCGTGCTAAGGACAAGAGGATGTGGAACCCCTTCAAAATGCTACGGACAAAGATTGGCAAAAGCTCAAGACTCTTCATTTCTATTTTAGTGATCCAAGATCACATTGAGTCCATAGGAAAGCCAATACTATTAAAAGGGGATGAGGTGTTGCTTAATGGTCTACTTGCTCAAAGTGCTTAGTGATATTGCTCCAAAACCCTCAGCCACTTTCTCATTTCCAAATATGTCCAAAACTCAAAGTCAAACTCGACACCACCGAACCATTCTATCCGGCGCCACCGAGTTCAGTTGACATAGCCACTGCCAGAAACCCTAAACGATCCAGTCACACCGATACGGATCTCGGTCTCACCAAGATGGCCCTGCAAACTCTCAATTTCCCTTTGTAACATTTCGATCTCATTGAAATGAGCGATCGGTCCCACCAAGTTTGCTTGACCAACTCTCTATTTGCTCTTTGCTGAAATCGGTCTCACCGAGTTCATGCAATCGGCTTCACTGAGATGAGGTTTTGCCCTAGCCCTTGCACATCGGTCCCACCAAGTTGTTCCAGTCGGTCCCACCGAGATTCCTAACATTCACATTTTGAACTGAATCGGTCTCACCGAGTTCTTCTATTCGGTCTGACCAAGTTGAGTCAAATGTGTGTAATGGTTGGATTTTTTGTGGAGGCTATATATACCCCTCCACCCCCTTCTCCATAAAACAGAGAGCCATCAGAACGTGCCTACACTTCCACTACTCATTTTCTTAGAGAGAACCACCTACTCATGTGTTGAGACCAAGATATTCCAATCCTACCATAAGAATCTTGATCTCTAGCCTTCCCCAAGTTACTTTCCACTCAAATCATCTTTCCACCATAGCCAAATCTGTGAGAGAGAGTCGAGTGTTGGGGAGACTATCATTTGAAGCACAAGAGCAAGGAGTTCATCATCAACACACCATTTATTACCTTTTGGAGAGTGGTGTCTCCTAGATTGGTTAGGTGTCACTTGGGAGCCTCCGACAAGATTGTGGAGTTGAACAAAGTAGTTTGTAAGGGCAAGGAGATCGCCTACTTCATGAAGATCTACCCGAGTGAGGCAAGTCCTTCGTGGGCGATGGCCATGGTGGGATAGACAAGGTTGCTTCTTCGTGGACCCTTCGTGGGTGGAGCCCTTCGTGGACTCGCGCAACCGTTACCTGTCGTGGGTTGAAGTCTCCATCAACGTGGACGTACGATAGCACCACCTATCGGAACCACGCCAAAAATCTCCGAGTCTACATTGAGTTTGCACACTCCAATCCCATCCCTTTACATTCTTGCAATTAGCATGCTTTTTCTTTTCCGCTGCATATACTCTTGCCATGCTTGCTTGAAATGTATTGTGAATGCTTAATCTTGTGCTAAATCTCCACCTCAACTTGAAGAACTTAAAAACTGCTACTTTTGCTTGTTGAGGGTCTAATCACCCCCCTCTAGACACCTCTTCTCGATCCTTTCAATTGGTATCAGAGCTTTGGTCTCCATTGCTTTGGTTTAATCACCATTGGAGGAAGATGGATGAGTCTACGATTGGGAGTATTAGACGTAGAGTGCCTATGCTTGACAGAGAGTTCTATAGTGCTTGGAAAAATGAGATGCTTGAGATTTTCAATGAATATAATTTGAGCAAGTATATTACTAGCCCTTGTGCGCCTCCTATTGATCCCTTGCATCCTACCCCCGATGAGTATATTGACATGACCCGCAATCTTAGAGCTATTAATCTTATCATAAGAGGATTGCCTAGAAATTTGCTTGTTTGCTTGCCTACATTTGAGTGTGCTTATACTATTTGGAGATATCTTGAGGAGCGCTTTCCAAACTATTCCTTGAAAAGTCTAGATGAGATTCTTCAAAAGTCCATAGCTTTTCATAAAATGAATCCTAGGGATCCTAAATTTGATGATTGTCTTTTTGAGCTTCATGACCTTATGCGTGCCAAAGGAGATGTTGGAGTCATTAGTAGCATCATTTCACAAGTCATTAGAATCCATAAAGATGCACATTGTCATGGTCATAAATCTAATGATTCACTCTCTCTAGGTGATGATCATTCACATGATGATGTTGAGCATGAATATTATGATGAGGATGATGACAGTGGATTTGATCTTGATGAGTCAATGAGACACTTTGGTCTTATGGCTAACCTTCATGGTTACATGGCCGGAGAAAAGGAATGGGTTCTTGATAGTGGATGTACCGATCACATGACCGGAGATAAGGACATGTTTCGTGAGCTTGCTGAAAACGACGGTCCCCGAAAGTATGTCACTTTTGGTGATAACTCAAAGGGTAAGGTGGTTGGCCTTGGTAAGGTGGCCATCTCACATGACAGCTCTATCCAAAATGTTATACTCGTTGAATCTCTTGGCTACAATTTACTTTCCATATTTAGACTAGCCGATTTTGGTTTCAATGTTCTATTCACTGAAATAGATTGCCAAGTATTTCGTAGAGATAATCATAATATGGTCTTTACCGGTATATGTAGAGGTGATCTATACATTGTTGATTTCACTAAAAGAGCTCAACCTCAAACTTGCTTAATTGCTAAATCTTCTAAAGGTTGGTTATGGCATAGAAGGTTAGGTCATGTGGGCATGCGAAATCTTGATAAGCTTATTAAAGGTGATCACATCCTTGGTGTTAAAGATGTCATATTTGACAAGGATAGACTTTGCAGTGCTTGTCAAGCAGGAAAACAAGTTGGAGGAAGTCATCCCGTGAAGAACATCATGACCACGAGAAGACCACTTGAGCTACTTCACATGGATCTTTTTGGTCCCAACGCTTACAAGAGTTTCGGTGGTAACTCGTTCGGTTTAGTCATCGTTGATGATTTTTCCAGATTTACGTGGGTGTTCTTTCTTGATGATAAATCGCAGGTCCAAAAGATCTTCAAGAACTTCGCTAGGAAGGCCCAAAATCAATTTGAAGTGAAGATCAAGAAGGTTCGAAGCTACAACAGAATGGAGTTCAAGAACGCCAATGTGGATACCTTTCTTGACGAAGAAGGGATTTCACATGAGTTCTCGGCTACGTACACACCTCAACAAAACAGAGTTGTGGAGAGGAAGAACTGGACACTAATTGAGATGGCGAGAATGATGCTTGACGAATACAAGACGCTAAGACACTTTTGGGCGGAAGTGGTTGAGACAGCCTGTCATGCCACAAATCATTGTATCTTCACAAGCTTCTCGGCAAGATGGCATACGAGCTTCTCATCGGTAACAAACCCCAAGTTGGATACTTTCGACTATTTGGCTCAAAATGTTACATTCTTGATAAGCATCATCGTTCAAAATTTGCCCCTAAATCTCATGAAGGTTTCCTACTTGGTTATGGCTCAAACTCTCACACTTACCGTGTCTACAACAATTTCACCCGAAAGGTTGAAAAGACGGTAGATGTGAAGTTCGATGAATCTAACGGCTCGCAAGTAGAGCAATTACCAATTGATGTAGGAGACAAAGATCCTTCGGAAGCAATTCAAGACTTGTCTATTGGCAAGGTTCGTCCAACGGAGCTGAAGGAGAATACTTCGTCCATTCAAGTGGAAGCCTCAACTTCACAACAAGGTGAACCACAAGTTGACTTAGAGGCATCCACAAGTGGAACACATCAAGACGAAGAAAATGAGGATGTGCAACAAGATGATCCACCTCAACCTCCTTCTCCACCTCGGCAAGAGAACGACAATGCCAACAACAATAAAGAAGGACAAGAAGACGAGGAAGACAATGAAGAGGATGTTCAACCCCGACCCAAACAAAAGATCTCACGAGTTAGAGGAAGAGTCTCAAGAGGTCATCATGTTGA
Source organism: Thinopyrum elongatum (assembly GCA_011799875.1). Classification (NCBI taxonomy): domain Eukaryota; kingdom Viridiplantae; phylum Streptophyta; class Magnoliopsida; order Poales; family Poaceae; genus Thinopyrum; species Thinopyrum elongatum. The sequence continues at coordinate 560,791,984 of CM022300.1, forward strand.
ACAAATCTTTGATGATATTCAAACCGGGAGAATTACTCGCTCTAAAACTCATTTGGCTAACTTTTGTGAACACTATTCATTCATTTCTAGTATTGAACCTATGAAGGTTGAAGAAGCCCTTGATGATCCGGATTGGGTGAACGCAATGCATGAAGAGCTACACAATTTCGAGAGGAATCAAGTATGGACGTTGGTTGAGAAGCCCGATGAGAAGCACAATGTCATTGGAACCAAATGGGTGTTTCGGAATAAGCAAGATGAGGATGGACAAGTTGTACGCAACAAGCCCGTCTCGTCACTCAAGGCTACACTCAAGTCGGAGGTATGGACTATGGTGTGACTTATGCCCCCGTTGCTAGACTTGAGTCCATACGCATCTTACTTGCTTACGCCAATCACCATGATATCACTTTATACCAAATGGACATTAAAAGTGCATTTCTAAATGGTGAAATTGAGGAGGAAGTTTATGTTAAACAACCTCTCGGCTTTGTTAATCCCAAGAAACCCGATCATGTTTACAAACTTCACAAAGCTCTTTATGGTCTTAAACAAGCTCCGAGAGCACGGTATAAATGCTTGACCAAGTTTCTTATTGAAAAAGGCTTTGAAATTGGGAAGATTGATTCTACACTTTTTACTAAAAGGGTTAATGGTGAATTATTTGTGTGCCAAATCTATGTGGATGATATCATATTTGGTTCGACTAACTCTCATTTTAGTGAAAAGTTTGGAAGGCTAATGTCGGAGAAGTTTGAGATGTCTATGATGAGTGAACTCAAATTCTTTCTTGGTTTGCAAATCAAGCAAACTAAGGAAGGTACCTTTATTTCTCAAACAAAGTATACCAAGGACCTATTCAAGAAGTTCAACATGCAATAAAGCAAAGGTATGAAAACACCCATGCCTACTAGTGGACATCTTGACTTGACAAAGGATGGCAAACCGGTTGACCAAAAGGTTTACCGCTCTATGATTGGTTCATTGTTATATCTATGTGCCTCCCGTCCTGATATTATGCTAAGTGTGTGCATGTGTGCACGATATCAAGCGGCCCCCAAAGATGTCATCTTAAGGCTGTGAAAAGGATAGTGAGATACTTAATTCATACACCAAACTTTGGCATTTGGTATCCTAAGAGGTCTTCTTTTGATCTTGTTGGCTACTCCGATATGGACTATGCCGGTGACAACGTTGATAGAAAGTCCACTTTGGGTACTTGTCAATTTCTTGGTAGATCTCTTGTGTCTTGGTCCTCCAAGAAACAAAACTCGATATCGTTATCCACCGCCGAAGCGGAATACATTGCCACCGGATCATGTTGTGCTCAATTACTTTGGATGACCCAAACCCTTAAGGATTATGGGATACATGTGAAACATGTTCCATTGCTTTGTGATAATGAGAGTGCTATTAAGATTGCTCACAATCCCGTGCAACATTCTCAAACTAAGCATATTGAAGTTCATCATCATTTCATTCGAGATCATGTTGCTAAAGGAGACATCAATCTTAAGCATGTTCGTACCGATGAGCAATTGGCGGATATATTCACCAAACCGCTTGTTGAGAAAGCGTTTTGCCGTTTGAGAGGTGAATTGAATATCATTGATGCCTCAAACTTGGAGTTGAAACTCCATTTGGAAACATGCAAGGCATGAGCCTTTTATGATTAATCCTTGATATTTCTCTTATGATGATGATTATATGTCTTGGATCTATACTTGCACCCTTGCATGTTATCTAACCCTTGTAGGTACTTGGAAGAATTCAAATCTATGAGATTGCAAGTCACTCACATTTTAAGCAATCTCTACATCACCAAGTCCCTATGATATGGTTGTTGATTACAAGGAAGCATGAATCCACTCAACATATCCTTTTTGACTATCTCAATTGGAATCTAGATTCATGATTGTCATTTTGGATACACAAGTGCTTTTCCTTGCAAGACTAACCCATGTAGGAAGATGAACTCAAACTCCAAGTGGTGCTCCCAACTCATGATGGACTACATCAACTTTGAGCATCCAACATAAGTTCAACTACATGATCAAGATCAACACCACCCAAGGTCTGTCATTCCATCTTAGAGAAGCTTTGCCCCAAGACATGAGACAAAGCAACTCAACGAGATGTGAATACATCAAAATGCTTAAATGAAAAATGGTAACCCCATTTTGAGCTTAAACAATGAGTATGACCTATGATCAAGTGATCTCATTTGACTCCTAAGTCAATATACTCTAACATAGGTGACTATGTCACCGACCCCTTCTAGATGAAGTTCTCTCGTGTTTCTCTGTTCACTTACTTTGTGTTCTTGCATATATTTCTTGCTATCTTGTTCCCCTTATAAAAAAAACTTCATCTAGATCTCTTTTCTTAACATGTTTTCTCTGTGTCTTCTGTATCTAATTCATTGCAAATCTTTTAGTAAATTCCTTGCAAATCCTTGTGAGATTTAATTTGCTTAGTGAGCTAAGTTGACAATTTTTTTACTCTGTGTTGAACTCGGTCCCTCCGATCCAAACCTATCGGTCTGACTAAAGCACAAGGACTCCTTGTGAATAGTTCATCGGTACAACCGACATGGACTAACTCGGTCGCACCGATCAGGATCTTCTGTGACTCTGTTCACTCGTCGTCACCGACGAAAAACAATCGGCGTCGCCGATTTCAACTCTGAGAATTTTTTTTGCCATCTTTACTACCTATTTTCTTCAGCTCCACTCAATGATTCTTATCCTCTACCCGCATCTTAAACTACATGCTGCTTTGTAGTGTGTCTCAAGGACCAAACTTATTTGACTCACGCTTCAGAAGTACCCTTCTTGGAAATTGATGTCAAAGGGGGAGAGAGAGAGCACATCAGAGCTTATCATATGAGCACATCTAAGCTCTTCCAGATGCTAGTAAAACAAAGAGGAGAGAAGTCACATGTCTTTAAGAGGGGAAAGACATGTCAATATTTGTTTGATCATAGCTATTGCTAACATTCTTGTTGCTCTGAATTTTGGTTGTCTACACCATTTCTTGCTCTGATTTTCTCTCACCCTACCTTCTCCCATTATCCAATATCAGATTTAGGGGGAGAAAGAGTTCACATCTAGGGAAGAAAATCTTTGGAATTCATTGCTTATCTTTAAAGTCTTTGGGGACATGTCAATATCTAAATAGAGTACCTAGTACCTACCCATTACATGTCATCCCAGTCTTGGTACTCTTGTGGTTTCCTGAAATTGCTTTGTCTAGAGTGTTCTTGTGTTATCTAACCTTGTTTTCTCAAGTCCACTCCTTCGAAAGTCAGGCCAAGACCACAAGGTAAGTATATGCATCATACTCATGTGCATGATGATCTCTTGTTGATGTACATATTGTTTGCAAGAAGGATTCATGAACATGGAGGTACACCTTCTATACACATCATTTGCTCTAATGCATATAGCCAAGATACATGTAACTCATTGCTTGCTCTGTCATGCTCATGCATTCACATGTTCTTATATTCTATCTTCACATGATTGCATACATGTAGGGGGAGCCTATGCATGTTACATGTCTTTCCAAAGATTTACTTGTTACTCTTCTTATCTCTTATCTAAAGCTTTGATGTATGTTGTCATCAATTACCAAAAAGGGGGAGATTGAAAGCACAAGTGCTCCCTGGGTGATTTTAGTAATTAATGTCAACATATCTCTTGTTGGACTAATACTTTCACCTAGTGTATTTCAGATGAATTCAACCATGGCGTGGTAAGGACAAGAGGATGTGGAACCCCTTCAAAATGCTAAGGACAAAGATTGGCAAAAGCTCAAGACTCTTCATTTCTATTTTAGTGACCCAAGATCACATTGAGTCCATAGGAAAGCCAATACTATTAAAAGGGGATGAGGTGTTGCTTAATGGTCTACTTGCTCAAAGTGCTTAGTGATATTGCTCCAA